>CM060244.1:8624548-9082016 GCA_030555515.1 Acutogordius australiensis
GGAGTTTGTACAAAGCCCAGCATATGTATAGCTGATTCCTCATCATAGCATTCGCAGGTCGATAACTATTAATTTTTTATTTTTATAGAATAGGCCACAGATGGCCATCAAAACTTACCTTAAAGTGGTTGTACACTATACCACAATAAGTATTTTGTTAATATAGCTTAAAAAAAAGAAGTGAAAATTAAATTGTTTATTTTAATAGCTCATATTGTTTCGGGTAGGTAAAATTGTTTAATATTTTCTATCTAATAAGCATTATGACGAGCGCCTTCCAAAATGCTTTAAATGTTAAATAAACTTTTATTTCATTAAATTTGACATAAATGACAAAGCTATGAACGTTTAAAATTTGCGCCTGCGCAATAAGCTTTCCACTTTGCCACCCCAATCTAAATTATTTATTTCTTTGATGTCTTTTGCGTCAAGCCCGGTTGTTAAAAATTTTGAGGCTTTTGCCTGGACATAAAAAAATTTTAATTTGGCATTTTCGAAAACTTAAGTTAACATGGCCTCAATTACAAATATCAATCAAAATTACTGAAATATAATGATGATCTACACTGGCCTGAGAAAACAAGTGTCCAATCCTATAGCTGATTCCAGCGTTTAGATTTGCCCATCAGCTAATAAAAATTTTATGATTAATCAGATGATTTTTATTATAAAAATATTTACTACAAGAAATGAAATCAATTTAAATTTTCAAAAAGGTAGTCTCAAATGGAAAAAGGTAGTCAAAATTTTATCCTAAAAATATCTAAATTCGAAAAAAAAAATATTTTATTGCTTAGCAGGGTTATCATTTTTGTCCTTCTCCCATAGGCAGATTTGACCTGAGGGACTTGATGCATCCAAATAATAATAAACCCAGGTGTCGGTTTGCAAACGAGTGGGTTCTCAATTTTTTTCGTTGGTTTACTATGAATTATGAGAAGAGCCTAAAATTCCTAATAAGTAGTAAACTGGATTGAATTATATCAATTAAAAATGTCTGGCCCCTAACCCCTAATCTTCTAAAAGAAATAACGAAATTTTATAGAAAATTTAATAATAGAAAAATTCTACAATAATCTTTTAAAACAAGAGACCCAAGGATAGGGAATAAAAATTGTTTTTAATGTATTTTTAACCCCTTGTACCTTTGAAAAAAATTATAAAATGTTTATTTGCACATCTTATTTAAAGCTAACTCATAAATAATAAGAATTGAATCATTCTATTTATTATAAAAAAATTTCTACCTGTTTTACCTTTATAAACGTTTGTGAGCTAGGCAAATATTTTTGCAAACAATTGAATTTTTCAGCCAATTTTATTTTCTGTATTGGGTATCATATTAATTTAGTTTTTTCGGAGATTAATTTGTAATAAATCGGATCTTGAAAGCTCGCCTTACAATTTTTTAGAAAGACTAAAAATGACAAATTTATTTTTACATGAATAGATAAATGTGTATGTTAATTTTGTTGCAGATTACTTGCGATTTGTAATATTACACATGTCAACAAATTTCTGGCCTTATCTCTCATATATTTTCTGTTTTTCGTAGTTCCTTCCGCCTTCGGCTTCTTTAATCAATCCATATCACTTTTTTGACCATATCGACAGAATTTGCGACCTTGAGAAAAAGAAAAAATTAAAGAATCTTTATTTCCATATAAATTTTCTACTATTTAAATAATAAGATTTGAAATTGTTTAATATATCAAGCCTTTACATCAGCATTTAAACACAATATTTCGCGTCTATACATAATTACGACACGATATATTTTCGGTTTTTAAAAATTCTTTAAATTTTTTTTCTAACAGCTTAGCTACTAGGATATGCAAAAAAAATCATAGTGCTTTTGTTTTTGTTTCTTTTGCTATTTTGTTATTTTAATTTTGAATGTTTATAGCTGACTTAATAAGTTTGATTAGAAAAAACAATTACAAACTTAAAAATCTCTAAGGTGGCAGTTTTAATCTATATAGTCAAAAATTTGTTGACCTGTATATTATTTCCGGGCCGCGTAATTTTGTTCCGGTGGTGTTGCCGGGTGATAAATAAAAACCAAAACTTTGGGGGTGGTGCCTAAAAGAAGCCGGGCTAGATAATTAAGGTCCGGTTTAGATTCTAACTTTAGTGCATATCTAGAATTGGCAAAAATCAGGGTAGGCTAAAGGTATCTTTCCTTCACAATAAATGTTTAATCAAAATAATAAATAATTTGAAAAGGATACAATAGTAATATATTAAAATTTACAAAGTTATACTTTAATATTTGATATTAGGTTCAAATAATCTTTTAAAACAAATAGGAAAAACTAAATGAACAGAATTAAAAAAAAATTTTTTCGAAGGTTTATAGAAATTTACCATAGTTATTTAATGTTATTTTTTTTCGTAACAGTTCATTCTTATAATTTAATGAGAAAACAAAAAGCTGCAAATATTTTAATATGAGGCATAACCAATGCATAAACCAATATAGATTCAAATAACGCAAGTCAACAATTAGAAGACCTATGAGCTAATTTTAAAGACCAGATTTGCCTTTCTAATCCAACTTGCCATAACATTGAAAATTTAAAAAATGAAAAAAAAAGAATTAAAAAAAATGTAATTTTTATATTAAAACCAATTAAACCGATAAAACTTCTAGCAATATTTTTTGAGCCCTTTAATATAGTGTTACATTCAGATGTGGGTGCCAATATTGTATAATCCAAATGTTAGGGTAAAAGCTTGATATAGTAAAAAAAATTTATTTCTCGATATTTAAAATTTTAATATGCAAAAATTTTTTTTATATTTTATATATTAGGGCACGTGAAAAGTGAGTTTTTATTTTTGTGAAATTTTTAAAATTTTGAAAAAAAAATTTTTGTAATTAAACGCAAATTTTTAAAAGCCAAATTTAATATATGCACATAAAATGCTTTTTCTAAAATAAAAAATTTTTGAAAAAATTTTGAAAAAAAATAAATTTTCAAAATTTTCAGAATTTTCAAATTTTTGCAAAAATAAGAACTTAATTTGCACGTGCCCTTAGCAAAGTCGCAAAATTTGTCACTTTAGTCAAATTTGGTTATTTTTAGGTTTTATTTAAAAAAAAAGAGCCGGAGGCGAGAAACGCCGTAATTCGAAAATTATATAAAAACAAGGCTATGAAATTTATTTCGCCCAAGTGTCATAATTTTCAATTTTTGCACATTGATTTTTGTCGACATCTATTTTGAGGGTGACACCTGAACAATAAATACAATTTGATAAGAAAATATATATAACTAAAAACAAAATCTAACATAATTCAAAACTTAGGGGAGACAAAAGATTAGTTTATATAAAAAAATTACTTTAATGTGAATATAAAAAACTAAATTTATTTATTAATCCTTTTCATATTTCAGTTAATTTAGGGCGTGATAAGAGTCCAATATTTTAAGTATTTTTTTTAATATCGGTTCTATGCTAAAAATCTTAAACTATAGAATGTGAAAAAGTGTCATGTTGAAATTAATATCAGGCTAAGTTAAATTTAATATAATAATATGATTTTTAAATATACTTAGAACAACTGCCCAGGATTTAGAAAATAATACATAAATAACTCAGGTCAACAAATATTAATGTCAGAAAAATTAAGTTTATGAAAACATAAGATAGCATTCCCATGATGCATTGGCGTAGGAGAGGGGGGGGGGGGGGTTATTGGGATGAAACCCCCTCCAAGCATGCCATATCCCCACCAAAATTAAAAAATTTTAGTCCATATCCCCCCCCCCCCCCCCCCAAGTTAAATACCTATTAAATATAAAATTAAATTACATTTAAAATTCCATTAATATTTGGCAAAATTTTTTTTTGAAATCCCCCCCCCCAAGCTTTACAACTTGCTACGTCCTTGCCATGATGGGCTAATCTCAGGGTTGGGCACAATAGATAGAAAACAATCTAGATATAGATAATAGATCATAGATAGAATCTATTATCTATGATCTTTTGCACATTTGGAAAACTATCTATCATCTTTAATCTAAATATTTTTTTTTGCAAATTATCTGTATCTATTATATTTTCACGTAAAATAGATCATAGATAAATTAAATTTTTATTGCTACTTAGCTGGTTCCATTATTTAATAATGGTTTATTTAATTTATTTAATATGGATAAGATATTCCAAGAAAAAAAATTGGTCACCACTTGTGACATATTTTCAACTAAACATCGTAGTTACTTTGGGATGACTTGTCATTTAGTTATTTCATTTAACTAATTTTTTTAGATATATGAATACTATACCAGATTGTCATTTGCAATAGCCCTTAAAAGGTTTAAAGGTGACCATACATATGATAAAATATATGATATGATTGAGGAAATATATTCCCAATATAATATCCAAAAAAATGTATTTGCTACCATTACAAATAATGGTAGCAGTTTTGTAAAAGCATTCAAGGAGTTTGGGATCCCATCCAGAACATTTGGAATAAAAGATGAAGCTGAATATGAAGTTAAAGAATATTGGAGCCATTGCAAGAACTATCAAATTTATTACCTAAACAGATCAGATGTGCCTGTCACACATTGTATTTAATTCTAACCATTGATTTGAACAAGGCAATTAGAAAATCACTTGAGTTATATCCTTTAAACCAATTTTTATTAAATACAAATCCGTTTTACCATCATCTGCTCCAGTCGAACGACTCTTTAGTCTCACCAACTTATTTTTTACTCCTAACAGGCAAAAACTTTTTGATGAAATGTTAAAACTAGTGCTTTTGAAAAAATGAATTTTTTTCTTTTGATTTATTTTATAATATTGTGATATTACATATATCTTCATTTTATCCTTTTTTATAATTTTCACAACCATTATTCATTAATATATCATTTCTTTAGTATTATTATTATTATTATTATTATTGTTATTATTATTATTATTATTTTATTATTATTATTATTATTATTATTATTATTATTATTATTATTATTATTATTATTATTATTATTATTATTATTATTATTATTATTATTATTATTATTATTATTATTATTATTATTATTATTATTATTATTATTATTATTATTATTATTATTATTATTATTATTATTATTATTATTATTATTATTATTATTATTATTATTATTATTATTATTATTATTATTATTATTATTATTATTATTATTATTATTATTATTATTATTATTATTATTATTATTATTATTATTATTATTATTATTATTATTATTATTATTATTATTATTATTATTATTATTATTATTATTATTATTATTATTATTATTATTATTATTACAAATAAATTTAGCTGCAAATTCAAACTTAAGTATGTTGTTTTTTATAATTAAAATTTTTTTTTAATTTATCTATGAACTATATCAATTTTAAAAAGTCAAATAGATATTATCTATTATCTATGATCTAATTAGGTTTTCGAAAATTGATCTATAATCTGTGATCTATTTTTTAAAATCTCCAATAATCTATATCTATTATCTACATCATTTTTTTGCCCAACCCTGGCTAATCTCATATGTGTTATTCGTTTTTCTTAATTTCTTCCGCCTTTGGCTCCTTACATCCATCCATAATAAAAAAATTAGCCTTTTTGACAGATTTTGCTACCAAATGCAAAATTTTGAAATTCTTATTTATATAAAATTTCCTTGTAACTTACATTTATCATCTCGAATATTAAAATATTTTAAAGTATATCAAGCTTTTCCATCAACTTTTAGATCATACAATTTTAACTTAAAAAGGACACGATATATATCGGTTTTTTAAAAAAATAATATTTAAATGTTTTGAAATTTTTCTAGCGATTAAAGTTAACAGTTTAACTGTTTTAAATATGCAAAATATCCAATCTTTGAACCTTTTGTTTTTCGACATTTTTTCAAAAATTTTCAATGTTTATAGATGTCTTAATAAGTTTGATTTGAAAAAACGGTAAACGGATTTGAAAATCTCTAATAAAGCAGGTTTGATTTATGCAATTGGCTCATAACTCTCAAAAATGAAATGTGTAATTTGCGATGTATAAACTAAATTTATTAAACAAACAAAGCTTAGCCTTTAATCTAAAAAATATAATAAAAGATGAAATTTTAGGTATAAAAAATCTTTTAATAAACAACTATTATAAACCACCGTTCAAAAATAAATATTTGTTATTAAAAATTTTTGAAAATTTTATTTTGTGGAAAAACGTTGCCAAGTTTTTTGATTTTAGGCAGGCACAGATACTCTTGCTAAACTTAAATTTTTAATTAAAAATTTTAAAAACTTTAAGAATTTTTAAAATGTTTAGAAATTAATGACTTATTTTGAAAGTGCCCTTAATTACATAATCGATGTTTAAATCTTTAATTTAAATCACATTAAAATTTTAAATTTAATTTGATTAGTGCTAAATGGTTGCATTAAAAAAACTTCGTAAAGTACTAGTTTAACTAGGGTGGGTAAGAAAAAAACGGGTAAACTGGGGCGCTCGATTAAATGAGGGATATGTGCTACAAAATAAATTTCCATTCTAATTATTTATTTTTTTGGGTGAGGAGCATTGAACGACGTTTATAACCACGGGGTCTAGAATTATTCGCGTCTCTCCGCCAATACCATAATATCCATTAATATCCTATTCAAATTGCGAGTAAGAACTTGTAATTATGGCTGCGGCTATTACTTCTTTCTTGTAAAAAAAAATATTTCTAAAATAAAAAAAATTTTAGCGGCTAATATCAAAAAAATGAAAATTTAGGTTTTTTGGTCGTTTTAGGATATGCCTAACAAAATACTTTTTAAAAGTTTAAAAATAATTTTTTAAATTTTTTTAACACTAGTCGCCTCAATGTTATTCAAATGCGTTCAATTTTTTTTTATAATAACTTTTTCCCCACTAGCCGCAACCTATTAAACAACCTATATGAGAATGTATTAAATTAGTTTTAAAAACTTTCATTACACTGGACAACAAAATTTGGACGACCCTAAGCATCATTTATAGCAATTATGGTTTTTGGTCAACTTTTTGGCGCTGATCACGATTATAAAATCAGAATTTTAACCAATGCCTCAGATTTTTAGTTATTCGGTGTCAAAGTTAAAATTTTTGAATTTTTGGGGTATTTAAGGCTTTTATGTCATCAAACCTATGGTTTGTAACAAAAGTTTAAAAATATATTTAGATATCTGAAACTTTCATTATTATTGAGGGGTTTAAATTTTTTATAAATATTTAATTTTTTTTTATTTTATTTTTTAAAATTAGTGGTTTTCGTCATAATATCCGTTTTTTGATCCTAAATAACTTAAAAGTAATCTGCTAATAATTTTAGGTAATAACCTTTTTTAGATGTGTTTTTTATAAGGAATCTGAATATGCCAATAAATTTTTTATAAGATTAATAGTTAAAAAATTTTTTTAAAAATTTTCTAAACTTTGGACGTAGTTTAAAAAAAATTGGAGGCATTGGAAAATAAACTAACCCGGGATCGCTATCGCAATAAAATTCTCTACAAAACCCTAAAAAAAATTGTTTAAGTTGTTTTTTTTTGCTGTCCAGTGTTATTGATTTCAAATATTGGAGATCCTGAATTTGGTGTCAACATGAAATAACCAGCGTCTAACAATTTTTGAATGCCAAAAATTAAAATCTAATTAGCCAGCGATTGCTAGGGTGAGAAATTTGTAACATGAAAACTGCAGCGGGGCCCGTTTTGGCCCCAATGTTTAAACTCTATAATTTTAATGATTATTTTGAAGAAGAAAACGTGCGCTTTAAGTAAATATTAGTTATAACACAAAGTTGAAAAAATTTAAAAAATAGGAATTTTTTACTTCAAATAATTATCAATACTCTAAATGTATATATAATTATATAAAATGTTTTAGGTGTAGTTAAAAATTTTATAAATAAATTTATATGGCAATTTAGAGAAAAAATTGATTATAACATTATTCCACAATACTAACCTTATATACACTTATTAAAAAACGCTATCAATCCTCAGATTCATATTACATTGGTAGATAATGTCCTTCGGCTAACTTGGTTGGTGTTTCAAACTTTAGATTATTTTACACTGATTGTTTATATTTGTTTGGTCTATTAGATTGTGTTACAAAGGCTAATTTAAGTGCATTACCGTAATCTTAAACAAAGTAAAATAATTTCTAAAACACGATAACACAGGTCAACAAATAACAAGGAAAGAAAAAATAATTATATAAAATATAAAGGTATGCAACCCGATGATCGCCTTTTCACATATATAATTTTTGTTTTTCGTAGTTTTTTCCACCTAGGGCTCCTTAGATCCGTAAATGCAGATTTTTCAACCTCGAAAATATAAATTCAAGATTTTTTTTTATATTGTAACTTATATATATCATACAAATAATAAGAAAAAAACTTTTTAGTATATCAAGCTCTTACATCTAAAAAATACAAATTGTTCCGCGTTTAAACTTAATACGGCAAGATATATCATCGGTTTTTATAAATAATATTATTTAATGATTTTACCGGTTAAGTTATTGTGAACATGCAAAAAAAATTTAATTTATTTTTTGTTTTTAATCTTTTTTATTTTTACTAATATATAGGACTTACTAAGTTTGATTTAAAAACGTAAACGGATTTAAAAATCCCTAAGATGGCAGGTTAGCTCATAACTCTCAAAAATTTGTTGACCTGTGTAATATTAATGATACGAAAGGGAACCAACGTAAATTTTGAATAAATACTCACATCGTAATTCATAGAAAAAAGGTTAAATTTTTAATAATTAATCAAATAATTATAGGGTAAATTAAGTAAAATTAAAAAAAAGGAGGAGCAAACAATTTTCTGACTTTGGCCAAACCACGGGCCAGAGGCGAGCAGGCGATGCCCACCATTAAAATTTTTTTTTTAAATTGATTTAAATTAATGACCCGAGCGTTTAATGTCCCGCAATACTTTCATATACAGTCTGAGCTACATATGGGCAATTCATTTGATGCTATTTATTGGAATTAACATATTTAATACAAAATATTAACAAAGTTAGGCAAAAATTAAATCTACATTAAATATATTATTTATAATTTCTTTAATATTAACTAAGTTAGGCAAAAATTGAATCTACTATGTTAAATATATTTATTTTAATTTCTTTAATAATTATGCTTGTTCAACTTCCTGTTCAAGATGCTTCAGCTAAAAATTTATATAAAGTTATACAAGATTTCGATATATTTATCATTAAGTTCTATTAGCGTCAAAATGCATATTCTTTATTAAATAAATGTTTTTTTGGACGTAACTAATTAACAAATTGCGAGCCTAATAATTTCTATGACACAATTAAGATGAACAAAGTTATTTTTAAAATTTTATTTTTAAGGCACTTTAATAAATTGCATAATTCAAATTAGATACAAATAACCATTCAAAATCGTATAATTATTTATACAAAATTTTGTTTGGGCTAATCGAGATATTTAATAATTTAAAGATACATTATTTCACATTTTTTTTTGAGGGGGGGGGGGGGGGGGGGGGGGTATATTATTTTTTACATATATCGCTAAAATATAAAGGAAGACTTTTGTTAATCATTCTATCAAATCGTTATAACATACAATGACATATTATAAACCTGATTCTGGAGTAGGGTCAGAATTTCCTTGATTTTCAATTGTAGCAACGGCTGCTCCTATTTCTAAAATGTGAAAATAAAAAATTACATTTTGCAAATCCATCTCAAAAAAGATTTTCTACGTGTTTTTGAAATAATTTAGTACAAAATAAAATTGAGTGTAAAAGATTTCTTTTGAAAGTAATGAAAGTTAAATAAAAAAGAAATTGCCAATTTTTCTAAATCATCGCTCTATTAAACATATATGTTGAATCATTTTCATAAAATTGGAAAAATTACCTGCAACAGCAGCTCCAGCTCCCAATACCTCACTTGCAGTTCCCAGGACTAAATACATATAAGTTTGTTTGTTATGAAAAGGTTTTTAATTCGTCCCCCCCCCCCCCCCAGAATTTTCGTGTAATATTTTGCAATTGCAGTGCCCCCTTGTTTGCAGAGCTGGGGAAACAATGAGCCAAAAAACTTTTGCTCATTTTTTCCCCAAAAACTTAAAGAAAGAAAGGGAGCTACACATAAAGAGTCAAAATAAGAATTCAAAAAAGCCCTTACTAAGAAGAGGGGCAAAAAAACCCCAAAAAAGTGGTCCTTAAAAAGCCCATTGTTTGTTTTCTTTATTATAATTTCAAAAAATTTTGATTTTTTCTTTAAAATAATGATGGGTGAGTTATTTTTTCCTTTGGAGTTTTTTTTAAGAAAAGGGGCTTTTTTAATTATTTCTTTTGCCATGCCCGCCAGTTTATGGGCAATTGGAGAAAAAAACTTAAAAACATGTTAAAAATAGCCCATTTATTTTTTTCCCCAGCCCTGATTGTATGTATACTTTTTATCCAGTAAGTATTTATTTAAAAAATTCTTTATATCAACTACGATTATTTATTTAATATTTTAGGGCTTTTTGATCAGTCTCAAATTCTAAATATATTTATATCGTTTTGCTGGCGGAAATTGTTTAGCTCTTAGTCTAGGTTATGTAGTATCTAGTACCCAACAGTGCTAAAAAGAGTTATGCCCTGATATATGCCGTTTATTTCAAGAGAAAGACGTTTTAGCAGGTGACTGGCTTTGGCTTCCTTTTGCCACGTTTGTTAAGCCTGCCTACATTAATAGACATAGCGGCGTTATAATGGAGACTTTGGTAATGGCGGAGGAACACTTAATCTTAAGGTTATGGACGTCGCAGTAAAGCAATTTCTTACACAAAATTTTTTTTATTTGTATTTTATTTTTGACACAAAGTTTCTCCTTTCTTACAAAACTATATTTTTTACTTCACAAACAACACATTAATAAATGTATAGATTATTTCTCTTTGACCATATAAGGAGACTAAAAATCTTTATATTTCCTCAAGGGCGTATTTAAGAGGGTCAAAACGGGGCAATTGTCTAGTTTCTATGATGTAACCAGCGGTTGAATATATATATCAAACATATAAAAGAAATCAAAAAAATTGCTATATTTTGGTATAAATATACAGTCTTATAAAATAATTTTGCAAATAAAATATCAATATTAAAATAAAATTTATAGTTCCTTTCCTCCAAAAAAATTTCTTGCCCCCCTTTAGAAAAGTTTCTGAATACGCCCCTGTATTTCTTATTAACTATAGAAAAATAACACACAACCTACCTGGTGGAATGTTAGGCTGATTCGGGTTGTTAGCAGTTGGTTTGGCTAATTGAATATGAAAAGCGAAATGTCATTAATTTGACAAAAATATTTTAATTTATGGATCCTTTAAGCTTGGCCCGGGAGAGGTATGAGAAAAAAACAATAATTTTGGGCAGGAGATTGCTGGGGTTAGGATTAAATATGACAGAGAAAAGAAACAAGGCTTTGGTCCGGGCCTAAGTTAAATTATATGACTGGCGGGTCAGGCCTAAGTAAGGCACGGGAATTATAATAATGACAATTGCTTTTCACTATCTTCAAAAATATCGTTATTTTTTTTTTGGCATTTAATTATTGTTTTCTACTGCAAAGCATGGCTTGTTAATGGATAATTTTAGGGATTTGCGCTAACAATGGAAAAATTTACTTTAATTCAATGCATACCTTAAAATTGGCGGACGCACTTAACTCTAGGGGTTACGGACGTCGCCGCAATTTTATACTTTGTAAAAAAAATTTTTATTTATATTTCATTTCTGACACAGAATTTTTTCTATTTCAGAAAACAAAATTTTTTAACCCAATACGCGTATATACAGTATATATAGACTGTCTCTGACAACGTATGAACCCTAAACTCAATTCTTCTACACTAATTATAATAAAGCTCTATGTAAAATTTTAAAACTAATTTAAACCTGGGTTGTTAGGCTTATTCGGTTTATTAGCCGCGGGTTTCGCTAATTGTGTAAAAAGATTAAATGAAATGGAATTAATATAAAAAACAAAAATATTTAAATTTGTTATTTCCTGGCCATTTAAATTTGGCCCGACGGCCCTGGTTTAATAAAAAACAATAAATGGGCAAATCCTGGCTGGTTTTAAAATTTATTATTAGAGAAAGTAAACAAGGACGGGCCTAAGTTAAATAATATGCCTCTCGGGCAAGAATTCGGTCTAAATAAAATAACGTTCGCTTTTAATTACACATTTCCTTATCTTAAACACGTTATTATTTGGCACAAAATTAGTGTTTTCGACTCTTCCTTTAGGCTCGGCTTGTTAATGCTTACTTAAACCCAGGGACTAAGAATTGAAAAACTTACTAACTAAATAGATTATTTTATTCATTATTTTTATTATAATTATTTAAAATTATCTGACAAATTTTTCGGTCTTTATCTAAGTATAAAGTGATGATGGGAAATAATATATAAAATACATTTTATTAATCGAAGTAACATTAAAACCAATGGAAAATATTTTTATAAACATAGAAGTTAAAATTTATTTGAACTCAACAAAAATAAGTAAATATAATGTCAGTGAAGGGAGAGAGATAAAGGGAGACATGCTTGAATCACATTAAAAACACAGACAAAGTGAGGGCAAAATTAAACATTAATTTATTATTGTTAAATTTTTGATTATATTAAAAATTGCTTTTTCTAAAAACCAGATGTGATTTAAAGTTTTTTACAACTTGTTTATATTTTTTTATTATTTTCTCTAAAATTAATACAATATTTCCAACTAAAGGTACCGTTTGGCCTAGGAATTTTGACTCGGCTGAATCACATTTAATATTAGTTATTTGTATAAATAATAGGATAACAATAAGGATAAAAATAAATATAAACCTGGTTTTGAAGGCTTTGGCGGTTTTACTGAGTGTGGTTTAGAATAAAAAAAAAGATATCATTTAATTTGTGCAAACTTTAAAAAAACGGAATCTGACTCACCTTGCAGCGGCCTGACAGTTTAATTAGCAATGTAAATATAAAAAAAAATTATGACCAAAACATTATTCCTATATTAAATTGGTGGATCACATTGTAAGACACTATTAATATAAGGCAGGATTTGTTTTAAAAAGGAGGTACTCGTTTTGTCTCCCCTTTGTAAGGCTGCGGCTAATTCTAATTTCAAAATTGTGAAAAAAATATTTAGCGGCAAAAAATGAGAGTTTGTGTGATTTGGCCTTTTTAAAATATGCCTAACAAAAAATGTAAAAAAAATTTTTTAATTTTCAAACATCTTTAATTGTTTTTACACTAGCCATTTTAATGTATCAAATGCGTTTGATTTTCTTTTCTTCAAATTTTTATTTTCACTATAGTCCCAGCCTAAAATAAAAAATTGTGCCCTATTATTTCACCTATTCTTAGAAATTAATATATACCTTTCCTAGCTCCTGAACCCAGGTTGATTAAGCACACTAGAGCAAAAAGAAAAAATAAAATTGCAAATTTCATTTTCATTGTTCTGTTTGGTTATTTGTTTTTAAAAAATAACTATTTTTTTTTTTGAAAATTATTTGGTATTAGCTGGCATTTGCCTTGTCTTTATATAATTTTGATTTTGACAAAAATTTGTGAAACATTACCCTCATTTTAACATATATTGTAAAGAAATTAAAAAATAAAATTGACAAAAATTTGCATCATTTTCCCATCATCCTTTAAGTTATCTATGAGTAAAGAATATTTTTTTCAACAAAAGGGGTGGCCATGCCTTAAGTCAGGTTCTTTAATCAAGCTAAAACTCTAGCGAAACTTTGAAAAAAATGTTGAAATTATAAATCAGAATGATATCTATTTTCGATGGACCTGCAAACGGGGGAAACAAGAAAAAGAATTTTTAACTTTATTGCGTCAACTTTAATTTGATAAGTTATAAGCCTACATTTGTCATTTAATCTGTGCGTTGTTATATAATAAAACACGAACGTCGAAAATTGGTTTGAGAAAATAAGTTAGATGAGTAAAAAAACTTTTAGATGATTCTAATTTAATCATAAACTCTTACTTCATATTACGTATTTCAAAACAAGCCCTCACTTATTATTATTTTAACTTAGCTTTTTGTTGTTTTGAGGAGAACTAACTGATCACTTTGAATTTTTTTGAGCTTGCTAAAGATGTTTATTTACACTAGAGTTTTAACGAGCTCATACCCGTCCCACGCATATTTTTTAAATTTAGCCCCTGGTCGGCCAAAAACTGTTGGTCTGCTCGGTTACCCCTCAAGAAGTTTTTTTTATTTTTGGTCTATTCCGTAATTTAAATGCACAAGCTTTAAATTTTTTTCTTTAGAATTAAAGAAATTTTAAAATTTGGTTTGGAAACATTATTTTTTAGAATATTTTTTTATATCCTGACCAATTTAATTTATTTTATATCTGAATCCATATAACCATATCTAATAATCATTTCAAAATCATTCACTTTAAAATTTTTATGCTTAATTTCAGCTGAATCAATTATTTTTTTAAAAAAAAATTTTTTGCAATTAAATAACTTTGCGCGCCTTAAGAGCAGTTTATGTTAACTCTGTCTATAACATTCCCTGATATTGAATTTATTTTAAAGGTTAGACCAGTGTATAAAAATTCCATGGAAAGTATTTTTCGACATATTAAATAATTCTGTAAACCATCCCATATCCGTTGTGATTAACATCTAACCAAATTTAGAAAAAAAAATTAGAAATATGCCTAACAAAAAAAGTTATTTTAACTATTAGTTTTTTATAAAATATACCAATCTTATGAATTTTGTTAAGAGGACAAGAGAGCCAAAAATTAATTGTCGCAAATGGCAGGACGGAACTCTATGTACCATTTCTGGTAATTTAAAATAGAATCAAAAAATGCAAAACATAGTATATGTATGCCCAGGTTTATATTTTTATGGATGCTTTAATTGTAATTCTTTATCACACAAAATCAAACCCTAAAAATTGCAAATTAACTGATATATTACACAGGTCAACAAATTCTTGAGAGTTATGAATTAACTACAGAGATCAAACCTGCCATCTTTCGAAATATCAAATCCGTTTACCTTCTTTCCTAATCAGACTCTGTTAATCAGGTATAAACATTAAAAATTTTAGAAAAAAAGGTCAAAACCCAAAAGAGGTTCAAAAACAAAAATAAATTGTAATTTTATTTTTACATATTCACAATAGTTAAACTGTTAAATTCAAACTTCAAATAATATTTTCATAAAAAACCGATAATATATCGTGTCGTATTCAAGTTTGGACGCGAAATATTTTGTATTATCTAAATGCCGATGTAAGATCTTGATAAATTAATAAAATTTATTTTCCATTATTTGTGATTAAAAATATAAGTAACAAGGGATTTTTTTATGCAAAAAAGATTTTTAAATTTTTTCTTTATAGGGTATATTTAGATCTGTCAATTTGGTCAAAAAAGGCTCGTTTTAGACGGATCTAAGGAGGCAAAGACGGAAGAAACTAAGAAAATCGAAAAATATATATGAAATTAGGCCATCATGGGGATGCATTCTTTTATGTTTTCATAAAATTCACGTTTCTGACATTAAGATTTGTTGACCTGTGTTATTTTATACACCTAATTTCGAATAATGTTTTTTTTTCGATTATAAGCCCTAACAAGATTTAAATATGCCGAAATACTGTCAAAAAATTTTAATTTACTAATAAATTGATATATTTTAACCATAAACGCAAAATTGATCAAAAAATAATTTTACTGTCATATAGAGCCCCGTTTTTGCATACTAATTTTTAATTTGTTTTAAGAAAATGTTAATGAGGTATAATGAATCTTATCATATTTATTAAAAAGCCTAAATGATGCTTATCGAATTAATATGGTGAGTTGAAGTATTTACTGCAACTTATTAATATACCTTAATTTTTATATCGACTATTTATTATAAAAAAAATTAATATTTGCTAGGATTTGGTGTGGTGGCAAATTCAGTCCTTTACATCGTAGCCCCGGCTGGACTACGTCAAGCCCGCTTATATAGGATATTTTTGAATTCATTTTAGGGCACGCACGTAAGTAAGTTTTTATTTTCGTAAAATTTTGAAAATTCTGAAAATTTCAAAAATTTTATTTTTTTCAGAATTTTTTAAAAAAAAAATTATTTTAGGGCACGTGCAAAGTGAGTTTTTATATTTGTGAAATTTTTAAAATTTTGCAAAATTTTCTTTTGAAATAAAACGCAAATTTTCAAAAAGTTGTCAAAATTTGTTTATGCACATAAAATGCATTTTCTGAAATAAAAAATTTTTTGAAAAATTTTGAAAAAAATAAAATTTTCAAAATTTTTAAAATTTTAAAAATTTTCCAAAAATAAAAACTTGCTTTGCACGTGCCCTTAGAAAAAGCATTTTATGTGCATTAAATTTGGCAACTGCGTTTTGTTGCAAAATTTGTTTTTTAAATTTTAAAAATTTCATGAAAATAAAAACTCACTTTGCTGCCCTTACATAAAATTTGTTAAACACGATCTATTTTCAAAATATAGCTATCAAGAATTTGTTGTCGTGTTAATCGAAAAGGATCACCTGATTACAAAAATAACAAAATTTCCTTAAAACAATTATGTTTTGGGATAGTTTACCAGTGCATTTTACCATAATACTAAGTCAAACACGTAACTAGAATGTTCTAAAATTAAAAAATAATCTTTATTTTGATTATCCAAATGGAATTAAAAAATGCTACAAGTCGTTAGTTATGATTAAGCCAATTCAACCATATGATACTTTTCTTATTCTTCGAATTGTTGATCGAAACCACGGTCTTCTTATTGACAAGCTTTGAACCGTATTCCGATATTGAAAAAGCTCATAATTGTTTTAAGGTAATTTAATCTTAATGTTATTAATCCGTTTTGGTCACCTAATTTTAAAATGTTATAACTGTATTGCACTTTGATCCTTTTATTGGTGATCTAGGGACGATAAGTAGTGTTGCCCGACCATGTCCATAACCCAAATAATGCCATATATTGGCAGGTGAATCTCTCTGGCCTTCGACTTTCGCCAAGGTTTAAAAGCCCGTATTCTGTTATATTTCTAGAAAATGCAGTTGCACGTTTCAATGGACATTATGGTATTTGCGGAGAGAAGCACTTAATCCTAGTGATCTCAGGGGTTATGAATATCGCCACATAGCAATTTTAATGCCCCTTACCCGAAAAAAATAAAATGACGCCACGTTTATCAAAAAATTATAGTATGCAGGCTTCACAATCCTGGCAAAAACCGAAGGCCGGAAATAATCACCTGCTAAAACTCTTCTTTCCAAACGGCATACCGGTTATATTTGTAGCATCAGTGTTAAGACTTTGTAAAATTAGAAAATGTTATATGTTATTTAAAGGGTGCATACAACTTTTTTATTTTTCGACAATTTTTAGATCAATTTTACAATACAATTGATTCCTAATTTTAGAAAGCTACCTCTACCGAAAAATTGCTTAAAGGCCCTTCACAAAGTATTACTTTATTTATATTACATTTTTAAATCCTTGTTTTATTAATTTTATGTTCTTACCTAAGAGTTTTCCCATTGCCAGAAAAGTTTTAGCGAAAAAATTTAAAAGCTTACAACACTGCTTAAGATAGCCATCCGATAGAAGGACAAATTTTATGGCGTGTTGTTATTAATTTTTTAAAATATAAAATGTGGGCTTACATTTAGGTTAAAACCGAGTTCAGCGAGATAATTTAAAATGCTTTTACATAACTCGTGTGTATTTCATTGAAAATCAAAACGAAATATAGTGGATGGGAACTTATTGAATTAATATGCTTAATTTGCGCAGTTTATTTAGAAGGTCGAACTAAACCTACGCTAAAATTTATTTTAATTTTTAGGGCTAACCAATTTCAGCCTAAGTTTAATGCAAAACATTATCAATATACGTATTCTAAATTTTAAAGGGTGTGCCCCCGTGACCGTGCCCTTTTATCCTGGGTTTATTGGCCCACCCAGAGGGGGGGTAAACCTGATGCGCATCCACCCCTTCCCCTTTGCTGAATGGTCATTCTTGTGAATCAATAAAAAGTAGGCCTTTGAACGGTCTATTACATTTATTTTAGCTTGTTTTAAAAATATGATTGGTTGATGCAATTGAACCATTTGATTTCATGTTTCACAATCGGTTTCTTTAAACTAAATCGCCACATTTTAATATTTGTAAAGATTTCCAGCATTATTACGCCATTATGCCAACGGCGAAATACGATCAAAACATCCTTGACCATTTGACGGATGATAGGTGCCTCGAAATAGCAAGATTCCAATTGAGAATGTTCCCACTCGATGGTCATTTTGGGCTCGCAAGTCTCCGTGCCGATATACGAAGGGCCGATCAATTTCTTGATCCAAATTTAATTCCAAACCTTATTTCCCACGATGAATCGTTATATCGAAATTCAAATAAATCTGTGGCGGATAATAGTCTGACGAATAATAATATTTTTAATTGGTCCCGTGATTCGTGTCACTTTTACGGCCGCATCGTGGGGAGCAAACGATGTCGTACGACGGCTTGCCTCATCGGCTTAAGCTTCTTTGATGATAGTAGTATAGTTATATCATGCCCTATAATATTTGATAGATGCTTAGCTCATGTGATTATTACGTATACTAATTAGAGATAGACCATATTAAAAACTTAATAATGTATTGCCCCCAATAAGAGGATCACCTAGTTTTTTTTATTTAACCTTTTTTGTATTTTGTGGCAATTTAATATATAATTGACAGTCTACTAGTTTATCTATCATCCAAACATATTTAAAATAATTTTAAAAATTTTTTTTAGAAATTTGACAATAGTTTGCTTTAAAGCGCTAATGTGTCGCGGTTTGATATTAAAAATTTATAAAACGAAATATTTTTTTGAATTATGCTAACAAATTGCCGTTTATTGTTAAGGTCGGAACTATCTACATGCCTGGCAAAAGTTACACTATCCATAATGTAACTAAACGAGAGGAATCGTTTTTAAACGCATGCAACCTCACAAATTTCATACCTAATCCTTTTAGAATTATAGTCGCACGTAGATTAATTGATAACTCAGGTAATGCATTGTAATTAAAAGTCAGTATGGTATATAACCTATGGCTATTTACATAAATTGCTAAAATCCATAAAGCATGGATGAAAAATAAGCGTGCAAATATCGCCCATTTGTTGCATATTGGTTAATCCTAAGAAAATTTTGCTAGGCACTTAATACAGATTTCTCTTAATAGTTTTGATTTTAAAACCAAAAATTGCTTACCGATCCTGGTCTAGGATAGGTTGCCTACCCGACAGGTCTAAAAGTGGTTATGGATTGAAGATATTTGACTAAAAAGGGGGCAAGAATATGGGGGAGTATTTAGGAAGTTACCCAGGCCCTCAATTTTTTGCCTGAAAGCTTCATTAGTATTCCTTAAAATTCGATCATTACAATAAATATTATTAAATTGGACCCCTATGGCGTCTTTTAGCAATCCACCCCCAAAAAATGATAAAAATAGCCTGGCGGCCCCAATCATTGTCCCGGTTGCCTTTTGTAAGAACAAGTTCTCCAGGTAAATGTAGGCGATACAAATATATTGAAAAAAGTTAATTTTAAGGTCATCTTCCTATCGCTTTAATAGGTCGTAAGAGGTGGCATCATGAATTGCATAAGCGAATTCAGTTATCACAAAACGGCACGGATCAACAAATCTCGGGGAATGAGGAAGATGTAAAGCGTAAAAGGGCGCCTTACCTCGAAGATACGAGGCATAGGATTGAAATTGCGATATTCATGGACGTGTACAGCTATTTTAACTCCCATACGCAAGGCAATGCCCGTCAAGCTACGCAATACATTCTAGCTACGATGAACATGGTCAATATGATATTCCATCATTCAAGTTTAGGTATTTATGTACTACATTTAAAGCAAAAATATGTTAAAAATGCATATACAATTTTATCATATATATATTTATATGAATTCAGGCAATTACACAGGTACACAAATTTTTGAGAGTTGTAAGCTAACTAAAAATCAAGTCTGCCATCACAGGGATATTCAAATCCGTTTACCGCTTTTCTTAAGAAAACTTTAAACATTTAAAATTTTAGAAATATGTAAAAAAAATATTTAAAAACAAATAAATTGAATACTTTTTTGCATAATCACATAGCTAAACTGTTTCAAACTAAAATATTTTTATTAAACCCGGTAATACATCGTGTTGTATTAATTTTGGATGCGAAATATTCTGTATTATCTAAATACTGATGTAAGAGTGATATTGTGATATACCGATAAAAATTATTTCTCATTATTTGAGATGATAAATATAAGTTAGAGATAATTTTTAAATTAAAAAAAAATTCTTGAATTTTTTCTTTTCAGGGTATTCTCGAGGTCGCAGAATTTGTCAATTCGGTCAAAAAAGACAATCTTTTCGATGCGGATAAAAAGCCAAAGGCGGAAAAAACTACGAAAAACGGAAAACATATATGAGAGAAGGCCATGGGGGGATGTATGTTTTTAAGTTTTCATAAACTTATTTTTTGTGACGTTGATATATGTTGACCTGTGTTAAAACGGTTATTCTACTTTATGGCAAAGGAACTCCGATTGGCTTGTACATTACGAAAATTTATTTTATGACCGACCAGCCATCCTTAATGAAAACAAACGGGCTATGGAAGGAATATCTTAGGCAATTTTGCAATTACGTTCAATCAAAATATACGAATTCCGAGGGGACATTGAAATGGGATAATGCTTTATTGTACACTGGGTAGAAATCTTTTTTGTTCTTTATTGATGTATAAACAGGTAATAGAAAGAGGAAACATCCATGTCCTTGGCGTATATAAGGTTAGGCTCTCCACCATTACCTAGTCTACCATTAAAATGATGGCACTGCATTCTCCGATCTATTACAACATGAAAGGAGCTTTACGACGCTGGCAAACGTTAGGAAAGGGTCATTTACCTATTAAAGTCATTGAATTCCTCTATCACATTTTAACAATCGCGGGCCTATTTGGTATATAAGACAATAATTTTTTTTTCCATAACCTTTTCCCCAATCTTAAAGTGCCCACAACCAGTCTTACGAAGCGATTAAAGCCTCAGTTGTTATAGAAATGAGATTTTTTCCTACTACATCAGCATCTTAGTCATTCTGTTTAAGAGACAATTGCCTCAGGCCACTTATTAAAATGCGGCCTTGGAGTCTTTCATAGCCGTTGATCGGAAACATTCAATATTGTTTCCTTAAGCGACAAGTTAGTTTTTGCCGCTAGGCATATTAATGCCAAATAAAGATATTAATTATATAGTTATATGAAAAATACCATCTTCCCCCACGTCTCTCCTCACACGATCAATTAAATTAAAATTATTGTGGCTTATCTATTTCTTTGTTTTCCTACCAGACGCCAACCGCCCACTCAATCAGCTCAGCCGATATTTTAGAGCTTAAATATTTTTACTGAGGTCCGGGTCTTTAAAATCTGACATGAGGAATTATTGTTTAAAAGATGTAACGTTTTATTTAAAATATGCACATTTATTTTCTTTAACTCAGTTACAAATTTTGGGATAAATTTTCTCCGTTTACTCTTTTTCTTGTTAAATTGTAAACAAGCTGTAAAAATTAAAGTCATAAGGCCAGATGTTTCAAACACTAAATTTATTTGACATAAATTTTTGTGAACGTGCGTGTCGAAAAAAGATTATATTTGTCGAAATTTTAATGAAAAACTTAATGATTAGGGTCCAAAATTAGATTTCATCGGCGAAATATTATTATAAGTATAATGTTTTTTAAGAATAATTTTGCCAAATCTATTTCCTGTCATATATGTAAACATACAATTAGGGCATGTCAAAACTCCGGAGTCTAGAAGAAGTACATAAACTTCGGTGTTTTTTATTAAAATTTGCTAGTTAATATATGTAATTATTAAGCTGCTCTTTCATTTATTTACAACTTTCATTAAACAAAAATGAGTTTTGACTACAAAAATACAAATTCATATTTTCATTAAGCTAATGTTCACTAGCAAATCCCAAAAAACTAAAACTCCGGATTTAAACTCCTTCCCGACTCTCGGATTTTTGACATGCCTTACTTACAATGTTCTTTACACTTTTTCAGGTTAATAATGACCGTGATTAGATTTGATTGGGCACTAACTTTAACTTGCGGAATATTTGTTTTGGGCACTTAGATTTTGTAATATTTTGTACAATAGCATTGACTTGCACGACGGCAAATCTTCGAGCGTCGTAGGCGGCGCCTACACTGGAGAAATGTGCCGCCCGAAATCGTGCGCGATCGCCGAGGGCGGTCTGCATAAAGGATACAACATTTACATTGAAATTGCTCATGAACTCGGCCACAAGTAATACATATTTGACATAAATTAATGTTTTTAATTTAGTCTTGAAATGTACATCTACATTTTGCGACTTAAGACATTAGCCAAATGGCTTTTTGCAAATGTTGTAGTTCTTGATCGCGTTTTAATTAATTTATTAGATAAAGTTAACATATGTGAATAACTAATAAATAATTGCGAAAATTTATTTTAACCATTATTGAGATAGGTTTCTAACGAGTCTTTAGCGCATGTAAACTTGGTTGTGGTATATACTGTAAATTAAACATCGTTGAATCTGGTTGGTAATTGGGTGCAAATTCCAAAGCCGTCTTTCTGAGAGCTTAGATCTAAAAACCTAGGCGACCGGCGCGTTTTGATTCCTATATAGATTTGTGGGGCCCGCTGTAGAGTTAATAGAGGCAAAGCCCTAACGGGTAAGCGGCTCCATAGAGGGAAAGGTTTGGAAGAAACTTTTATTATACCACAAGTTTTTGTTAATAATAAAATTTTTAGCAACCTTGTAAAAATAAACTAAACTTTTTTTCTCAACAATCTTGAATTTATTTCCATGCTCGATATAGCCAGGACAAAGTTTATTTATATAGCTAGCTCAGTGCGCTAAATTAATGTTTTATTAGCAATTATTGCCTTGTAAACATTACATTTAGTTTGGGTTTCGGACACGATGACGGAACTCAAAATCCACAATGCATTGAACGGGGTTACATTATGCGCGCTTTCGCCGGGGACAGAGTCGAGTTCTGGTCCCAATGTTCGAGGGAGCACCTTGCGACCGTCTTACACAAGTACTTGTGCTTGCTTGATAGGGGCGGACCGAACCCGAAAGAGTTGGACATTTCGAATCAGCCGGGTTGGGGTATCAAAGTAACAGCCACAGAACAGTGCGAACAGATGCGAGGCGTCGGAAGCTACCAATACTCGTCGAAAACCGAGAAATACCCAATTTGCGATATGATGGCATGCGCTAAGGTTTTGAATATTCAAAGAAAAAGCATCTGTATCTATAATAAGCAAATGGAAAAATAATCACTTTAGGTGTCAAATGCGTTTTTATAAAAGATCAAAGCCAAAGTTATGAGCAAACTATATATAACAGACCTGTTTTAGAGATATTCAAATTCGTTAACCTTTTTTTAATTAAATTTGTTCATTGCTAACTTACGAGGTCTGATTAAAGAAAAGGATTTGAAAATCCTAATGGCAGATTTGGACTTTGTAATTAGCTCGACCTGTTATGGTTAACATAAACCACATCATTAATTGTCCTAAAAATGTTTTAATTTTATTTGAATCAATGTTTTTTTTTTAAATTTATATACAATATGAATTTCTTTTCACACATCATCAAATCAAACTTTGTAACACAGACGTCCCCGTACAGCAATCTCATAACTTTTTCCACCATGGGTGCGGCCCTCGAGATGACGCATTGTGGGCCACGTAAATGGTGTCGAAATACCAGATGCGTTCCCATTCCTGCTTCTATGCTCCGCGGGGGTGCTTCTGCCGTCGCGACCCCCATCGACGGAAAATGGGGCCCTTGGAAACCGTTTGAGAAATGTTCCAACGGACCTTGCGTGACCGGTGCCCAGCCCTTCGAATATTGGGTCAGGACTTGTTCTGGGCCCTATCCCAACTTTGGGGGCCGGCCCTGTGAAGGCGGAGAGACAACGCCCATTAAATATACGCCCGTTCAATGCCAGAAACCTACTGTAAGCTACACATGGTTTTATTAGCTTTGCACTTCCACCCAAGGAGATTAAAAAATTTAAAATTTTTGCCTAGAGAGAAAGGTCGATTATTTTGCAAGATTTATGTTAAATTATCTTTGAAAAAAACGAAATCTTTTTTGTAAAATTTTTTATACGTATATTTTTTGTGATTTAACTTGCCATTTATTTAATTTTTAAAATTTTATTGAATTTTTTTATATGATACAAATCAATAATTCACATATTTATGAACCATAATTAACAATATATAAATTATTGGATGTCCGAAGCAATAGAAATCAAAATTAATACACTATTGGGAAAAATTTAAACTTGTTTGCATTGTCTTTTTAAAAATTATACAAAACAAATGGTATTTCTGCATAATTGATGCAAAAACACTGCAACGTTCATTACTTCATTTGTACAGGATATTTTGTTAAAATACATCACATGAAAGACTATATTTGTAAGTGTCTTTAGCAAATGATAAAATAATAATCTTTGTTAGAAAAAATGTCCCAAACTAATTTCCGTAAAATCTTACGATTCCGAGTATTGTTCCAAGCGAAAAAGTGCTTACCCGCATATAACCGGTGCTGTTAATATTAACTACGCCGACTGTCAATACGAATGCGTTAGTGCAGATCCGACTCTATCCTTCCCAGTCTATAATATGCCAAATGGAATTGCATGCTCCGACAACAAAACAATGTTTTGTTTTATGGGTAATTGCGCTCGTATAACAACATTTTATTTTCAGTAACAATATCTTGCTATTTTTCTTTACTCAAAATAAACATGTGGTAGAAGAGTTTTTTCCAGAACCTGTTTTCCTCATTGGGGGATGGCTTGACCGTCAGAGCTTTGTCTCTTTCAACTCTACAGCAGGCTTCGCAGAGTTAAATGAGATTTAACACGCGCCGGTGACCTAGATTTTTATGCCTAGGCCTTCAGAAAAATGGACGACTTTGGGATTTGTTGGCGGTCACCTATTCAATTACTAACCACTCAACGCTCTGCCTAACATGAGTGTAGAACACAAGAAAGTTCACATGCGTTCACTGACCATTTCCTCAAGATCTTTCTTTTTAATTTTTTCAATCGTTAGTAACGTTTTCATAGAGTCTTCTAAGCCAGCCCAGCCTTGGCCAGGTTTAAAAATCAATGCGATCGTTTGTGAGATTAATAAATAGTAAATGTTTTATGTGCCTGGCGGGATATTAATTTACCTCGGGCCAAATTAGATTTACTATAACTTTTATATTTGATTGTTTTATCCAGAATAGTAAAAAATAACATTATTTTTTATTATTTTGGATAATTTAATAACTATGATATATGGATATCAATCGACCTATCCATCTATTTGATAAAGAAAATATGGAAAATTCATTAATATTAGAGGATGGGAAAAGGGGCTGCTAATATTGAAATAATAAATTCAGAGCTGACGGCTCGGACTTTGACAATAATTTAATATCACTTTTTGCGAACAAGGCAAATGCACCCGCGTGCCAAAATCGATAAATGAATTAAGTCCCAGGGTCGGAAAAATGGATGATTTAATTAAAACCGGGCTCTTGGCACCGAACAAAAACAAAATGGGTGGGATAACTGCGCCTCCCTTACTTTTCGCCGGAACCGTTTCGAAGGATGGTGGAAATGAAAAATCCACCCGGAAGGGTAAGATCAGCTCCAACGATCAATTCGTCTACTACGATGAAACGGGTAATTGTGTTCTTTAAAAGCGCGTTCAGAGTTGATTCAATTTTTTAAAAAAAAAATCTAAAAAATATTAGAAATTTAAAAAATAATTTTTTGACTTAAAACGACGTATTTTATAAAAGTGGCAAATCCCAATTATTAACACATTAAATTCTATATCTGAAAAATTAAAAATGTTGAAAATTGAAATATTAAAGTTAAAATTTTCATATTTAACAAATTCTTTAAAAAAAATTAATAAAGTCTACATGCCCCAAAAAATGTAACAATTTGAACAGTATTTGGCTCAGAAATTTGTCTTCATTTAAGGTAAAAGTTCACGCTTTTAAATTGTCAAAATTATATTATTTAAGGGTTTGTTTATCTTTATAACTAGTTATATAGGACGAGCACGTTAGAATAAATAGTAATTTCAAATTTATTACCATGGCTATGTATTTTCACCTGCCTCTTTGATATACAAAATAGATATCGAAGTAAATCTTGATTTGCCCAAGGAGTTCAATGTCGATGAATTCGAAGATTACATCTTAGTGGAAGAAACCGGGCCACCCGATACTAATGCATCAAAATCACCAAAATCGAAGTCTAAATCAGATAAGAAAAGTCACAAAGGCAATAAAACTGAACCAAAGGGTATCTCAGTGTTTGGAAAAACAGGGGGAGTCGATTACCAGACTTTGCCCCTATCAAGACTCTATATTTTGGGGACAACTTTGATCGTGTCGGCACTTTTGGCAGGAATTTTAGGCCATTTTTTGTATAAAAGGAGACAGCTCGATTACGCGGCGCATTATTATGGCCAGATGGAGGAGGAACCGGAAACAGGCGAAACAGCTTATGGGACTGAAGAGAATTACTATGTATCATGAATGGAATCGTGGGGGCAAATATTTATTAAGGGCACGCTCAATATCTTGTTTTGAAGAAAACAATTATACATTTTTTTTTCTTTTTTGTTGTTAAATAAAATGAATAAAATATTTTAATATTAAAGTCTTATATACATTTTTTTTAAAATCCTTTAAAAACGGCGTTTTGTAGATTAGATAAAACAACTTTGCCCGTATCTCTGCTTGTATTATCGGATTTAATCTATTTTACAAATAAATAAAACTTATTTTTTAACCTAACTTAAAGATTATTTTCAAATTTGCGGAAAACCTTTGTGGAATGAACCAATCATTAAGTATTGAATGATATTATTTTTAAAAAGTTTTTACAAAAATATTTTTTAAACTTTGTATAACAACAATTAATTAAACAAAAAAAAAATTGCATTATATTCTAACTTTATTTTGTTAAAAATAGGAAATCGGACCTATGAAAGATGAAGGATAATAAAATAATAAATTATAGGTTTCGGTTTGCACTTGGAATAAAAGGTTTGTATAAGATATAATACAAAAAATAAATACTTTATATTTGAAATATATTGAAGGTAAGTTATACCTAAAAATTGTTCATAACACTTTCTTAAAATATGCTAGAAAATACGTTATAACAATTAAAATAATCATATATAATCCGCGAGGACCCCAATTGAACTTGTTATTTGGACGAATTTTGTGTTGTTAGTTTAGCAGGCTACTCAACACTCTTTAATAAAAGAGGCGTCATTTTGTACCATTTTTGTAATTTTTTATACCTCTGTGGTCAAGTTTGGATTAATAAGTATTGTATTTTAAATGTACTGTCATACTATTTTTAAGCACTTACATTTTAAATTTTAAATATTTTTAAAATTATTATATACTATTGTTCAAATTTTTTTGACCTGTTCTTAGCACGCGTTCAGACTCTTTTTATTTCTTTTGTAAAATCTTGAAAAAATTTGAAATTTCGAATTTTTTGTTTTATTTTTTTTTTAAACTTTTTAAAAACTTTTCTTTTAGACAAACTATTTTAATGCTAATAACAATAATTGGCGATAGCATTTTTAAATTTTTAAAAAAAATTGAAATGAGTCTCAACGCTAAAATAGATAATAAACCAGGGCTGGGAAAACAGACTAAATGGGTTTTTTAACAAGTTTTTTGTGTTTTTTTATCTAAATCCTCACAAACTCGTGGGCATGGCAAGAGAAAAGCCCCTTTCCTTGCTTAAAGAAAAGGCACATGTTTAAAGAAAGCTCCTTTTCTTCAAAAAATAACTCCTAGGAGCTTTAAGGAAAAATAACCCACCCATTATCATTATTTAGAAAAAATAAAAATTTTTTGAAATTATTATAAACAAAACATAAAATGGGCTTTTTTGGGCTTTTTTTAAAAACCCTTTTTTATGGGTTTTTTTGCCCCTTCTCTTAGTAAGGGCTTTTTTTGAATTCTAGTTTTGGCCCTTATGCAGCCCTCTTTCTTTTTTTATGTTTTGGGGGAAAAAATGAGCAAAAGTTTTTTGGCTCATTGATTTCCCAGCACTGTAATATACATAATAAAATTTGGTCTATATCTTATAACAAAAATTGTTTAGGAGAAATTTTATATGGATCCCACGTGATTAATTCCAATGTTAAAACCATGATATTGCCTTATTGTAAATTAAAAATGAAAATTATTCACTTTTATTGTACTGGGTTTTTTTTATAATAGTTTTAAATATTAAATTGAAAATGTTTGCATTCAAACAAATGTGCTAATGCTAGTTTTTAAGGTGAGTATAACCAAAAAAATTTTTTTCTTAATATTTTTTTAAATCGTTGTTAGAATGTTAATGGACTAACACGATTTAATTCAATACTAAAACATTAAATTGATTTACAAGATCATTTTATAGAATATATACATATATTTTTCTGGTGAAGAGGTAAAAAAAAATAATTGATCGATTTAAAGCTAGATAAAAAGACTGAGATTGAGATCATCAAATACACCAGTAATTACTAAAAGAACAGATGGATCAGTGCCTTATTGAGAAAAAGGTACGATGATATAAAAAATTAAATCCGTACTGATGTACTTATTTTAAAAAATTAACCGGCGCATGCCGGGTAAGGGGTACCTCTAAAAATCACCTCCCTACGTCCTCATTTTTTTGACAGTCATACCCGTTAGGGCGGCACTTTTTAATAAAATTAAATTAACCTTTGATTTTTTTACTTTTAAACAAAAATATTAATTGGCGCGGCATATTTGCATTTTTCTGATTAAGTTTGGGTCAAAAACTCTGAATCTTTATTATTATTTTAAAATCACATGCCATCATCCTACATTTGATGTAGACTAGGTAATTTTGTTATATAATTGGCACATTTAAAATTTATTCAAGCGCTATTTTGCATTTTAAAGCAGATATACCCTAATCAAATACTGAAACATTTTAAAATTGATTAAAATATGTTGTGCTCACCTGAAAACTTTACATACATTATTAACAGCTGAAAGGAAAATCATGGTTGCAATCAAAAACACAATAATTTTGGATAAGGAAAAATTGATAGCTCTTTTGGGATATGAAAAAACAGTGCAATAAAATATTCTTATTTTAGGTCACGTACAAAGCCCTCTTACTAAAATATGACATATCTCACCAACATTTAAATGAGTATGCATCTATATATTTATATTTAGATTAATTAAGGACCTTATTAATTATCCTCCAGATAATATGGAAATACATGCATTGTATCTAATATATTCAAAAAATGTAGCCTCTGATGTATTAAATTAATATAATTTTTTGTAGGAATATGAAATATCTTTGAAAAATAGCTTGGATTTACCAAAAACAAATGAATTACTTTCTTCCAGTATTTTTGCCTTATCAGATCACAAAATTGAGGTATAAATTTATAAAATACATTGTAGACATATTTAGATATTTGTAAAGATGATGATGTATGTTATGAGGACATGTCTAAGTAATTTTTTTTTCTGATTAATAAAAAATTATTAATTAATAACCTAGTATTTAGGAAATGTTTTATTATTAATGAACAAATATCAAATAAAGAATCAATTAATCCTGTGGTATGTTATTTACATATTTATGTGATTCAGGTGACTAAAAGTATCAGTAAATCATTGACACCAGAACCTGAGTTAAACGCAAAAGACCTAAAAAGCCTAAAACATTCAATAACTCCAAATAAGGGTGTGTAATACCTAAATATCAAATATACATGTCATATAAAATAATTTAAACTCTTTCTTCTCATATTTTTTCAGATAAGTCCTTAATTAAAAAGGAGAAATCTCCCAAAAAGGTGGACAAACAAGAAAAGAAAATACAAGATAAACAAGGTTATACTTTTTTGTCTGTTTCAAATTGTTTTTATTTACAAATTTTTGATATTTATTGTTCTTGTATATATTACTGTTTTATAGGTAAAAAACCTGATAAGGAAACTGATTCTATATCTAAACTAAAGAAAGTCAAAGTAGAAGCTCAAAGTGATTCAAAACAAAAGGCACCTACTAAATCTTATTTTGATGAAAGTGGTTATCTAGGTATCATTTGATATTAAAATTATTTTATTGTTTATTATATAATGGATTATAACATATATTTAAGGCAATATAAGGGGTCACAGTAGTTTTTTTTTCAAATAGTTTTAAATATTTTGTATAAAATTTTATGTTTTTATTATAACCTATAAGATTAAGGAGTTAAAATAAGAATTTTAATCATAACAAAATAGCTGTTGGTGTAATTCAACAATCGATTTAAAACAATCAAATTAACTAGTATTTGAATAAATAATTTAGCAACAACTAGAAGAAATCTTTTTTTTTCAATTTTTCTGTTATATATATTTTGATAAATCAACTTTAAAATTTAAGTGACTGAAAAAGATTACAAATCACCTCCCAAAATCATCAAAAAGGAAATGACAGAAACAATCTCTTCTAGCACCAAATCTTCCGCATTTGAAGAAATGATCTCTAAAAAGGAGCTCAAAAAACCTGCCAAAAAGGAAGCGGCAAAAAAACAAACCAATGCCAATACAAAAACTAAGCAATCTAGTATGATGGATTTCTTTTCCAAAAAATAATTTTTTTAAACATAAAATTTTCTATAATGCTAGAGATTAAAGCACAAATATTAACTTTTATATAATAGTCTCCGGAGAAAAAAGGGCACCCATTTTTAAATTAAAAATATATTTCTAAGGAATTAATACCCAACCTTTTATAAAATGTAAATTTTTCCACAATTATCTTATGTAATTTATTTTGTTTACTTAATTAAACATACAACCAGAATTTGATTCAACCTATATTTAAATATGTTTCGAAAATGATACAAAATTTAATAATTATACATTAAAAATTATATTTGAAATTATTGATGTTATCACAGAAAGAGTTGGCAGTGTTTTGGAAAACCATGAATAGTTTAAACGTATAATTTATATATAATTTTATAAATAAAAATTAAAATTTATATTTGGGTGTCAATAAAGGTGGAATAAGAAACATTGAGAGACACAAATTTATAACAATATCCGTTGCTATAAAACGGGGGAATTGATAAAATAATATTCAAAAAAAGGAAAAATCCATATGAGTCTTAATTAATTACAAAAAATGATTGTGTTCTTAACTTAATAAATATACATAGAATTCATTATAAATAAAATTAACTATATAAAATATTAAAGTGGAATGCACAAAAATTGTAAACATGTATGTTTCATGACCAACATTTGAACTTTTTGAATACACTAAAATCAAGACCAATTTTTTCTGATTCCTCTAAAGTTTCAGGGAGGCGTGTGTTTAGCGTTTCCGGTAAAAGCAGGGCCGCAATTCCTGCTAGGGTTGTAATAAGGCCCATTATTATGGTTGGTATAAGGATCCAAGTGGTGCCCTAATATTCAGCAAAGCATATTAACAGTTAATATATATATCGACACAATCATATTAATGGAAACATTCCAAGCTTTTACATGGAAGAACTTGTATTCGATTAGGCGCATAGGCGGCTTATAGCGGAAAATAGTACATGTGCATTTTTAAGCTGATAAGTCAAGTGAACTATTTGGGTAGTTAGTAAGCGTTAGAGCAAAAGCTTTCGCCAAGCCTAAATGCCCAGGCATGAAAACAAACCTTATTATTTAACCCGAGGGAATGTTAATTACTTTGCTCAAAGAGTCAAAGCCCTGTAGAACCCCTCAATTGGAGAGGGGAACCTCTAACCTAATTATTGATATTAAAAAGAGATGAATTAAAAAGACAAAAAAAAAAGATTAAGAATAAAATCGAAATAGAATAAAGTGAACACAATTTAACATATTAATTTATATTGATCTAAAAAGGGGCTTTGATACCGAAAAAATACATTGTGGAAAAAAATAGTTAAAAATACGTATGGTGTAATTTAACACTTTAATTTTCACCAAATATACTGTGTTGGGGCTCATAGAAAAATTTCGTTAAATTAATCTAATTTCGTATTTATTTTTGATTTTATTGCCATTATGATATACAAAGATTGTTTGTTTTAAATATTGAAAATAAAATCAAAAAATTTACCAAATAAGTGATGAAGGGCACAAACACGGCAAATATCCGAGATATTGTGAGTGTCAAGGCCATGCCTGTCCCCCTGAGCTCAGTTGGGTATATTTCGGACGCATATAGGTATATTATAACAAATGATGTCGAAATTCCGAGTTTGCCAATAAGAGCAAATATTGTGACTAGTGTTTTGGAGACTAAAACATGAAATTAAAGAAAAAACAACTTTTTGAGCAATAAAACATATAAAAACAATGAATAAAAAAATCTATAAAAATAATTATAAAATTGAATGTAATGTTAGTGTAAGGTTTATAGTTAAATTTTATATTAACAAATATTTTATATTTTTGAAAGGGTAGATTTCGAATAATTGTGCAATCCATATATATTTAGACCTAAAGGTAAGACGAATCAAAGCCAAATTGAGACATTATATTTGTGTTTGATTATGTCAAGGTGGCCAAAAATATTATGATGTAGTTAGGAAAGCCTTAAACAATCAACATATAAAAGGCCAAAAATGTTAGAATATTAAACGAGCACGGTACGGTTTCCTTTCATTAATAACTTGAGAAAACACAATTACTACTTTTTTGTTGCAAATAAAAAATAAAAATTCATTTTAAACGTGCCCTAAAGTGAAAATAGTCATATATTACACATTAGCAAGAAAGAGAATAATATAAAAACCATATTCCTCATTTATAGATAAATTCAAAAAATCGCCTAAGCTTAGCAAAACAGTGATTTTAAAATAATTCATAAACCTAGATATTAAAAAAAAATTCATCAACACAATTACTCGATTATTTTAAAGAATATAATTATATTTTGTCCCAAACTAATAAATTTTAAACATACACAAAAAAATAAAAAGCAATATAAACAAACTAAAAATATAGAAAAAATAAAACCTGAAAAAACAAGATTTACTACGAGTACACTAAGCCCTGAAACGAGCATCGAAGTACAAAACGGAAATTTTCGACCCATCCTATCAAGTGTGAACCAAAGGAATATGTAACCGGGCAATTCAGCGAGCGAAGCAAGCAAGAAATTTAAGTGGAGATCATCCAAAAACGATAAATAATTTTGAATTCCAACGTAGGAAAGTACATTAGCCACCCTGTGCAAAGAATTAAATAATGGTAAAAGAATATTAAAAATATATAATTTTGTAAAATTAGTTACATTATTATATAGACCTTTTTTGGTTTTAACATCTCTTGCTGCATAGAACTTTTGGAAAATTGTTAATTTATATTATTCAACTGCTCCTATAACTTTTTCTTTGCGTTATATATTAATGTGATATGAGTATAACTGCTTAATAAAATAGGCGGCAATACAGAGGCATTTAATTTGCAGTGACTTGTTTAGTTTTCAATTTTAAAAAAAAATAATTTCAACTAATGGAAGGCTATTTATTTTGCAGTTAACACCACATAAATAACTGTTGTAATAGACTCTTCTTAAATTTTACAAAAAAAACAAAAATAAAACGCTCAATAGGACATAGTTTAAAGCTATGTAGTTTACATTATATTAAAACTAAATTATACGGCTTTTAACTGAGATTGATATTGAGATAATATTGAAAATATAAAACACCAATCATTAATAAGTTGTTAGACCTACCTTACATTTTTTGGTTAAACATAACTATGGTAGAGAAAATATTTTAAAAAAATGCCAATTTACTTTCTACCAAAAAAATTATCTCAAAAAGATTAATAAAATTTTAATTTGTTAAGTATGCCTATAAACTAGTTTCGTAATCGGTTTCAAATAATTCCTTAAGAGTAGTGATGTTTCAAAAACAAGTTCATGTATGCATAAAACCGGATTGGCCGCTCAATCTATAAACGATTAATAAAAATCTCAGAAAATTAATGAAATCACAAACATAGCTTTTGTTTTGCTTCTAACGCAATTTAGACTTTGTTTTTTTTTAAAGATATAAGTCATTATATGTTTTTAAGCCTCTATCTCAAAACCCTTGTAGTCAGTAATAAACTTGCCCACACACAACATCATAAAAAGGGATAAGTGGACTCACCAGGCAAACGTGATTATGAGAGTTTTTCTGCGCATATTTTTATGCGATAATAAATCTTTAATCGTGAGCTGATGCCTCGGTTTTAAATCAGGTTTAGGCTGTGGGGTAAGAAAATCTCTATTAATTCCGGAATCAATATTTTGATTATCGAGAGTATTTTCGGATTGAGGTTCGTGCTCAAATGACTGTGGTAAATCGTTTAATTCATCTTCTTCCTATTTTATATAATATAATTAAAAGTGATTTGCTAATTAAAGAAAATATTTTGATGCCAATATAGGATGTGTTTTTAGATTAATATAAACAAACGTATATAATGTAATTATAAATATACATATTTAATATTTTTTTTTAATAGCCCATAACTTTAGAGATTAATTTTTTGTGAAACATAAATCAGCTTTTAACAGTTTGTGCTAGATTTAAAAAAAATAATTTTTTAACCCTAAGTAAAGAATTATAGTAATTATACCAATTGTGACATTAGGAAATTTTGTGGCAAATTAATCCGATTTATACGTGCAGCCTTTTGAATAAGTTTTTCAGCTTTTAAATATTTCTGTTTAACAATGAGCCATCTAATTGATTCTGGCAAAAACCTATATTAGAAATATTAAGCATTTATTTAAATTTAAAAAAAAATTCATTTGTTTAACTCATTTAAAAAATTATATCAACACATAATAAAAAATTTGAAAATATTCAATAGCTTTTAGTAACTATTACGTAAAAAAGGAATATTAAAAATAATAGTATATAATTATATTTTTAAAAAAAGATTCATACCACCAATAAATGTAAAATGTTATGAAAGGGATTCCAACTATCATTGTAAGTATTCTCCAATCTCTAACAAAATAGGCTATCACAGAAAATAAGACAACACCACAACTGTAAGTAAAGCACATACATAATGTAACAAAAGCACGTTTATGAGGGCCCACAAGTTCTATTGCTAAATAAAATTAAAGTCAAATTAAAAGTAAGTTTAATGATATTTCACTGAAATATAAAAATTTTACATGTCACAAAAGGTATATCAAATATTGAAGCTATGGTCAAGCCAATACAAAATTGACACACCATAAACATAGGAATATTTACAGAAAATATGATCAAAATTCCAAAAAGAAGCTCTGTGGTAAGGCAGATAAAAAATCCAGCCCTTCTACCCCAACTATTAAAAATTAAAATATATAACTTTACATATCAATTATATGACCAAAAATCAAATGTCCACACAAACTTCCAAGATAAAAAATTGCAATGGTAAATTGTGTTAGCCACAATTTATTGCATACCATATTAAACTAAAATTTCTTAAAATTAATAAACAATATTTGCAATTATTTAATATTATTATAAATACCTGAGATGTTGCAGTAGACGTAAAAACATTTTTAAAAAATTTCCATTCAACACATTCATTTTTCTCAATCTCTTTCGTGATATTATTAAAAAATTTGATAGAACATTTATCTTGTGATATTAAAGTAGATTGTAAATGATCAAAAGATTTTGAGTATTTAGTGCACACAAATTCAGGAACTGCAATTTGAAAAATATACAGAAATCCAAAGAAGGCACAAGGAAGTGTAGTGGGGAGGCAAATAAACAATATTAACAGTTTTTGATATCTTCCAAAGCTTCCCACCTCTGGGAGAATATCATCAAAGTCACGCATGTTTTTCAAAAAAGCATACTTTCACAATGGGCCTGTACGGTTAAATTTAGAAGAATATGATTCAACCATTTACAATATAAACATCTCTTAAAAGTTTAAAATTCACTCCAATGTTTATTTAATCAAATAATAGCTAAAGGGTTGCGACATTATTTAAAAATTTTAAGTATTTTGCACTCACTTATATGACGAAATTTTTTACATGCGTCTAAATTCTATGCTTCTTAGTTAAAGAACTATTTCTCTTTTTAATAATTTTATACCAACATTTATATTTGAAATATGTAAACTAGGTGATTTGGTTAAGTATAATTGTTGTATATTAAAAAGGCATTTTTCATTATTGCCTTGGCGCCATTTGTTTTGCTAAATAATAATTTCCATTTATAGAATTTTACGAAAAACATTTATAAGACTCGCCCTAAGGTAAAAGATTAGATTCGGCATATGGCTTATAAATTTTCGACGGTATCGTTAATTGTTCAGCCATCTGGTGGCAACGTGTTTGGATAAAAATGAACATATTTCGATTAGCCGGGGATTTATCTCATTTGTTAGCTATTATTATTCTTCTTGTCAAGATATGGAAAACTCGATCATGTTCAGGTAATTTATAAGTGTTTTTTAAGACTTAGGAATATCTGGAAAATCACAGCTATTATTTGCCCTAACTTATACAACTAGATATATTGATTTATTTTTAACGTATGTTTCCTTGTATAACTCTGTTATGAAAGTCATTTTTTTGGCTGCTTCATATGCAACTGTTTATTTAATTTACTTCAAAGTATTTATTATCTTATAATTTATTATTAGTTTAAAGCCACATATGATAGGAACCATGACACCTTTAGAATTGAATCACTGGTTATACCATCATTAGTTTTAGCAATTTTAATTAATCATGATTTCTCAGTGCTGGAGGTATTTAGTAAACGTTTATATATTAATTAGATTTTGTGGACTTTTTCCATTTATTTGGAGTCAGTAGCCATATTGCCTCAATTATTTATGGTCAGCAAGACAGGTTAATTTTTTTATTATTTTTATAAAAATTTAGGAGAAGCTGAGACCATAACAAGCCATTACTTGTTTGCACTTGGGTCATACAGGGGGCTTTATATATTAAATTGGATTTATAGATATTACTTTGAGGGTTTCAGGGATTTAATTGCCATAGTTGCAGGCTGTGTTCAGACAATACTCTATTGTGATTTCTTTTACTTGTATATAACCAAAGGTATTATATTGACTATTTAATCTTTAGTTTTAAAAGGAAAAAATTTGAAGCTACCTGCTTAAAGATATCAAAATTTAATATATAGTAACTTAGACAATTTTACCAATAAGTACAATTTTTTATATTTCATCATTTTGTAATACATATTTATTTTTAATAAAATTTTGTTTAATAGACATTTATATATTGATTTAATTGACTTGAAATATTTGTAATATGAATTTCCTCCTATAAATTGTTAATATGATAAATAAAATTTACTTGAATTGTATTATTTCTATTTCTGAGAAAAATTATTCCATCATTCAAGCATGAACTTTCAATTATAACATTATAGGGAATTCCTATATTATCACAACTAAAATATTAAATAAATACAATCATACAAATTAGTATATTCATCTTTTAATTTGGTGTTTTTATAATATAAAATATTTAGATGTCTCAAATCATTTGATTTTAGTTGTTTACTAATATAAAAGGCAATTCTGTGAAGCTGTACATTTTCCTCTACCAAAATTGAAGTGTCAAAGCATGCAAATTTAGGGTGTATTTTCAATATCTTAATAATTATAATTATATTTTTACTTGTTTTTCTGACTTCAAGATATTTTGTATGAGGCCATCATGAATGATAGTTAAGATATTATCATTTAAATATGAGTTGAGTGTTATTGTTGAAATGCCATTTTCCTAAATAAATTAAATACTTTAAACATTGATAAGTAGGATTTTTTAACTTTCTTTATTTAATCTTTTGTATGTGATAATTTATTGACAATTATGTTAGAATTTTAATTTGAAGGAAAATCTAAGAAAAAATGAACGAGTTTGTTTTTTAAATAAATATAATTTAAAACATTATCCCAATTTGAAACATTTGACTAGATGTAATATTTTCCCAATTCAATTTAAGAAAATATTGGGAATTTTATCAAATAATTTGATGTCTTGCATTACAGGTTTATATATTTTTACAAAATCTTATGTACTAGTGCATATTAAACATTGTAACTGGTGTATTATTAAATCTAAATATCAACATCAAGGAGTGCACCATTTTTTAATATTTTGGCAAATTATGACAACAATTAGACATTGACTAATTTTATAGAGCTCAAATTGGACAGAAACTTGTAACAATGATCTTGCCCTATTTTAGAACCCATTTTTATTAAACACTATGATTAATATTTATTATAAAAGAGTTATATGAAAAATGATTTAAGTGTATATTTTGTGATAGTTCCCAGCCCAACTTGCCCATTATGTTGCCAAATTTATTTTTGATGTTTCCCCCATTACTTGCATCCTTATTAGAGTTTGCCTTGGGGCATTGTTATAGCGGTGAATGAGTCTGGCCTTTGAATTTTTCCAGGGAAGCCTGCATGCTGTAATATTCCAAAGGATACGGTGATATGTACTTTATGGTATTGGCAGGCCATGCTTAATCCAACTGACTCCAAGGGTTATAAATGTCGTTGCATAGTAATTTTATACTCTGACCAAAAAAACAAGCAATGGACTAAATAATTATGAACAAAATAGTGTCATGCTAGCTAATATTCTGTGTTGTTTGAAGGATAAGGAACTTTTATTAACAAAAAAATAATTTCAATAAAAGGGTAATTTATAAATTACGGCAAATTCAGACCATAGAGCTTATAATATGTGGCATTCCTTTGTGCTTATAATTAAGATGGAAGAACATACTATGTATGGGACGATTGTGAAAAGATATACAAGGAAAATTGTGATTTGAATTAGGGTCTTATAAATTTTGGTTATTGAGGAATACATCTGTATACTTTCATATAATTAGCACTGTGATTGCAATGCATTTTATTTACCAAAAAAATTACTCGCTTATAAACTCATTCTTAAAAAAATCAAAAACAAATAAGATCACAGCTTAAAATAAATTATATTTTTTATGGAGGATTTAAAAATTGTGGTAAAAATAAATGCATATCCACATTATAAAAACCATTAAAATTATTATAAGCTGCAATTATACTGTGACCTACTACAACTTTGTTAAAAATTAACAATAACTCATCAAAATTACTTGATTTTATTAGTGGTTAAAAAATTATGACCTAAATATTTAAATTTGTCTCACATCTCAGAAACAATTAATTAAATCTGTATCAATTAGCAACAAAATAAAAATATATTAAAGGTTTGTCAAACATATTTTACTAATTAAGTTGCAAATGTTTATATGGTAAAAATAAGTAAAGATTCAATAAGCCCACAATCTGATAATAAAAACTTGTGAAAAAAAAAATAATATTTTTCTATATTCAAAAAGTATATTAAAAAATGTCATTTAGAAAAGTAAGGGCTATGAAACATAATTCCTAATGTTGCCTGTTTAAATCTAAAGATGTTAAATATATATATTTTTCTTATAATTGTTTAGGAAAGCAGGAGAAATGAAAAATTTTAAAAATGATCAATATACTTGTTTGTATGGTTCAACAACAAATTTCTCAAGGTTAAATATTAGATCATTTTCTTTGTAAATTAAACTTGAAGTGTCATGCTCAAGATCGTTGGTTAATTTGTTCTTGTGTGAACTAGTTAGTTGAAGTGATATATTTGAGGGAACACACAAAAACTAAAATTATAGTTGAATTGTAAGTTATACTCAAAATTATTTCAGTTTTATATAAACAAATAAATCCTGCACTTACTTAACCATAAAAAATTTTATCACCTGCTTCCACCATGATAGCCTTCTTAATTTCCAGTATTCAAAATATTTTTTGAGGTATGATGATGGGCAAATATATTTAGTGATTAGATGTTGATTGGAACATTGGTTTACTGCACTGTTGTTAACATAATAAAAGCCAAATGGTATGTGAATAAATTTCAAAAAGGCTCTAAATTATTTCAAAAAACTAAATACATTGTTTGATATCTGAAAAATCCCCATTATGATAAATCATGTTTAATTCTTTAGGAGAAACATTTTTTTTCCTGCAAAATAAATAATTTATACCCTACCATTCGTTTACAAAATTATTTGCTATTACAGAGCCAAAAGGCCCAAATTGCAAACCAGTATCGCTTTGTATCTGTTTGAGTAATCCGAACTTATAACAATGATTTAATAATTTTTCACACATGGGAAAATTTAAATTTTTTTACAAAAAAACTGTGCATGCATGGTAACTCAGCTGAAAAACCTTTTCCAAATTCCCGACTAGATGAATTTGGTAATAATAAATAATTTAATATTGGTTTAGGTAATACTGTAATACCTGCCTCCCAAAGACCAGATGGGTCATGGAGAAAAGAAGTTAAAATAAAAAAAGGATATGTGCCACAGGAATTAATTCCCAAGTTTGCATATAAATATTATATATATTAAGATTAAAAAATCATAATTATAAGCAGTTATTACATATATTATAATACAGGTATGAAGTTAAAGGCAAAAGAAACATTCCAACCACAAAATATCCACCTGGCATACATCCAGATGAAATTAAAAGAATTGAAGAAGCTAAGGTATTGTAATTATTATTTTTAATTTTTTTAAGAAAACTCCAAAAAGAAAGGAAGTAAAGGCATTATCTCAGGACTTTGAAAAATTTTCTATAAGTAAGTTATGCCCTTTATTAAATAATAAAATTTAACTTTTTAATTGTATCAGGTCATACAAACTTTCAAAAGTTGGCTATCCATTTTATCATTTTTACCAAATATGAAATATAATTTAGAGTTAAAACAAAAAATAATATGAAAACATCTACCAAATGTAAATTATAATTTTAAGTTTTAATTATATTTTGATTTTATTAAAAATAAAAATTTATAATTTATGGCAGACAACTTTTGATAAAGCATCCCTGCTTTTAAATTGAGCTTGAAGAAAACAATAGCAAAAATTAACTTAAAAAGAAAAGATGAAAAGTTTTTTTGATTAGAGGTGATCTACTGCCACCCTGCTTTTTAATTAATTTAAATTTCATTTTTTTATCAAAAATTAAACTTAACTTTAAACAAAATATTCATAAAAATTTAAATTATTTTTTTGTTTATATTATTATTTTGGATAAACCATATATATTCAATAAACTGACTAATAATTTTGATATGGTTAACTATCCCCAAATAATCATTTTGCATTAAAATTTAGTATTGCAACTATTAAAAATGTATGTTGAATTTAAAATTATTTTGTTTTATTCAAAAATCTTAATCAAAAATTCTCAAGCTTAGATGTGGCATTAAAAAATGTTGAATTTTTAATTGTTAATATTAACAAATTTTTAATAGATGGAAAACTCACTACCTCGTCACAACCACATTTATCTACCTCTCAGACAGCTTTTAACTGTCATCCAAAACAATCTAATCATTCCAATATAATGCCATCTAACCCAAAAGATTCACAGCCGACAATCGATTCTGGGGAATTAGACGCAGCTTCCTTGCAAAAAAAGATTCGGAATTTGAATAAAAAATTACGGCAAATAGCCGAGTTGAAAGGGAAATTAAAAAAAGATGGCCTTGACGTAAATTCGTTGGACCCAGAGCAAAGGCGAAAAATACAGAAAGAGTCTGAAATTGAGGAAGAAATTCAAAAGCTCGATGAATTGTTGCTAGGAACGTTTTAATAAAGAACGTGTCTTATTACAAATTTTTTTTAATCAAAAACATATTCTTTTAAAACTAAAAATAATTTTCAAATGGCGCCAAAACGTTATATAAATAGCAATATAAAAAGCATTTATACAGGGCCTAGGGTGATGTTAAACTTAAATATTTAAGTTAAAAAAATTTTTTATCTTTAATTTATATTCTTTTAAAAATTAATAACAAAAGATTGAATGTATTTTGCATTTAAAGCCTAGAGTGATGTTATTTTTCTATGGTTTTACAAATAGAAGATATTATTTTTAGAACGAATAAATTTTAATTTTAGCTTATAGCCACCTTTTAAATACATTTTTGGAAGCATGCATCATGAGCTAATTTATTGTTTGATCTCTTTTTCAGTAAAAATTACTTCTATGGCATGTTTGAAAATAGAAATTTTTATTCATTATATTGTAATGTTGGATACATTCAACAATAAATTATACACCTCCTTATTACACAATATCAATTTAAAAATGATAAATTTGGGTAAATATTTAGTTATTCATTTGGTTACTAAAAAGGCCAAAATATGGCAATATATGGTAAATAACATTAGGGCTTTAAAAAACGGAAAAAAAAATTAAGTTTTTCATATGTATCAAGGGTAAATTATAGAAATTTATAAAGATATAAACATATTGAATGTGTTTAATACAATGTTAAAATGATTTTAATAAATCGATTAAATCGACGTAATAAAATATATTTAAACAAAATTAATACAATACTTTTGCATAAACATTAAAAATTCCAATTAATTTATGTTAAAAAGTCCAGGGGAAGTGAAAAATTTGTTTGGATGCGTAATTGATGTACCAATCCTAAAATAAGTAAACAAAAATATAATAATGTTTTGAAAATTTAATCCTAAGATAAATATTGAAATAAAAAATGTTAATAGCTGGCAATCATATGATAAATTATTATTACAAAAACTTGTCACCATGGTACTATAAAATAAGTTGAAATGAGACAAAAATTACATTCCATCGGTTTTAATGAAGTTTAAACGTAGTCAAAAAATGTTTCCTATATAGCTCTAAATATAATTTTTGCGTTCTCAGTTTTTGTGCTAAAATTTATTAAAATAGTTTTATATTAAAAATTTTACTTTTGTTTGGATGGAGTATCTCCTTTTCCTCCAAACAGCAGTTCTGTAATAAATAATAAAAATATATTGTTGTAATCAATACGTATATGCCATGTAAAATATGCATATTAAGACTAAAAATAAGTATACAAAGACTTTAGTAAAATAAAATTTTGGCTTATTTAACAGTAGATCTGCTTAGGGGACACTGCATGCTTTAAGATGCTTGCAAATTTAAGGTTTATTAGTAAAGACTATATTTTGCTATATTTAGTTAGAGATTAAAATTACTTATTTTTAGAAAACTTTTGATAAACACATTTATTTAAATTTGCAATAAGACATAAATTTTCCGGGTAAGTATAAGTTGCTTAGGTCATAAAATGCTCCACAATCATAGGTATTACAAGATATTTTTTACAATTAAACAAAACTGAGGTTATTTTGATTGTTTGAATATATCGTGCTAAAATCCTATGGGTTATGACAATTTCCTGCTGCAAAATAAAATAAAACTATGAAAGGAAAAAAGTACAAATAAAAAAGAGGTGTTACTTTAATTCCCTAAATAATTCGTACCTAAGATGTATGCATTGTTTTAACCAAATGACACACAAATTCTAAAAGCAAAATTAAAATAAAAAACTCTGAGCAGGATGAGGAGATTCGATTGCTGATGTCTCGGTTATTAGCTCGTCCGTATTAATAAATTTGTTCCAAAAGTTGGTTGGTAACGTGAGTAATTGTTCAACCACCTAAAGAACGCGAAAAATATATCAATTAAATATAATATGTTTTTTTGTTGCAAAATTATAAAAATAAAATATATTACAACAGCTCTGAATTATACAAATAAGCTTTTTAATTAACAAAAGTAAAAATTAATAACAATGAACCCCCCCCTTTCCCCCCCCCCCCTCTTTCAAAAAAAAATAACAATGAAACATTTGACCAATTGTAATTGCACCTACTTAGAGGTTGATAAAAAAGTAAAACCCAAAAAAATAATCTATTTAACTCATATATTGTTTTCGTTTTTTGAAGTTTGCTAAAACTTGGCAACTCAATAAGAATCAAAAAAATGCAGTGATTTATTTTGCGACCTCAGGAATAATACCCAGATAAAAAAAATTAAAAATTTCTCATCAAAATGAATCACCTGTAACTTACATTTTTCACCTCATATTACTAGAAAAAATAAATCAAACTCTAACATCAACATTTAGGTTAGATAGATTATTCGGCACCCCAACTTAAACAGGACACTTCGATTTTTAAATAAATAGTATGTAAAGTTTAAATTTAACAGTTTAGCTGTTTTTATATATATAACTAATTTTATAATATTTTTTGTTGATTCTTTTTTTTTACCATTTTTTTAAAAGATTTTAATATTGATAGCGGGCTTACATAGTTTAAACTGATTTAAAATCGCAGGTCTGGTCACTAAAGTTAGCTCAACATTACTCTAAAGAACTTTTCGAGCTGTGTAATAGGACTTTAAAAAGGTGCCCTTATATCTAGCATGAAACTACAAGATAAATGTTATCTTTAAAAACTATATTTACCAATGCCTGTTTATTGTAATCACTTAGCATGGAAAGTGGAGTTGGATCAACTTGGCTGTGCCCAACGATTGCAGGTGCAAATATGGTAGCGAGGCTAGACATATTCATTTTATTTTCCGAAACTGCGGCAACCCTATATTTGTTAAAATTTTTAAAAAACAATTAAATTTTGAATAAAAAATTATAGTTTTTATTAATTACAGCAAAAAAATTGATTGGGCAAGAATAAAAAAAAATTATATTTGATATGCTGATCACAAATCTGATTTCCATTTTTCCCGTCAGCGTCTAATTTTTATCTTCTAGATCAATCGTATAAAAATGCTGGCTCAAAACGTTTTAATCGGCCTAGCTCGTGGACAAAAATTTAAAATACTTTTTAAGCTTTTTACGACCAAATATAAGTAGTTTAATTCTATACCTAAATTATTTTTTTAATATTGTTGGTGTTTATGAAATTTTTGGTAACAATTTTAAGACAATTGTATTATTTAACAATTTCAACTTAAAAACGGTTTAAGGCATTTAAATATTCTAACTGCAATTAATTAAAAATGATTAAATACTAATTTAATCAAAACCAATCCCTCCTTTCTTGATGAAAATTTAATTTTTAGGTATCACGTCAATCAATTCTAATTTTAAATGACAGAAAAATAAATTTTAATTTTTATTTAATTTCGTCTTTTAGAGAAGTCCTTGCCAAACAAACAATAATTCGTGTAAAACTGGCTAAAAATTATTTTTGGCAAAAATTATATGACATGGAAAATGTGATAACAAATTTAGCTCCTCATTATTAAGCCAAATATATTTTTAAAATATTTATTAGTATATATATTTAAATGGTAAAATATAATCTCGTTTGCCTAATTGCAGAAAGGGGGGGGGGGGTGAATAATTAGAAATCGACCACATTTCCTTAGGGTAACTTTGTTATAATTTTTTCTAAGCATATAATTAAAGATTGGAAAGTGTTAGGAAATATTATTCAACGGTTTAAATTCAGTAGATAGGGCCCAACTTAGCTTATGCATTTTTTAACGGAAGACCCTTTGTATAGTAAAAAAAATTATTTTACGGCTTTATTTTTATAATTGTTTAAGTTGAAAAATCCGGAGGAAATATTGGTTGGGGCTTAATGTATCCTTTTGGCTAGGCCAACATGATTATAAAAATAATGTGAAACTACTGTTTAAATTATAATTTTTGCAAATATTAAAGATAATATTATTTTTCCTGGCTTTATCTTTTAAACAAAAATTTTACAAATCTAAATCAATGAAAATAAGTATTTGAGGAGGAAAATGTGAATGCGAGATAGTTTTTTTAAAATTATAGATCAAAGATTTATATTTTATTTTCCTCAAAAAGGTAATATTTATAACAATGTTACAAAATCTAATTAAAATGAAAAAATCAAAAAAAGTTCCCAGCTTATTCTACATAAGTTATTAAGTTTTTACAACATTGATAAATATTCATATAAAAAACTCTACCAAGTAGCATTTTTTGTTTGCGATTATATCTTGTTTTCCGTTTTTTAGTTCATTAATTTTTAATATGCTATGAGCAGGATTTCAAAAATCACAGATTATGGTTTTTTGCATTCCAGAGACTCATAACGCAAAAAAAATATTTAAGAATTATTTTTATAATAACAATAATAATTCAAATTAAATTTTCATATATATAAATAAAGCGTTTTATATTTTGAAATTCCTATATTTGAGTTTAACAAACGCTTCGGATTCTCAACCGCATCCAACCATCAGGAGTACTAAAAAAATTCATCTCAATTTAAAAAACATTAATTAGTTTAGATAACTTAAAAATAAAATATTTGTTGAGTTTTGGAGTTTTAATTGTGAGGTCGCCGGCATGTATGGAACTCATTTAACCCTGTGGGACTTAATTATAAAGTTTCGCTAGTTTTTACAGAAGCAAAGCTTGATGGGTAAACTGTCTCCAAGTATGAAAGTTTGGAAAAACTTCAAATAGTTTTCCTCAATTTTTTAATGTTTTAGGCTAACACAAATTAATTTAAAAAGGAATAATAAAATTTAAAAGTTTATAAAAATATGAACAATAATGTTTTTTTTTAAGATTTTACAAATTTTAGTTTTGTAGGCCTATTACATATTCTGAATTTTATGAAAGGCTATAAACAGCGAACATACTTTTGTAAATGAATCATTAGGAAGGAGAGGGTGTCCCGATTCGCAAGCGGTAATTTCTCGACCAATTGGCAAAGAAGCGTCGTACCATTTATAGTGTCTTTATTTTTAACACCTATAAATCATTTAATATAAATTAAAAAATTTGTAAAACTACAAAAAAAAGATATAATTTTTTAGAAATAATTGTTAAAAATGAGCGTAATCAAAAACTTAAAAGCAAGCTAGTGTAATAAGCTTAGCTACAAGGACCAAATAAAACCTTACGAATAATAAATAGTATATATTCATAAAATTTCAAGCTAAAAAAAATGCAATATTTCTTCTTATTTATGGCCAAAATATAGCCTAAACTCCAACCTGCCGCGCTAACAAATTCCATCCACAGAGCTCGAGTGATCAATGGTTCAGCCAAATTTCTAAGGAAGTCCTTTAAGACTCCACATATGACGTTTGTATCTTGAATCCTTGCCTGTATCATACCAAATATTAAATTAAAAAACACATTTTTTGTAGAAAAAACAAATCAATTATTTGCAAAACATTCAATATATATGTGAATTCACTATCAAATATGGCATTTAAATCGAATGTTATAATAATAGTACCAAACATGGCGTGCCTTTGCCCCTCAGAAATTTTTCCTTGAGGTCCCTGACTTCACGTTCAGACCTATGAATGAAACAAAAAAATAAAAATTATTCAAACAAATATTTGAAATTAATTTTGTATAACATAATAAGAAAAAATAAAGTGTTTATATTATCTGTAAAATTTGTTGAAGTGATATTAAATGGATAATTAACACAAATAAAGTTTAACAAAAGGCCAAATTATTTTATAACAATCTCAGTAACTGTCTAAATTTATATGGCAAACGATTTAAAAACTAAATAAAACTGCAACTTTAATTTTCAACATTTAAAAAGCATTTTTAATTTAATATAAAAATTCCATTTTTTAAGAGCTTATATTTTGAGAATTTTAGATCATTGCAAACAAAATTTAAATTGCAAAAACAAAAAGATTATTGCAATGGAAAGACTGTAGTTACTGCTGGTTGCGCTTTTCCCAATTTGTTTAATATTATATCATGGATATTTATTTGATTGAAAAATTAGAAAAAATTATTTTTGAAAAGTTAAAAAATTATAATATTTGGGTTTGATAGACTTTTCTGAGCGTTCAAAGTTGATTCCTTTTTTTTTCAAAAATGCATTTTCATATAAACTCCAATTTTAATTATTAGTACTAAAAATTCTAAAATAAATGTTAAAAATTTGTAAAAAAAAAAAATTTAGCTTTAACTCTTCACGGCGGAACCTTAATTAAAATAAATTCTCATTGTTGAATAAATTTAAAGTTAACCCTGGGACTCTATACAGACCAATGTCACGCAAACCCCTACATTCGATCGTGTAAATGCAATGAATAACGAGGGCAGGAATATAAGGTGGATTGCCTGGAATATATTCAGTCAAATGGTGTTGATTCTGATGGAAGTGCAAAATAAAATTGAATAAAAGCTTGATAGGAACATAACACAGATATACATTGAATAACGAAGTTTACGAGACTGCAGTGATATTATTTATAACATGGCCTTATCTCTAACGTTTTTTCCGTTTTTCCAATTAATGTCGATAGCCTTATACCTCTGGTGGTCAGCAAAATATATCAAAAGTGACACATTCTGCGACCTCAATACTTTTTAAATAACAAATAATGAAATAAACTTATTTATTAACATCAATTGTAACTACGATATTTTATCTGAAACGACAAAATATTAAATTTTTAAGTATGTCAAGCTCTATATCTTCATTTGTAATATGAAATTATGTAAAAATTCTACGATGTCAGGATAAAATAATTTGTCAAGCTGTGTAAATATGAATTAAGTAAAATCGCCACTTATAAATTTTTTGGATAATATTTATTCCCTCTCATACATATAACATGCAAAATATAATAATTTAAATATTTAATACTTAAATATAAAAAAAAATCTGTAAATTGTGTTGCACATATTTACAAAGCTATCAATGGTCACAAAATTAATTAATATATGCAGTATTTATAGACGACTTAATATATATAGTTTTGTTAAATAAAAACATCTATTAAACTAACTTTTGGAAAAAATTACAATAAGAAGGCAAATTATAATTAAAAAATATTGATTATTGTAACTATGGCTAAATCTAAGTTACTTATTGAGAAAATGTCCGAAATTAGACATAATTTTACTGAAATATACCAGTTTAATTTGTTCTTAAAGCAACAATCAATAATCTTTTGTTTTTTCACAATAGTTTTGTTCTTCCTATGCTTGTTATTCAAATGAGAGGAGAAAAATAGGCTCAGTGTTTTTTTACAAAAAAAATAGTAATTTGTTATTATATAAGAGTAAAATATTAATTATTTAATAATTTTACATGTAATTTCTCAAAGTAGATTAAAATATCAAAATTTTTTTTAACCTGTTTATTCCCTTTAGGCGTGTTATAAACTGGGATACATGGAACAGGTACATCAATCTGACAATCAATATGGCATACAGTCTTGCACTCCTGACATTTCATAACACGGCTCCCAAATTTGATGCGTTTTCCACAAGGGTTACACACTGTGGCCGCATAATGAGATTTGTATATAAAAATATGGGGTCTCGATTTAACCAATTTGCCTGTGTGGGGAGGTAAAATATAGCAAAGTTTAGGTAATTTGATAAAAAAAAAACACTTAATAAAAATTTAAAATTGGTTATTCTCATAAAAGCATTTTATCCAATCACTCTTTTATTCTTTTAACAATCAAATATCATCAGTGATTTTTTCAAAGCATATAAGAATTATAAACACCAATGTTGGTAAATGATTAAAATGAGTGTAAATTTCTTAATTTATATCTGACATCTTTTGCATTTCAAACTTTCACAGATAAAACTTACGCCTATAAATTTAAAATGGAAAAAATAAAAAAATTATTTATATATATAATGATTAAACAAATTTAAATTTGAATAACAATTTAATTTTAAAATCAATAATGTATTGGGGTGACAAATATTCTGTATAATCTAAATGATGATTTAAGAACGATTTGAGATAAATATAGAAGTTAGAGGTGATTTTTACAAAAATTCTTTCCATTTTTTGAGGTCACAAAATTAATTTATTTATAAATATGGCCCGTTTTCAATATCTAACAAATTAACTAAGATCTAATTAAATGTTGGTAAATAAAAAAAATATAAGACAACATCATGTAGCTAAAGGTCACGTAATATTATTTATCACTGATTTTTGTCAACCTATATATAAGCTTACTATCTGATTTTTATCTACAATTTGTGGATCAAAAATATAAAACCCAAATGCCAGCAGTGTAGGAAATGCTGGTCATTGCAAGTCATAATACATAGTAAAAAATATAAAACTTACCTGCAGAATTCCAAGTTGAAAGCTGTGGTGCATGAAAAGTATTGCTCCTGTTTCTTATATTCACCAGTTCCTCATGATCCTTAAAATCAATTTGATGTTTAGATAAGCCATCTGCTTTCTCAATATTTTCCTCGTAATCATTTACTAAAGTTATTAGTATTTATATATCATCTTACAATTTGTTAGAGATGGCTCACTACTGCTCCTATTCAAAATACTTTTTCCACCTGTTCCAGCCAACTCATAATTGAAATGTACTTGAGGTGGCGGATATAAACTCTATAAAATAATGCTCTAATAAATATTTACATTTCTTGATTTTTTGGTGTCATTAACTTGGTATTCATTCTCTTCTTCAGAAACTCTTTTTCCATATTCATTTTTTTGAAAAGAATCATCAGTTTCATCATACTTAAAGGGTGCAAGCAAAGATGCAGATTTTCTTTCAAGTCTGGGGTCAATAAAAATTTTAATAGGAAAGTAGGCAAATGATAATATATATATTTAAAAGTACTTTTTAGGACTAAAATGTCTTGGATTATTTTGATGTGTGATAGCACTTGGTATATCAAGAAATGACAATTTAGCTTTCTGCTCATCATTTAGGAATGAATGATTAGTATCAAACAAAACTTCAGTTATTAATTTTAATTGATTTTCCTAAAAATTTAGCTCTCAACATAACCAACCAAAAGTTTATTATTCTTCTCAAGTATCAAATTTTTATCCAATTCCTCTTCCAACATGAGTCTTACATTAGATAACCTTGATGTCAAGGAAGAATTTTCACTAGTTAATTTGTTAACATTTAATTCCATATCTCTCATTTTTCTTTCATCGTTTTGATGCTTTAAGGCCTCTTCTTTAAATTTTTTAATTAGTTGAATACAATCTAAAATATTAATTAAGACAAAATATTAACAAGAAATATATTCTGTTGGGTTCAAGGCTTCTACTTGCCATTTTAACAGTCGCAAGTTTTCATATAAAGGAGACGCTGTCATTAATTTGAATTTCGCTGTTCTTAAAAAAACTTACACAGCAACCAAATTAAAATTCATAATTGAAGTGTCTTATAAAATAAATATTCTCGGAATATAAATAGTTAACTGTATATAATAATTTAAAAAAGTCTATGAAGAAATTTGGCCCGAAATTGTACGCATATTATATTCGGTCTTGCAGTGATGTTTAAGTTTTTTTTTAAACAAATTTCTTATACAAGAATTTTAGAGAACTTGCTTTTTGCAATTTAAAATTAGGCATAAAAAATAAATTTAAAAAATTTTTCTAATATTTAAATTTAATAATGATTTAAAAAAACTGAAAAATTTATTATATTACTATTTTCAACCTTAAATTATTGAATGTTTATTTTGTAAGTAACCAAAATTTATGCATGGCAGCACATGAGCATTTTATGGTTAATGTTTTGTATTAAAAATATATCTACCACTAAAAATTTAAATGCATAATATATAAGACAATTTAATACATAGGACCTAAACATATTTAAATGTCATAGATGAGTATTTTTGTAAAATAAATTTGCAAATTATTTACATTAATTTAATAATTTTTTTATAAAATAATTTAAAAACATTTGACACCCATATAATTTAACAATTTTATTTGCCTGTTTAAATTAAAAAGTGCTGGAGACCCAAATCCTCTGATTACTTGATAGAGGTTAAGCAAAAAAAAATTACGACAAAATTTTATGTGTGGAGAAGCTAAATATAAGAGGAAAATATAATTTTTGTAATTTCTTTTTAGATTAAATATTGATATTGAGCCTTATAACGCATATCAACATTTACAAACTTTCGGTCGGCGATAATGACTACCTCTACGATTTCACAACAAAGACTTGTGTCTCTAATTTGTTTGCACTTTTTTCAGGGACGCAAATTATATTATAAATTTACAGCTGCTTATCTAACAGTTGAAGGCAATAAATTTATTTTTTTAAATGAATTTGGCCCATTGTCTTTAAATAGCTTTAAATTCATAATTTTTTAGCTTATTTTAAGCGTTTTAAAATAAGTGTGATTATAATGTTCGCGTAACACTATTTTAGCCTACCTGTCGCGGGTTAAAAGACAAGGCATTGGAACATCTGGGTGTGTTCAATATAAAAATGATTAAAGTTTACATTTACACTGTGGTACAAACCTTTGGCAACCTATAAATTGCTCCGTCCTATTTATATTAAATATAGAAAAACCGTGTCTAGTGTCGCCAAAGAAGAGGAAAAGGAATTCGACAGGGAGATTTCCGACAAACGCCATAAGATCTCGCAAAAAGTATTTTCTATGAAACAAGTGTTATTGCCATCTTGGAAATCAAGAAATAAAAACACTTATGATATCAAATGGCCAATAACTCTCTTCGATGTCGTAATAATACTATCTGCTTAATTTTTGTTTCATAAAACCAATCCAAAAATATTTTAGATTCCCGAAATTAAACAATACAAACACCTTTCAAAGTTGTTTTAGAATTTTGATATTTAATAAAATTATATAAAAATAAGCTTTTCGGGACGTTTTTTTAAAGCCACTTTTATTGATTTTTTTTGCCCCTTTTCTTTGTGGCAGCTTTTTTTGAATTCTTGTTTTAGCCCTTTATACGAATCTCTCTTTCTTTCTTTCCCCAAGTTGTGAGAAAATTAGCCAAAGTTTTCTGGCTCACTCTTTTCTCAAAACTGCCAGGCGCCTTTCGCCATTTAATCGACCATGGTTTTTAAAACATACACAAGATCAGTCCGTGGCAAATGGCACCCCTAAGCAAAATGTCTTCAAGCGCCCCAAAAAAAACAATTTAATTAATCCCCTTGTGCTAAAATTTGCACTCCCAAACATTGGTTGTTGCCCTTATGAACCCCTAAAATCACGGCAATAAACAAAATCAGACGCACTTAGCATAAGGGCATGAACAAAGTTTAAAGTTACCTTGATCAAAAAGATGATAGGTCTCTAGCAAATATTAGATTGAAATAACGGAACATCTTGTATGTTCGATTATAATAAATAACAAAGGTTTAGTCATTATTAAAATTTTTTAAAAAAATAAAAAACTAGTAAAATGGTGTATACTAAAAACACAATGTTTTTTATTATTTATTTCCAATTTGGTTTACGAAATTATTACAAAACAAGCAATTTTCTGATAACTCAGAGGGTCTGTTAAAAACCAAAAAAATGAATATGAATTATTGAAAAGGTGGTCAAAAGGTTTAAAATTCCGCCATTTTACCTGTCTTTATCAAATTTTTGTTCAATATAAAATTTTATAATTAAAATTAAGAGGTTAAACCTGTTAAAAGAGGGATAGATTGAGGAGAACAAGGAATTATTAAACTAAATATATATTATTGAGGCAAAATCTTTTTCAAGAAGGCTTGGACACAACATTTTTTATACCAAGTAAACAAAAAATACAGAAATCTATTTTTATATTATTTAAAAATAATCTAAAACAAACATATTAATATATGATTCTCAAATACTTACAAATTTTCTGGTAATCTTCCCAAGCTTAAAACATATGAGCCACAAAAGAAAAGACTGATTTGCTATTTTGTTCTTCTAAATTGTTAACCCATAAAATATCCTTAAGATAAAACAGAGTGTCATGGTGAAAACTAATGATGCTAAAAAATTGATTTATTTATTTATTGAATTTGGCTTTGTTATTATGACTTGCAAAAATAAAGATTTTTATCATTATTATCTTAAGAATTACATTTTTAACATAATTTTTGCATTTCTGGATAATCTTAATTTACAAACAAAATTATATCCTAATGGCCAAGTCTAGGATATAGTAGTAATCCTACCATAATAATAAAATCATACTACATATTATCAATAATTTAGTCTATCATATAAATTAATTAATAGAATAATTTCTCTTATTATTCCATTATATATAGAGTGGCAAAATTTAAAGAATACAAAAAATACATAATTCAATTTAAAATCAGCACCATTGACTAAAACCCAAAATAGGGCAAAATTGGAATGGCATTTTAGAAATCCAGCTATTTTAGCCAGCATGATGGATTTTGCTTATTTTATTGTAAAACACAACAGGAGTACACCATTCCCTTACCCATAGCCTATAAATTTAACCAAAATTATTTTATAAGTGAGGCAAATACTGTTTTAAGGTGTGATACTTATTTCATTATTTATGAAATAATTTATTAACCCCCTAGTAACAATATCTAAAATAATATTGATCTATTGATAATAAGGTAATCAACCAATATATTCTGCTATATATATGAACTAAAATGCATCACATTAGAAATGCAATTTATATTTAATATTGCAGAATTTTTGATGCAGAGTTACTTGTTGATAAAAAACAAATTTCACCCATATTTCTTTTTAATTTGTAATTATCAAAAATCTTTATATATTATAAACTAGAAAACACATAGAAAAAATTGTGCTTTCAACAGAAAAAATATTATAGGCAGAATAATACTAATATAAATAGCTAAACTAAATATTACTCTAAAAATACCTTACAGCATATAAATAAGAATATTTTAAACTGGCAAAAATAAATTATGAACTCAAAGTTAGTTATGCAAAAAAAAAGTCTTACGTAGCATACAAGTAATAGTAATCATTAAAATAAATTACAAAATATACGTTATAATTTTATTTAAGTATTTTATGATATAATAAATAAGTTAAGCAACCAATATACAACAGCCACCAACCGATTTAATTTTATTTTCTGCTGTGTGGCTAAAATATTTTGCTTTTACAATTACAGGTTGTTTAGGCAATCGACCTTTGCCTAAGACCTTAAAATAGCCCTAAACATATAAAATTTATGTTTAATTACCGCTCTGACGCAATCTATAACAGGTGCTTTATCTTCAATCTTTTCATAATTTTCCCTAGTTTGGTCAGATACCAAAGTCCATAACTTGTCACAATTAATAGTTGGACAATAGTATCGGTTATTAACTTTATGGAAATGGCGCATTCCAACCTTCCCAAAATAACCAGGATGACTAAAATTATTTCACATGGCAAAAAATTTACTATTTATCAAAATTTATTCTATGATGATGTTGACCACCGGCGTTACCTCTTCCCCCAGGATGTTTCCTATGTTTTCCAACACGTCCATGACCATGACTTACATGGCCTCTCAAATTTCTAGTTGCCTTTTTACGTTTGTGTTGTAATTTCTATACCTTAAATATATATTGAGTTTACTTTAAATTGAGACATGCGTGATCAGATGGAAAATAAATAAAATGTCTATTTGTAAAATTTCAATTTTAAAATTATATGGTGTTGTCATATAAAAATTACAAAAACACAAAATAATTATATTAAATTAAAAATTACTCTAAAACAAACTTTTAAACAGATTAATAAAAGGTCTGCCTCAATCTATTTATGAAAATATTTTTTCCGCAAAATATTATTTAAAAAAGTAATATGCGCTTGTAGTTGCTTTGACAAACTATCATGTACAATAAGATTATCAAGAATATATTATATTATATTAAAAAAAAGATATATTATGATCTCTAATTATTGTAAATGTAATTAAATAAAAAAAATGCCAAAAACTTGTTTTTAATAAAAGAATATAAAATAATTTAAGGCAAAATAAATTTTTTTATTCTAATTATTAAATATTTTAGGATTTATGCAATATACGTGTGCATTTATTTATGCATAGATTATCAAATAGCTTTTATAAATAATTATTCTTTCATTTTGTTCTTGGCAACATTAAAATTATCATATTTTGTTATATTTTAACTTTCCATTACATTTAAAATGTATTAGGCTATGTTAAGGTTAATAGGTTGTGGCTTGAGTTAATAATTAAATTAGATTGTGATATAGATTAGGTCTATGTTGTATATCTCAAATAAACTTAGTTCTTTATATAACCTTAGGTCATGGAACTCACATTAATTGTAGAAACACTCTAAACCCATAAAAAGTAAGGCAGGTCACAACCATTTGTGGGGATGCACTTACCCCTACACATTTAAATGTTTTTTAAGCAATTTAACCTTATGACATATACTATTTGGGGTACCCAGAGGGCATTGTATACACCAATTAAAACTGCCTGTATGATTATTTTAGGGCACGTGCAAAGTACGTATTTATTTTTGTGAAATTTTTAAACTTTGAGAAATTTTATTTTGAAATAAAACGCAAATTTCCAAAAAGTTGCCAAATTTTATGCACACAAAATGCTAATTCTGAAATAAAAAAATTTTTAAAAAATTAAAAAAAAATAAAATTTTTAATTTAGAATTTTCAAAATTTTACGAAAATAAAAACTTACTTTGCACATGCTCTTAGCTAACAAGCAAAATTAATATTTTTTGATTTTTCGGCCAAAGTCTATATGAGATTAAAAAGTGTAATTGTCTTAGTGACTGATGGATTTACGATATAATTTGTTCCTTAATTAACGGCTCGGCGCTATAATATGTTTTTGTTCTAATTTGATTACCCCCTCACTACTTATTACAAAATGTTCCAGTAATAAAATTGAGTCTTAGTCGTTAACTTCATTTTGTTGATTTACGATCATTAATATGAATTTGAGTTAACTAAGTTATTACATGGCCATGATCCACATATTTTTATCCAAGTTCTTACAAGCCAAAAAGTTTATATTAACGTTGAAAATATTCCTTGCCAATAAAATGATTAACTACTTGGCCAGAAGTTAACGCATGATTATTAACCTAACTGATACATTATATAAACAATTAATTTTCCGATATTAAACACAACTCACAATTTCACAATTTTACTTTTTTACATTTTAAGTTAAAATTTACCAATAATAAATATATTACACTACAAATAATAATTTAATTATATAAAATTTATAATCCCAAAGAAAATTATTTAGTCCTTAACATAACGAGTATTAAGAATTTTCAATAAAAGCAAGGCCTCATTTTTTGGCCGTCATTGCTAAATGCAAAATATAAAAAAATTTCAGAAACTTTTATCAGGTGGATTGCAGGGGTGATAGAATGAAAATAACTCTTACAAAATAATGGATTGTCACATATATTAAAAAGAACAACTCACCTTTTTCCTTCCTGGCATCCTTAATGTATTTTACGGCTAACAATAGTTAAAATAAACATACATACAACTGGTTAAAGGTTTTTCCCATACCTTTCCCCACTTAGGGGTGCCATGCCCGTTAGGGTTTTGACTCTTAAACCCGAGCAAAGCAACGACGGGTTAAATAGTAAGATTTGCACGCACGGCGACCTAAGTTTTTAGCCTAGGCTCTTACTTTTAACGTATCGTACCTAGCCTAAGCAGGCCACTCATAAGCTTTTGAGTGGTTGCACATGTATGCTATTTTTCCGAAGAAAAATAGCTACTGTGCACCGATTCAAACTGGCGACCTCCTGCGTCTAATAGAAGGTTTGCCACTGAGCTATCTGAGCCGATTAATAATTAAATTTACAAAATGCTTGTCATAATTAAAAGAGGCAATACCAAAAATATGCCTTATTTATTGCAATGTTTATTATATATTAATCTACCAAAACTCATCTCTATTTCCTGCCAGATAAGCAGGAAGGATTCACATTTTAAAAATATGTAAGAAATTTTCAAGCCGGACCACTATCAGCCTTCTTCATTAAGTTAACACCATATTTCACGACTTCCTATGCTATATTACATATTGGCAAAAATTTCCCAAATTACTGGTCAACCTATTTATGAGATATCTACAGAGAACCTGCCATCCTAGAGATTTTCTAATCCGTTTATCGTTTTTTAAAATAAAACTTATAGTCAGCCATAAACATTGAAGTTTAAAAAAATGTAAAAAAAAACAAAAAGAAAAAAAAATTTTGGAAAAAATTATTATTTTTAAAACAGTTAAATTATTAGATTTAAACACTAACCCGCGAATGGTAGAAAAATTTGTAACGCGATTGCTACAGTACGTTTATGCGGATACCTTTATTTTAAATAATCTTTACTTTTTTTTATTATTTTAAAGAGAAAAACGTGCTATAATTATAAACTAATAGTTATCATTAATAATTACAAATTAAATTTGACGCAAAGTAGAAAAAAACCTGAAAAATACAAAAAATTTATTTTTCTATATTACATTAAATAATTAATGTCAATAAATTAAATGTATCAATATTTTTGATTAAATCGTGTGTTAAGTCGGGTAGAACATTTTATGAAAGATTCATGGAAATAAAATATTATGAAATAAAAAAATATTTTTGGCTATTACTCACCTCAAAAACTTGATATTTCATTAAATAAATAAATAAATAATTTTTATCATTATTTACAATATGAACATTTTAAATACTCAATATAAAACTATTTAGAAGATTACTTAAAGTTGCAATTTCTTCAGTTAAAATTTACATTGAGGCAATTTCATGGTAATTGAGAGTGTATGGTCCATATGGACTCCAATAGAATTTATTTTTTCTAAACAAATTTTATTTAAAGACTTAAACCAAAGTTTAATTAATTTTGCTTATTATATAATTAAGAAATAAGTCACAAATATTTGGCTAATAATATATAATAATTTTGATATTTAAAATTTAAGATGAGCTGGGGTCCATATGGACCCCACAGTGCAATACGCGTTAAGATTATTATAAACCGATAATAGTCATATTTTGGTTGGGGTGACATATTGTATAATTTAAATGTTGATGAAAGCTAAATATACTTTAAAGTTTATTTTTTCTTTATTTGATTTGACAAAATTAAGTTACAAGGGACAGCATATTCATATGCTAGTTTTCTAATCTAATTATGGATTTAAATTGTTTTTTTGAGGTTATAAGGGCTTCTTTGAGAATGTCTTCATCTGTCTTTAAACTTTTTCTTTTATAATTACGCATGAATGGTTTTGACGTGGGGCGAAATGACTCCGCCTGTAGTGTTTGCAAAATCAATAATGTTTAAATATTATTAAGTTTTAAGTTAAAAATGTATTATATTCTTACAACGAAGTGTTTTTTAAATCTTTTAATTATAATAATAATTTCGAGGTAACATTTTATTAAAAATAAAGCAAAATTATTGTTGCTTAAAACATAAATTTGAAATAGCATTTTTGCTTTAATTGAGATTTTCAAAATTTTTTCAAATGGATGTATATGTAAAAAATATAATGAATCAATAGCTTGTTTAAAGATCTACAACATATATAAAATTTATATATATTAAATAATTTTTGGCAGAGATATATCCATTAATCATTTCACCCCACCAACAATTTGCTCCGGTCTCCCAATCTCAAAGTCGCAAAATTAGTCTATTGGCCATTTTTTCGATATACCTACAAAAATAACCAAAAGCAAAAGAAACTCTAAAAAAAGTAATTATATTTGAAAAGGCCATGATGGAATTTTTTCATAATTTTTTTTACATTAATTTTTATCCTGTGCAATATATCTGGGTTTAAACAAAGTGCAAACAGATTTAAAATTAGACATAAATATAATTTAACTACAAATTATTTCAAAATAAGCCGAAAGCCGTCCTAATCAAATTATAAAATCAGCTAACAGGCTGGAAGCCTACGATTAGCGAGCCTTTTATGAAAATCACTAATTTCCATGCGCATGTTGTGAATTGAACAATGGAATGTCGTATTCTAAAAAAAAGCTATTTTAAAAAACGGTTAGAGCCAAAACAGCGGCAAAAAATGCTTAAACAACCACAGCAACAAGCTCATTCCACGCCGTCTATATCAATCGCGAAGCATCACGATATAATTCTAGCACTGGAGGAATTGGAAAAAGCTACACTCATGAGTGGTTTGGATAGCAGGACGTATAAAATGCTAACCGAACGTTTTTTGGACGTTGTATGTACGCGGGAATTCTTGGAACTCAGTTCTAGTGCCATTGTTAAACTGATAAGCTGCGAGTCGCTTGGAGTTGACAGTGAAGCTGATATCCTTCGGGCCGCCTTAAGATGGATCCATGCCGATAAGGAGGCCCGTATTACTTTCGCCAACGAAATTTTGGCGTGCGTGAAAATGCCACTCATCGAAGCGCATGATATATTTGCATGCCTCCAGGGGAAAGAATACGTCGCCATGAGCTTTTATTGCAACCATCATTTCCATAAAGCATTATGGTAGGTAAGGGTACGTGCAAAGTGAGTTTTAATTTTCGTGAAATTTTAAAAATTTTAAAAAACTTTATTTTGTAATAAACCGCAAATTTACAAAAAGTTGCCAAATTTAGTTTATGCACATAAAATTTTAAATAAATTTTTTTTTAATTTTCAAAATTTTACAAAAAAAAACTCACGTCGCAAATGGCCTAGCTTTGTTTTTTATAATTTGCTTTTTTTAACCATGGAAATGGAATATGTTTTACGTTTTTCAAAAGCGTTCTTTTATTCGATATGAATTATTATGATCTCTCCAGTTATGACTTTGTAATTGTGCCGCCTTTAATTGCGGTTTTTATATTTTGTGGCATGGCATTTAAAATTGATTTTTCCTAACAATTGGTAGGGGCAGGTTTCAATACTCAAGAACATAGAATACATTTATTTAATTAGCGAGTGCAAGAATGTGCGTATTTACTGGGTTAAATTTAGACAGGATGGACAAAACTATTGATAATTTAACTAAGTTACTTTTAACTATTGAATATGGTTGTTAACTATTAACTGTTCGAAAATATTTTTCATATAACTGTAAATTATAGTTAACTTTTTTATTTAAAGATTTTAGTTAAATTTTTAACAATGGTCATGTCAATAGTTTTTTTTAAGGTTTTTGGCTACAAAACAACTTTAGAGCTAAGTTTAGAACTCTTTTTTTATCATTAGGAATGTTGTATGCTTCAAAATATACTTAACTGAATTTAATTAGAAGATAGGAGCATAAATGAACAAAAATTTCATTGAATTAACTATAAATTCATAGTTTCAGTCAAAAAATTTAACCTAACTAGTTGAACCTTTTAATTAATTTTCAACTAAACGCTCGATGAAAATTTTTTGACTATCTCTTAATTAAGATAATTTATTTAAATATCTTGCCCATTTCTCGTTAGGAATAGTTTGGGGTTAGGCTGGAGTTATTTTATTGTTAAATTAGTTAAATTAGGTTAGGGATTTTATTTAAGTTTGGAGTTTAAATTAGATTAGGACTAATTTAAAAATAAAAAATTAATCCTGGGCCTAAATAATCATGCTAAAATTTGAAAGCGGTAATTGTTAACTTATATTTTTGACTATAATAAGGTATATTTTTAACTTTGCAATTAAACATTTATAGTATACCATATTTAACTTCTTTAATTAATGCTAAAACAAGGTATTTCATCCTAAATTTTATCTAATTTAAGGTTTCATACTTGTAAAGAACACAATCAAATGGACAAAATATTTTTTGAAATTCCACGACCTAGGAGAACCTTGCACGAAGATGTGGCCAAACAGTGCATGATTTGTAAAAAGAAAAGCACAACTGTTTTTACGGTAATGAAATTTTTTATGAACGCGAAAATTAAAAAAGGTATCATAAAAATTAAAAAAAAATTAAAAATTAATGTCGTTTAATTAGAGGTATTTTATTTAGATTTGGACGTTTGAATTAGGGACGGGTATTATCTATAGAATATTTGACTAAATTAAAGTTATAGTTAAATGTGCATAACTATTTACTTTAGCTTAGTTTAATTTTCTTAGGCCAACCATCAACTTATGATAAATTATTTTGATTTAACTATGAAAATAGCAAAATTAATTTTTTAAATGTCACAATTTAATTCTAAAACAATGGCCTGTTTTTGTCAATAGTTTATTAAAAAATTTGCGTTTTATTAAAAATTCTTTTTTCAAATTTTGAAAATTTACGAAATTTAAAACACTTTCCACGTGCCCTTAAACAAACTATAAAATTTATAATTACATTCAAAAAAAATTAACCTAATACCATAGCTAATAAATTTACTATTTTAAGGGCTTACATATTAACTACTTGTTTGATTTAGCTAGGAACTGGGATTTTTTAATTAATGCTGTGGGTTAAAATTTTATATATATTCGTATTAAATAGGTTCATCACAGTTTTCATTATACTAGTCACTTTGTTAACCCATCGTGGCTCTCATACAAAAGATTTTTGATTATTTAAAAAAAAGTAAAAATATGCTTCCTCTTTAAGGATTTTAATACGGGCGTTTTCAAGTTTTATTCGTTTTTGCAAACAATTTTAAAAATTCTAAAAATTTTAAATTTTTAAGATTTAAGCTTTCAAACATTATTAGTTTTTACAATATTTTTTAACACTCAGAGCAGTTGCACTAAGTATATAGCTGAAATTATTTCAACAAAACTCCAAGAAAAATTTTAACCCTAAAAAAATTTTAACATCGTACCAAAATTTTTAAAATTTTAATGAAGTTTTAACGCGCGCTTATATATACTGCCCGCCATTTAAGGGCAAGCAATACATTCTTTCCATCGGTGGTGCAAGCTCCGACAAAAAAATGAGCACGTCTGAAGCTCGTAGGAATGTCTACTTGTATAACCCGGTGGCCAACTCCTGGACAAAATTTGCGTTTGAATTGCCTTACGCCCTAACTCACCACAGTGCATGCGTGTTAGATAACACACTTTTTATATCCGGTGACATTTATTATTTTATTTTTCTTCATATTAGTGCCCGAGCCGTAACCAGGATTTGAGAATAGATGTAGGGGAGAGAAGGGGGGGAGGGGAGAGAATTTCTAAAATTAATATTAGGCCGCGTCCACAATCAATATGATTGATAAAAAAAATATTAAAAATATCGGTAAATGTAATTTTTTTTAGATTTATCATAATTAAGATGGGCTTTATGTGAAAATGCGTTTTAACAGATAATAAAATTAGAAATTTTTTAGAAATTTTTAAAAATATATAGCTTGCACCTGTCTAAGGTTATTTATTTGTGGCTACAGGTGGATTAAATAATACGGATAGTGCCGTTAATTGGGTCTACAAGTTTGAGCATTCAAAATGGATAAAATTGCCGGATATGCTAAGGGAACGATCAGATCATCAAATGATTGCATTCCAGAAAAAGGTGTATGCCATTGGAGGGGCTGACGCAGAATCCAAGTTACACAACTTATATTTTTAATATAAGTCATGTGGCTTGTCACAAAATTAGTGTTTTGTTGTAGAATATAAGAAGGACCCCTTAACATTTATCAAAAGCAGGCATTTAAATTATGATAATTAAGGTTAAAATGTGTTAAGAAAAAAACTGTATTAAAGCAAACCGAACTTTTATTAACGAGTTTAAAGGACGCGCAGCGATTGCGTTAAGTATTTTTAATTGTGATTTTATGCTCACAACTTTTTATGGTAAAGTGATTGAGGGCTCAAATTTTTACGCAAAGTTTGATGGGTTTTTGAAACCTGGCTTCACAGGTAAATAAATGCCCGTTTAAAATAGTAAAAATACTATTGTCTGATAAGGAATAAATTAAATTTTCTAAAATGATAGCCCCATTGGCAAAGCACAAAACGCACATTTTAGGCCTCTCATACAGTGCTGGGAAAACAATGAGCCAAAATCCTTGGCTCATTTTTTCCCCCAAAACATAAAGAAAGAAAGGGAGCTGCAAATAAAGGGCTAAAATAAGAATTCAAAAAAAGCCCTTACTAAGAAAAGGGGCAAACCCCCCCCCCCCCCCCCCACAAAAGTGGCTCTTAAAAAAAGCCCCAAAAAGCCCATTTTTTGTTTTCTTTATAATAATTTCGAAGAATTTTGATTTTTTCTTTATAATAATGATGAGTGGGTTATATTTTCTTAAAGCTCCTAGGATTTTTTTTAAGAAAAGGGGCTTTTTTTAAACATGCCCTTTTTCTTTAAGCAAGAAAAGGGGCTTTTCTTTTGCCATGCAACGAGTTTGTGGGCATTTGGGGGAAAAAACCCAAAGACTTGTTAAAAAAAAAGCCCATTTATTTTTTTTCCCAGCCCTGCTCTTATTCATACTTGATCAAGTAGGCGGCGTTGTTTTTTGCTTTTCCTGAACCACTTTGGGGTCGAGTGAGAGCGAAATCGATAGGTATTATGTAGTGTAATGCACTCACTAATGAGGTGTTACTAAGGGCAGAAAACTATTATTTAAAATGGAAAATTTTAATTTCCGTTTGATTGGAGTTTGCCAGGACTGCAAAAATTAGAAATTGGTTTGCAATAAAACTAAAGGCATACGGAGATGTGAAAAGCAAAGACCTACATGGCAAGAAGTCATTTCAATAAATTGAGTTATTCACTAGGAAATGTTTTTTATAATATGCTATATAAGATAGTAACACCACGTGCAAATAAAAAATATATGAAAATTAACGATGCATGTATTTATTAATCTAGTCCACTAAGCTCAGTCGAAGTTTATGATCCCCGAACGAATGAGTGGTCCGAGACGGAGCCCTTGCCCGAGGCTACAATGGCACTTTCGGCGTGCGTTCACGAGAATGGGATTTGGATTTCGGGGGGTATTATAAAAACGGCCACAGAGGATATGATTAAAATGACAAAAAACGTTGAAATTTACGACCCGGGTCACAAAAAGTAATGTGGATGGAGGCTGCTTTATTTTTTTACAGACTTTATTTAATTTTTTCCAAAAATTTTATAATGTTTACTTTTTTACATAAAACGTATCCTAACAAAAAGTTGCCAATCTTAATTATTAACATTCAAAATAATTTTTCAAAAATTTTTCATAAGGGAACGTGCAAAGTCGGTTTTTATTTTCTTAAAATTTTGAAATTTCTGAAAATTTTAAAAATTTTATTTTTTTTCAAAATTTTTTAAAAAAATTTTATTTTTAGAAAATGCATTTATGTGCATATACTAAATTTGGCAACTTTTTAAAAATTTGCGTTTTATTACAAAAATTAAAAAATTTTATTTTTAGAAAATGCATTTATGTGCATATACTAAATTTGGCAACTTTTTAAAAATTTGCGTTTTATTACAAAAATTTTTTTTTTCAAAAAATTTAAAAATTTCAAAAAAATAAAAACTCACTTTGCACGTGCCCTAATTAAAAATAAAATTTTTGAAATTTTCAAATTTTTAAATTAAAAAAAAAAGAATGAAAACGCGCCCGTCAAAAAGACTTGAGACATTTATTTTTTCCCTTGCATTTTAGTAATAAATTGCAAATAGTTACTCTTTAGGGAAAATTGTAGTCGATTTAAAAAACTATTTTCACTTATATTTATCAAATATTTTTGGTATTTTCTAAAAGTGCTGTTAAAAATTCTTTGCTTAAAAACCTCAGTATTTAGTCATATCTTGACGCCCAGCATTGTAAGGATTTCCCTTATAGATCTATCGGTTCTGTTTTTACTCTTATTCTGGACAAACTAGAAGAGAGCCGGAAATTTGAAAAACACAGTCGTGATCAGCGTGTCAAGTAGCAGGCTTGGGCACGATCTAGATAGAAAATGATCTAGATACAGATTATAGATAGTATCTGTTAACTATGATCTTTTGCAGTTTTGGAAAACTATCTATGATCTTTGATCTAGATAGTTTTTTTTGCAAATTATCTGTATCTATGAAATTTTGACATATAATAGATCTTAGATCAATCAGATTTTTATTTATCCCCAGCATTATTTTCAATTATGAGATTGATAAAAAATGAAAGCATGCTGGATGGCCATGATGGGCTCATTCTTTCAAATTTGCCAACTCTCTATTTGAACGTTTAAAACAATATTTGATTTTTCTGACACATATGTTCTATTGGCAGCAGCCTCGCATCCCCGACATAAAGCGCGATGGGTTTATGATGACGAGAAAAAGAATATTTTAATTAAATTGTTGATTGAAGCCACAAAAAAGTCCACTTTTCAGAACCTATTGAGACCAAAATTGCACCTTCTAATATCTCCACAACCAATAATTTTTTTGGTTATGGTAATCATAACAATATTAATGCATCCAACAGGGTTGAATTGGAGGTTTAAAATTATATGAAAGATCCTTCAAGTGAAATAAAATCATTAAATTAACCATTAATAAAACACATATTTATTAAATACAAATCTATTCTGCCATCATCAGCTCCTGTTGATCGAGTGTTTAGTTTCACTAATTTAGTTTTTACCCCGAATAGGCGAAGATTTACGGATTAAATCTTGGACAGACTAGTCATAAAAAATAATTTTTTCCATTTAAATGCCTATCATATATTCACATCAACCTTATTGTATAATTGTTAATTTTCTTATATTACAAGTACACGCTAATAAATATATATTCATTTAAATTACTTTATTGTTAAAAATTTTATAAATGATCTGTGATCTAGATTATTTTTTTAAGGCCAAATAGATTATAGATTAATCAATATCTTCTGTTATACGGCTTAGGGTTAGGCATAGATACTATCTATTTATAATCCTTTTATGTTTTTGAAAAACGACCTTTGATTCCTGATCTATTTTATAAAGTCAATTGATCTATAACTATTTTCTAGATCAATTATTTTTTAGTGATCTATGCCCAAGCCTGTCAAGTAGTAAGCTAAATTGTTTATTCTGATAAACAATCCCTCAAATAGCTTCAAATTATTATAAAATAGATAAAGCACGCTATCTAGGGGAAAAATAAATCTATATTATTTAAAACAACTTTTTCGATTACATTCCAGTTATAATAATTATTGCGTTTTAAGCTTTTTCCTCGTGTTGTTGGATTTTTATTTGTAGGAAAAAGAATGAAGTGAGGGTTGAAATTAATAGATTACTAGATAGGGTTTAGGGAGATTAACGCGCGACCTTAACTTAACTCTTTACTAAACCATTGACCAATACCATAAATTTTTAAAAAATGTATTTTCCTTCAAGTTATTTTAATAAGCCACGTACAATGTGAGTTTTCATTTTCGTAAAATTTTAAAAATTCTGAAATCGTTTTATTTTTAAATTTTTTTTTAAAAACATTTTATTTCTGAAAAACGATATTATGTGCCAGGCATGATTCTAGACCCCTTTTGGGGGGGGGGGGTGCCCCCTTTCAAAGTTTTTGATTGCCCCCCCCCCCCCCCCCCCCCCCCCCCCCCCCCCCCCCAAAAATACGTATAAATTTTATTTTGCCCTTCGACCCCCATAAATTAAAATTGCTCCCCCAAAAATATCTAAAAATTATTATTTTAAAAATATTTACTTTATTTAAAAAGTGTTTTCATTCATATCAACACTTCTTATTCGCTAAAGAGATCTAACTAACACAGAAATTTTTTTTGTTATTTAATTATAAAAAAATATGATGTTACAGAAAGCTGTATATTTGTGAAAGCAATACATAAATTTGATGCCAAAGAAATTTTCTCACTTGTAAACAATCTTTTTTTAAAATATAATCTAGAACCAAAGAACCTGATTGCAATGCTACGATGGGGCGAACGTAATGCCCGGGAATAAAGGGGTGTTTAAGTGTTTCTAAGCAAAATAGCTGGACACCATGTCCCGTATATTCACTGCCTTAACCACCGATTGCATCTTGTTTTGAAAAATTATCTGGAAATTTTAAGTGAAGGAAAAGATTTTTTTTTATATTTTTTTCCCTTCATAAATATTTTCAATATAATGCAATCAAGGAAGTTAGTGAATGCGAGACCATAGCTGTTGCCCCATCGGTGGTGTGGTCACTACGACGCCATTTTTTTTGAATTACACAAAAATATTAAATACTTTTTTGAAAATTAAAATATAAAAATTTTATATCTTCAGGTCACAGGGCCGAAGCGTCGGGGTTTTTTGACCATATTTATAATCATCAATTTATTTGTATTTATCATTTGAAAAATTATTTTATTTATTAAAATTAATTAACAAAATGCAAAACTTTTTATTCTAAACGTTTGATTTAATACACCATTGTTTGTTAGAAATTAAACAATAAAGAAATACAAATACATTTACAGATTTATTAAAAAACTGTTTTTATATATATAATAATTTTTAAAATGACAATAATTCATCTATGGATAAAAGAAAAACTAAACCTAAAGATTTTTCTGATTTTTATTTGTTTTCTACTCATAAGTTTAAGAATAATTCAAAAATAATGATAAATTAAAATGTATTTATTTTGATATCATTGATTTATTTATTGATTCTTTTAATAATAGATTTTTTACCCATGATATTTATTTGGAATCTTTAGATTCCCTATATAAATTTAATTATCCTTTTTTTATACATATAAATAAATTAGAACCTCTTTTAAAAATAAGTAATATTGATAAAAATTCATCTATAGAAATTAACGTAACAAAAAATTTTTGAATAAAAAAACTTAATAATTACAAAATGTGTTACTAATGATTTTGTTAAATTTTTTGATGAACAAAGATGCGTTTCCTAATTTATTTAACTTTTTTTTATAAGTTTGTTATTTGGCTCTTCAACGTCGAGTTGAAAATTTGTACAAATTTTAGAATTTTCACGAAAAGAAAAACTTACTTTGCACGTAGCCACATGGTGGCTCTTTTTTTAAAACCTTTGGTTTCTCTAGGTACAATTTTTAGGATATATTTTTTAGCAGATTTGTTTAAGTTTTGTAAAAAAAAATTTTTGTTTGTTTTACATATCCTAAATTTAAGCGAACACGAGGTTTATTCCTTATTTAAATATGTGTTGGAAGATTTTTTTATTTGGTTTATAGATTTATTTGAAAATGTTAGCTAATTACTTCATTTTGTATTATATTTTGTATTCATATATTATTAAAATAAACAAATGCTTTATTTTAAAAATTCAGAAAATTTTATTACTTTTTAATTCATTTCCTTTTTAACTTGACATTCGTTTTTTATCTACTATATATTTAAAAATCTCGTGTCACAATCTTTGATGCCATACTCCTTAACGGCTAAACCGACTCCTCGAAATTATTCATGTAGATTCTATAAGAGTATGGCCAGGTTCTTATCTATTTTATATACCCCAAGGTCATATGAATCGCCCGCCCTAAGCATTTTAATTTGTTTTTATATGAATTTTATTTCGAATTTGGACTAAATTTTTTATTTTTGCTTCTATCAAATTAGGCGTAAAAAATACATATAACCCTAAAATTTGACCCTTCTACCACAAACCCATATATTTTTATAGCCTTTTTTTATTTTTTGGCATCATTTTTTGAAATTTTAATTTTTATTCGTTTAAGAAGTGGCATACCACATACACACCTAAATTTTAAGTCTCCTATCACCAACCCATTCGTATTAGTATTCTTACCCGGTAAACCTCACATAATAAGCCTTCTTCCACTACCTAAACATATCACAAAGATATTTATTTATTAATTTAAGTACTATTTTAAAACTAAAAATATCACTTTATTTGTAAAAATATTTTTCAAATTTTCCGTTTGTTTTTAGATTTCATCGGTCAAGTTTTGACAGGAAAGTTGTCACATTACATATAAGCGTAATCCAAATCAATTCTGCCTTTAAATATTAAGTGATCTAAACTCGCTTAAATTTTGCATATATATATTTTTAAACATTTCTATTAAAGATAGTTTACGATTTTTATTATACAAAAACCATTTCCCCCATTCTCATTCATTCTTTGTATTATTCTTATTTCTGCTTAACATTTAATTCCATCTTAAATCCAAATAAAATTGTTGCCAGCAAAACACAAAGGGGCTAATTTGGGCCGTCGAATAGAGCTGCAAGCATGAGAAATTAAAGACAAATAATAAAAGTTATCGAGCGAAACCGTTGAGCGTGTGAGTATAGGGCAAATGCATCATAAAGAATCAGAAAATGCAGAACTTAATTTTTAAGATTAATAAAAAGACAAGCACGCTATTTTACAGTCAAGAGACTCAACCAACAACGCCAACAATTATGGTCATATATATCTGATTCAATCCGTCTAGCATTCGTATATAAGCCTGATGTTAGTGCTACAGATAAAGAATGCCCGCATTGACATGCTCAAATTAAAAAATGATTCAGCTGGGATGTGTTGCGCGTCAGGAAAGATGTTATCTAAACTAAACCATTTAACCGTATACTCATCGAAATTGATCCATATTTACCTTTTCCAGAAGTGAATTCAAACATTCAATTTATGTTTCCAAATGACATTGTTTGAAGCCACAGAAATAATTAGAAATAATTCTGCAAACAAATTAAATTTAAACAAAATCAAGGCCAAATGTATCCTAAAATGGGCTCATTGCTATAATGCCAAACAAACCACCTAGATTTTTACAGATCTACTTTATGGGCGGTGAAGATTCCTGAAGCGCGCTTGCTAATTGCGTTAATGCAAGTTGTGACAATTATAACCTCTCAATTCCGACTTTGCAAGACGCAACGTCGACGAGCTGGATGCCCTAATGAATGAGCTTAATGAATTGTTTAATATTCATATCACACGCATTCACAAATTACAAGGTGATAATCTCGCTATTGTCAAAGCTTGATAAAACACCAGTTGGAGAGCCCATTAGTAGATTAAATTCCTGGTTGTTGACCAAGTTCTTGGAATCATGGCTGTACGAGATTGTTATTAGGTCCCAGTTTTGTTCGGCCGAGCCGATAATAATAAAATATTCTGAGAACATATGGTCGATAAAAAAACATAAAGGGGTGAAAAAGTTTCAAAGGATAAAAATTTCTGGAGAAAATTGGATGGAGCTAAAGCATATTAAGTTGACTATGATACCGATCATAACAAATGTACAGCAAAGTTTTACATTCATGTATAACCAAGGATTGGAACTTATTGAAAAAAGCTGGTACTAAGTTCCGAGTTCTTAGGATAATTTTTGAAAGAGCTGGAACTAAGTTCTTGGAAGTACCGACGAGTTCCCAAATATCGGAACTCGAGTTCCATTTTTTTATTTTTATAATTAAACAATTACTAGACAGAGAAAAAAGATATATTACACATTGCACATATAATTTATTGACATTGCACATATAATTTATTAAACTATATAAAATGGAAACATTTATTTATCAAGCTTAAAATTCATTCCAACAAAAAGAATATCATTCAAAATATCATCCTTAAGTCGATTCCTTTGGGAATCTAAAATAAAGCTTAAATAGGAAAATAATCTTTCAACACTCACCTCGGTCAAGGGGACCGATACAACTATTAAAGCTAAGTTTCCTAGTAGCGGAAACTCAGCCTTGTTAGTTACCCACCAGCTTCTAATATTTTCATCCGCCTTAAACCTCGGTAAATTTTCGTATTTTAAAATTTCTATATCTAATTGCTCATATATTAGAGGGGCAGTTGAGTCATCGTGTTTATAAAATGTTTCTTCGTCTCTTAAGACATCCTCTAATAATGAAAATTGATCTGACATATTTCCAGAAGATTCTAAAATAATTTCTTCCTCGTGATTTACTGAATCATTTCTTTGAAGAGATGATGCTTTTGATTGAACTATTTTCAGAAACTTTTTGGCTTTTTCGCATTTATTATTTTTTAATTTAAAGTAGAATCTTTTATCTAAAAACAGCCCACAATTGACTATGTCATTATCTAAAAGCTGGGATTCTCTTTGTTCAATAAAATGCAAAAGGGATAAAGAAAGTCGGTTGAATGGGTCTTTAACACGGCTTTGCAGAAATAGTATTTGTAAAAATTGCAGATGTCTAAAGTTTGTGCCTGAAGGTGTTTCGTTAAAATTGCGGCTGGGCCTAGTGTTTCGACTAATCTTTGAAACATATGCCAAATATCATTGGAAACTTCCAACTCATTTAAAATAATTTTGTGATTATCAAGAAACGGTCGTAGTTTGAGCAATCTTTTAATGCAGGTGTAAGTCCAATTCCATCTCACCTGATGCATAAGTATTGATTGAGGAATATTTTGAGATTTTAACATTGCTGATAAAATAGGCCTTTTAAGCTTAGTAGCCAATTGTCTTGCTACCTTAATTGCCAAAATTATTTCAGGTGTATGACTAGAAATGAATTAACTGCTAATTGAACCACGTGTGCAGCACAGTTGATATCATGATAATTGATGAGTTGAAATCATATTTCTACAAACCTCGTAAGAATCCTCTATAAATTTAAATCATCTTCATCTTGTAACATTCCTTTTAATGGGTCAAAGATGTCATCCTCTCACTTGTTTCAAGCTCCATAAAATTCTTTATTCCAGCTTTCATATTACGGGCTGTGTCTGAAGTTATCGATATTATTGAGTTTTCATTATATTGTAATTTAAAACAGTTTCTTTAAGCCATTTGTAAATATTAACTGCATTATGCTGGTCATAGACCTCTTGCATTCCAGCACTCGGACTTGAATTTTATCCATATGGATGTATTGGCAATTTATAGCTAAAAAGTAATTATTTAAAAAATTGAATAAAAAGTTTACACTAAGTACAAAATCACAATTAAATTTTAACTTTAAAAGCTTTTAAACAAATGTTCATAAAAATGATTTAATTTAATTTTAAAAGGCTAATATCTAGGTTATTTTAGAAAATAAAAAAACTGATACTTTTTTTATAAAAATTAATAAACCAAATTATAAATATTTTAGGAATTTCTTTAAATTAATACATTCTTAAAAACTGGTTTTGGTTAATTTGTCTAAATTTTCAGTTTGTATAACTAAATAATTTTAAAATTTGAAAATAATTAAATATTTATATTAAAATGTACAAAAGTTAAATGTGAAAAAATTAATTTACCATAGAAGGATTTGTTTGCAACACTTTGCAAAATCAAATTTTATGCTTTTAGTATTTTATGTTTGATATCGTCAATAGTTGTTCGCATATATTTGGCCTTTTCTTCAACTTCATTTCTAACATTACTTGGATTAATCTGTTTAAAATTAGTTCCTGATGGGCTTGCTTTGTTTATGATTCTAATCATGGCATCATCTGAAAATAGTTCAAATGGTCTGCCATGAACACCAACTCCACGCAATCTTCCAGCATGGATGCACGGAGTTATTAAAGATTTTTATCCGTTTAAATTTGTTTTGAGTTGTAATTTTGGATTTTTTCTTTTCTTTCTGTAACAGTTAAAACTTTTCATATTCTGCCTTATCACACTTTACGTGTTTTTTAAGGTTGGAAGTAAATTTCTTAAAATATTAAATAGAATTAATTACCGTTATTTAGGTTGTTTTATTTGACGACTTGCACAAAGAACATTGATATTGGTCATTAACAAGTTGAGGTTCATAAAATTTATAAATTCCGCTGAATTTCATGGTATGCCAGAATTTATTCAAAAACTTGAAAACTTAAAAATGCAGGAAAATTTATGAATGTATGAACAAAAAGTTACGTTAACAAATATAATTTTAGAAGGCTTGTGTGCAATCAAATAATAATTTAAACAATAAATGAGGTTTTTTTATTCAAATTTTATATATTTTTTGAAAAATATTAATTTTAATGCGTTTTTATTCAATTAAAAAGTTTGAATTTTAGGTATTTGAAATAATCGCGAAGGAATCTCGAGCTGGAACTCCGAGTTCCACGAGTTCCAAAATCTCTTGGACACTTAGTTCCGAGTTCCATTTCAAAAAAAGACGAGTTCTTCGAGTTCCGAGTTCTGGAACTAGTTCCAATCCTTGTGTATAACTTTTATGAATTACTTGGGCTTCATTACAAATTTTTATAATGGGGGTAAATTGAAATTTTTGTAGGCCATTCTTTATAAATATAATTGACACGGAAAAAAAAATATTCGGAAGTGGTGGGGATGGGGGGGGGGGCGGAGGGGAATTCGACCTTTTTATCAATCCGTATTTTAAAGAGTGCTTTACCCTAGCATTGTTTTTAATTTTGGGCAAGATTTTTTATGGGTGGGAAATTTTATTTGGTTACTATTAAATTGACTTTATATGTAAATTCTTAAATCGGTAGGTTTTTGAGCATGTCAAAAGTTTCTAGACCCAGCAAAAAAATCTAAAATCACTCTTAAAATCTAGCGGATACAGAATCTGCTTTCCCTAATTGTAACTTTTTATAAAAAATTTATTTTTGTTTACCCTTCCATATGTAAATTTTAAATTTTTTGTTTATATATGGCGACATTCAAACTTTTAATTTTTAAATATTTCTACCCTAAAAATTTCTTTAAAAATTTGTCGGATCTAGTAACTTAAAAATATTTTTTATAAAAATTATTTGCATTTAATGTAGCCAGCATTATCTTAAAATTTAAAAAATATATGACTCTAGCTACAGAACCGGGCCTAATTTAGAATAAACAACGGGCTAGGCCGAGCCATTCTGGGCCGATATTTCAAATCTCATTTTTCCTAATTATTTTTTTAATATTATTTTATTACATGATTAAGAAGACTATTTATTACCTATGTATTCTGTTATTTAAATAACTTTAAAACAAAAATTTCTGTGCTAATATAAGATTATGGGTCGTATTTGTAAACTTGGGCCGGGCCGGAGATAAAAACACCATATTCAGGGCCAGGCCTAAATTTTAAAATGCGTCGGGCGGTCCGGGCCGGAATATCACGACCCGGTTAGGACTATATATATCAATGACACATAACCTCAATTATCGTGTATGGTATTTCACTAAATGTCATTAACTCGAGGTAGCGAAAAAGAATATTTATTTTGTATTTATCTTATTTTTAAACGGACTAACAGATGGTTCCACCGCCCTAAACTTCTTATAGCCCGTTCCCATCACGGCATGATTAGTAGCGGGAAGAAGTTATACGTGCTTGGAGGTGCGGCCTTCAGTGAAAAACGAATTGTAAGTTTAAACTCAGTCGAATATTTTAACGATACCTCGAGGACGTGGGAATCGACATCTTGCCTAAAAATGTCCCGGTTAAGATTTGGAACGGTCTTTGCAGGTAAATGAGCTAAGATTTGAATTAAGGCCATGGCAATATATATTATATTGTGTAGGGAAAAAGCTTGGTGGTAAAGAAGTTTCAGTTTTTACATATTAGGAGACGGCTTACCCGTCAGGGCTTCGATTTAACTCTACAGCAATGTCGGCTTAAATAGCTCAGTGGCAAACCTTCCTTTCTTGCACTCAGGAGGTTGCGAGTTCGATTCCGTGTACAGAAAGCTTTTTTCTTTGAAAAATAATGCACTTTGAAGCTGAGTGGCCTTCTTAGGCAGTAGGCCCTAAATGATATGCCTAAAGTGAAAGCCTAGGCTAAAAACTTAGGTCGCCAGCGTGCCAGTAAATCTAACTATTTAACCCGTCGGCAATATATTGGTTTGTTAGGGTTATAAGAGTCAAAGCTCTAACGGGTATGGCGCCCCTAAATGGTGAAAGGTAAGGGGGAAACCTCAACCCTCTATTTTTTTTTATCTCTACATCACGCAGAATTAATTGCTATCTAACACGCGCCGGTGACTTAAGTTTATAAGCCTAGGCTCTTAAATAATGGACGGTGTAGAAATTCGTTGGCGATCACCCATCCAAATACTAATCAGGCGCAACGCTGCTTAATTTAAGTTTAGAATACAACCAAGTTTATATGAACTCATGGTCATTGGAAACCTTTTATGCTGGGATAAAAAAGAGTAGTATGTAGTTCAGTTAAGGGCAAGGTCAGTTTTAAATGTGGCTTTAGGACATTTAGCATTTTATTTAATTGAGGCTGATTACCTTAGTAATAACATACTAACCCTCCTTGTTGCAAGAGGTCTAATGTTCAATTTCGAGCCTAAGCGGCTTATTATATTAAAAAAGTATTGTATACAAATGTACACCCACTTTGAAGCTGTTAATGGTTTACCAGGCTACTGTATTAAAACACTATACCTAGCCGGAAGTCAAGGTCGCTGACATGGCTCCCACTATTTAATCTGATAAAAATTTGTTTGCAGCAACATAAATAAATCAAGCAGGGTCTTCAATTTCTCAAAGCTGTTTTAAGGCTCTGATGGTTTAAGTCATTTTTAAATCAAGTTTTATTGAATCCTTCGATTTTCAAGATAAGAAAATCTACGTGATGGGAGGCTTCAACAGCCAAAATAACGTCGAAATCGAGATGTGCGAATGGTATGACACGGACACCGAAAAATGGAGCTCAAAAATTGAAAATATCCCGGAAGCCATAATTGGAAACATATGTCTTCCAGTGTCAAATAAAATGATAGAATAATAATACCTAAACTATTGATAAGAATTCATGTGCCTTCCAGATAACTTCGAAAAGGGCCAAACAAAAACGTAGGGTGAATACAATCTTTTATATGCTATAAAACAAAAGAATATCAAAATATAGGTTGTACCTATTAGTATTAGCACTTTATTTGAGACTTGCATTTATTTCCAATTACATGTTTATTAGATAGTGAAAAAAATTAAAATATCTTAAAGATTAAGGCCGAGTTTAATAATGTATATTTTTGATTACTATATGCCTAATTTTATTATATATATTCATATAGCTATCTACAGTATTAGTTTTATTATCATCGCAAATAGTTTTAAATTTATTTCTTTAATTTTGAATGTGGTTTTAATTATTGAATTATTTTGCTTATTAGTGTTATGGCAAAAAAGTGATATGTAGATTAGAGTTAAACCGTACCGTGGTATTCCAACCCGGCCTTCTCATTGGCTTGCCCAAATTGATTTCCTTATTTCGGGTCGACCTGAAACTACAAATAACGGCCCGGATATTTTATATTTCAGGTTAAAAAATTTGTTATAAAATTATTAATCAAATACAGTGCGTCGAAGTATTGTAATATAATTTCTGCATTTTAGTCCTTATTAACAGTACCTAAAACCTGGCCTGAAATTATTTTTAGTAATTTAAGCCAGGCCAATACTCGGCCGGGTCGTCGTCGGGCAGTAGTCCCGACTTTTTAGCTTATATTAAGGTTAAGAACATGAAAAACCTAGCCGGAAATAAATTTTCAATATGAAGCTAGTCATTAAATAATAATTTCATATATAATAATCCAACCCATAACCTTTTAATAAATCAATCTTTATAATTAGCTTTAGTTTTTAGTTGGCTTACAGATTTTGCAAAAAAAAACCTATTGCATACCTCCCTCTCCCCTCGAAAAATATTTATTTATATGAATTTGTACAATTAATTAACATTTATTATTATACTTTTTCATCATTATACTCTTCACTTTGTAGAGATGCCATATCTTATTTAATAAAAAGTATTTTTAAATATTATTGCCATCTCCATAACTAACTCCTAAACCTGGATGGATTCATAAGGGCTGCTCGGTCGGGCACAAAAAAATTTTGAGTACTAGGTCCCGCTCCTAGTGGATTTGGAGGGTTATTCACTCCAGGAGATTTATTCGAAGCCGTAGGGTTAAAAGGAGGAAGTGGACCGGTCTGTGAAGGGCCTTGATTAGTTAAAGAGGTTCCGCCTGTTTGATTCGCATTATTATTATATGGTATTGGGAAATTAAAAAGCCCAGCTTCACTAGCTGTGGACACCGCATTGCTTTGTCTCCTACTATTTATCGCCATTTCCCGACTAATAACATCCCTCGTGGCTGTCGTTGTCGGCGTTAGGGTAAAGATACCTCCACCAGAAGACATTATGTTAACGTTTGATGGCTGTATTGTTGGCCCCTGAGCCGGGCCTACAGGTGTTGCCATGATTGAAGATTTTATCTCGTTTCCGCAGTATTTGCAAAGTCCAATTGATTTTCGGGCCGCATAATCATCTCCACCATATGGCGCATTTCTAAATCTTGCATTATTTGCGTCCATTAAGCTGTACCGTTCGCCCTTACAAGTTTCACACATGCAATTGGGGCCATGGAAAGCGGCTTTGGCCTGTCTGAATCTACGACGTCTCCGACATATCAAACAAATCAGGATAACCAGGAGTATGCCCAACACTAAGATGGGAAATATTATCGAGGCTACCTTTTGATTGCCAGCTTCCTCGCTATAACTTCGGCGGGATTTGAATTGCCTACATGAACCGATGCTATGATAATACCATTAGTTTCGTTTCTCGGTTTCTTTAAATTCGATCTCGATTGAGCTTTTAAATTACTGGATTTAACTGTTACCTCGTCATCGTAGGTCATATCTAACACACCTAGGATTCGGTATATGCAAAAATTACATGTATGCTTTTAAGGTTAAAAATTTACCACGTAAGAAATATGAGTTTGAAAAATATTCCACCAACGGATAATTTGATACTCCATTATATATTTTCAGACTTTCACCGAAAACAATGACACCACCTGGTTAAGTGTTTCACGAATAGCACCTTCCCGATTAAAGTAGACCGAAAATAAAATTTAGCCACTTACTGTTTAAACGTTTGAGTATTTTGTCTAAAAAATATTGCAACGGCGGCAATTCGTTGAAGTTAACATATAATTGTATTTAAAATACATTTTATCGTGGCAGATAAAATGAATAAATAAGTAGAATTTACATTACAAAATTTATATTAGACTTAAACGTTTGGTATGTAATGCTAAATTTAACCTTTTTGATAAGCCAAATCAACTGGTTCTTCCTGCTTCGGTGTTAAGTTTTCGTCAACCATATTTTTATTTTTTTCGGCTGCTAACGACCTTAACGGTGGTTCCATTAAATCTAATAGGAGCTCTAGATCTTTAAGTTGAGCATCGGTCAGTTTGAGATTTAACTCATCATCATTTGGTTCTTTAACCCCGGGCTCATTATCTCCAGTTTGACCTGCGTTATCAGCTCTAAAATTTATTTCTGAGATATCTTCCCCTGGTTTTCCTGCATTCTTTTTACCTTTGTAGAGGATTGACAACCTTTTGCTATGATGATCACTAGAATCTTCCCTTCTTTGATTCTCCATACCGCTGCTATTTCACTTAAATGAATCTATAAGCCCCGGAGCCTTTTAATTTTCGATACATTTAACTTTACGACGTAAATGGGTCAATTATTAATATGAAGGAGGGTGCATGTTATATTTTCCTCGATTGTTAATTTTTAAAACATATAAATTTTTGATTGTTAATTTGTCAGGATGTGTTTGTTGATAATTTTAAACAAATATAGATTGTTGCGTTAAATCAATTAACTATGGCACAGACTAACTTAAACTAACGTTCTTTAAAATTATACATTAACATTCAAGCGGCAATTAGCACTTTAACAAGCTATCCTTAAAAGTAAAAATATATTGTATTATTATATATCGACTAAAAACCAAAAATATTAATTGATTTATATTTGGTACCTAATGGTATTACTTACAATTCAGTTAACGCTTTCGGAATTTCGTCAAACTTCATGTCAGTTAAATCTTTGGTTGTGGTAAAAAATACGCATTCCAGACTTTTAAACTCGAGCTTTTAAACTTTATGCTTAAATTTTTTTACAGAATGGAAAAAAAGTATTTAATGCATTTGTTGTTCAAATTTTTAATTTTACCCAAATTTGACAAAAATAGGCCATTTAAAAAAATTATATCAAAAGTAAAATGGTATAAAAAACATTTCAACAGTGGGTCTGGCCATTTTAAACAAAATTCAACATTGGGTCTGACTATCTTAAAAAATTTTTTACATTTGCTTTTGACTTATTTTTGCGAATTAAATAATTTTTATGCTTATTTTTGCGAATTAAATAATTTTTATGCTTATTTTTGCGAATTAAATAATTTTTATGCGTTTGCATTGAAAAACAGAATATGATGAAGGGCAATATGTCAGCGCCCAAACGCAATATTCCGCCGGCGGAATATTGTCTGGACTTGACCTCAACATCCGAAGTATTCCGCCGGCGGAATATAAATTAGCGTATAGTCAACGATCAAAACGCATTTTCGCCGGCGGAATATTGTCTGGACTTGAGCTCAACGTCCAAAGCCTATATTCCGCCGGAAATTTTTTGCAAAATTTAAGGAACAAACAGTGAACTTTATGTGATTAATTTTGAAATATTGATTATTAGACGTTTTTGACTTTTTATGCTTAGAATATGAAATGTTTAATGAAGAGAGGTCATGTTGAATTTAAAATTAGGGTTAAGGGCTAGAATGGTGCTAAAAACTTAAAGATTTAAAAATTCATATTTGGACCGGTGTATTTAGAAGCGCTTTAACTGCACAGTTGAAAGTGCCTAGAATTAGATACCCTCAGAAGTGCGTTAATGTTATAAAAACCGCGCAATTTTTTTGTTTTTAAAATTAAGCGAAAGACATTAAAAAACGCCGAGGTATTTCTGTAATGTACCTGTGACTTTAAATGCACCAAGAATCCTAACTCGCAATAAAGATTCAAATGTAAACAGGTATTTAGAAAACATACTAAGGTGCTTTCAAACGCGTAGGTGATATTGAGAACACGCAAAAGACTCCTAAAATAGTGCAAAAAAATGAATTAGGACTGCGCACAGGTGTCAAACTTTGAGAAGCACCAAAATAATAAAAAATTTACAACTTTTAAGATTAAGATAAGCCTTAACCCTTTGTTAATATTAAAGCATTCCCTGCCTAGCTGGCCATTAAAAATGCGATATTGGAATTAATGGAAGGTTTATAATTTTTGGCGGCAACATCTGCTTATATTGTGATGATTTATTGCTTTTACCGAGTTGGTAGCCTTTAAATTTGAAAAAACAAATTTTTGTTCTAAATGCGCGCCTTTATAAATACTCAGCGTCAATTGAATATCGTTGGGCGTTTAAAAATTTTAATGTAATTTATATTTTGCACGTTAGAGGTGTTCAAGTTTAAGATACCTCAATTTTTTACAAAATAATTGGGGCGATCTTAAATTCAGGATCCGTGCTTTTGAGCCTTCATTGGTTCCCTTTTAACAACCAAAAGTTTTTAGTTATGTGAGTACGCGTCTTTTCAAATATTGGCTGGGAATCCAAAAAGATTGTCAAAATATACATATTAGATAAACTTTGAACTTGAAATAATATTGAGCCTATAATAATCCAACCGTATTTCTTTATTCCTTTAAAATGTTTTAATTCTTAATTGGTACAAAATAGGAATATTGAAATTAAAAAATTTTAAGGAAGATCTAAAGCCGGTTCGTTAACTGTACTAAAATCGGAAATATTTAACTTATAAACCTTCCAGTAAATACCGCATTTTAAAGGGCCAGCTAGGCAGGGAATGCCCTAATATTAACAAAGGGTTAAATAAGGCTTATCTTAATCTTAAAAGTTGTAAATTTTTAATTATTTTGGTGCTCCTAAAAGTTCGATACCTGTGCGCAGTCCTAATTCATTTTTTTTGCACTATTTTAGGAGTCTTTTGCGTGCTCTCAATATCACCTACGCGTTTTAAGGCACCTTAGTATGTTTTTTAAATACCTGTTTACATTTGTTGTTGTTGTTAGTAGCCCCTGTTCGTTGGACCTAAAAAGTTGGATGTAGAAGTGAGTTTGAGTGCTGCGAGGGCTGGGTTAAGCCAAAGATCTATCGGGGAGATAGGAGGCCCCCGGTTTGGGCAGATGAGCCAATGTTCCTGTTTACATTTGAATTTTTATTGCGACTTAGGATTGGTGCATTTGAAGTCACAGGTACATTACATAAAATTAGAGCACTTGTGAGGGTATCTGAAAAATCTAAGCGCTTTTAAATGTGCAGTTAAAGCGCTTCTAAATACACCGGTCCATATATGAATCTTTAAATCTAAAGTTTTTAGCACTATTCTAACCCTTAACCCTAATTTTAAATTCAACATGACCTCTATTCATTAAACATTTCATATTCTAAGCATAAAAAATCAAAAACGTCTAATAATCAATATTTCAAAATTAATCACATAAAGTTCAGTTTGTCCCTTAAATTTTGCAAAAAATTTCCGGCGGAATATAAGCTTTGAACGTTGAGCTCAAGTCCAGACAATATTCCGCCGGCGAAAATGCGTTTTGGTCGTTGACTATACGCCAATTTATATTCCGCCGGCGGAATATAAGCTTTGGACGTTGAGGTCAAGTCCAGACAATATTCCGCCGGCGGAATATTGCGTTTGGGCGCTGACATGATCTTATAGGATAGTCATTCTTTCGACCATAAGTTTATTATTTTAAACGGCAATTATTAAGTTAGCTTAATTAATTTTTCTGCAAATAAAAAAATATAAGTAAGGGCATGTGCAAAGTGAGTTTCAAAATTTTGAAAAAAAAATTTTTGTAATAAAACGCAAATTTTTAAAAAGTTGCCAAATTTTATTTATGCACATAAAATGGTATTTCCGAAATAAAAAGTTTTCCAAAAAATTATAAAAAACTCACTTTGCACGTGCCTTAACTACGGAAAAAAAAGTTTTTAATTAAAAGGTCATCTGTTATTTACATCTTTAACCTATTCATACAACTTCATCCCATTTTTTGCATCGAAGTATGCTTGAAATAGTGTTAAATTTAATATTAAACTAGAACCTGAGTTAAACATTCATTTCTAAGGCCGTGTAATTCTTTTAGTAATTTATTTTTCTAAATTAACAGGTTTCAAAATTATAAATGTTTCTAGGTATTAAGCTTTAGATATGTTTTTAAAGAAGTTTTGTATTTTGATGAACGCACTACTAATTGGAGTGGCAAAAAAGGCCCGTTATTGTAAATTTCCTCAGTTTATCGAGATAGTTAATTATATGCTTAGCCAGACAAATAGTAAAAGATACCTTTAGTTAAACCATTATAAAAACTATGCAAAAAAATAAACTTATTCGATGTGATTGAAATTTATTTATCGAATATTTTGTTAAAAATAACGCATTTCTAGCGCTAAAAAGATGGCTGTGACTTAAAAAAAAAATTTAAAAAAAAAAAATTCCGACACATTTAATTAGTGGCTAATGTAAAAAAAAAATTAAAAATTGAAATTTTTGGAGCTAAATTACATTTTTTTTAATTTTATAATATAAGCCATTGAATTAAATTAATTAAATTTTTATTTCGTTTTTAAATAAATACTAGCCACAGCAGATTCAAAATTAATTAAATGTTATCGTAATAATTTAATTTCTACCTTAACCTTTGCGCTTTAAGATACTCTAGACTACATAAAAAAAATTGACAAACACAATATTTAAGGGTTTTTGAGAGAATTTACTTTCTTGAGTTTAGTTTTTTCCCAATGCCTTGAAATCGTAATAGAATAAAATAATTTCGAAGTCATTAAATATAATTAAATGATTTCTCAGATTAGATATAAAATTTTAAAAGTAATATATAAAGTTTTATAGAAAAATTTATTAGCATATTCAAATTTCTTGTAAAAAACTTGTATTGAAAATTTGATATCAAAATTATTAGTAATTTACGCTCAGGTTATTTAAGATCAAAAACCGATATTATGATAAAAACAAATAAACTAAACTATAAAAATTTAAACGTTTGCAATGATTATTTCTCTAAAAATAATTTGAAAATTTTTCTTCACCCATAGATATAACATAAAAGCCCAAAATACCCCGCAAAACTCATTTTTGACACCCAATAACAATTTAAAGCCTTGGCTAAAATTCTTATTTCATGGCACCAAACATGACCAAAAACGTTAGATGCCAAAATATGCTTAAGGTCAATCAAATTGTTGTCTTGAATGTTTTTACATATTTTTTGACAAAACCAATTTACAAAATTAATTGTTTACCTTGTGAATGTTTTTTGCACAACATTAACAATTATTACTCAGAATTTGCCCATAAGTAGTGGCAAAAGTCATGATAAAATGTTTATAATTAACATGTATTTACCATTATATGTTTATAAATATAAATTATATTCTTCTAACACAATGCACAAAATTAATTTATAAAGAATATAAAAACTATTTTATGATTAACTATTACTAAAATATATGAATAGAAAACACGCTTAATATAAATATATAATATTAATGCAAAATATGGAAAAATAGGAGGGATAAACCATATTACAGTTTTGACTTGATTGCTAGAGTTAACTAATTTCAAAAGTCTGTTAATTAAATTATTATATTAAGTTGCGTTAATCAAATTGTTTTAGGGCTGATACATTATAAAGCAAATGGTAATTGAATGACCCTTGAATCATATTTCTAAAGGGAAATAAAGTATTAAATGGCCTTAAATATATGAAAAATTTCATTTAATGTGACATTTGTCCAGAACAATTCAATCGCTTTTTTTGTTACCATTTCCAAAAGATTCTATACGATCAAGTTTTTTCTAAATACAAAAAAGAAAATAATTTAAATTAAACCTAATATTACGCTAATAAATTTAGTAGTTGTTTTGTAATATATGAATATTTCGGTAAAAAAACATTAAAAATTAATAAAATAATTAATAGTACTTAAAGATACATACATATATGATATACATTTAACCATATTTTTTTTCAAAAAAATACATATAATAATTTGCAAGGCTAAATTACAACATTTAATTTTATTAGATTTATGCAAAAATAACAATTTTAAAAATTAAATAAATTTTTAAATTATAATAAAATAATTTAATTAACTTGTAAATCTGAATGTTCGGCCAACAATCTATCGTATTCGGTGTTGACGGCTTCGGCTTGTCTTTTCATGCTGTCAAAATCAGTTGTGGTTATTTCCAACTCTAAAATTTACGGCAAAAAGATGTATTTAATAATAGTAAAGGCAAATTTTTTCAATTCCTAGTTTAAACAATACGAAACACATGGTTGTTATCCACTTTTCCGCTTAAGCTGTTTTATTTTAAAAAGTTCTTATCAACTATTATGCAACAAATCTATTTTGTTGTATTACGTGCGATTAAAATTCTTAATTATTAAAAAAACTTTGTCGAATTCATATAAAAATGAGCAAAAATATAAAGTTGAAATATTAAGGCGATTGTGTGATACAAGGGGCTATACTTATGTCATGTTGTATTTTTTTACAAAACATAAAAAAAAATTTCCAGTATGTCAACTAAATAATTTTTAATGCTATAAAAATTTTGTTAAATATTAAAAAAATTCATTCTAAAAATTATTAACTTTTAACATAAAACGCGCCCCAAATGTAAAAAAAAATCTTTTGTCGTGCGGAGGAAAAGAATTCAAGAGAATATTTCACGGTACCTCTTTTAGTATTTTCTAGTTCATCCTTGATCCGTAGAAGCTCGCCTTCAGTGTCATCATTTAAATAGTCCTCGTCATCTATAATATCTTCATCTCCCTCCGGAACCTTAAAAACACAAACACATATTTTTTTTAAGCCTTAATATATATACATGTGAGCACGTTCAAAATGAATTTTATTTTTTTGTAAGAAAATGTTAACATATTTCATGTAAATCATAAGGTGCAAATAAAAATAAACAATTAAAAGTCAATTTTTAATTTTTGTTTTTGAAAATATTGTAAAACATGATAATTTTTTTGTGCTTATGCCATGTGCATAGTGAATTTTCGTAAAATTTTCAAAATTTTAATTTGTAAACAAATTCATACTTTTAAAAAGTTGCCAAATCAAATTTATACACATAAAATACTAATTCTGAAATAAAATTATAAAAAATTAAAAATTTTTTGTAAATTTTGCAATAATCTAAGCTCACTTTGCATGTGGTCTTTAGCTAATAGATGCATATATTTTGTATTATTTGGCAAAATTGATAAAAATAAAGAAAAAAAAAAATTTAATTATAAATTTTGACTTATAAGTGCCTTGTTAGTGCTCATAAGTAAAATAAAATTAAATAGATTTGTAAAATATTACCTTGAATCCAACTTTAGGCTATATATTATAAAATGGCGCATAAATATGTATATTTAAGTGTTTTACAACAAATGTAGGAATACCTAGGGAAAACGAAATAAGCCACTATTAGACACTACTATTTTTTATTGTAATTTTAGGCAAATTCTGCATTCCATATTTTTTATTTATTTTAAACACATCATTTTTCAGTAACCTAATTAAATTCATTTATTTTGAAAATTCAAAATTTTACAAGACAGCAGGCAAAAAAAAAATAAAAACTAACACAATATGTTACAAGTAAAATAACCTCATAGGCGGGCATAAATATTTTTAGATTATGACCTAGTAATTATTTATAGTTCTATAACTAGTCAAAAATTTACAATTTAAAATAATTTAAAACCTTTTTGTGTTTCTTCTCGGCAGGAGATCTCTGTGAAATGAGTTTATTGGCAGCTTGTGTGGCACTCAGGGCCTGTTTCAATGATGATTCACTTGTAGCTTCTAAATAAGCCTGATAGACTATAAGTGTAACCAATCTTCTTAACACTCTAAATAAATCATTGGTGATATATAAAACATACAAAGTGATATTTAAATCTTATGGACCATTGCCCCTTAAAATATATTTTTAAGAGTTTTCAAAACTAGGAAAGCAAAATTATACCAAAAAAATTTACCATTTTGTTTATTTGGGGGAAAAATCACATTTGGATAAAAATAACACCAAATTAATTATAAAGCTTTATAATATATTAAATAACCCAATGTTATTTGGATTATATTATAACTTAAAGAAAATTAAATTTTTTAAGGGTAATTTTTTATAAACTCTATTTTAGAAATAAGTATTATGATAGCTAATAATAAAGATTGGCAAATTTTATCAAAAAAAAATTAAATTTTTTTAAAACTAAATGATTCTTTGAGTGGTATAAATAAAAATATATATATTAGAGTTCAAACGGGTTGTATTGGCTCAGCCACCAAAATATACATTAGGCCTAGTCTGGCATGGTTTTTCAATTTAAGCCCAGCCCATAGTCACAGCCCAAAAAATATATATTACAAGCTAATAAATATTTGATAACTATTAAAAAATACATAAATATATTCGTAATAAATTTATCATTTTTAGTTCTTGTGAATAATATTTAAAAAAATAAAACAAATAAAATTCAAAATTGGCCTGGCCCATAATCTTCTAATTCAGGCCTGATCCATAATTAATTTCTGATTTAGGTCTGGCCCATTTATTAGTATCAGAAAGGAAGATTAAAAAATGAGTTACAAAAATTAATAGTTTTATTGTATTCAATAAACAAATTTTTTTGTTGACACTTTTTTAATTTTTAAGAAATAATTAAAAAAAAAATATAAATATTTACACTTAAAGAAGTTTAATAAATTGTAATTAAATCAAATATATATTAAATTTAAGAAACTTGAAGGAAATTAAGAAGAGGCAAAGTCAAAATAAAACTCTAATATTATATATAATACCAGCTGATAAACAATTTTGAAAAAACACTTTTTGCTTTTCTAATTAAATAACAAAATAATTATAAAACATGGTTAAATTCTTCATATGTTAATTTTTAGATTCATAAAAAATGTAAAATATAAAATGTTTTACAGCCAAAGAAATAGTGCAAATCCAGAAATGTAAAAATTCCTTTGTGCCCTAAATAGTTTCATCCTAAGCTGATTTTCACTGCCAACACCTGCTATAGTAGGATCAACCCCAACACTGGTCTGGTATTTATATGATTCCCTAACAGCATCTAAAAAATTAAAATTTATATCAATGCCACCATCAAATATATAAAACTAAATTAAATTAATTACCCGAAAAGAGTAAAATTAATATAATTATAAAGCCACTAAAATACAGTTGAGAGTGGATATTAAATGCTTTCAATAATCTTGAATGAAATATTTTCTGCCATCTATAATAAATGCTTTATGCTATTAATACACGTTATAAAAAAAACTGTAAAATACTCAATTACCTCCTAGGTTTTATCCAAGGTAATAATAAAAGCGTAACAAGCGCAATTTCAATGTATAAAAAAGCAGCTACCAAAGTCCACTGTAAGCTCATCTATTCGTTTGAATCGTAATGCCTAGATGCTAAACAGATGAATTTTTGGCACGCTCAATAATTTATAAGGCTCGGAATACTTTTTTAAATTGTAAAAAAAATATTTATAAAATAAAAAAAAATTTGGCGGCTAGTATTAAATGAGAATTTAGATTTTTAATTGTCTTAGGATATGTCTAACAAAATATTTTTAATAAAAAAAAATTTTTTTTTTTACATTAGACAGCTTAATATTATTCAAATGCATGCAATTTTTGTCAAAGCTATTTTTTCCACTGGCCGCAGCCTAAAGCAACCCTTTGGCGGCGGTTATAAAAAATAAAAAATTTAGAAATATTAGTGTAAAAAATTTAAAAACAACTTAAATATTTAAAATTTAAAAAAAAAATAAAATAAGTTTGAACGCAAAATAGGTTTTCTTTAATTAAAATATAACACCACATAAATTATGCACAAGCATTTTGCATGACCCCTTTATACACCATTAATAAAAATAGACGTAAAATCCATTTTAAAAAAAAAAAAAATAGAACAGAGCACGCTGGGAAAAAAGTAACGAAAAAATTTGATTGGTCAACTAATCATATACAGTTTAAGTCTTATGATCATAAACCTAAACCTAAACTAGTCTAACGTTCCGTTACGCTAACATCACTCTAACCCTAAGCTAACCACATTCTTACATTAATATCCTGACTCTAACACTGAGCTAACCTCACCTTAACCTTAAGCTAAATTTACCAACTCTAAGCAACCCTTTCCAAAACCCTAAGCCAGGCCCGATTCTAGCTTTTCCATTTTAGGGGGGCAAAAAAAACTCGTGGGGGGGGGGGGCAGAAAAAAATTTTTTGCCGCCTTCGGCGGCAAAATTAGCCGTGACCTTCGGTCACGGCAAAAATTATACATGTACAACAATAGAATCCATGTTCAAAATTTTTTAACAAATTAATAGTAATTTATTATATTCTTAATTAAAAAAATGTGTTTATAATTTGAATATGTGAATTAAAATTAATTGTTTTCACTAAAATCAATTGCTTAAAAATATGAGATTTGAATTAATTGTAAGTATAATTTTATCATTTGGCATCATTGCGCATGAAAATTAAAAATATGATATATATGAATAATAAAAATGAATTATATTAAACTTTGGATTTTAGAAAATGAAAAGTGAAATAATATCATGAAAACAAAATGTATAAGTATGCTAATTTGGAAGAACATATATGAAAAAACACTGGTTATATATAACTAGTTATTAATATTAGGGTAAAAATTAAATAAAACATGGACATAAACGTTTAATGCGCATAAAAAAAAGTTTGCAACCATGTTAAAATAGTAAGCAATAATTAGCTGATTATGAGCAGTGTATTGTATTGATCAAACTTTTTTTTCTTAGAGGATTTTAATTAAATTACAATATTCATAAAAATTCAACGCCCCTAGTTAATGGTTTTTCGTGTTCTAAAAGAACCAAATCACCTTTAAGCAGATCACTACTTGTCAGCCGTTATTATCCTTCTTAAAGAAGAAAATGTGGCCTCACAACTCGACGTTGAAGAGCCAATTAACAAACTTATAGGAAAAATGTTAAATAGATTAGAAAACGCATCATTGTAATCATATAAAAATTTAACAAAATCAATAGTAACACCTTCTTTGAAAATTATTAAGTTTCTTATTAAAAAATTTTTTGGCTACGTCTATCAATATTACTTATTTTTAAAAGAGGCTCTAATTGATTTATATCTAAAATAAAGGTTAATCAAATTTATAAAGGGAATCTAAAATTTTTAAACAACTATTATCGGTAAAAAATCTATTATCAAAATATAAATAAATCAATAATATTAAAAGAAATACTTTTTACTTCATCATTAATATTTAAAATATAAATAAAAATCAGAAAAATCTTAAGGTTTAGTTTTTCTTTTATCCATAGATAAATTATTGTCATTTAAAAAAATATTAATATCAAAACAATTTTTGAATAAATCTTCAAATGTACTTTTATTTCTTAATTGTTTAATTTCTAACAAACAATGGTGTATTAAATCAGAAGTTTTAAAAACATAAATCGTTCTGCATTGAAATTGATCTATAATTATTTTTAATAAATAAAATAATTTTTCAATTAAATACAAAAAAATAAATAGATGATTATAAATATGGTCAAAAAACCCCGATTCGGCCCTGTGACCTGAAGATATAAAAGTTTTTTATTTTTAATTTTTAAAAGAGTATTAAATATTTTTGTGCAATTTAAAAAAAAATGGGCAGGTAGTGACCACACCACCAATAAGGCAATAGCCGGTATGGTCCCGCATTCACTAACTCTTGATTGCATCATGTTGAAAAAATTTATGAAGGGAAGAAAAATTATCAAAAGAATCTTTCCCTTCACTTAATATAAGACAATCTTTTACAACAAGATGCAATCGGTGGTTAAAGCAGTGAATATACGGGACATGGTGTCCAGCTATTTTGCTTAGAAATACTTGAACACCATTTTTTTTCCCGGGCATTACGTTCGCCCCATCGTAGCATTGTGCGATCAGGTTCTTTGGTTCTAGATTATATTCTAACAAAAGATTGTTGTTAACTGAGAAAATTTCTTAGGCTGAATTGGTTTCACATATATAAAGCTTTCTGTAAAATCAATTTTTCTATATATTTCTGTTAGTTTGATCTCTCTTGCGGATAAGAAGTATTAATGAATAAAAACAATTAAAAAAAGTAAATATTTTTAGATAATATTTTTTAGATATTTTTGACGGAGCAAATTTAATTATATTATGTGGAAGAAATTAAATTACTATGTATTTTTGGGGGGGCAAATTCAATTTTTTGGGGGGGGGGGGCAAACATAAAATTACTATGTATTTTGGGGGGGGGGGGGGCAAATCCAATTATTTTTTGGGGGGGGGGGGGGCAATTAAAAACTTTTGGGGGGGGGGGGGCACTGCCCCCCCCCTTCCCCAAAAGGGGTCTAGAATCGTGCCTGCCCTAAGCAATCCTCACCATAAGCAAATCCTAACCATAAAATTACCTCAATCAAGCTAAACTAACCCTAGTCTAACTTTGACTTACCCTAACTTTTAACTATATCATAATGTTGGGATATTTTATAGATTTTCGTTATTAAAAATAGCACGTTCCTCTGTCTGAGCTCTAACAAAAAATAAAGCGCATTTAAAGGTAAAGCCCAACATCTTTTCCCGCTCTGCAGATATTAATTTCTAAATAAAACTTTGTGACCAAAATGTCGATATGAATTTTATAATATATCCTTCTGTCTTAAAACCTAAGTTTAATGGCAGCATCCTCGTCTACGCGTAAGGTTTGGGTTCGAATCTAAGCAGAGGCGGCTTTTTTCTGCTCAGGAATAGAACCGATGACTATGACTGCTGAGTGGCCTGCTTATGCAGTAGGCCCTAAACTAAAGTGTCAATTAAAAATTAGGTCGCTGGGGTGCGAGCTCACCCCATAATTAAACCGAACAGCAATATTAATCGCTATGTCCATCAAAAGAAACAAAGCCTTAAACGCTGTGGCGTGGCGCCCCTTTTTGGGTTGAAAAACCCCAAACTAAATTTAAAGTTAAAAATATTTAAAAAAACACGGCGCCTGGGCCTTAAGTCGCTACATGCGAGTTTCCTCGCACCATTTAACTTGTTAATCTATCCCTTAATGAGGTTGGCAACGGTAGATATTTAAATGTTATTAATTTCATAAACATACAATGCAGTACGTTCGTACCACATTGAAACATAAAAACATGTTGCCGGGCACATCATTATAAATTCAAGTAATAAGGATAGTAAAAGCAAAAAAATGTTTATTTTGGGCAAAGCAGTTTGCTTAGAGGCGCTAATAGTCCTAACCTTATCACAGGATGGTAATACTTTAAAACACTGTGAGAAAATGAAAAATAAAAATACAATACTAACCAATAACTGTACCATAAAAAACCGGAAATCTAGTTTTTGAAGAAAAACTCAAAAAAGATAGGTTGATTTTTTTGCATAAATTTAAATCGGAAAAACATACTAATGTGCAACTGTCGACAAAAAAAAGTATTTTAAGGGCCGGAAATGAATATAAATTATTGTAAATTCATTTTTTTAATAATGACTACCTTTTAATCAATTTATACAAAATAAATTTATATTAAATTAACCTCTGCTTCACATTTATAGAAATTTTTAGGACCCTTTACGTTTCGTGCGTAGGCATGCACCTTTATAATTCTCGTGTAATATCCTGCCTGATTTAAAGGAATTAAGGACCTTAACATTATCTAGTATGATAATTAATAAGCTACATATTTCTTATTGATCGATTTGCCCAAATATAAAGGCTGTATTAGGTAGTGCCACTTTTTGTTACTACGACCGACTAAATATATCCTTTAATGTAAAAAAATGAGGCCTAGCAAATGAATTTCTAAAAAACTATCGCCGGTAACATTCACCTGTTTAATTTTGCGATATTTAGTGCAATGCAAAAACATGTGGGCTGCGGAGATAAATTTAATGATATATCATTTAATCCTCTACAATTATATTTTCCTTCAATTTCAAAATAATTGTTTTTTTCATTGAGTGACAAAAACTTTTATAAAATTTTGATGGTTCAAGGGTATATTCCATACTAACTATGCCGTCTCTTTCAAGAGATGTAGGGCAAGGGGGTCATTGTTTTAGCAGGTGAATGATTCTGGCCTTCGACTTTTGCCAGAGTTGTAAAGCCTGCATGCTATAATATTCCGGAGAGTGCGGCGTCATTTCGATGGACATTGTGGTACGGAGAGACGCGCTTAATCCTATTGACCCTAGGGGTTATGAACGTCGCCGCATAGCAATTTCAATGCTCCTCACCCAAAAAAAAAAGTTTTTATAGACTTTTCTAAGTCATTTACTGCAACAAAGTCTCTTGCCTCATTAAATAAAACATATTTATATTTTTTGGAGAATTTAAAAGGTTTCCATAAGTTTAATAAATTGTTTATAAGTTTAATGTTTCTTTAAGATAATGTTAAAAAATAAATAAGTGTTTCTACACATGTCAATCCATTGTTCCATATATAAGATGGCCTTGAATATTTTTTGAGAGGTTTAACACTTAAAAATGAGTTGATCGAGATAAAAAAAAATTTAATATACATTTTATATTTACAAGTCAAAAATTTAAAATTTTAATGTTCAACCAAGGCTTCTTCTTAAATTTATTAAAAGAAATATTTCTACAAAAAGACAAAAATTAAGAAATGCTTTGGAGCTATTTTTATCAAGGCCAGTTCACTGAGAGCAATCAAGGCAGTGCTTACAAACATTAAGTGATACACTTTACCACTTGTCACTGCAAAACATTAGATAATATAGGGCAGATAAATATGACCAAAATGCCACAGTATCCTTTGAAAACCCAAAAGTTATAAAATTTAGGAAGATATAAATAAATATGACCTACAAAAATAATTTTAAAAAAATCAACTATTGTTCCATATAGATTTAGATTTCTCTTCAAAATTTAGACAACGATTTTAAGTTAATTTAGCTTTGCTATTTGATTGGTCAGTCCAGGGTCACTTAATATCCCAGATATCAAGCTATAATAGGTCAACAATTTTTTGAGAGTTATGGTAATTAAGAGTAACCTGCTCTTAGGGATATTATCCGTTTTTTTTTAATAATTTAAATTAAATTTTAAAAAAGAGAAAAAAAAAAAAAAAAAAAAAAAAAAAAAATATCTGGTTTTTGATAAATGAGGACATTAATATGTATATTATTATAAAAGATCGGGCGTTAAGGGGAATAAAAGCTATCCATCTCAACGGTCCGTTTTTGCGGTCTAGCTTCATACCAATAAATGTTAAAATATATATTTTATTAATGTCTCTACCCATTCTTATGAAGCGGAATTATTTGGTGTTTTCTTAAATCATTGCCACTTTTAGAGCATGTCAAAACTCCGGAGTCTGGAAGAAGTTCATAAACTCCGGAGTTTTTTGCTAGTTAATATATGCAATTAATACATAATTAGCTGCTCTCTCATTTATTTGCAACTTTCATTAAACAAAAATGAGTTTTGACTACAAAAATACAAATTTCAATTTTTCCAATAGGCTAATGTTTACTAGCAAATTCAAAAAATAAAACTCTGGAACTCTTAATGGACTCCTTCTCGACTCCCGGAGTTTTGACATGCCTTAGCCACTTTTTAAGATTCACAATCAGGCCATTCGCTGGATGATTGAAAAATTTAAGAAAGACTAAGTGGGCCTAAACTTCACTTGTTTAGACCATTAGTATACTTTTGACACTTAAACAATAAAAAATCCACGTTTCTTAAAAAAATCCCTGTATAACACATTTATAAAAGATCTAGTCTTTGCAAAACCTAGTTCTTGCAAAAAAACGTAGGCTTCCCGTTGCTCTATGTATTTAAATAAAAGCAAGTTAACATATACTGGAGATCCAAAAATTATCTCAAAAACATTTGGTGTAAATTTGGACGGAGCAAACTTTATTAAAGGTAAGCCTAAAAACGATAAATTGTTTAAATGTTACAGCAATTTTTTCATTATTCTATGGTGTCGATAAGAGTGTGCTTTTGGCTGCAAACTTCTGTTCATATGAGGACAGGTAATTGGTGATATTTGACATTAAGAGTGATTACAAGTGACTTTGACTGTCCATGTTGTAAATCAGTAGTTGATGACCCACTTGCTCATTTCTTTCATCATTGCTTTGCTTTGCATGAATTTAAACGCTTATACTTGCATGAATTATTATCTTTAAATAAAAGTGATAATATATAGTTAACTAAAATTTTTAGGCTTTCTGATCAGTCTTAAATTTTAAATATAATTAAATATAGTCTTGCTGGACGTAAATTCTTTAGCTCGTGTTTGGGTTAAGTAATTGCCTAGTACTTGACAAGGCTAAAAGAGGCTATGCCCTTACGTGTATGCCTTCTCTTTCAAGAAATTTAGTGGCATTGTTCTAGTTGTTGAACAACTGTAAACCTCGATTTTTACCAATTTTGCCTAAATGCTGTAAATACATTGCGGCGTCATTTCAATGGATTTTATAATATTGGCAGAGAGACGCACTCTATACCTCAGGGGTTATGAACATTGCCACATAGCAATTTCAATGCTCCTCACTCAAAAAAAACTCTAATATTAGCTCATACAGATTATTTTATTACCCAATTTCAAAACTTTATTTATTTCTTAAACTTCAACATTAATAACAATTCATCAAAAAAATAATATATTTATTAAAATTTAAATAATTTAGCCCACTAATTAATATTGTTTGAACTAAAAAGTCATAGGTTAAAAACATCCATATCAATATTTTGGTTCCTATTAAATAATGCATTTGATTAAAAAATGATATAAAAAATTTTAATTTTTGATAATAATAGCAATCAAAGCATATTAAGATGGACAAGAATGTAAAATTAACAAAACTTAAAAGATAAAATATAGTGTCGTGCATAGGATATCTGATGTTTAATATCTTAGCTATCTTTTGGAAGTAATTAAAATAGGGCAAAGAAAATCATAAGCTAGAAATAAGAAACAACAATTTGGATATAAGATATCAATTAATGATTATTAACCTATTTTTGTTCTGAAAGTGATATGAATCAAAGATAATTTTATGAAAATATTTAACAAACTTTAGTTAAATAAAGATATAAAGTAGAAATATATAATGTGCCAAACAAGTTAGGGTACAATCATTTTCCTATTATTCCAGTCATGTGTTCAGCAGTGTAATTTGTAGCATCTTTATTTTTCTTTAGTTTCTTATATCTAAACAATATTATATACTGATGAATTAAATAAAGACATAAATTAAATAATTTACCTGTGTTTATTTTTAACCTTCACACTTTTTTTCTTCTTAGATTTTGGTGAATTTGTGTTTAGTGACTTTAATATATCATCAAATTCATCATTATGACTTATAAACATGTTGCTCTCATTGGGTTTAAACCCCACACCTATAAACGAGATTTATGAGTGATAAATGTTAAACAAAAAAAATTTAATTATACCTGAATTGTCTTTAAAAATTTTTGGTTTAATGCATTCTTGAATACCCTGATTAGCAACCCCTAATCCAGTTCCGTCTTTCCAACCCATTTTTTTAATAAGTTTTTCACCAATTGCACAATTTTCTAATAAATTTATAAAAATGAAATAAAACCGGTAAATGCTTTTTGACTAGGATATTTAATAAATATATTTTTTTCTTTCATATTTTTCGCGCACACAAATAAGGCTGACCGGTGTCTTATTATGTCCAAGATCTAATAATAAAATAGCGACAGGTACCTTTTAAAATGCTATTAAATGTTGAATTATTATATTTATACAGCCATAAATTTTCTATAGGTCACGGCACGTGCGAAGTAAGATTTTATTTTCGTAAAAATTTTTTTGAAAATTTTTTTTTGAATAAAGCGCAAATTTTGAGTTGTCAAATTTAATTTATGCACAAAAAGGAGCGTTGCTTTTGACATTAAACGCTTTTTTACAAAAAGTTGAAAGATTCTAAAATATTTTGATAAATAAAACTAAAATAAAATTTTTCATTAAAATAAAATGAATCAAAACGCGTCCCAAAATATTTCTGAAATAAAAATTTTTTAAAAAATTTAAAAAAAAATTAAATTTTTAGAATTTCTAAAAAATTAACAAAAATCTCACTTTGCAAATGCCCTAACAACAAAAAAAAATTTGATTGGTCAACTAATTAAAAACTAGCTTACCTATCCCTAAACTAGCCTAAAGTTAACGTTAAGCTGGCCTTATTCTAAACCTATAATCACAGTCATATAAGGACAAGCTAACCTCACCCTAACCAGACTAACCTCAAACCAACCCTAATTAACTAAGCACGTCTAACCCTTACTTATCTTAATCGTAATTTTACTACGTTAAACTAACCCAAATCTAACTTTGCCACTAACCCTAATCTATCACACAGTGAAAATATTTTATGTTTTTGTTTTAATAACTTCTTAAAATCTTAATTAGAATATCAGTACACAAAATAACATATCTTAACTAGACAGTTTCTTACAAATTTTGATCACCCATTGAAGTTTTTAAATAAAGTTTGAACATTATATATTTTCAAAAACTGAACAGAAACTGCTAAAAATTTGCTATTAAATTTTGGCCTATTTTTAATCAATTTCACTAATCTTAGGACCTATTTTAGGGCGAACACTGGCTTAGAAACTATTACCATTGCATATGAGGGCACGTTTAAATTTTACACAAATAATTAAAATAAATAATTAGTTAAATTTTGTTAATAAACTAAATGTATAATTTTATTAATAAAATTATGTTTTTAAAAAATTCTGAAAAAACATATTTTGATACAAATTGGGCCATTATTTATATTTAAATATTTAAAAAAAAAAAAAAATAATTTCTATTATTAATATACGATACAAACATATTAATAAAAATATCTAAAAGAATTATTAGAAAGAAGGTTATAATTATTTTAATTTAAATTTAGTAAAAGGCAATATCATGGTTTATAAAATTAAAAATTAACAATGTGGGGTCTATACGGACTCTATGTTTTTATAAATATTTAAAATTTTTAAATTTGAACAAAGAACGCAACCTTATATTTTTTTTAAATTAAAGTATAACCTTTAAACAAAAAGTTATGTTTTAATTATTATATTCTGGCGCAAAACGGCAAATTTTTTTTTGCTTTTTTGTTAGTTTTTAGTTAAGGGCACGTGCAAAGTGAGTTTTTATTATCGTGAAATTTTCAAAATTTTGAAAAAAAAATTTCTGAAATAAAACGCAAATTTTTAAAAAGTTGCCAAATTTAGTATATGCGCATAAAATGCTTTTTCTGATATAAAAATTTTTTTTAAAAAAATTTGAAAAAAATAAAATTTTTAAATTTTTCAGAATTTTCAAAATTTCACGAAAATAAAAACCCACTTTGCACGTGCCCTAAAATAAAAATAAATGCTTATAATAAGCCACAGCCAATATCACCCGGTGCTTGAATGATATAAATACTATGATTGGGGAACCACTATTTACTCTAATAAAAGATATTAAACCATCATTGAAAAACCTTAATGTTAAATTTATAGTTTTAGAGACAAGTTTATATTTTCAGTTTTTTATTATTGGTTAATTATGTGTAATGAGCTTGATTATAGTTGGCAAACCTAATGTGACAAAGGATGGCCACACAGTAAAAACATTCAAAGTTGCTGATAAGACAGCTAGTATAAATATAAGTTTGTGGGATGAACCTGGGGAATTGATCCAAAGTGGAGATATAGTTACTCTTTGCAAAGGGTAATAATTGATTTAAATCTGGGTTATTTTTTTTATTAGTGTTAGATCATTTAATTTTTGTAATAAATTTTTTTTATATATCATTAAAATGATGACTTAGCTAAAACTAGTATTTTTATTTAAGTTTAATATTATTAAATGGAAATGTATATTTATATGTTTTGTTGAAATTGTGAATAATGATTAATTTTTTAAATGTTACAAATAATTAAAAAAATAATTTTAACTACTAACCTAATTTTTTATATGTTATCTTTTTTGATAGCTAAAAAAAATCTATTTTTGACTGATTTTGTGACCTTAAATACCTAAAAAGATAAATAAATTTTTTTTTTAAACTATGAAAAATACATACTCTAAGGTTATACAGAATACACCTCAGCCTGTTTAAGACACTATATAATATTGAAGTTTAAATTTAGTTGTTTTAAGAATAAGTGTAATTTCAATATTTTTTTGATTTTGATTCTTTTTTGATTTTTAACCTTTTTTAAAAATTCCAATATTTTTAGCTGGCTTACAAAGTTTGAATTTATATGGTTAACAGATTGGATGGCAGGTTTGGTCTCTAAACTTTGCATGTGAGTAATGTTTTTTTAACTGGGAAGGGGGAAGATTATTAGTGTTTATATTTTTTAATTAAATACAATTTGGGGTACTATTAAGGTGCCAAATTTATTTAAAATTATTATTAATTTAAGACAAGATCTATTTTTCTATAAATTGTCCACACTAAGTTTTTAAAAAATTGCATCCAAACTTGTTAATAGTAATTTTCTTTACCTTGATACACTTTTATTAAAAAGATGGAATTTAAACTATTTCTCCCTATAATAATTTTTTTAAATTTATAGTTTATTGAGGTTGAAATAATTGTCAATTTTGGCATATTAAAAATTTTAACAAAGATTGATACTAGTCAAAAGACATGGTAAAAAATATATATTTTATTTGAGTTTTGGTAATATTATCTAATTTATTTTTGTTTTTACAACAGATTTACAATTTTTTGTTTTTATTACAGCTTTAAAGTAAAACAGATGTGTTTACAAATATTTCCAATAAAGCATTTTATTTAATTATTTTTAAATAGCCTTGTTTGTACACTATATTAAATTTAAAACATAATTATAACATTAAAATTTTCAATTTACAATAATCCAAATTTAAATTTATCTTTGCCTTATTGAGTGAGTGTCTTAATATCATTAAAATAATTTCTATCATGGACCCAGATCAAAGAAAAAATTACAGATTTGACTGATCAATATATTTTTGGTTATTCCTTAATTTTCATTGTGTAATTTTTGCTAGAATAATTGTATTTCTAGATACACTTCTATATGGAAAGGATGTTTGACCTTGTATGTTGGGAAGGGAGGAGAAATAATTAAAATTGGAGAGTATGTTACAAATAAATTTGGTTTATATTTTTAGCTTTTGTATGTTATTTTCTGAATTTCCCAACATGAGTGAATTCAAACCTGAGTACGTTGTTAAACCTTCTACAAACACTGAGACTACAGATAATTTACAAGGTAGCCAGCCTACTTTTTACAATGAAATACAATGTTTATTATTAATATTATTATTATTATTATTATTATTATAATTATTATTATTATTATTATTATAATAATACAGGTCAACAAATATCATGCCCTAAAAAATAAGTTTATTAAAACATAATACAATGCATCGCCATGGTGGCCTTATCTCATATATATTTTCCTTTCGTAGTTTCTTCTACGACCCCTTATCGTCGATATCAAATGGTCTTTTTTGACCAAAATGACAGATCTAAGTATACCTTAGAACAAGAGATTTAAAAATATAAAAATTCCTTGTAACTTATATTTATTACCACAAATAATGAGAAATATATCTTAATAATAAATTAAGGTTTTTTATCAGCATTAAGATAATACAAAATAATTTCGCGTCCAAACCTAGATCACGCTACATTTGGTTTTCAATAAAAATATTAAAGTCCGAATTTAACAGTTTAGTTGTTGCGAATAATCAAAAAATATTAATTTTTTTTTGTTTTTTTTAACGTTTTTTCTTAAAAATTAATGTTTATAGCTGACTAACTAAGTTTAATTAGAAACAAACAGTATAAGATTTGAAAATTTCTAAGATGGCAAATCTCTGTTGTTAACTCATTACTCTTAAAAATTTGTTGACCGTTTTATTATTTATTTTTATTATTATTATTCACATAATATCTATTCCTCTGCTCTGTTACACAGGTCGAAAAATAACAATATTAAAAAAAAAGTTAATGAAAATATAAATGAATGCATCCCCTGGCCTTATCTCATATATATTTTCCGTCTTTCGTAGTTTCTTCCGCCTTGTTCTTAATCGTCCGTATCGCAAATGGCCTTTTTGACCAAATTGGCAGATTTTGCGCCTTCGAGAATGTTATAGACAAGAAATAATTAAAGGAATTTTTTTCATATCTCTTGACTTATATTTATTATCTCAAATTATCAAGAGAATTCCTAACTATATTTAACATCAACATGTTTACAAATTATTGGCACCCCAACCTAAATATGACAAATACTATCGATTTTTATTTAAGAGTTGAATTTAACTGTTTTAAATACAATATAATTTTTTTGTTTTTTTTTGTCATTTTATTCTGGTATTTTTTATGTTTATAGTTTTAAAATGTTAGAGAAAACGATAAACGGATTTTAAAATCCTTATAATGGCAGGTTTGATCTTTGTAGTTTGCTCATATATCCCAAAAATTTGTTGACCTGTATTATAGGTACTAGTGTAGTAGCTAGCGCCGAAATCGAAAATAACGAAAACACTCCGCTTTCACACCAGACTACTGATAATAGCTCAACCAATAACCCTACACCATCCCAATCTGCAGTTACTAATCATTCAATATCCAATAACTTACAAAAAACGGCATCGTTTAAACTCCCAAATTCTCATTCCGCCAGAGCACGGGGTAATAAAGACACAGCTCCTAATAACATTTATATTAATAACAATAATAATGCGAATGTTAAATCTCGAATTGAACCTGTTTCTTACAATAATGCCGCAATAAAACCTAGTACGAAAGAAACAAGCGGAATGACCAAAAAATACGAACCTCATCCCCAATATAAAAAATTAAAAAGATGATATTAATGAAAAATTAGCCATTCCTATTTAATATATTGATTTGGTGTACAATTAAATTTATTTGATTGTAATGAACCGTTTATATAATTTTCATATTAAGGCAATACATATCAACTATTTATAACAGTATTTATTTAACGGGTTTTAAACAAGGACAGACTTGCATTTTTTGAAATTTGAAATTCTAGCTCATTTTCATCACTGTCAGATAAATGAAAATTTTTGATAAAAAAGAGAAATTAATCTTTTGTATATTTTTTTGTAAAACTATTATTTTTTTAACTTTGTGCCAAGTTTCATTGCTATATCTCTATGCATAAGCAATAATAGCTCAGGCAATAGTGCAGTAGTCATTAAATGTTTTTTAAATTTGTAGAATCAGGTAATTTTATATAAGAAATATTATGTAAACCTTCTTTGTTTAGTAGTGTACCTCTAGAATTTCAATAAATTTTATAATCACCGTAAAAAAAGGATATTTGTAAGCTGCTTCTAATATTAATATTGATTAACAAATCATTCGCCTTTTTTCCCTAAATCTTTTTCATTGATTTGCTTGGATCCATTTAAGATAGTTTGCTAGGTTGGTATAAACGCCCGGTTTATTTGCTTCAGCACATCCAATACCCCAAGAAACGAGTCCCCAAACTTTTTGGACTTCTTGGCCCTTCTTACAAACCATGGGACCTCCCGAATCCCCCTAAATATGTAATATTTTATATTCCCAATGTAATACAAATCTAGAGCTTAATATTAAATCAAAATAAGTTGATAACAAAGAATGTGCCTATGTTGAGAAAAAAGGTAAACATTTTGTTTGGCTTGTATGGCCTTGAGTTATTTCTTTTTTTAAATAAATTAAATACTTAATTTATAGTTATTTATCAATATTATCTGGGTGGAATTTAAATTAATGCCTCAAAAGGTATTTTTTGGTTGCTTATGGGGAGCCTAAATTTATCTTAAATTTTTTGAAAACTATATAAAAGGACACGCCTTATAGATGCAACAAAGTTTTTAAACAAATTTGTAAAATAAAATTATTACGAAATTAAATCAATGTATTTTTTTTTCTACAATATAATATTTCTCATTGTGTTTATATCCTTTTCATAAGGGCACGTGCAAAGTGAGTTTTTATTTTCGTAAAATTTTGAAAATTCTGAAAATTTCAAAAATTTTATTTTTTTCAAAATTTTTTATTTTAGAAAAAGCATTTTATGTGCATATACTGAATTTGGCAACTTTTTAAAAATTTGCGTTTTATTACAAAAATTTTTTTTTCAAAATTTTGAAAATTTCACGAAAATAAAAACTCACTTTGCACGTGCCATAATACAAAATTTAATAAGAAATGTTAGATCAAATAAGTTTTTTGTGTCATTTTAAAATGCATGTTTGAACGCATCCGGCTCTTCAAAAATAACTTACCGAGCATGAGTCTATAGCCCCAGACTCTTCGCCCGCGCATATCATGTTATGAGAAAGTCTCCCGTCATGAAATTTATCGGCATTGCATTTTTTGCGGTCCCACGTTGCCATGCAGATTTCATTTAAAACGTTTGGATCGCCAAATCCTGTGTCAAATAAATGTTTATCAAACTAAAACTACATGAAACTGTTTGCTAATGCACAATGCACACACCTTGCGTTTTTACTATTATCGCATCTATCCATTAGGTTTTTAAATATTTAAGGTTAAATTAGAGTTGTTATGGCAAGAGATTTAAGGTGATTAGTTTTAATTTAATAAGTTTAGGATTTAGTTGTTTCATATCAAAAAAATGTTTTTGTTTGTCAGCCGAAATATTCATACAGGCTCCTAAAAACAGAAGCCCGATTTAGGATTGCATTTGCAATTTTACCCACATGTTTAAAACTAAATCAAAATCTAATAGTTTAAATTCCTTAGTTCCGAAGCCATGATATCTATTATTATGGCTGCCTTTGTACTAAAAGAACAAATGGTTTGATATACTCATTTTCCTAAATTAACTTTTCGCAGCCATACAAAAAGCAACATTTTTCGGCTAACTTTAATTAATAAACTGCCAAAGTTTTTTAAAGTAAATTAGTAAGGGTGTAGTATGGCCTTGTTATAAATATCCGAATTAGCGCGTGTTCATTTTTTTTCTGCTGTCAAATATTAAATTGTAATAGGACACATATGTACATTTTGACGTTCGGTACTTTTTTATTCTTAACCGAAACAATTGTTTCAAAAAAGATTGAATATCAAAAGTTTACCCAATGTTTCACCCCAACCAACCACACAGCAATACGTATTGGCCGGCAGATCAGCGTAAGGGCTAGGCAAGGTTGCCCGTGATACGTTTGCGTTATAACTTATGCTCCCGTTAAGCCACACTAGAGCCACATCGTTGTCCATCGTTTTACGTCTTGGATTGGTATTGCCTTGTGGAACAAATAGTCGGTGTGCGACGACCCGCGAAATCCCAAACACCTGTTCATTCGCTTCTCGAGGTCCTGTCCGTTTCATTCGACCGATGTGGACAGTAAATCCTTTTTTAGGTGTACTCGAATAATAGTTTGACGGATATAGCTCAGTATGTGGGGATTTAAAAGAAGTTTAAATTATTGAGGTCCGAGTAGTGAGCTAGCTCATTTAGATGATTAAAACTATAATCACAGGAAGTGTGAACTCAATTCATTGCAACTTACCGAAAAATAGTTGAATATAACCATATTTTATAATTTTAATCCAAAAAATCAATTCATGTTAATTTTATAATAAAAATCCAATTATTTGATTTTGATAAATAAAGACTGTACCTCAATGAAAAAAACAACAACTGAGTTTAAGGCAAGGCTGGGAAAAAAATGGGCTTTTTTTAACAAGTTTTTGAGTTTTTTTCCACATGCCCACATACTCGTGGGCATGGCAAAAGGAAAGCCCCTTTTCTTGCTTAAAGAAAAGGGGCATATCAAAAAAAATTCTTTTTTTTTTTAAAAAAAACTCCTAGGAGTTTTAAGAAAAAATAATCCACCCATCAATATTATAAAGAAAAAATCAAAATTTCCAAATTATTATATAGAAAACAAAAAATGGGCTTTTTGGTTATTAAGAGCCACTTTTGGGGGGGGGGGGGGGTTTCCCCGCGAGAGCTTTTTGTTCTTATATGGCCCTTTATTTGTAGCTTCCTTTCTTTCTTTTAGTTTTGGGGGAAAAAATAAACCAAAGTTATTTGGCTCATTGTTTTCCCAGCACTGGTTTAGGGTCGTCGAGTAAACCTCATAAATTGAGATTGTACTCCCCATTTCGTTCCCCGAAAGGTTTGAACATAGCAACTGATATTACCCATGGATCAAAATGAGATTTGATTGCAAGCTGGCGACCTATTTTGGCCTAATCTACTTACTAGAGGCATATTTTTTAGGGGCACTGCCTGTGTTTACACTCAAGAGCTTCGAAATTTAATAAATGTGTACTATTTTCAAAATAGCCTCTGCGCGGCCTACAACAACAGACCTCCTGTATATAATGCAGATGTTTGCACTAAGCCAGCAAAATAATTTAAAGTACTTAACTTAATTTTTTGAGGCGTTCTAAAAACAAACCCTGACATTTTAGCTAGGACATACAAACCCATTTACGATATTTGTGAGGGAAACTGTATGAAGACCCTAACGGTGATGCGTTCAACAACTTCATTCTGTTTTTAGTGCCTGTATGATTATTTTGGCTCACAGGCGGAATATTGAATAGTGTTTTTTTTTATTAACTTTAAATGTACCTTGCCTTACTAGCACAAATATAATCTAGACCTGTAATAAATGCATTATTGCCCGTGGTATTTCCCCATGCCTTAACTCTTTTATATCATAGTATTATGTTTAGTAGGTTAATCAATATTTTCTTTACCATTTTTTATGAGAACAATGTAGGTGACTGACAATTATTTATGTTATTTTTTTGGTAAGAAGCAATAAAATATGCGGCGATTCATACCCCCCTGTATTTAGTAGAAATAAGTGCCTTTTACCGACCACATTATCGATTTACATGACACCTTATTTTCGCAATATACAGCATGCCACTTACTCCTCTAGTAAAACAATGCCCCCAATGTCTCCACATCTTAGCAACTTCCTTCAGCCCTGTCGAGCTAAGCACTTAATCCAGACCACGAGCAAAACGACAACATTTAATTATACTTAAAATTTGAGTCTGATCCGAAAGTTTTAAAATTTTAGGAACAATATAATATCACATTTAGTAATTCATAATTCAATTTATTGAACGAGGTTAAAAAATTGACTTGTTTGACCCTAAAACTGATAATAATCAGAAAGGGTTTTGCCAAATACAATTTAAACTCAGAGAAATCGATGAGAAAATGATTATGACATTAGGTTGATATAGGGCCAATAAACTTAATTTATAAAACATTCTTTAAACAAAGTCTATTGCTCTGGGCAATTTCGCATTATTCTATATAAACGACTATAATTAAAAGTGAAATTGGCAATTTGGCGAGTAAAAAAATTTAAAGTAATTATTTTTCAACAGTGATTGTAGGAATGTCAATAATTAGAAATTGTCTTAAGAATTTTTTTTAATTAAATTAGTGACATATGGCTGTTTAAACCGTTTTTCAAAAATAATGGATTAAATAATTATTTTGTTTTAAGATGAATAAAATAACATTTATAAACTCAACATTATTTCATCGAGTATACTCCACTAAATAAAAATAAAATTAAATCTTTGGCTCTACGTATCCACATACATCACCCCTGTATTGTCACTTTTTATAACACATGTATCGGCAGGTTTATATATTTCAAAAAATGTGGTTAATTAATTTTTCGTCTAATAATTGGAAAATGGATTATGAAATTTAACCTGCTTTAAACATCTTTAGGTTTTTTTCTATGTAAATTATACATCAAAACTGCCGTCATTTATGTTTAAAATTATAAAACAGAGGTTACGACACTATCCTAAACTCTCTTGTTTGTATTACTGAATAGGAAGCAAACCCTCATTTATTAAAATAAAATTTTTATTCAACAACTTAATTTTCAAAAATGTGAAAATATTTGCCCCCCCCCCCTTATTATTTTGCATTTGATACAAACTCATTCTTATTCAGTGTTTATATCTTTCAATATGAGTTAGCTGAATATTCTGAGCTCAAAAATACATCTATATACATATATATAAATTTCCAATAAGAGGATGCTTTTAGTTCTATAAATTAACAATATCTAAGTTTTGCACTTTATAATAAGCCCTTCCCCTAAAGAAATATACATGTATATGCTTACTCTTTATTGAAGCAGTGCGCAACGGTTAGGATTTGATTTTTACTAAGAATAATGCCCGAACACCTGAATTGGTCGTCGAACCGGAAGGCAGCGATGAAGGGATAGGAGCTCGGCTGAACTTGGATACCTCCGATGGCTGTCAAAAACACTTTTTCATCACCGTCGGATCCCGAATTATTAGGTTTGTTACTACTATACACGGCTGTTTGAGGTTCGGTAAAAATATTGAAATGATATATATGTGCAAAAATGTATGGAGGATTTTCGTTATTCGGACCTATCTTGTCCTTTTTGACTTTTTGATGTTTAATTCAGGCTAACACGAAAATTGAAAAAAAAAATGGATTCATAAAGATAGATGGGGTCTAAACTTATAAGGTTAGCTCGTCTTAAGTCAAATATTTTTGACCTTTACTAGTTTTGTTAGCTTCTTTTAAATTTTATATCCAGCTTGACCTGTTAGACGGAAAGATTTAAACTTTCTACCACGTTATCTTTTTTAAATAAGAATAAATTTTTTTTTTTACAAAAGTTAAAACAACAAAATATGAGATGTTCTGCTTTTAGCCACAACTGTATATTTATGAAAAATTACTAAATTAGCCCGATTTAAGCTTGAAATTAAAAAGATTCACAATAAAAGAAGATATCGGGACATAATTTTAACAATTCATATGGTTTAAGTTTTGTTTTTATTTACACCTTCGGTTGGAAACTGAGAAATTTGTAAAATTATAAAAACGAAGGTTTTAAATAGTAAAATATTTTATTTATATAAAACAATTAATTCTCATAATCACAAAAAAAAACTTGATATACTGGTCGAAATTATCATCAATATGGATATTATAATAATAGGCATTGGAATAGAATATTTATATATAAAATAATACAATTATGAAAACTTTACAAATTTAATGGTTCAACAAATATATGTTTTTACACAAACATACACAATTACAGATGGCTTTTTATAAAAAGTTTTGTAAACAAGATATTTAAATGTGCCTTAAAACAGCCACCGTCCTTATTTTAGATCTAAAAAAAAGATATTTTTTAACCAAAGATTTGAGTCATTAATTAACATATGTCTAGTTGAATTTGTTACATTGCTGACAGATTCGTTGACCACAATCGGTTTCTATTTCTTTATAACTAATTTGGGCCATTCTAAGTGGAGCCTTAGACTACCGCCGTGGTATGTTGTTTGAAATAAATGAAACACAATTAAAAAACGTTGGAATGAAATATTTTAAATTTGTTTTTTTTAGATTAAATTTTCGAAAATTAAAAGAATTGGTTAGACTTATTGCAAACGGGCAATTGGCACAGTAAAAATATATATTATGAAAATGATCTCGAAGAAAATTTTAATATATGCAAGTTTAAAGTTAAATATTTTTTTAAAATAGCAAAAATGTATATGTTTTCTTTTTTCAGCCATTTTTATAGTAAGCTTTTATTTTCTTCAAATAATATTTGAATTTTATTTTTATTATGAAATATGTTAGGGTAGGCCGAAAACATAGGAAAAATATGCATTGAAACGTCTTATTTTCTTTTTGATGTGAAACGAATAAAATTTAAAAAAAAAATATTAAAATGCGTGATAGGGCACGTGCAAAGTGAGTTTTTATTTTCGTTAAATTTTCAAAATTTTAAAAAATTTTATTTTGTAAACCCAAATTTCCAAAAAGTTGCCAAATTTAGTTTATGCACATAAAATGCTTTTTCTGAAATAAAAAATTTTTGAAAAAATTTTCAAAAAAAAATGAATTTTTAGAATTTTCAAAATTCAAAATTTTACGAAAATAAAAACTGCCTTTCACGTGCCCTTATCAGTAAGAGAGTTTTTTAAAATACGACATCCTTGTAAAAATAAATATTTGCTAATGGCAGAAATTGCCATATAATGCCATGGAAGTGGTGTTAAAAAATTTATTATAATATTTGATTCAGTTGTTTTTGAATAATTCTTAAAACATAAAATCGATGGTATTAATTAAAAATATGTTTATAACCCTACTTGAGCATAACGGTCAGTCAGAATAGGAAAATGAAGCCGGGCCGGGGCCAAGTAATCAGGCCTGTTAAGTTTATAGTTTGTTAGTCGAAGTTTTAGAGCAAGTCACTTTATTTTTAAGATATAGATCTTCTGTAAATTTTTTAGAAATGGTTTGTATAGGCAAAATAGAGATGTTCTATGCACATAAAACAAATCTTGTTATTATTTACGAAGAGTCGACGGCTAATCTTACGTTGGTTTTTGCTATCCATCGTTATTCGAGATATCCGGGTTCACTTTGTAAAATAAATTTATTTTATATTCTATTGACACCTTTCAGGTAAGAGTGCAGCCCTTATAAAAAATAGTGGGCAGGGCTGCCTAAAATGAAGTGTTTTATGCCCCGTGGAAAATTAAATTTTTTACTTTTCCATATCTGGGTTTCTTAAAAATGTTGCGAATATAACATTACATCAGCCCATTCCTACAAATCCCTTACGCAGGAGGTTTGGGTTCGATTCCTTGCATAGACGGCTTTTTGGAAAACAGCACACTTGTAAAACCACTTTAAAATACTCAGTCGCCAGCCTAAGCAGGTCCTAAACGATATGCCTTAATGAGAGTTTGGGCTTAACACCAGGTCACTATCGTGCAAGTTAATCTCACTATTTAGCCCTTTATTTATTGCATGAGTCATAAGGGTATTACACCTTATATGAGGAATGGTATGGGGAATACCACAAAGTAGATTAACAAAAATTATATAAAGTCCTTATTGTAAAAAATATTTTTTTAAAAATTTAATGTTAGGTAGTAGGGGATTGCAATAACTAGATTTTATAGTTCTACTTAATCCTTGTCATTTCCCTTGGAAATTTAGACCACAGTTTGGTCAATGTGACTGAGGAAGCATTAGGTTTTCGAGCATACCTAAAGTATAGGACCCTAAATTTTTTGGGTATTCCAACTTAGATAGTTAGCTAAACATTAAAAATTTTAGATATAATGTCAAAAAAAACAAAATTTATAAACAAAAATAAATTGAAAATTTTTGCATATTTACAACAGATAAACCGTTAAATTCAAACTTCAAATAAAACTTTTATTAAAAACCGATAAGATGTCGTGTCATATTTAATTTTGGACGCAAAATATTTTGTATTATATAAATGCTGATGAAAGGCTTGATATATTAAAAAATTTTATTTATTATTTGATATGATAAATCAAGGGATTTTTATATAAAAAATATTTTATTTATTTTTTTCTTATAGGGTATTCTCGACTGTCAATTAAGTCAAAAAAGGCCATTTTTCGATATGGACGGATATAAGGAACCAAGGCCGAAAGAAACTAAGAAAAACGAATTACATATATGAGATATGGCCATCATGGGGAAAAAATCTTATGTTTTCATAAAATTCACGGTGGTGCCATTGATATTTGTTGTGTTATCGGTTAATACCTTAATAATTCTTTGTCAAAAAAAAATAATTAAAGTTTGGATGCGCCTTTAATAGCAACAATCCTATTATAAAAAGGTGAATACAAATGAATCTCCTCGATTGACCAACTTATCCGAATTGGTGTATATTAGTTATAAGAAAAAACCAGTCTACAACGTTCGAGAGTTTTGCACTTACAAGAAACAGCAGTTTGATACTCTGAATTTAACCATCACTCAAATTTGGACCCGAAAAATCTTTCACCTAACTTTGGTTAGAAGAAAAAAATTCAAAACACTCGTTAAACCACACCTGAATGTTTATATATTGAGTCGAAATCACAGCTCCAATTGGCCTTTTAAGCCATTGACGGCATGTTTTTACGAAGGAAGCTGCTCAATTTGCCAAAATTGTAGAGTTTCCATGATAATAATGTCGGAAATGGTAAGTTATAGAAGTTGTTATTAGTTCTTATAAGGGGGTGTTTTATTTATATAGAGCTTGAGCTATCAAATTCTAAATTATTGTTTAGTTTTTCGAAATAAAATTTGCATATGTTTATCCAAAATTAACGCATGTAACGTCTAATTAATCTAAATCGTTTTCATATTAAATTAAATTAGTATAAAAAACAAGATAAGGCTTTTTTTTGAATTAAAATTTAAATTTGTCTTGGCCAACCTGAGGCGTCCAAAGGGGCAAATAAATCATACTATTTTTAGGTACTTCTTCAAAGTAGCCCCCCCCCCCCATTTAGAAATTTAACAGGGTCTGAGGCACGTGTTTTAGAATTATTATAGAATTTATATTTTAGACTATAACAATTTACGGATGTCAACGTATTTACCGCATTAAAAAACATAAAGGTTATCATGAGGAACATAGCTACGAAAACCACATCTATATAATGGAAACTGAGGCTTTACCCAGTATAGTAAATTAATTTCTTTTATTAAACATGTATGAATTTACAAGCATATTTAGAATTTTTTGGCGCAACCCCTATTATATTTTTCAACAAGTTTATGAAAAATTAGAAAATTAATTATAAAAAGAACAAAACTTAAGCAGAATGTTTTACATTTAATAAATATTTTCTTGATTAAATTGAAACCCTTTATTTTTTTGATAAAAACAAAAAATGTTTAGCTGTTATATAAAGCACACAAAGCCCTTTAGATAAAAAAAGAGGCTTTTTAAAAGATTTCTTTTTTATGCAAAATCGTATATTTAGTTTTTTGCCTTTTAAGTGTGGGCTTTTTTAAAATGGGTTTCATTAAGGGCTGGCTCTTTTTTCCCAACTTGGGTTGTATATTACATTATATTTTTAAAATATTTAATTTATGAAAAAAAAAGATAGAATTTAACTGATAAATATGAAGTAGGAAAATAAAAATAAATAAGGCATAATGCCCAAACAAAATCAAAATTTGTAAGTTTAATAATTTGCGAAATTTAGGATGGAAATTTGTACTTTTGCAATTATATTAAAAAAAAACCCAACTCACAAAAAAGTTTACATGTTTCCTAAAGCGCTTAATGCTTTAACAACATTCATTGTATACATTGCTAGAAGCATCGTTTTCAAGTCGTCACCAAAGGTCAAACCGTGCCGTTCGCAAAGTATCAACCAAAAAACCAACTCCGGCCAAAAAGTTGAAATCGAAAAAAGCTCCCACTACTACCCATAAGAGTTCTCACAAATTTCGCGGGAATAACGTTAATATAGGCGGCAGTAACAATATTTCTCACAAAAATGAAGCAAACATCCATACTGCAAGTCATCATTATAAAAGCAATTTGACCATGACCATAGGTCTTTTCATGGACGTCTATGCTTTTCGGGATTACCGGATATTAGGGAACCGAGATCGAGCCCTAGAATATATATTCGTGAGCATGAATTCGATTAACTCGGTATTTCATCACCCCTCGTTAGGTTAATGAATGATATTTTATATCTATGATATCACACATTTTTTATCAAGAGCGCACATTCAAATGAACTTTTGTGTTTTTGCGTAAATCCGTTTTAAGTTTTACAAAATGTTGTATTTTATGTAAACGAAAACATTTATTTATTGTTCGTTTAGATATATAATTGCAAAGTATGTGGTCAAAAATAGGTATGTCAAAATAGGTGTTTTGGACGCTTCACTATGTTTTTACAAACGCCCTGAGTATCTTTTTGGACGTTGACATTAAGTTTAATAGTAAAAAATTTGAACTTATTCGAGGAATATGAAAATACGATCACCAGGTGCCGCAGGCTTGGTTTGTGCTTGCGCCCAGGTTAGAGCGCTAGAGTCCGCGAAAATTAATATTTTTATAGCATATCACCCTTTTAGAAAAAAATTAATGGTAAACTTAAATACCTGTTCTTCCTTCTTTTTCAAATACTAGTCTAGCCTGGTTGGGGAGGTATAATAGTATTATTAGTCTTTACGTTTAATTGGGTCATTATTTATACACTATGTCTAGCCAGGTTTAAATAACCATAATTTCTTTGATTATAGGTTATGTTTCTAGGGAGTTTTGGGTAAATAGGTGTGGAGGGGGGGGGGGTGTGTTGGGGGTATGTAAAATTTTATATACCAATTAAAAAACGGGTTGTCCAATTTTTAACTAAAGATCGGCTGAACTTAAAACAAACCATAAAGATTTTGCGAATAAATCACATTTTTCAAAACTATAAGCCGGGCAACTAATTATAATTTTGTACAATAATAAATTTTATTTGAAGTTTGTCTTATATAAACCAAAAACTCTTTTTGAAATTTTTATATTTCTCATTAGTCAAAAAAATATTGGTTCAAATTGATAACGCCAATGAGTTAACTTGACACTAAACTTGATTCTAAAACGAAAAAATTTTGTTTATAAAATCAAATTGAAAACACATAACAATAATAAAATAATATAATTTTATCTCAGGGGTTGAGATTGACCTTAGCATAGTCGCCATATATCTCCTTGACCATCAACCCGATGTCATGATAACCAAGGGCCATTGGTCAACCTACCTGAATCAATTTTGCACCTATCAAAAGCCGTACAGCGTGGTGGGAGAAAACAACAAAAATCGATATGATGTGGCGTTGCTCTATACAGGGTACATACATATAATAAAAATTAATTTTTTATAAAAAACTTTTGATAATTTAAAGTTGTTCTTAGGGCGCGTTTAGACTTCATTCATTTTTTTTTAAATTTGAAAAAAAGTTTTTCAAAATTTTTTAAAAACTTTTTTTCTAGAAAAATTATTTTAAATTCTAATAATATTGGCAACTAGTAAAAATGTGTTTAATGTCAAATAGTAAAAATTTAATTTTTTTGAAAAACTAAATGAAGTTTGAACGCGACCTACGAAAACTTACTAAGTTCTAAACCAAAACCAAACATTAAATTTAAACTTGCGTAATAACCTGAGTGGCATAATGTAATAAATTTTATTCAGCCTTAGCTGTGGCTAGTGAAAAAAAAAGTTTTGAAGAAAAATAGGAAAGACAAAATTATATTATTTTAAAAATTTAAAATCAATATTAGCCGCTGCCATTGGCGCAAAATATAACCCTACGGCACATAGGTTAAGAAAAAATTGCGAACGGTATGGTGATATCTGTAAAGACCGCATTTAAGCCCTTTAACTTCATGACGTTAGGAGCTTTGAAAATTTTAATATTATGTTTTTTAAAAGAATAAGGCCTACACTATTTATATAACTAACAAAAATATTCTTTTTAATTTAACGACTGGGAGAATAATATATTTTGCCGATAAAAAGTTATTAATGTATTGTTTATCCATTGTGTTTGATTTCTTGTACAAGCCGCAGCTATAAGCTTTAATGCACACTGTATATTTTGTATGACAAAACCAAAACCTATAAAAAATAAGAATTCTTCATTTTTCCATTTTGATCTTAGTGTACTAAAAAATAAATAAATTTTATTATTAGGTTTAGCCTAATATTCTAAGAAAATTGTATAAGTTTCAAGAAAATAAAAACTTTTTTCATAAAGCCGTCCAGCCCCAAAAATATAAAAAAAAATTTAATGTAAGTGATATAAAAAAAGGATAAATTATGATTCTTGAGGCGTTTAGGCCGAAACATAGAATTTAATAAATCTTAATAATTTTATAACTCAGCTTCGTTTAAAATAGTGACAAAATCCTTCAATTAACTGGTTTACCACTAGTCATATCTATATAAGATATATATAAGACGAAGAAAATATTAATAGTATACTCGCCTAAGGCCTTACGACATTATATATATAACTTTTGACAAATCCTGTTAAATTTTTATTCCGCCAAAAAAAATTGTAATGGGCACAATATTTATTACAAAGTATTGATATTTGGTCCGATACATCGACTTCAACAGTCGGGGGTGCGCTTAATGGATGTATGTGCCGGAACCCTTGCTGTTCCATCGTTGAAGGGGGGTATAGCAAAGGATTTGGAATCGAACTTGAGGCTTCACACGAACTCGGACATAAGTATTTGAATATTTATCATCTAAGAAGAACCGGGAGGTTATGGGTATTGTGAGGCAACTATTGACATTCGTTTTGGTAACCGCGTTTAAAATAATAAATTTGAATAAATATAATATTTTTTACAGCGTTGTTGAACTGAAAATTAATAACAAATCTAAAAATACACGGTAGGTAGGAGCTAAATTCCTTTTAATTTAATTATCACCAATTCATTTTAAAATTATAGACATATAATCTAATTTTATTACAAAACACATAATTTAGAAAAACGGATGAAGAAATTATCAATCAATCTATTGTTAATATATTAAAATGTCTCACGTTAAATGAATGTTAGGCTCTTATGCTTTTGTTTCCACATTATTTTATATTATTTAAAACAACCCTAAATATCCCCCAATAGAAAATTTTGTTTTTTGTCACTGAATAAATAAGAATTAAGGGCATTTTTCGAATTGGTAATCAGCTTACAAAACTTGACCAAAAAGATAGGTTGCCATAAATGCTAAGTGGCTTTAAATTTAACCGCTAACAGTTTAGGCTTCATACACGATTTTGACTTTCCGGATCGGGATGATTGCAGAGTCAAAAATTTCATTATGGCACCGAGTGTCTCCTTTGAAGGCGTTTGGTCACCATGCAGTCAAGAATTCCTTGCGACTCGGCTACCCAAATTATATTGCTTGAGAAAAGAACATTTTTCACCGGATCCAGTCTTTGAATTTCGGAATTATAGCATGCCTGGGAGATGGATATCGCCGGATAAGCAATGCCAAGTAACAATTTTGTGATACGATCCGCCGTTAGATAAAAATTTCTACATCCCCGGCTATTTTTAATCAGCAGCTGATTTCAGAACCTTTAGTATATTCTGATCATTTAATTTAATTCTAATAAATATTTAACAAAATAAAAAATAATTAATTATGGATAATTGGCCCATTATCAATATATTACAACATTATTATTTAAATATATTAATAACTTAATATGATAGATTAAATAAAGAAAATGCACAATTTGAAACCTGATAAATCATATATTAAATATGAAAATATCTTGAAAAATGTATTTTATAATATATCGATCCTAGAAACTTTCCAGTAAGGATCAAATAAATAATTATATAACTAAATTTTTTTTCGGGCCACGTTTAAGGTGAGTGTTTATCCCGCAAAATTTTAAAAATTTCGAAATTATATTTTTCTAAAAAATTTTTATAAAAAAAATATTCTATGTGCTTAAAATTAAATTTGGTATATTAAAAAAATGCGTTTTGTAACATAAAAATTTCAAATATTGTGATAAAAAAAAGTTTATTTCGAGGCCTTCGATATACTAACAAATATGTTAAAGGTTGATTAAGGACTACAAATTTGTACGTTGAATTCCCGATTTAAGAGATTAAAACTACTATTTGAATTTTCTTTCGTTTGCCAGAACAATCATTAGCTTGCTCTAAACATTTAGTATAAGTCACAAATTTTTCAGCTTCCAAACTCAAAAATTAAGAATACCAATATTTCTTTATAAAACTAAATTATAATACAAAAAATACTCTAATTACAAAAATCAGATTTTTTGATAAAATATAAATGTGTTTTTTTACTTATATAAGATTGGAAAAAAGGATAAAAGATATTAAGTATAGTTGATTTCTTTTATACAATTAGCAGAATTTTATAGTATGCTAATATTTTGACTGAATACCATTAAATTTAATTAGACTCATTACGGGATAACCGCCCACGTGGAATACAATAATTTGAGAAAGATTTGTAAAGCTTTAACTTGCTCCATTCACGATCTTAACAATGGGGAATATACAACGGCTTACGGCCGCGCCCTAGATGGCTCTTATTGCGGTGATGGCGTTAATTGGTGCATCAATCAGTCTTGTCAGCTGGCCCCTGAATTTCAAAAGACAAAACGGTAATTCGATTTTTAGGCTCTAAACAGGTCTCAATACTTAAGGAGCTCAAACTTTGTTGTTGTTGGCATTAAAATTCAAGTATTATCATTTATTTATCTATATCCAATATTTAGTCAAATTGCTTTAAGGAATTTGTTTTCACCTATTCAGGCTCAGAAATTTAATAGATCAAAGAACTTGTCACTTAAATTGCGATGACTTGCAAACTCACTAGGGCCTGTTAAAACTTCGGAATCGAGAAATAGTCCATAAACTCTGGAGTTTTTTATGAAATTTGCTAGTTAATACATGTATTTATTACATAATTGGCTGTTCTTTCATTTATTTATAACTTTCCTTAAACAAAAATAAGTTTAGACTACGAAAATACAAATTCAAATATTTCCACTAAGCTAATGATAACTAGCGAATTCCAAAAAAATTCCGACTCCCGGAGTTTTTACATGCCTTAAACACATATTTAATCTTTTATAATGCTCAAAATGAATGAGCTCACAATTCAGAGCTCAAAAATTATGAACTTGTTATAAGATTATTTTTAGATGAAACCAATATATTTGATAAAGTATATAAGCTCGTTTATCTAGGCATATTTAAACCAAAACATTTATTTTAGAAATTTAAATTACAAGTTTTTGATCAATAAAAAAATTATTTATATATTATGTATGAATCTTTGATAACTTTGTAACAGGGTAAAACTTATAGGCAAAGAAAATTAATCAGTTTTGTCTTTTCCTAATATAATAGTTAAATACGGCGCTTATCTCAAGTTAAACTTGTTCAGGCACGATTCTAGACCCCTTTTGGGGGGGGGGCAGTGCCCCCCCAAAAGTTTTTGATTGCCCCCCCCAAAAATAATTGAATTTGCCCCCCCCCAAAAATACATAGTAATTTTATGTTTGCCCCCCAAAAAAAAATTGAATTTGCCCCCCCCAAAAATACATAGTAAATTTATTTCTTCCACATAATATAATTAAATTTGCTCCGTCAAAAATATTTAAAAAATATTATCCTAAAAATATTTACTTTTTTAAAGTGTTTTTTATTCATTAATACTTCTCATCCGCAAGAGAGATTAAACTAACAGAAATATATAGAAAAATTTGATTTTACAGAAAGCTTTATATTTGTGAAACCAATTCATAAATCTGATGCCTAAGAAATTTTCTCAGTTAACAACAATCTTTTGTTAGAATATAATCTAGAACCAAAGAACCTGATCGCACAATGCTACGATGGGGCCAACGTAATGCCCGGGAAAAAAATGGTGTTCAAGTATTTCAAAGCAAAATAGCTGGACACCATGTCCTGTATATTCACTGCTTTAACCACCGATTGCATCTTGTTGTAAAAGATTGTCCTATTTTAAGTGAAGGGAAAGATTTTTTTGATAATTTTTCTTCCCTTCATAAATTTTTTCAACATGATGCAATCAAGGTAATTAGTGAATGCGGGACAATACCCCGGCTGTTGCCCCATTGGTGGTGTGGTCACTACCTCATTGTTTTTTTTAAAATTACACAGATATATTTAATACTCTTTTAAAAATTAAAAATAAAAAAACTTTTATATTTTCAGGTCACAGGGCCGAATCGGGGTTTTTTGACCATATTTATAATCATCTATTTATTTTTTTGTATTTACTTGAAAAATTATTTTATTTATTTAAAATTTATAGATCATTTTCAATGTATGATTTATATTTCTAAAACTTCTGATTTAATACAACATTGTTGTTAGAAATTAACAATTAAGAAATAAAAATACATTTGAAGATTTATTCAAAAATTGTTTTGATATTAATATTTTTTTAAATGACAATAATTTATCTATGGATAAAAGAAAAACTAAATCTAAAGATATTTCTGATTTTTATTTATTTTCTACTCATAAGTTTGAAAATATTTTAAATATTAATGATGTAAAAAAGTATTTATTTTAATATTATTGATTTATTTATATTTTGATAATAGATTTCACCGATAGTAGTTGTTTAAAATCTTCAGATTCCCTTTTTGCTTAACCTTTATTTTAGATATAAATAAAATAGAGCCTCTTTTAAAAATAAGTAATATTGATAAAAATTTATTATCTAAAGAAATTGACGTAGCAAAAATTTTTTAATAAGAAACTTAATAATTACAAAGAATGTGTTACTATTGATTTTGTTAAATTTTTATATGATTACAATGATGCGTTTTCTAATCTATTTAACATTTTTCCTATAAGTTTGTTAATTGGCTCTTCAACGTCGAGTTGTGAGGCCACATTTTTTTCTTTAAGAATAATAACGGCTGACAAGTACCTGCTTAAAGGTGATTTGGTTCTTTTAGAACACGAAAAATCATTAACTAGGGGCGTTGAATTTTGATGAATATTTCTCTAAGATAAAATAGATTGATCAATACAATACACTGCTCATAATCAGCTAATTATTGCTTACTATTTTAACATGGTTGCAAACTTTTTTTATGCGCATTTAACGTTTATGTTCATGTTTTATTAAATTTTTTACCCTAATATTAATAACTAGTTATATATAACCAGTGTTTTTCATATATATTCTTCCAAATTAGCATACTTATACATTTTGTTTTCATGATAATCAATCTTATTTCACTTTTCATTTTTTTAAAATCCAAAGTTTTATATAATTCATTTTTATCATTCATATATATCATATTTTTAATTTTAATGCGCAATGATACCAAATGATAAAATAATACTTACAATTAATTTAAATCTCTTATCTTTGTAAGCAATTGATTTTAGTGAAAACAATTAATTTTAATTCACATACTCCATTTATAAACTCATTTTTTTTAATTTAAGAATATAATAAATTACTATTAATTTGTTAAAAAATTTTGAACATGGATTCTATTGTTGTACATGTATATTTGCCGTGACCGAAGGTCACGGCCAATTTTGCCGCCGAAGGCGCCAAAAAATTTTTTTCTGCCCCCCCACGAGTTTTTTTTGCCCCCCTAAAAAGGAAAAGCTAGAATCGGGCCTGAACTTGTTTCAACAAAAGTTAACATTTATTTAAAACACATAAAAAAGTTTTGGTTGGCATATAAATTCTTAGAATTTTACAAAAAAAAGCGATAATTTATTTTTTTGCAAAAAGCAAACTCCATCTCTTGTTTTATGTTTGTCAAATTTATATAATAAATTTTAACGATAACAGAGCATTAATTTGGTTAAAAAACGTGTAATCAACCTATTGCGCCTTCATTTTTTTTTACAATTAATAGTTTAATTACACTTGATTTATATCATAGTGTATTCGTAATATTCTAATAATCGGCACCTTGTAGAAAGGGTTTTTATGAAATAAAAAACAGTGTTTAGTTTTCCTCATCATTCCATGAAAGATGCACACCGGCCAAAACTTTGCCGCTTGTAATAAAAGCCGTTTAAAAGGTTTTAGACCTAGGCTTTCAGAAAAATGGAGATGGCTTTAGGATTCGTACGTGGTTACACTACTTACTGCTAACCAGCCTCAACGTTGCTTAAATTTGTCTAAAACACGGACAAGCTTGAGAGCGCACAAGGTTGTCCAACAAAGATTTTTTTTAATTAAAATATAAGATTGGTCAAGAAATTTTTAAGTATAAATTATTCAGCGCCTAAGCACACTCAAACAAAAAAATGTTTGTGCAACTTTTTTTTTATCATCAATTATGACCTTATACGCGCTCTAAAGCAGGGCTGTGAAAAAAAACTAAATGGGCTTTTTTTTAACAAGTTTTTGGGTTTTTTTTTCCAAATGCCCACAAACTCGTGGGCATGGCAAAAGAAAAGCCCCTTTTCTTGCTTAAAGAAAAGGGGCATGTTAAAAAAAAGCCCCTTTTCTTAAAAAAAACTCCTAGGAGCTTTAAGAAAAAATAACCCACCCATCAAAATTTTTTAAAATTATTATAGAAAACATAAAATGGGTTTTTTGGGGCTCTTTTTAAGAGCCACTTTTTGTGTGTTTTTTTTGCCCCTTTTCTTAGTAAGGGCTTTTTTTGAATTCTTATTTAGGCCCTTTATATTTGCCCCCCTTTCTTTTTTTATGTTTTAGGGGAAAAAATGAGCCAAAGTTTTTTGGCTCATTGTTTTCCCAGGCCTGCTCTAAAGAGCCGTAATACCGGCCTAGCTAGTTCGGATATTTATATTTTAGGCTATTTAAAATTATTAATAAAATACAGAGAACAAAAGAACTCTTTATCGCCTGTTAATAAATTTATATGTTTTAGCTTGTTAAACACATAAAAAAAAAGCCAAAATGAGATATAAAAAATTAGTTCAGCCAGGCCCGGTTCATTTTTCAAGCGGGCTCCCAGGCCTGGAAGCACCCCATTTCAGTCTTTAAAATTGATACACATGAATTAGAGTTGATAAAAATTTACCATTTCAAGGGCTTAAAAAACATATTATATAATTTTATTTAACATAGATTTTGTATAAAAAAACACAGAATAATTATCCTCTTGCATTGACTTAAGTGAAAAATTGTTCAGGTTTTTTTATTTTATTTTGCAACTTCAAATGCGCTTATTACACAAATAAAAATTTAAGATGATAACCTAATATTTAATTTAAGAAAAGTATGTTAAACTTTTTGTTGACCAGGTATAAAAAATAAATTTATTAATGAAAAAAATAACAAAGTATAAAGAAATTATATTATCATATATAAATATTGGTTTAATAAGAATATTAGTTAAGGGTTGTTTATTCAAAACGATTGTACATATTCGGATGGAAATATGAAAATAAAATGTTAAGAAGTTATTCAAATCAATTAGCAAGAATGTTTTTAGGAAAAAACGTTAACAAGATATTCAAATTTATAAGAAGGAATAGAGGGGATTAAGGTTTATAATGACACCAGGTTTATTTAAAAAATTTTAAAATTTTTACTAACATAATTACAATATAAATTCAATTTAAATTTCTTGGTATATTTTTGAAAAAAATTTTTTTTTATATATAATTGCTAATTATCGACTTGTTCGCAATAAATATTTTCTGCTGCCCAATCTACAAACTATCCCAAGAGTTATAAACTAGTGTTTATATAGTAAGAACAGCAAGGTATAATGAGGACAGAGAGATATTTTATATTTGATTTATAATCTGATTTATTTTATTTTTTGTCGATATGTGTTTATGATTAGGGACACCCGACTCTAAAAAAAGAAAAATGGCGCATTACATAAATCATCAAAATACATCTTCAACAAAATTTCCTAGTTTACATTTTTTAAACATAAGATGAAAGTATTTTCAATATTTTAAAGTTTTTGAAATTACCCGAATTTGATCACAGAAATGAGATAAAAAATCACTAAAATGGTAAAAAATGACGCCGATTTTATGACATAGTACCGAGAATATGCGTTGTGTATAAATAACTTAGGATTGACGGTCATTGGAGCCCCTGGTTTCCTCTTCGACGATGCGCGCGTTCGTGCTATCAAGGGTCCATCGAGTTCGAAACTTGGTCACGGTCCTGCACCGAACCATCTCCCCAATATGGAGGTCATGCTTGCCCCGGCGGTGAGAAGGAACCGGTTCAAATTGCCCGAAATGTAGAATGTTCCGAAAAATTGGTAATTAACAAATTATTATCGGGTCGCAATGAGATATGTTTGGCTATATTATTTATTTTTGGGTCAATATGAGCCTTAGTAGTAAAATGGCCTGGGTGTATCATGTACTTGAGCCTTAATTTTATTCATAAATACAATTCTTTTTTTTAATAAACTTTTTAATTAAACAAATACTGACCTTAGCCGACAATTTTGAGCTATAGTTCTCTTAAACTTTTTAAACTTATAATTAAACACTGTTAAAAATGTTAAACATTCACTTAATTAGGTAGGGTATTTAATTTAAAAAAACATACATCAATGAATAACATAAATTACCGCTTACAAATTGCCTGGCAAAAATATCAATTTTCAAAGAAATCAAACTTTATTTAATATGATTAATTTTTCAGTTTTAAAATTATTAAAAAATCGGCCGCCACACAAAACGCTTCATTATTTTTAGGTGCGTCAATTATTTTTACAAAAAAATCGTTTACTGTTTTAAGATTTTTATTTACATCCGGAGCAAAATAAAAATTTAATAAATTTTTATTTTATTTCATAAAAACATAGCTAATATTCATAAATTCTAGCGCTGATAATTTTATATTAAACCAATCTTATTTTTAAAAACTTAAAATTTCTAGAGAAAATTGAATGAGAATAAAAACGATAAATGGGTTTTGAGCCGTAGCATATTTTATTTCAATTTTTTTCAAAAAAATTAGTATAAAACATGTGATTCGTGGTTAATTAAACTATTTAGGGAATTATCATGCCAGCCCAATTCAAAAAATAAGAGGCGAACCTATTTGAATTCAATTGTCAAAGCTAAATAAGAGTAATAAAACACCCCCAACCCCCACTTAGGCAAAGTATTTACCACATTTACTGCCGATAAAAGGTTCACCATTGCGACAAAGTACAAAACCTAGACGACTACAAACCCGAGTTTTGCATCGATGCCCATCGAGCACGGTCCTTTTTGACCGAACGACGAATATACGATTATGATGCGTGTGTGCTGATTTGCGAAGTCGATAAGGCTCTAGTCGGATCACGTGGGTACACCTATCCCTTCGTTTCACTGCCAGATGGGATTCCTTGTGGCCACGCAGGCACTAAATACTGTTTTAGCGGCAAGTGTCTCGACGTTATTCGATCAAGCGTCTTAAACCCGAGACGTGGGGAAATTTCTCGAATTATTGGTACGGATGGATACTTGCTGCCAGCTAATATGAGCTTAGCCGATATCTATATAGCACCTGCCCCGCCACAATTCTTGGCCGACTTGGAGACGCAAAAGAAGGATGCCAAAGAGCGGGAGAAAATTAACGACCAAATTTACCAACGATTCAAACTCATACTCTTGCTAGGTATATAGGTCGTTATGAAATTTGGGCATATAATTGTAAATGTGATTTATAACATTAGGTGATATTGATGCGAAAGAGTTAATATTTGTTATCAAATGAGTAAAAATAATTTTTCTTTTTTTTATGGTTATCTTTCCAAAAAAATTTAAATGTTGATAGCTGGCTTACATTATTTGATTATGAAATAGTAAACGAATTTTAACGAATTTGTCTCGGCGGTCTGGTCTCTGATGTAAGATTATAGGTCTCAAAAATTTGTTGACCTATGTAACAATATTTGCATACCTATATATGTCTCTCAAAACTATTTTCTTATTCTTAATTTTCACGTAAAAATTTGTTAATTTGTAATATGGCAAATGGCCTGAGTGAATCAAGATATCATTTAAAACGATAAAGCTTGTGATTGCAGAATAAAGCATTCATTCGCAAATAAAATTTATACATACAGGTAATATGGCATGGCTATCCGTTTTTGCCATCGTATTAGGCTATTTTCTCTACACCAAACGCCAACGCGACAATGAAGCCTTCTTCTCATCCGACACTTACGAAGGTCAGCAGGAATCGCCTGAGCTATCAAACTGGTACCGACTATCTGGGATTAGGCAACGACCCGCTCCAAGCGGGGAAGATGTCCCTATGACATTCTACAATCCCGAATTTAATTACGAGCCTCACGAGAATGAGACCTCGGAGCAAGAACAAACGCAAGATTATTCATCCCTGGATTCTCCGTATTACGACTATACCGGTTACGATAATGTTGCAAACACAAAACTTTAAACCTAATTTTTATATGTTTGTAAACTAACTCTATATCCCCAGTGCTGTAAAAAGTGTGGGTCAAAAACTAACTTAAAATTTTTAATAAAAAGGAGGAAAATTCCATTATTTGACTAAACTTGTATTTTATTTATTAATAATTTAATAAAAGATGAAAAAAATTAATTATAAACGATACAAATATCTTACATTTAATAAATATTTTTTTGATTAAAGCCTAACCCCTTTATTTTTTTAAACAAAAAATAATGTGGCCTATAACTAAAGCCCACCTAGCCCTTTAGCTATCCTTAGCAAAAAAGTAGGGCTTTTTTGAAAGGTCCTATTTTAAGCAAAAAATTGTATATTTTTTATTTTTTGGCCCTTTAAGGGTGGGCTTTTTTAATTAGCTCTTGAGAAAATCAGATTTCTTCTTTAAGGGCTGCCTTTATTTAGCCCAAGCCTGATGCCTCTAGAAAAGAGTTAATATGAAACGGTGCTAAAGCATAATTGTTTATTTTATTGTAATTAATGTGAATGTTATACTTTCATTCTAAAATCAAAAACACATATAAGATATTAAATAGCGCAAAGACGGTTAGAAAAATGCATTTAAAAAAAATTAGAAACATCATTTTTCAAAATCAACGTAATATATTACCAATGGTATAGGTTATCATTAAAACATATTAAAATTGCAGAGTCTAAACTCTGTAGAGAATCCCGACACGATAGGCAATATTCTATTTTATAAGTCTTGTCTTGACTTATTATTATTTACAATAATCCTGTTATTGTTATTTGCATGATTTCATATTTTTGAAAAACAACATAAACTTATTTGTTTGAATTTTCCAAGTTACAAATTGTTTTCTGTCAGGTCAACAACTGTCGTGAATTGCCTAATTACCAAAAAAGCAAGTTTTGGTAGCCCAAAATATGATTTAATAATAAAGTGATTAGTGATCTTTTTTCTAAAGTTATCTCATTGCGCCATAAATTGCTTGGGCTAGTGGCAAGCTGTTGAAAATTTAACCAAAAATTATTTAGTATTTTTGGTCTCCTGTATATTGTATTAATATAAAAAAATGGATTATTTGATATAATACAGAAAAGACATGAAAATTAAATAATTCAAATTATGTGAAGTAAAATATTGCCCTCTCGGACTTTAATTTAATAATGCAATTATTCAGATGGCAACTGTTAAGTTCAAAAAAGAAGTAAGTTTATTGTGACAAGTGAAAGTTAAATTAAATTACGCAGGTTAACACATTTCTAAGAATAATGAGCCAGCTACATTAAACCTGCCATCTGGGGACAAATCCGTATACCATTTTTTTAACAAAACTCAATTAGTCAGCTATAAATTAATAAAAAAGTAAAAAAAAAAAAAAATTAAATAAAAAAATTTTGCATATTCACACCACCTACTGTTAGAAAAACAAACACAATTAACATTTTAAAAAAATTACAAAATTGCTCATAAGAGCCACCTAAAATTTACCAAGGACATGTGGACTTGGAGGCAAATTTAATGATACATCATTTAACCATCTACTATAAGTGTGTTAGAGCTTTCGCTACTATATTTATTTTTGCTTGTAATAAAACATCGGGCCTTTTATTTAAATTTGGGCACTACTCATCACTCTATCATTAAATTGGCGCTATCTTTTTATTTATGCTTGCCATTTCTGTTAAGCTTGGGCCAAAAACTATTAACCTATTAATATTTTAAAATTCTATACTATCATCCTTATAGTAAACTAGGTAATTATGTTAAGAATATAACTATTGTTTGAAGATTTATGCAATGATTTATTTTAATTTTAGAACAGAGACACCCTAATCCTACTGACCATCTAAAATAACTAATATTTATATATATAATTATGAATAAAAAATTAACATTGCACCCTGCTAATTTTATAAATACAAAAAAAATTGTTTTATTTTTATAGTTTTTGAAAAATAAAATTGCATAAGTTGCATTAGTGAGGGGAAGAAGGGGAGAGGGGGGACAGCAGCGCCATGGCTAATGTTAAAACTTAATGTCAAAAACATATAGATTAACTATACATTTACGTTTGTTTCATTATAAAAAGAAATTTATTAATTTACAATAAATTATTTTTGACATTAAAAACCCCAAGATTTATTATAAGTAAAAACGCTTGAAATATTGAAAAAAAATTATTTGCCTTGATATATTTAGAAGAATTAAAACTAAATAAGATAATGATATAATTTTGTCCAGCTGAGTTGATGAATGTTTATTTAAAATTATAAGCAATTTCCTAAATTGAGCATGGTAATTTTTTGCGCATAATTATACTTAGATTAAATTGATAAGATCTACACATAAACCTTTTTCTCGATTCTATTCTGCCACAGTTACTGATTGTAATTCTTAAATATAGAATTAATTTTATTTTGTTTACCTATACCTATACTTAAATAGCTTATGATGTTTGTGTGATTGGATCTGGACCTGGTGGTTATGTTGCTGCAATAAAAGCTGCTCAGCTAGGTCTAAAGGTTTTACAAATATTTAAAACTTATATTTTACATTCTATTTTGCTGTATGATAACTTTTAGCATTTTTTTAATCTATATTTTATCCTATTTTTTGAATTATTTTATGTGTTGGGGTATTTACAATTTTAAGGGCAATATTTTAATGTATTTGCTAATATTTGCAATGAATTATATGGATTGATGAATATGATTTATAGTTTTTTCATTATATAGGATATACTAATATTTTATGTTATTTAGGATTTTTTACCATAAATAAAATATTGAAAAAATTCTTTTTACAATATTAATAAGGAGTTTTTATGTAATTATTTAAAGGAATTTTATTTATGGAAATTACTATTCTAATGTCTCATTAATGCATTTATAGTAAAAAATATGATTTTGCCTTCAAATTATAGATATTATTATTAAAATTAAATTTTTAATTTTGCATTTTTATCAAAGACTGCATGTGTAGAGAAAAATGATACACTGGGTGGTACATGTTTAAATGTAGGATGTATTCCCTCAAAGGCTATGCTAAACAATTCTCATTATTATTATATGGCTGTAACAAATGATTTGAAAGAAAGAGGCATTGAAAGTAGTTTTTAATATCTACACATAAATTCATGGTCATATTTTTTAATAATATTTAGTTTTATTTATATATATATATATATAATTGTTAAATTTAACAAACCTTTGTAACAAAATAATTAAATACTTGAAATTGTAGTTTTATATAAATAGTTAAATATTAAATAAAGAGAATTTTTGTTTTTAGATTTATTTAGGTGTTAATAAATAAATTATAATTTATATATGTATATATAGCAACTGGTGTCAAATTGAATTTAGCAAAAATGATGGAACAAAAGAAAAAGGCTGTCACAGCTCTTACTGGGGGTGTAGCTTACTTATTTAAAAATAATAAGGTATTGTGCTTATTTTTATATGCTATAATTATTTTTACAAATCATATATTTTATTTTTATTAATATAATTTATGACACAGGTCAATAAATTTTTAAGTATGATTTAACTACAGAGATCAAAGACTTGGGGATTTTCAAATCCGTTTACCAATTTTTCTACAAACTTAGTCAGCTATAAACATTGAAAATTTTAGAGAAAAGTAAAATGATTAGAAAATAACAAATTTAAACTTTTTTCTGCATATTCACAACAGTTTAACTGTTAAGTTCAACTTCAAATAATATTTATATTAACCAATAATATATTGAGTCGTGTTTAAGTTTGGACGCGCATTTTGTATTATCAAGAGCTTGAAATATATGTAAAATTTATTTATCATTATTGGTTATGATAAAGTTATGAGGGATTTTTATTTGAAAAAAAAAATCCTTATTTTTATTAGGTGATACGATCTGTCGATTTGGTCCAAAGTCATATTTTGTTGATCTATGGAGCTGAAGGCGGAAGAAAATAAGAAAAACGGAAAATATATATGAAATTGGGCTATCATAGAAATGCATTTATGCTCTCATAAAATTATTTTTTGTGACTTTGATATTTGTTGACCTGTGTATTATAATGTTTTTTTTTCTATTTATAATTGCATCAGACTTCACCTTAAATTTGATTTTTAAATTTTGTAATATGCAAATGAAAAGGGTTATCTACAGAAGGAAAAAATTTAAATTCAGATAATTGTTCTTTAAGTTAAACACGTATGCATTTTACCTAATATGGATTAACATTGGGTTTTGCAACATATAACTAGGGCACTTGTGTGTTATATAAATAAAATATGGTTAAAAATAATGTTTTTGCATAGACGGGTATATAACATTTGTTAAAAAATTTTGAGAGTTTTAAATTAACTACAAAGACTATACCAACTATTTCAAAGAGTTTTTAATTCTTTCTCCTGTTTTTGAAAGTCAGCTTTAAACATTAAAATTTTTTGAGAAAAATATTTATAAAAAACAAAATAATTCATAACCAAAATAATTTTTTTATATAAAATCACGACAGCTAAATGCTTTTAATTTTAACTAATATTTCTGTATATCGATATATTTTGTCCAATTTAGGTTGGATAGCAAATCCTTTGGATAACCTTAATGTTGATGTAAATGATGTATTAGTTATTTTATATTATTTAAAATACAATTTAAATCACAAGTGATTCTAATATAAAAAAATGTATAATTATTTTTGTATTCTCAATGTCTCAATTTGGCCGTTGTTCATTCTTCGATATACACCTAAAAATAGTTAAAGGCGAAGAAAAATTTCGGAAAATGAAAAATATATATGAGATAAGATTATTATGGGAATTTTCTTTCCCAGTATTGTATTTACTTTTTTCACTCATTGATTTTTGCCGAGGTTTGTATAGCAATCACCTTTAACAAAGTTAAAAATTCCGAACTTTCCGTTCCCTTTCCTTACAATGGTTTCCCTTTAGTGGGGGATTGAGGGTCTTTTTTTTTTTTTGAGGGGGATTAAAAAAAAGGAAAAAAGGGGTGGATAGACTCAGAACTATTTATTCTTATGATACTGATTAGTGATGTTAAGTATTATTTAGTTCTATTATTTATAATGTTTTCCCCAGGTGACTCATTTAAAAGGACACGGAAAAATTGTTGCCCCTAATCGCGTTTCAGTTATCGGGAAAGATGGATCGGCTAAAGAGATTCAAAGCAAGAATATTATTATTGCCTCGGGATCTGAAGTCACACCCTTTCCATCTATACCAGTAATTTAATCGTATTTTTTTAATATTAAATTTTTTTATTGATCATACTTGTAAAATTTTTGAAAATTAGGTTTTTATAATATATTAAACTTTCTATTTCTTACATAATTTATAGCGTATATTTTATTATTATTATTATTATTATTATTATTACGAAATATTAGATTTTTTCAATAACTTTAAATATAGAGAATATAGAAATTTTTGTAAAATTACAGATTAATTATACATATACAAATTAGCTCTTTTTTGAAATTTTGTTTTAATAAAATTTACGTTAGATTGATGAAAAAAACATTGTATCTTCAACCGGAGCCCTTTCGCTACCTAAAGTCCCCAAATCGATGGTCGTTATTGGTGCTGGAGTAATTGGCGTCGAATTGGTAAATAATTCATAGCTTAATAGAATATTCGAGTGAGAGGTCGAAGGTAATCCCTGTCAGGCCGAATTTTTCTCAACCTTCAAAAAATAGATGTTCTACTCATACTGAATATCGGCGATAGGTCCTAAACACTATGCCCATATTGAGCTAGGATTTAAATTCCAGAGTTGCTACCAGCCCCAATTAGCCGGCACGCATGTCTCACAAAATGTTTTATACCCTTAGATCGAAAACAAAATTATAAGAAAGCTAAAAAGGCGACTGATAGAATTGTTTGGAAAACTCAAAAACTGAAAGCTTAAGAAATAACAATACCTATAAATAAATAAAAATTTAACTCTAATTTAACTTATGTCTTTTAATATTTAATGTACGCACTTCAAGGTGCATTTGTTTTTTTAATAATTTTTTTTTATTTTTCGTTTTTAATTATTCTACATTGTTATCTTATACCTTGATTTAATATTCATATGTAATTTTTTCTTTTTAATGATAAAAATAACCAACTACCGAATCACCTTTAATTTTATATATATTCTCGCAATATATTAACGATTTCGGTAGAATAAATTTTTAAATTGTATTTGCACTAATACTTTACAGGCAATTAACTTTCGTCATTAACATGTAATCTTTTTTTGCATGAACAAGGGTTCTGTTTGGAGGCGACTTGGATCAGAAGTGACTGCAATCGAATTTTTAGGCCACGTCGGTGGTCAGGGGATAGATATGGAAATATCAAAACAGTTTCAAAAAGTTCTTACCAAGCAAGGCCTCAAATTTAAACTAAACACGAAAGTCATATCACACACTAAGCAGCCCAATGGGTTTATCAAAGTACAAACCGAATCTGTGCAAGACGGGAAAAAGGAGGAAGTAAATTGTGATCTCAATATTTTTACCATTGGAGAGCTGAAACATGGGATTCTTTTTAACGTGCTAACCATAATGCATAAATAGAACTTTGGTAACGTTTAAGAAAGATTAAAAGAATTTTTTAAATCAAAAAGTCAAATTAAATGACACAAGAAACAAAAAAAATCAAAGGTTTTTTTTCTAGGATCTTTCATTGTGCCGATAAAAACAACAAATATGTATGGACTTGCAACTCATTGCCTTCCTTATAAATTTAGTCAATAAAATTAGATGTAAAATAAACGTTGTAAATGAGGATTTTGAGCTCACCTAACGCTAATAAAGAAAGATGACTTTAAGCATGTCAAGTATTGCCTCTAAAAAACTAGTCGATAGCATTACCTAACTCAATTTTAATAAATTAAGATTGTAGGTTTACTTAAACAACTTAAAACAAAGAGCTGATGAATTTTTAGGACTAAAAAATTAATAAAAAATACTTACTTTTGTAGTAAATTAATTATCTTGCTAATCTAAACCAATTGATCTCTTGCTTGTTATAAATTTGTTGCCTTATTTTATTTGCTCCGTCAATTATATTCCTTTAGCCTACATGTTTGTGATATAATTTGAAAACTTTATCTTAACCAAAAGTATTTATTGTAGTGTCAAATTAAGTCAAGGCCTAAATTATTTCGCTTCTTAAACATTCATTAGGTTTCACATTTATACTTAGGTTGAATGCGAAGTTCTATTAGTCTGTGTTGGACGACGGCCCTATACTCATGATTTGGGCCTCAAGGAAGTCGGCATAAGTCTCGATGAAAAAGGTCGTATACCCGTGAATCAAAAATGGGAAACTTCAGTTAAAAAGTTATATATTTTTTGCCAATTTTTAATATTTTATTCATTATTTTTATGTTATGTAAATACACAGGTCAACAATTATTTTTGTCAGAAAAGAGGATTTTTTGAAAAAATAAAAAACCTCCCCCCCCTGGCCTAATTCTTTTTTTGTTTTTTTTTTTTCTTTTTTTTTTCTCTCCTTTTTTCCTTTCATCCATCTTTTAAAAAAAAAAATGTTTTTTTTTTTTATAAATCTAAAAATACATAAAAAAAAAAAAAAAATAAAAATTTATTTTTTTTTATTATTTTTTTTTTCTTATATTTTTTTTTTTAAAAAAAAAAAAAAAAAAAATATATTTTTCTATTTAATAAAAAAAATAAAAAATATTTTCAAATTTAAATACAAAAAAAAAAATATTATTTTTTTTTAAAATATTAAAAATTTATATTTAAATATATAATATAATTTATAATAAAAAAATAAAAATTAAATTTATATTTTTTTTTGTTTTTTGTTGGTTTTTTTTTTTTTTTTTTTAAAATTTATAAAATTTTAAAAATTTAAAAAAATTTAAAAAAAAAAAAAAAAAAAAGGAAAATAAATTTTAAATGGGGGGGGTGGTTTTTAAAAAAATAAAAAAAATAATATAAATGTTTTACTTTTTGCTATTATTTATTGTTGCTTGTTATTCCATTTTTTGCATTATTTTTTTATAGCTAATTTTTAGGTTCTACCCGCCCATAGTTGAAGTTTTTTTTAGTCTAATTTAACGGTTAATTTAGAGTATCCCAAACGCTGTGCTTTTTAACTGATTGTTATTACTTATATTATATTAATATTTTTTATCACTTATTATTATTACTATTATACAAATATATAATTGTAATTAGTAATAAGTGAAACTAATATATTTTGACCTATGGGTCTTTATGAAAATAAAATAATTATAAATATTATTTATTGGCTTAATTTATATTATTTACTCGCAGTATTTATGCTATCGGTGACGTTATTCACGGGCCGATGTTGGCGCACAAAGCCGAAGACGAGGGCATCCTTTGTGCCGAACTCATAGCCAGTGGCGGCTCCAAATCTCACGGCCTTGATTACGACACAGTCCCTTCTGTCATCTATACCCATCCCGAAGTCGCATGGGTTGGGAAATCGGAGGAAATTGTTAAGAAAGAAGTCTCATCATTCATTTTGATTTTTATTCATATGTATTATTATATATTTGTTTTTAGTTAGTTGAGAGATCTAATGTTGTTTGCCTAGGTAGGAAAGTTTAGTTGAATCTTGTTTATATATGCTAGATCAGTGTCTCCTACTCCGGGGGGGTAGGAACCAAGCGGTTCCAAAAAATCGGCCGAGGGGGGTAGGTATTCGAGGGGGGTAGGTATAGTTATGGGGGGAATATGAATAAATTACGAAGTTTGTTACCCCCGAGATTTTGCCGAGGGGGGTAGCTCTTCCATGAAATTTGGGGAGTAGGAGACGCTGTGCTAGATATTATATTAAATTATTGGTAAAAACTTATTTTGACGTGTTTGGGGTATTATGTTAATAAATTATGTGATTAATAAAATTTAAAAAATTAATTGTGCATACTATTAATGTTTTCAAACATAAAATTACATTATATATTAATCAAACTTATAATTACTAGTTATATTTTATATTCACCAAGCTTGTAATGCCGCCTATTTAATTTTCAATTGTTACATCTTAGGGTACCCCTTACAAAGTTGGGCGCTTCCCATTCCTTGCAAATAGTCGCGCAAAAACTAACAATGAACCTGATGGCCTGGTCAAAATTTTGGCACATAAAGAGACCAATAAAATTTTAGGGGCACATATATTTGGACCGGTAAATATAGATTTATATTTAAATGTTGATAAACTGCTTTTAAAATGGCCGTTATACGGTTGGAAAATTACGCCAGTAACATACCTTAAGCTATTTCCAATTTTCGGCTATATTTTTCTAAATCGCTGAAATAATAACTCAAATTAATATATTAAACTACTAATTGCTAAAAATTATTTTTCTAATTTATTAAGGTAATGTTTATTTTATATATGGCCTATTTCGCGAATACTCAAGGGCAATTTGTTGTCTTAAATTTGCGTCTTAAATTTACAAAAATCCTATAATCACATCTATTAAATGTGGTTTAAGCTGGATTCTATGCAAATATATTGCTTGAACGCATTGTAAAAAAATAAAATAGCTGTAATTTTCACTTTGCATAAATCAGTTATTTCAGTTATAATAACAATGTTTACTAAATGTTCTCTCTAGCATGCGTCTAATTTATAATATTAAAATAATATCTATAGAATAATAACGTTTTTAAATTTATATAGAACCTTACGTTTTATGATAGGAAACGAATAATAAAACTTTATAATTTTATATATTTTTTGCATGATTCCAACAATAGTTATGAATTATTAGGATAATTTGAAAATTTGTTACTAATTATTCGTGTTCTCTACTTAACTATTTTATCTATTGTGATGTTTCTATTGCTTTATGTCATAAATATTTTTTTCTTATTTACACAATTTTTCTAGGTCGCTGGTGAATTAATCAACGAAATGGTACTAGCTGTTTCCAATGGTGCAACTTGTGAGGATGTGGCCCATGCCTGTCACGCCCATCCCGTATAAATTTGATGATTTTTATAAACTGAGTTTTTTTAGGCCCAGTGATTTAAATCAGATTTTTTGACCTCTTTCTTTCAAATCTTCTACATTTTTGTTTTTTTAAATAATCCTCCTTTAATTTTTTTGCTAACATAACTCGGCTGAAACTAATTGTTCTTCAATCACCAAATGATAAATTGTATAATATTTATTAAAATTGTATGTAGGATTTGTAGACCTGCTACAAAGGCTAAAAAAGGTTTTCAGGCTTATTAAAGATGTCAATTTTTAATTTGCGATTTTTTAATATGTCCTTAACTTAAAGGGGGAAGCATACATTTTATTACAATCTTATTCACAGGTCAACAAATGTCAATGTCAGAAACGTGAATGTTTTGAAAACATAAAATAATGCATCACCAATTGGCCTAATCTCATTTATATTTTTCGTTTTTCTTAGTTTTTTCCGTCTTTGGCTTCTTAGATCCGTCTATAACGTAAAATGGCCTTTTTGACCAAATTGACAGATCTAAATATACCCTTAAAACAAAATATTAAAAAAATTTTTTTGCATATAAAAATCCCTTGTAACTTATATTTATAATCACAAAATGAGAAATAAATTTTATTAATATATTAAGCTCTTACATTGGCATCTAATTAATACGAAATATTTTTTGTCCAATCTTAAACACGACAAGATGTATTATCGGTTTTTAATGAAAATATATTTTGAAGCTTGAATTTAACAGTTTAACTATTGTAAACATGCAAAAATAAAATATCTAATTATTCTTATTTTTGATTTTTTTTTGACCTTTTTTTCTAAAATTTTCAATAACCTGACTAACTATGTTAGATTAGGAAAAAAGATAAAGGGATATGATAATCCCTAAGATGGCAGGTTTAATCTCTGTAGTTAACTCATAAATCTTAAAAAATTGTTGACCTGTGTTATTTAGTTTTTTTATAACAATTTGATATTTTTATATTTGTTATTAACACAAATTTATATTTTTTCTTATTATTTATTATAGACTTGTTCAGAAGCCGTACGTGAAGCAAACCTCGCAGCCTTTTCTGGTCGTGCCATTAATTTTTAGCGTTAAACAAACCATATTTTTAACAATGAGAAATAGGATACGCACACAAATAAATACATTACTGTTTTAATTCTATATTTATAATATTAGTAATTTTATACAACATTTTATAATGGTAATTTTAATACCTATATAATTTTATACCGGTGTAGTTTTTATTATTTATTAAATAAATTGTGATTTTTGTTATCTAAATAACACTTATATAACAATGTTTAACAATATTTTCTGCCAAGTAGGCAAATTAATCAGATCTAGGCTGTTATTATTGAGGTTTTAATATAATCCTATTGTTCAAAAATTAATTAAATGAAAAAATAAAATGAGATTTAAAAACCAAAAAATATGTTTGCTTTATAATACAATAGACTTCAGTTTACCGACATGTTGTGGCTTTTGGCTAGTTACCAAGTTAACTGTTCGATAGGGTCTCAAAAAAATTTTGTCATTCATATTTAGTTAAAACACTTTTAATTTTTTTCTTATATCTTGTGCGAAACTTAAAATTTTTTATTTGTGAAATATATGAACATTTGATCGTTTATTGCCATAATAAACATTTTATAAAGGAATAGAAAATTACAGAGTATTAAAATTTATTTATTTAGAATATTTTGAGAAATATTAAACACACTTAAATTGGATAAAAATTAATTTGAATTTATTCATGGCCTTTAGGCAAATAAGAACATGGAAAGAACAAACTTGCATGGCAATTGACTTTAATTATTGTGGATAGCGCATTTGTTAGATGGTGCCTAGCCAAAAGAATTTTTCACTCTTACGTACGTAATTGTGTCCTATTTTTAGTGTGTCTTAATACATGTATCAAAATCCTAATTTTTTCTAAAATAACATATACAAGAGAAAAAGTAAATGAATGGTATACTAAATTTGCGAAATTAAATTAAAAAAGTTTGATGCAGTCACGTAACAACATATTAATATATTAAACAAATAAATGCGGCGATGGGGAAATGTTTTTATATGGGCCAAATTTTATTTGCATTTTTTGAAAAAAAAAGTTTTCAAATGCCCTTACATTCGGTACTAATGACCATAACAGCTCAATGATACTCCCAGCTTTGCAATAACTGTTCTTTATGCTTAAACAATCTAGAATTGTGCATATGAACGTTCCTTTATGCTAAAACAATGATCAAAGCGTTTTCATCTCCGTTATTTGTGATATTCTTTAGTCATAATCAAAACACGCTAGGCATTAAAATGGGCCGCATCAAATGAATTTAAAAATTTTCGCCCGTTGAGAGTACTCGTTGGCTGACCTATTTTGGGATTTAACGTTTGCTGGCATTCATCATAAATTAAAGTTTTTGTGTCATCTTTAAAGTCCGCTCTTATTTTTAGCAATCCCAAATCAGCTAATCTTGAATTTTCCCGCATGTCAGTCAGCTGATTTAAAAATTTTAGCACGCACGTGACATTATTTATTTAATAAATAGGACAGTAGGCGTCTTTTTTTAAGTTATTTTTTTAAATTAATTTAACCACTAGAAATAGGTTTGCTGGTTTTAAAAACTTAAAAAAAAGGGACGATGCCCTTAGACATAACGATTCTGGGATGGTATTTGAAAGTCCTTTTTAGATACACCATCAATTTTTATATATTAAAAGTTCCCTGATGCCCTTGTGCATCGATTGGGCCCATAGAATGGATCGGTCCCTTAAATACATGTTATAGTTTAAATAAACGACCATGTATCATATTTATGTAGCCAGTGTTAGTAAATGGCCAAACAACTTAGTGTTAACCCTGAAATTTACATGATCTAGGCCATTTTATCGTGATCGTGATCTATTTATTTGTGAAACACGATCAAAAATGTAGCGGTCGATGGCCGCATTCATGTGATCATTGACCATATTTTTTCTAACACAAGCCACTTTAATGTGGCTAGCACTGTATTTTCAAACTTATCCTGGCTAAAATTATTATCTATGGTACTTTCACCATTTTAAGACATTTAAATAAAATGGCATTCAGTGCATGAAAATTTTTTTTCAAGACCTTGACATTCATTTTATTATTTGTAAAGTTACTATCTCCTACATTGTTTTTCACATTTCGTCCACATAGGTATGTGTGACATAACACGATTTTTATGGCCTTAAACTGATATAATAAATTAATAATAATAATAAAAAATAGATATTTAGATTACTAAACTTTTGCCAAACCTCAAAGTACAAAGACACTAGTAGGCCATACCAAAAAAAATCTATTTTAAAATTATAAAATAAATTGTGACAAAATTGTAACCACACAATTAGTACAATGTGCCATTGGGAATAAGCCTGCTTGAGCGCGTATGCGTTCAATGTTTGTTTAACTCACATATAGTTATTATGAATCTTTTAACACTGCCTGGCAAACTTCAATATATAAAATTTATAAAAATTAATATTGTTTAGAACAGCATTTTTCCATTTTTGCGTTTGACAGTCATTAAAAAACAATCATAACTATTATATAATCTATATGATGCAGCCAGGTAGCACAATTATACTCCACAATCCCTTGATCTTTGAACACAATTTAATTGATATTTTTATGCAATTCATCACATAAATTCATAAAACTTATGGATTTAGGTTTGTATCGCATTAATGAAATATGAAGGATTTTGTGCCTAAAATCACACTGGAGACGCAATGTCGCCTTTTTTCCATGAACGCGGCGAAAATCACATAAAATAAATTTTCTGGAAAATTGTTCAAGAACCTCTAGGGCTGCTTTTTTAATTATTGCTTTTGTAGAACATTATATAGAATAATTACCAATTATTTTTTTTATGACTTGTGACATTTTTTGATGACTGTGGGAAAAGTGTCATATTTAGCAACTAAGCTTGTTTTGAGACATAAATTTAATGATTGAGGTTCAGCTTTAATTACGAAAAATACTTCGTAAAATTGACAATATAAAAACAATTTTGGTGTTACAAAGATCCCAAAAAAAAAGCAAATTTAGGCAAAAATTTTTTTTTTGAATCGAATGATAGTGGGTTTAGTTAAGTTTTTACGCTAAAGTTGCATTAACTAAGCAGGCCAACCAATTTTGAGCAAATAGGTTTTTAAATTAATTTGATAGGTATAGGTCCAAAACAGTTTACTTTTAGGAACTTATATGCCTGGACCGCTGGACCGGTCCTGTATTGTATATGTATAGTCTTGTCGTCAAAATTTAAATATAAACTGCATAAAACACTACCTGAAGGATAATTGCGCAATTTAGAGAGGTTAATAAACTTAATTATCTTGTCAAAATAAAATTTTTTTTATTGACATACAAATATTCACTTTCTAAGGTCGTCGTGAGATATTATTGTTGTTCTTCATTCGCTTTGTCGTAAAATTAAGCGTGCAAGATTTGTAGTAATTGTTATTATTTCATTCTTCGAGCAGTCATTGACCGATTTTTTATGGATCTTTTTGGCAAACTTAAGGTAAGGACTGCAAAAAAACTTTCATTACTTTGTTTCTTGACATCTACATGATTTTTCTTTATTTAATTCCTCTAAGTCACCACGCAGGATTTTTAGAAGTATAAGTTTAATCAACTTACAAAAAATTTTTATATCGTTTTTTCTTACAAACCATAGGTTTATATTTTTAAATTTATTGTAATCTTCATGGGGGACCTTAATTTAGCCACGAACCACAATTGACAACTTTGTGTGATCTTTGGCAGACGCGAGAAAGTGTGCTTTGCCGCCACAAAAATAGGCATTGTAAATTCAATCATGGCTTTAAAAGCAAAGAGTTCGTTAATCTTATATTGACTCTTTTCGCATGACAAAGGTAAGGGAGGCGGCTTTATGACTTTAACTTTCACTTGACAGTGTATAGGCTAGAGGTATTGGACAATTTCACATGTAACTATGTCGTTATATTTTTTTTAGAAAATATTTTTTTTTGAATGTGTTAGTAATGAAATGTCAAAATTTGATGATCTGTGAGAAATATTACCTTATCGATTTCTAATTTTTGCGCAAAACAACTTTGATGTTTTTTACCCAAACCAAATATGATACTGCACGGGTAGATTTTAAGGCCATCCCTCCGTAGAATATTTGTAACTGAAAAAAATTGCCATAAATCTGCGAAAAGGCCCGCATACCGCGTGGGTGTCATTGAAGTCAGAGTTAGTCTTTATAGGTCCTTTTTTTTTTAAATTTAATTGTATCAGTTTCTTTGTTCAAAGTCCAAATTGTTTCAAGTAGCCACTTAATCGTTAAATTAAATACTTATTTATTGTTTGGTTCATAATTTCGACACTTTATCGTCGCCTTAAATGCGTCAAATATTACTATTTAAAGCAAGAACATATATATATATAGAAGCAGGGCTGGGAAAAAAAACTTAACGGGCTTTTTTTCAACAAGTTTTTGAGTTTTTTTCCCCAAATGCCCACAAACTCGTGGGCATGGCAAATAAAAAGCCCCTTTTCTTGCTTAAAGAAAAGAGGCATGTTTAAAAAAAGCCCCTTTTCTTAAAAAAAACTCCTAGGAGCTTTAAGAAAAAATAACCCACCCATCATTATTATAAAGAAAAAACAAAAATTTTCGAAATTATTATAAAAAAAACATAAAATGTCCTTTTTGGGGTTCTTTTTAAGAGCCACTATTTGTGGGGGTTTTTTTGCTCCTTTTCTTAGTAAGGGCTTTTTTTAATTCTTATTTTGGCCCTTTATTTGTAGCCCCCTTTCTTTTTTTATGTTTTGGGGGAAAAATGAGCCAAAGTTTTTTGGCTTATTGTTTTTCCAGCACTTTATAAAAGTATTTTATAATTATGACTTTTTTTAAACTTTGTCTGTATTTTACCTCGTATTTGATTATATTACAACTCTCGAATTTATTCAACAAACTATAGTTTATATTGAACTTGCCCTAAATAAATAAGTTTTAGTTCCAAACGAATTTTGTTTACACAAATTGATTTGCTCAAAATTGGTATTTAGGCCCGTGCCACCTTAGTTAAAGGCATAGGCCTAAAATCGCTTAAAGTATAACAACAAGCATAACAAAATTTATTTTAAGCCGTGTCTTTTATGTTTGTTTTTTTCGTAAAATTTAAAACATTAGGATTTCCTATCTAAAACGCATTCGATCAATGGCGCCGAGGCATTAATTCATAAATTGCCTTTATATAATCGATATATTTGTGTTATAATATTCATTCGGGAAAAGGGAAATGAAGATAAACATGACCATTACATACCCTGTTTCCCAACATCCATTTTATTGCGATATATAGGGCAATATCAAAACATGCGGCTGTATAAGTTTAAATGTTTCAATCAGCCCTTTAGTATTTCTTGGGGAATCAAAATCGTAATTTTACATAAGCCAGTAAAACCGTTTTTATTGTTAGGATGGGAATTAGGCTTTAGAGATTGGCCAGCTTAAAGATTCAAATATTAATTTAAACGTCCTAAAACATCGCTGATAAAATTTTAAAAAAATGCCTTACTTTATTTTTTTTAAATACACCGGACAACAAAATTTGGATGGCCTTAAGCATCATTTATGACAATTAATTTTTTTTTGCTAAGTTTTGGGTGTTGATTACGAAGATAAAATCAGAATTTTAGTCAATCGATGTAAAATATGAAATTTTCCTTTTTTGGGGGTATTTTGGGCTACTGTATTATAAAATCTATGGCTAGAAATTAAAGTTTTTAAAAATATATTTAGTTTAAGGAAACATTCTTTATAAACGTAAGACGTTTGATTTTTTTTTATAATATATTTAATCTTTTTTATAATATTTAATCTTTTTTTAGTTTGATGTTTTGGAAAATTCCTGGTTTTCGCCATATATTTTGTTTTTTGATCATAAATAACTTAAAAGTTAATAATAACAATTTTGAGTATTTCTTTAGATATGTTTTTCATAAGGAATCTAAATATGCCAACACATTTTTAATTAAGAGTTTAAGAAATTTTGGTTATTTCTTAAAATAATTGGAGGCATTGGAAGAAAAACTAAGCCCGGGATCGTTATCGCAAGAATACAAAACCCTGTACAAATCGATTATGTTGCTTGTTTCGTTGCCCAGTGATATCTATTCTAGGTATAGTTTAAAACATCAAGGCGACAGTTTCTATAAATTAGTGTCTACAGCCCCTAACTCCGCCAATTTTAATTTTATTTCTAACAATATATAAACATTTTACGATTGGTGTCAATTGTCGAAGGTTAATTGTTGCAAACGGTGAAGGTTACCTGCAGATATCTTTGAGGGGGTTTTCATTACAGTATATGTAACTGATTTGCTCTTTGTTCTAACAAAATTTCGTACTATTATAGTAGTGGAATGACGCTTTAATTGAGAGATAGAAAGATTTGCAAGCAACAATACTATAGATTGAACTAAAAAATATAAGTTAGTATTCCCAGGTCAAAAAAGGATCATTTTGAAAATGAACGTATTTTGTACAAATTTATAATTAAAAGCTTTGTCGCTGTCAAAATATTCTCTATTACACTTCCTATATCCAAATAATACTCCTTTGGCACATACAGTTACATCTATTCTGAAGTTATACGTACCAAAAAAAAGTGTTGCTTATATCACAGTGTTTCTAAAAATTAAGCTCTTCCTAGACTTAATTCGAAGTATAGTTTTAAATATAATTTTATTCAATTAGGACCTTTAAGTCATTTTTTTCTTGGGTTGAGTGTTCTACTTTTAAATTAAGCAACTGGTAGCTTGATAAATGACCTTTAACGAATCCCTTAGTCGTTCATTTTTTGAAAGCATATGCTTGCATAGGTTCGTGAGTCATATCTCATTTAACCCAGCGGAGCTATCCGCTGGAATAAAAGGCAGAGCCATATGTGCAAGCCGTCCCAAATCGAACAAAAAAATTTGGAAAAATACAAATAACGGTTATGCTAATGCTGAAACTTTCTTTGACATTTTTATGATTTAACCATTTGTTGAATTGAGAGATTTTAAAGTGTCACTCACAACCTGCTTAGCTTGAGCCGGCAACCCTAAATTGATGGAATCATTTAAAGTTTAGTAATTATTTCAAAACAAAATATATCATCTGTTTTTTATGACAGCACTGACCCCTGGTCTATGTAGGTAACGAAAATTTTTACAGACAATAATTATTAAATAAAACAAAGGCTTGACAATCGCGTCCGGACTTGAGGAAAAAAAATCAAAAAAAAAATTGAAGACGTTTTAATTTTATGAATTTGTTTTTTTTATATAAATAATACAAAAAAAAATTAATTTTTTCAATCAAAAACTCGTTGAAGATATTCGAATGTTTGCATACTCTCATAGTTCTACAGAGATTTCTGTTTTCCTTGGCATTACAGGTGTAATACACCTATTGCCACCTTTCCATTTTAGCAGCCTGCGAGTGATATACAAGGGGGGAGCAGAAATTTGTGTATATGTAATTTTAGATTAGGAAAAATATTATTTTTAACATTGCGTATTTCAAATTATAAAAAAAGCGCTAATATTTTTAAATTCCTATCCTCCCAAATTTTGCTGATTTATAATCAATTTATCCATTTTGAAATTATTTTTTTGTTGTATCAAATTAAACTTGGTCATTAAATAACATTCATAACATTTTTATAAAAAAAAAATTTTGACTGACAAAACACTAAAAAACTGATGGATATCAATTTTCTAGACCGGTTATTAGGACATCAATTCCTTTCTCCGATGCCGGCGTTTAAATTAATCTCGGAGCTTAAATTGAACCAACATTCTATTACATCATCTCTCCTGAAAATAAACTACTCATACTTCCTATTCACACTTATCCTATATTCGTTCGCCACTGCCAAAATTTTTGCACAAAATTCAGGTAACAAAATTACATTTCAATCTTGACCTTTCTAAATGCCTAGGGGGCTAGAGTCCTGACATAGGCCTCCCTAACTACCAAGCTCCCAATACACTTTTAATATAATAATATAGGTTAAGAAACTCTACATTTACTAATTTCCCGGCGCCCAGCCTTTGATTGCTATATATTGGCCTGCAAATGCCTATTCAATAAATTTTAGCTTTATTTAATTTTATTTTTCCAAAAATAAATATAAACATATGAATTATAAAGTATATAAAAACATTAAGATATATTGCCTTGGCGCCAATAGGACGAGTTAATAATGCGTTTTGTTGGATGCGAAATTTCATTTTTCTTAATTTGAAAAACAAACCAAAATATTACATGACACGGCCTTAGGCAAATCGACGAATTCTTTCGTCAGACAGCCAACATGCAGGTTTCACACTAAAACAGCGTTTAGCCTGATCAATAATTGGTTTGGGTGACCAATAAATTCTAAAGTCGTCTATTTTCAGAGAGCCGAAGGGAAAAAACCAAAATCACTACGGCGTATATTATATCTCATTTAACCTATGTAGTTACAAGAAGCGAAGCTTTGATGATACTTCTTAAGGGGAAGGTTTAGGGGAAATATGTCACACTTTTTTAAAAACCTAAAGCCTGTTTAGCGATGGAATAAAAATGGTTGTTAAATAACAACCAATCAAATTTACATCTTTTTGGCGTTACTGATAGCGAATGTAAAATTGTTTTCATCATAAATTTCACGATAACGTGAAAATTCAAAGTTTAACTATAAAAAGTGTACCGCAGAAATATTTAATGTTAAAACAAACATACTTTTCTGCTTAAATATTTTGGCCTAAAAAATTTCCCAAAAATTAAACATTAAAAAAAAAATTTTTTAAAATATTTTTTAAAATTTTTTTAAAACTAGTGGGATAAAAGACCGTGCGTATATAGGCTTGGTAATAATTCACGAACCCGCGATTTATTAGGTGGGTTATCTAGATGTAATCTATAATGCAAGTGGACCCCAATCTCTAAATAGTTGCCAAAATTAGGGAATCTGCTTGTAGGCTATTGAAATTTAATTGTAGTTGGTAGCTTAATGTCTTTAATATTTTAAATAAAATTAATTTTTAAACTTTATAAACTATAAACGCCCATTTTATATTACAAAATTAATGCTTATTTTTAACTTTATTTTGTATTTATTTTTTATTTTCATGATAAATGTTTAGTCACATCTAAAATCTTAAGTTATGCGACTATTAATATTCTATATAAAAGTTAAGATATAATTAAAAATCTCAAATTTTTGGATTTTTGGATTTTGTTGAATAAAAAAATATAAATCTGAGTGAATAAATAAAATATACTTTAAATTAGATATATCTTCAAGATGTAGGAGTTTATTTAATATGAAGTGCACAATTTTTTTACCTGTTAAACTGTGGATCGTCCAAAGAACATTTCTTTGGCGATATATTGGTTTTTACGCTTATTGAGCTTTCACATGTCAAATGCTAATTATAATACTACTATAAAAGACCAGTTTAATATTTAAAAATACTATTAACATACATTTATTTTAGCTAGGTTTAAATTTGTATTTCATAATAAAGTTATAATGTAAAAATGAACACAAGTTGTTATTTATTTTATGGTCCATACAGGGCCGTGATATCCTGGTCCGATCGACCCGGTAATATCATGCCCATTTTTAACCAGGGCCGAATTTACAATTGACGGCCCGGAAGTTTAATTCAGCTATAAATTATATGCTATATCAATCAAATATCGAAGATTTCCACTTTGTGCGTGAGAAAATAATTAAATATTTTTATCCTCAAAAATTATAGCTATAAGCGATAAGGCAGTTATAAAAAAATCTGGCCAAGTCCAAAAACTCTTTTTTCCTAATTTAGGCTTTTGATCTCAGTCTAAATTTGTTTTTATTAGGTAATTACTTCGTAAGTTTCCTAATGTAGTGGCGGTTATATACATGAGGTAGGTACAACAACACATCTTAATTTTCAAATATTAGTTGCTAATTTTTTCTTTATTGCTCAGCTTTGTGTGAATTTAAATATACAATTTTTAAATAAATGAATATGATGTTAACTAAAATTTTAGGGCTTTCTGATCAGTCTTAAATTTTAAATATAATTAAATATTGTCATTTTGTTAGCCGGAAATCCTTTAGCTCGTGTTCTAAGTTAATTGATTGCCTAGTAACCCACAGGAATATTAGGGGTTGGTATGTTGCTTTTTTCAAGATGTAAGGCAGGGAGGCATTGTTTTAGCAAATGAATGACTCTGATCTTCCACTTTTATTAGGGTGGTAAAGTCATTAGGTAATTGGTGATTTCTTTTGGTGGGAAAAGATAAATAATGACCTTCAACAATAATATTAATTGTGCTAAAGCTAAATATAAATTTTCCTTGCAGAAGAGACATTGAGTTGCAATTTAGATGTCATATCGGCTCAGAGCTAAGTGGCAAACATTTCCGTCTTACAAAAAGGTTGGGGTCTCAAATCAATGCATAGACATTTTTTCTTCTTCGGATAATAGAACATATCTAGCCACTTTTAAGCTACTAAGTCGCCTACTAAGGCAGTAGGCCCTTAACGATAAGCCCTAAAGTGGGAGCCTAGGCTAATACCTAGGGTGCCGTCGCGCGAGAATGGGTCCAAGCCCATATGGCGACCCTCTATGAGAAAAGATATGGGGGACTCAAACCCAATTGTTTTTTTTAGATATAGTATTGGTAGCAATTTTTTTAAGCCAAAAATTGCTTAGGTGTATGAAACCATAAGTTAAGGTCTGTGTATAAACTAGAGCGACTTTCCCATTGCCAACATATATTACCCTAAATTTTATTGTGGTTTAATTTGATATTAAGTATATTGCTCGTCTTATTTTACAAAAGGTTTTACACCTAATAAAAGCGATACATTTATTAAATTAGCCGTTTAAACAGGAATTAACATATAGCTACAGTAAACATCGTTTAGGAGCAGTTAACGGTCTTATAAGCTTCGTTCGGTAGAAAATACTTCTAACATTTTAAAGGTAGATTGACTACCTTATTCTACTTTTGTAATTAAACAATGTATTCATAAAAGTAAGTGTTTAGCACATGTTTGTACCATGTTTTTTCACCTATTACAAAGTTTTTATATTTGCTTTACAAGCTAGAATAATAATAACACGAAGTTCGAAACTAATCAATTGTGAAAAAGCTTTAAGGTTAAAATGAAATCAACATTAATCGGTAAAACGCATAATAAAAAATATGATAAATCAGGTCACCAGAAGGTGTGTAACAAACTTAAATCACATTTGTACCGATAAAATAGTACATTAAAAGCATGTCTAGAAAGTAAAGTTTAGAAAGTTTAATCGAGCCTAACAGTTTAACCCGTGCCTAGAGATGAACGTATCTTTTTTTCATTTATGGTTATAGATGATGAAGATTAATCAGTCTATTTAACGTTATAACTCATGCTTTGCTCTTGAATCTAGAGTTTAAATCGGGCCGTGTGGTGTATCAGGGCCCGCCGCCCGGAAATTCCATATTGCAAGCCATAAGTTTTTTTTCTCTAAAATTATCAATAAAATACACCAGTGTGTATAATTTTTTACCCTTCATCATGTGATAATCATTTATAATTTTTAATCCTTGGTAATACATTAAAAATAGGCAAAATAAAATATTAAAAATCGGTCCGGCCCATATCACGGCCCGGTTGGAGCTCATATATATAAACCTATATTAATCTATAACAATTATCCATTGATTCCCTCAGTGATAACCAACAACGTTGACGGAAAGCTGTGCCCAGCTGGTTATTACTGTCCTGACCCTGCAGCTCTCGAGTTTCAAATCCCGTGCCCTCCTGGGTACTTTTGCCCCGAAAGTAACCGAATGCCCAAATGGTGTTTGCCTGGGTACTATTGCCCGACGGGATCCTCCGAACCTCGTGGATGTGAATTAGGCTTCTACTGCCCCGAAGGTTCATCCAAACCATACCCTTGCCCATCAGGTAAATCATAATCTATCTTTTTTTTACCTTTTATATCTATTTTTGCACAAATAGCTATACCATATTTAAGGGTTCAGTGAATATATTTAAAAAAAAATAATGTTGCTAAATGAGATTTTTAAAATACAAAAACAAATGTAATCATTGAGACGATGATTTTTTTATTCACTAAATGACCGTGATCAATAGAATATCCAATTTTGATTTACATTTAATTAATTTAGGACATTTCTCAAACAGAACGAACCTCGAGGATTTTTCGGATTGCACTCCCTGCCCAGCTGGAACATATTGTCCCCGACCGGCACAAATACGCGTAGAACGGGTTTGTCCTCCAGGTAATCGAATAACAAGATTTTTAATTCAAACTAAAATCCTTCCTACAATTAAACATCTTTTAATACCTTCCATGGTTATAAGAGTTATACGATCTCCTAAATTAAGGTCACGTTCGGACCTGCAAAAAATTATTTTAAAAAATTACTGTAATAATAGAAAAGCTTGACATCATTTTATTTACTCTAAAAAACAATTTTAATATGTATACCAAGAGATCTTGCACAAATATATATTATGAATACTAATTCATGGGTCTTTTTATACAAAATAACACTATTATGCTTTTTTTTAAAGAATTATTTTTAAAAAAAATAAAAAATGGCTGTTTAAATTAATTGTAGATTTAAGTTTGACCGCGCCTCAATTTTATTATATTCCACGCAGGTTATTACTGCCCAACGGGTTCGTGGTTCCCGACTCAATGTCCGCCCGGAAGTTATTGTCGCGGTTTCAAAAAATCTGCACCTACCGATGAGTGTCCCCTTGGGCATTTATGTCCACCGGCCTCGTCCTACCCGGAACAATGTCCGCATGGTACGTACATCTTTTAATTACCTCGTGAATGTATATATACCAACAGATATCATTTTCAAAGCTTTGTGCGGTGTAAGCTAACTTATTTTGAGAGTCAAGATAATTTATTGCAATTTAAGTCGGTATTACCCTTTTATTATTTTGAGTTGATTAAAGGGAGCAAGAGCTTCTAAATGAGTCGAAAATTTTATTAAAATACAATTGTTATATACATTAAAATTGACTAATAAATTAAATCCTATGATTATATGACCTAGAATCAATTTTAAACACAAAATAAATTTCAGGGATGCTGTATATAATTAGGACGAAATTAGTACTCATTTAAAAATTATATATTTTTTGATCAAAAACTTTATAAATAACTCAAGATAGAATGCGCCTTGATTAAGTAACAAAAATTCTGTGGTTTTAGAATTTTCCCCAAATCTTTCTCCATTTGAGAACGGTTTACGAGCCAGGGCTGCCTCTTTATACTCCATGGCCTCGCAGGGTTGAATACACGCCCCTGATATCAGGCCTAGTAGGGTATCGGATGAATGAACGAATTTGGGATTTGCCGGCGGTCACTTATATATATAGTTTAAACTGGGCCGTACGACCCGCCCTACACATTTTTCAATTTAGGCACAGCCCGGAATTCAATTTTTTATTCCAGGCCCGGCCAAAAACACGGCCCGAAAATACTATATTACAAGCTTAAAAATTTTCGTTTTAAAAATATCAATGAAATACAATTTGTACATGTAAATACCCTTTATCGTTTAATAATGAATTTATTATGTTTGGATCTGGATCAAATTCAAATCCAGACCCGTCCCTTTCTAAATTTCGATTTCGCCCAGTCCGACACGGCTTTTAGATCCCCACATTGATCTCTAATAGCTACTAATCAGGCTCAACGGTGCTAAATTGAATGTACAAACAGACTTAAACGAGCTTGCAAGCCCTCAACAAAATTTATTTTTGCAGGTACATATTCGGACGAAAAGGGACGTTGGAAATGCAAGCCATGCCCCGAAGGATTTTACTGTAACACCGGGAGCATAAACCCATCCAAATGCCCCTCCCAATACATTTGTGCCCGTGGGTCAGCTTTCCCACTACCCAATATCGATGAACAATAAACTGGTTATATCGCGCAAAAATTTCATTTTCTCTAGCTCACAAACACTTCCAATTGTTAAATTTTTGGTTAGCTTTCAAGAAGCATTTACATCCAAAAATTTTACACAATATTTTTTCTTTATAAGACTGCCAAAACAAAAATCAATCGGGTTCTGAGTGTAATTACAATGCTTTTTACCTATTTTATAAGGAGGAGTTTAAAAATTTTGAAATAGGGCTAGAGCTTTTTGAGAAGCGTCTTTTAAGAGCACATTTTTTTCCCAGAACTGGTTTTTCATTTGATCCATATGACCCAAAGAAAATTATTTTTTTTTTAAATTAAAAGTCTGTTTAGAGCAAGAATAGGAAAAGCGTATTGCCTCCCCACAATCTTTTGTACCAAATTTTTTTAAGGCATGACTCAAGCAAATATTTCATACAATTTCTACACTTCCTTCCCCTTTATAAAGCGTTCCCTGTACACTTGTAATTTAAAATTTGAAATTTGATATTTACAAAACGACAATGTCAATACATACATAAAAAACTGCCGGCCTTTTTATTTTTGATTGATATATATTCATTACATAATAAATATACATTATTTACCTATGACATTGTTTCTCCTAATAGGTTAGCTTAACATTAGCATATTTGACTATCACAAATCCAATTTTATTTATATTTTCAATATGTATTTATTAATACTATAAACGTTTTATTTTTACTTGTACATGTAAAATTAAATAAATGATCGAATAGAAGTGTTATCAAAAAATTGTAAATTTAAAATGTAAAAAACTGATGAAAGGCGTTTTGGGGTGGCCTCTTGAACGTTTAGCATTTTAGTCAAAACCAATGAAAAATTTAAGAAAAAATAAAAGAAAAGGGCGAATATTCTTCGCATACGGGTTTCGTTTTTATGGCACACTTAAAATGAGGGCGCGTCTAGAGTTCATTATGTTTTTCGAAAAATTTAAAAATTTGTTCTCTCTCGACACAAAACGCATTTTAACAAAAAGTATCGCCAATCGTAATCTTTAGCATTAAATAAAAAAAAGTTTAAAAAAAAAATTAAATTTTTTAGTGAAAAAATTAATGATGTCTGAACGCGCCCTAACGCGTTTAAAACAACTGTTACTAATATCCTAAGAATCTGGGCCAAAATACAAAAATATATTTGTGGTGCGTGGAATTTTTTCAAACAAAGGGTGGCGAGATCGTTTAATAAACTTTGAATAGCTCAGTGGCAAACATTCCTGCCTTACGCGCAGAATATTGGAATTTCAAATCCGTGCAAAGGAGGCTTTTTTACTCGGGAACTAGAGCACATGTGCAACCACTTTAAAGCTTCTTCTGAGTGGCCTGCTTAGGCAGTAGATCTTAAACGATACGTCTAAAAGTAAGAGCCTAAAACCTAGGTCGCCGGCGTTCAAGCAAATCTTACTATTTTACCCGTCGGCAATATTAATTGTTTTGCTAGGGGTAAAAAAAGTCAAAGCTTAATTAAGTATATATGGGGCCCCTAAAAGGTGAAAGGTATGAGGAAATCCTCAAACCCAATTGTTGTTGTTGTTGTTGGGAAAACATTAGTTATAATACGTTTTTAATGAAAAGATTTATAGTTTGAATGTCTAAAGATCGCTTAAAAAATATATAACAAACGCATACATACATATAATATTATATTTATTTTCCTGAAAAGGTGAAAAAAAATCATACAAAAAAATGTAAAAAACATGTTATAATATGTAATTTAGGAAAAAATAATATGCGCTTTCAAACGTAGAAATGTCAGTGAAATGGTATGTATACCTAATCAAAAAAATCATCATGGATAAACGTGAAAAAAAAATTATTTATATATATTTTTAATTTATAGGAAAAATAAAGTAATTGTTATGCAAAATCCCCATAATGAAAGATAATAAAAAAAGGAATTTATAATTAGTAAATAAAAAATATTATAATAACAATAATAATTGTAATAATGATTATTAATAAATCAATAGATGATTATAATAATAATTTTAATAAAATATATATAATAATAATAATCATAATAGTGACATAAAAATTTAATTATGCAATAAGAAAACTAATCAGCGAAAAAGTAAAAAATCCCTGATATTTTAACGATTCCAATATTAAATTATGGAAAAAAAATTTGAGAAGCGCAAAAATGTAGGAAAAATCAGGTGGCCTGAGTGAATGAATGTAAAATTTTAAGTTCCTGTCTAAAGATTTTTTCAATATTAACGGATAGTAAAAAGAATTTGTTGTAAAAATTTATAACTATCTATTTTAATTGGGGAAAATAAAACAATATACATATTTGGAGTAAACGTAAAATATAAAGAATTTAATATTATTACTAATAAAAAAATTCCTATTACGAATTTCTAATATATGCAATAAAAAAAGTATATAATTTGATATAGAAAAGAGAAAAAATATAAAATAATAGTGCATTAGTTTGGTGTTTGGACACGGACTCCTATACTTTTTATAGGAAAATTTTTAAAATGTTAAACTTGCAATGTAGCCCAAGATTTTTATATTATATTTAGGTTTTTCAATATTAATGGCTTTACGCATCTTATCACATTATTTTGTGGCTTGGAGCCACATATTGGCGGAGGAAGTACGGCGTATGAATATAAATTTTAGCACCCTTAGGCATCTTAAATATATTTGATGGGTAAAAAAATGTAATTAAATAAAAAAAAAATGTGCGTAATTTAGCTTATGTAAAATTTTTATTAATTATATCCAAAAATACATTTTATTTAGTTAATATCAAAACTTGTAAAACTCCAGATGAAAATAAAATTAGTTAAAAGTAATTTAGTGCGGGATTATTTTAATTGTAAACTATGTAAATAATTTTGGAAATTCTTTTAAATTAGCATTGGTTGATGAATAAAAAAGCTGTGCAGATAAGGAAAATTGTAGTTTTTATTGTAAAATTTAATGCTTGGGGGGGGGGGGGGTGAATTATCGCATTTTACAATAAAAATTACAGTTCTATTTACAATGCACATCTTTAATTTATATATATAGTCCTGGTAGAATTTAAATTCGCCGTATTTTTTAGATTACACTTCAAATCAATACTCAAAAGTAGCAAGTTGGAGTGTGTTAGGGATTAAGTTAATTAATCGATTTCGGGGTCCTCGCCTCCCCCGTCGCGTAAAGTCAACGATTCCAAACGCGTAATTTCACTGACCGTTCCGTCCGGTCCAAGTTTTGTAGTAGTTTCCTGAGATATTATAGTAGTCGTGCCTCCAGATCCGTCGCTTCCCACCTCTAAAATATCTCCGTTGGTAAGTTTCTGGTGATATTAAAAAAATTAATTGGATATGTCATTAGTATTATCTTTGCCTCTTAATAGTAGACATAATAATAAAAATGATTATAATTGAAAAAAAAACAACTATATAATAGCAACAACAATATTAATATATTTACAGTAACACTAACTTCAAAGCAATAAAAACAAAAATTATAATAAAATAGTAACTATGTCAATAATTATAGCAAATTTTAAAACCACTTAAGCCTTAAACTGAGTCTCACATAAACCTATTTATAAAAAAAGGGCTCCCAACTTTATTTTACATTTTTGCATAATTATATAATTATTTTTTACAAGAAAAACACCATTTAGAATAAAGAGCTTATCTGGCTTTTAGGTATTAATATTAAACTGGTTAATTTTATTAACTGAATGACACATCCAACAACTTTTATATATCAATTAATAATACGCTTTAGCCAAAAAATAGAAAAAAATTATTCAAAGTTATAGGAAAAAGGATTGATATTAGACCAACATAAAAGGTTTATTTAAATACGAAAAAATTTAGCATTTGTCAAAATTATTGAAATATATGGGTAAACTCTAGTAAATTAAATTTTTTAGTTTTAAATAAAAATTTTCGAAAGTCGGAACTCAAACAGCCTAAGGCTTAAAATAAAGAAAAAATATCAACCGCAGCGCCTTTAGGTTTAGCCCTTCTACCGGCCTTGGGTGAAGCATCTCCCGCCCCCACTGGGTTTTCTGGGCAATCCTTGATTAAATGTTGGTCAGATTTGCATTGGTAACATAACTTGACGGGCGAAGCGCCGGCGCCTTGAGGCGCTTTACCGGGCGCGAAAGGACACTTGGCCGCTATATGGTCCGAGAAACGACCGCAATTGTAACATCTGGCAAAAAAGAGAATTATTTATAAAAACTATCATATGAAAGTCGCGAATTTAAAATGAAATTTTATAAAATTTAAAACAAATACTAGTCATTTTTTGTTCAGCGTTTTGACGAATTGCTAGAAAAATGATAATCATATAAAACAGCTCGACAAATTTTAGGGATATAAGCTAACTTTAGAGACCAAATGTGCCATTTTATGTTAATTTTTAAATCAATTTAGCATTTTATATAAAATCTTTAAAAGCCAGTGATAAACATTAAAAATTTTTGAAATATTTATATAACAGCTAAACTGTGAAATCATATTTTAAAATAATGTCATTTTTTTGACCAATATAATGTAATATTTATGATGTGGTGCAAAGAGCAAGATTTTGGGGGGAAAAAAATTTTCTTGAAGATTCTCGTGGTCGCAAAGAGTCATTTTGGCCATTTGACCATTTTTTCAGTAGTCATAGTTTTGGTGATCCAAGTTAAGTAATGGTTCTATAGAAGCTCAAGCCTAAGTCGCCGGCGTGCGAGCAAACTATTTAATCACAAATTACAAAAATTCATATGTAGCCGGAGGTTGGTCTTTTTATAAGAAAGAAATGAATTATATAAATATGCAAGCAGAGATCACAATAACTATAACAAATATATTAAAATATTTATTTCAACAAATTTGAAATTTGTCAACGACACATACTTGAGCCTAGGGTAACGCCTCTTAGGCATGGGCCTTCTAGCGGTGCCTTTACAGTTGGCCCCCTCCGGTCCGGTCACTGATTTAGCTTCGATCCCCTTCTCCGTATCGTGAGCTTCGAATTCAACTTCTTCGCCTTCGTCGAGGCTCCGGAAACCATCCATTTTTATGGCATTCTAGATAAATATATTGAATTCGGTTTTTAAAAGTAAAAGTATTGAAATATGGGGATATTCGAATACGGCTAATGATGAGGCTGATCGATTTTAAGGCTGGTACTAATTCTATAAAACCTAGTAAAGAGACCAAACCCGCGATGAATAAAAGTTTCACCTAATTTTCTATATTTATTAGAGATTGTGGGGAACCGAAAGCCCGCCCGGCTCTTCCAAAAAACGGGCCAAGCCGAATTAGAACGGGCCGGGCAGGCCGGTAATAAAAAAGGATTAAGGGCCGGGACAATTTATTAAATCCCTTTTCACTTAATTTTTTTTAACTATTTTAATAAAAACTAATAAAAATAAATTAGGTCGCTAAAGAGTATTACTTCTGGTCTATATTTATAATTATCAAACAAAATTATTATAGCATATAATATTAAAAAAGTTTTTATGAATTCCTTAAATAAAAAACCAAATTCCGGAAGCTGGGTGGAGCCTAAAATGTTAGGTGCAGGCGAGCCAACGGCGTTTAAACTTTAGTTAAAATAGAATCAATTTAAGTTTAATTTCGTTTATCACGCAATCAAACGAGGGAAATTTTTATCAAAATTCTTTATAGAAAAAAAATATTTCAGGAATGTTTATAGAGATATTTCAAAATGTAATTTATAAATGAGTTGTATGTAAAATGATCTTATAACGCTTTGTTGACTCAAGTTCAATTATTTTTGAACATATAAAAAGGGGTAAAATCAAACAAATTTATCATAGACGGGTTAAAACAAAGTGTGAAGGTTACTAAAATCCATTATATATTTAAAAAAAAATGACGAACTTACTTCGGCAACCCAATATTTTTAATTAATATAGCCAGCCCGGCTTCTTTAATAACCCCAGGGCCGGCCCGTTAAGTCTAAATGAAGGCAAAAAGAAAAAAACCATATGAATTTATTTTTTTAATGCAAACATTTAAAACTAAAATTTGATTTAGCTCAAACAAAATCTTTGAAAACAAACATACATTATTTATTTATAAATAAAAAACACAAATGTTATCAACTTCCTGGAAGCTAAGACATTAATATAACTATTTTGAGGAAACAAAATCGTAATACATAGCATAAAATATTTGTTAGAATTAGCATAAAACTAAAAAATTCTGATTTCATGACAATTATACCTACGATGGTCATTTTAATTCAAATACAACCTACAATTTATTCTTCATACATATGACTTAATAGATTTAATATGAGTTTGAAAGATCGCCTAAAATCTGTAAAATGTCGTGGGTTTACTGAGTTCTATGATTTACAGATAGAATATAAAAACGATTTAAAATTTAAACTGTGTTTTTTTAGGCATTAATAGCAAAATAATCAGAGGATTAATCTAAACGTATCATTATCAAGAAAACGAAAATTTACAGTATTCATAAGGAAAATTTGAAAACCAAAACAAATTGTGAGATATGAATAGAAAATAAACAAAAAGCAGTTAGTCAAGTAAAGATTGATTAGAATGTTCTATTAGAGGACAGGATATATTATAATAACACTTATAGTCATTGGCAATTACTTAAACAAAGTAAAAAAAATTTAATTTAAATATATACAAGGTTATAATAGAAAATATTATGTTAAAGTCAAATTGGTTGTGTCTTTTTTTCAATTTCCAACCAAAAACAAAAATATTATTTTAAGTTTATACACATACCCTTGTTAACTTATTAAGATTAAATATGTTAACTTGTTTTTAATTTTCTATTTATATTACGTTTGTGTAAACCTACGTTTAAAAAAAAACAGGTTAAAATTTTGCATACCTGGTGGACAAAAACGTCTGGTTCACCATCTTCAGGTACAATAAAGCCATAACCCTTCACTACGTTAAACCATTTCACCTTTCCTTTACGCCTAATTGGTGCAGTTTCTATTAAAAATAACAAAATTAAATAACAAATGTGTTTACATTTTTAATGCTGTACTCTGATATATGACTAGCAAAAAACAAAAAAAATTTTTTAGGGTAGTTCAATGGTGGAATTTAATTAAAAATATTTTTATACTTTTTAATCAAAGCACATTCAAAGTTTATTAGCTATTTCAAAAAATTTTCAAATTTTTTAAATTTAAAGAAATTTTTTTTGACAAACTTTTATTTTAGAATAATTTTTTATGTTATAATTTGGATTGGCAACCGTTTGTAATAGCCTTTTATTACAAGATAAAAAATAAATTCTGAACCCAAAAATTTGATCCATTTTATACTACAACTCTTTTTCTAAATTAAGGGTTGTAATATTAAAAATTGGTTTATATTGTGGTTTTTAATATTTCAGTGATTAAGTAAGAGGGAAACTAATATTTGAGGTTTTAATAAATCTATGCTTGTGCACAATTGTCTAAGATTGCATTCAAGAGAATAAATTAAGGGCTAAGTTAAATCATTGAAAGGGCCAAAAGAGGTTGAAAATAAACTAAGCTGTACCTGTTTTTTAAATATATGCTGGTTTGGCATACTAATGAATGAGTTTATTAATTAAACGGAATAAGATCAATATTTCTGCTTTTTTAATATTTCCAACCACAAAAAACATTATAATTACAGTATTGGTATTTATAATAATAAATTGATTCAACAAATTTAAAATACATGTGATAAAATGCCCTATAATGGCTAATATTACAAAATGTTAATACAAACAAACATGTGTTAATTAAAAAAAATCATAATAAAAAATTTAATTCAGGCCCGATTCTAGCTTTTCCATTTGAGGGGGGCAAAAAAAACTCGTGGGGGGGCAGAAAAAAATTTTTTGCCGCCTTCGGCGGCAAAATTGGCCGTGACCTTCGGTCACGGCAATATAGTACAACAATAGAATCCATGTTCAAAATTTTTTAACAAATTAATAGTAATTTATTATATTCTTAAATTAAAAAAATGAGTTTATAAATGGAATATGTGAATTAAAATTAAGTTTTCACTAAAATCAATTGCTTAAAAAGATATGAGATTTGAATTAATTGTAAGTATAATTTTATCATTTGGTATCATTGCGCATGAAAATTAAAAATATGATATATATGAATGATAAAAATGAATTATATAAAACTTTGGATTTTAAAAAATGAAAAGTTAAATAAGATTAATTATCATGAAAACAAAATGTATAAGTATGCTAATTTGGAAGAATATATATGAAAAAACACTGGTTATATATAACTAGTTATTAATATTAGGGTAAAAAATTAAATAAAACATGAACATAAACGTTAAATGTGCATAAAAAAAGTTTGCAACCATGTTAAAATAGTAAGCAATAATTAGCTGATTATGAGCAGTGTATTGTATTGATCAAACTATTTTATCTTAGAGGATTTTAATTAAATTACAATATTCATCAAAATTTAACGCCCCTAGTTAATGATTTTTCGTATTCTAAAAGAACCAAATCCCCTTTAAGCAGGTCACTGTCAGCCGTTATTATCCTTCTTAAAGAAGAAAATGTGGCCTCACAACTCGACGTTGAAGAGCCAATTAACAAACTTATAGGAAAAATGTTAAAGACAATGTTAATTAGAAAACGCATTATTGTAATCATATAAAAATTTAACAAAATCAATAGTAACACACACATTCTTTGTAATTATTAAGTTTCTTATTGAAAATTTTTTGGCTACGTCAATTTCTTTAGATAATGAATTTTTATCAATATTACTTATTTTTAAAAGAGGCTCTAATTTATTTATATCTAATATAAAGGTTAATCAAATTTATAAAGGGAATCTAAAGATTTTAAACAACTGTTTTCGGTAAAAAATCTATTATCAAAATATAAATAAATCAATAATATTAAAATAAATACTTTTTTCATCATTAATATTTAAAATATTTTCAAACTTATGAGTAGAAAATAAATAAAAATCAGAAAAATCTTTAGGTTTAGTTTTTCTTTTATCCATAGATAAATTATTGTCATTTAAAAAAATATTAATATCAAAACAATTTTTGAATAAATCTTCAAATGTATTTTTATATCTTAATTGTTTAATTTCTAACAAACAATGGTGTATTAAATCAGAAGTTTTAGAAATATAAATCGTTCTGCATTGAAATTGATCTATAATTATTTTTAATAAATAAAATAATTTTTCAATTAAATACAAAAAAATAAATAGATGATTATAAATATGGTCAAAAAACCCCGATTCGGCCCTGTGACCTGAAGATATAAAAGTTTTTTTTATTTTTAATTTATAAAAAGTATTAAATATATCTGTGTAATTAAAAAAAAATGGGCAGGTAGTGACCACACCACCAATGGGCCAACAGCCGGGGTATGGTCCCGCATTTACTAACTACCTTGATTGCATCATGTTGAAAAAATTTATGAAGGGAAGAAAAATTATCAAAAAAATCTTTCCCTTCACTTAAAATAGGACAATCTTTTACAACAAGATGAAATCGGTGGTTAAAGCAGTGAATATACGGGACATGGTGTCCAGCTATTTTGCTTAGAAATACTTGAACACCATTTTTTCCCTGGGCATTACGTTTGCCCCATCGTAGCATTGTGCGATCAGGTTCTTTGGTTCTAGATTATATTCTAACAAAAGATTGTTGTTAACTAAGAAAATTTCTTAGGCATCAGATTTATGAATTAGTTTCACAAATATAAAGCTTTCTGTAAAATCAAATTTTTCTATATATTTCTGTTAGTTTGATCTTTTTTTAAATATTTTTGACGGAGCAAATTTAATTATATTATGTGGAAGAAATAAAATTACTATGTATTTTTGGGGGGGCAAATTCAATTTTTTTTGGGGGGGCAAACATAAAATTACTATGTATTTTTGGGGGGGCAAATTCAATTATTTTTGGGGGGGCAATCAAAAACTTTTGGGGGGGCACTGCCCCCCCCCAAAAGGGGTCTTAAATTGTGCCTAATTTAATTTAAAGTACTTTAAACATATTTACAAAAACTAATATTTTCCTGTGCATTTTTATCAAAAATATAAAAACATAAGATGGAGTAACAAATCTTTAAAATAATAAATGCTAAATAAAAATACTATATAAATGTTATTAATTGTACCATAATTGGATATCTAAAATAAAAATTACCTGATGACATTGATGTAATTTCTAACACTGAATATAGGTAGTTTAGAAAGGTTCCTTATCCCATAAGGTTTGTGAATATAATCTATATGACAAGCAAAAACCAATATAATTGAATTTATTAAGCTTTTATGACAATTTTTTACAATCAAATATATTTCTGAAAACCAAATTTTAGATAGTAAATCAATTAGGTAATCAATTTAATATGCAAATTCTTTTTTTTTGATCATTACCTTAAACAAACAAAATAGGATTAACATTAGAAATGTATTTACTGTCTCCAAGAATTCCAAAAAAAAACGAAAAGGAATAAACAAATAATTTTAGAATCACTGTAAACAAATAAGCAAAAAACAAAAGTATTCTATCACTCAGGAAATACTATAAAAAATGTTAATGTAGAATTTGTCCCACTTATTTAGACATACATTCATGTAACAAAAAATTTAGAATGTGAGTAAACAACGCTTGCATTGCATGCTATAATGTTTTTTTGTTTGGTAAGCGCTTGTAAAATAGAGGAAGTAGGAATAGGAATAAATAGTAGTAAAATGTAAGGGTTAAGGTCAATAACTATTTAATCGTTATTTTATTCAAATTTTAGACCACCCATTGGGTCTGAAAATATAGCTCCATGTATAGCCGTAATCAAGGAAAAACAATTTTATGGTGGGCGGCTATATGGTTTTTTGTTTTGGCAAATAACTTGATCAAAGAACTAATTATTATGATAACATGTTTAAGATTATTGAAATGCCATGAGGCGAATTGACCCTGCCTGACCTAAATATTATTTTAGGGCGCGTTTAGATTAGAGTTCTGGGCCGTGATATTCTGGCCTTTTTTTAGGGTCCAGCCCAGAGTTTTTTAATTTTTAGCCGGTTCCGAATTTAAATATACGGCTTTCATTATCAATAAATTACAGATTCATCGTTTAATAAAAGTATCATTTTCAGTTCTTGTGAATATTTAAAAATTAGGCAATATGAGATTTAAAAATTTAAACCTACCCAAAATTTCTTTTTTCATATTCCGGCCCAGCCTGTTCCAGGTCGGGCTTTCGGATTCCGATTTTGATCTCTAGTTTCATTAAACTTTGATTCAGGTTTTGACCTCTATTTCATTTTAAATTTTTAAAATAATAATTCTAAAGCTTAAAAATTTGGAATTTTACATAGATAAGCCATCAATTTGAATTTTTTTTATATATTTTTTACATCTGATGGAATTTTTATTAAAATTCAAAAAAAATTTATTTGATATGAATATCAAAACATTATATTTAAAAAAATTAGAAATTTTGTTACAAGACCCTGTGGTTATATTTAAATTTCCAACGCTACCAAAACCGTTGTCCATGGGTCAATTAGACCCAATGAAAATATTATACCATTCTTTAGCCCAAATAAATAAAGCTTTTTATATAAAGTAAAAACAAATGGTCTGAGGTTTTTCTTAATATTCCGGCGCCATACCCGTTCTAAACCCGAGCAAGGCAATAAATAATGCAGGCGGTTTAAAAATAAAAAAACAATGTGTTTGAAGTTTCCCCCATACCTTTGCCCATTTAGAGGCGCTCTACCCGATTAGGGCTGAATTTAACCCGAGCAAAACAATGTTGCCGACGGGTTAAATAGTAAGATTTGCTAGCGCGGTTACCTAGGTTTTTAGCCTAGGCTCAACCTTTTAGGTATAACGTTTAGGGCTTATTGCCTAAGCTTCAATTTAAAGTGATATGTACACTATTTTTCCGAAGAAAAGAGCTTCCTATGCACGGATTCTAAGTCGCAACCTCCTGTTTTAGACAGGAATGTTTGCCACTGAGCTATTTGGGTCTCCAATGGGTTTAATAAGATTTGCTCGCCCTTCGGCAGCCTATTAGTGCCTAAGCTCTCAATTTAGGCACATCTTATAGGGCTCAATGCCAAGCCACCCGGCAGCTAAAAAAATATTGTCCGCGTGTGACATTTTCCGAAGCAAAAAGGCCATTTATAAAGGGATTCGAACCCGAAGCTTGTTTGTTTAAGATAGGAATCTTCTGAGCCGATATTACTTTTTATATAACGAGTGATATCTGCAATGAAAAAAAGGCTCATCTCATCTTAAAGAAAAACATATAGCCAAAATTTGATATACTTCGATCGCGAGAAAAAAAAATTTAGAAACTGAATTTGAAAATGGGACAAATTTATACCTCATATTTCTTCACCCCTGATTTCCGTTTTCTTCACGGAAGAGTGGTAAACAACCAAACAATAAAAATATATAAGGCTTGAGTATTATTGAAAGATAGATATGCCGGAAATATCGATTTTGCTTTTTCAGTCAGTAAAAAATTTAAATTAACAAGCTTAAAACCTTAGTTTATGTTATAACAAAAAAGGAATATAAGTTTAAAATGATACAAGAGGCAAAATATTTTGAATGATAAATAGGTGGGGCTTTTTTATTAAGCCCCGCTCAGGTCTTTTAATTTTTTAACCCTACCTTTATGGACCGATATATAAGGGACTGTATGAAGAATATTACTCCTACAGGGACAATTTGTAACATATCGACGTCCCAAAGCAAATTGTTGTTGCCAAGCGTCTGGAACTCACATTTACAATATAGTTGTTTATTTCACAGGTCAACAAATTTCAATGGCGCAACCGTGATTTTTAAAAAAAACATAGCTGAATTTATCCCCTTGATAGCCTTATTTTATATATTTATATCGTTTTTCTTAATATCTTCCAGCCTTTGCAACTTACATCCGTCCATATCGAAAAAATGCTTTTTTTTGACCAAATAGACAGATCGAGACTACCCTAAAAAAAATATAAGAGTATTTTTTTATATAAAATCCCTTGTAACTTATATTTATTATACCAAATAATGAGAAAAAAAAATTTTAGTATTAACTTAAATCCAGTGCTGGGAATACAATGAGCCAAAAAACGTTGGCTCATTTTTCCCCCCAAAACATAAAAAAGAAGGGGGGTTACAAATAAAGGGCCAAAATAAGAATTCAAAAAAAGCCCTTACTAATTAAAGGGGCAAAAAAAAACCACAAAAAGTGGCTTTTAAAAAGAGCCCCAAAAAGCCGATTTTATGTTTTTAATAATTTCGAAAATTTGATTTTTTCTTTATAATAATGATGGGTGGGTTATTTTTTCTTAAAGCTCCTAGGAGTTTTTTTTTGGAAGAAAAGGGGCTTTTTTTAAACATGCCCCTTTTCTTTAAGCAAGAAAAAGGGCTTTTCTTTTGCCATGCCCACGAGTTTGTGGGCATTTGGAAAAAAAAACTCAAAAACTTGTTAAAAAAAAAGCCCATTTAGTTTTTTTTCCCAGCCTTGCTTACATCAGCATTTAAATAATACAAAATATTTCGCGTCCAAACTTAAATACACGATATATTATCAGTTTCTAATAAAAGTTTTATTTGAAGTTTTAATTTATTTTGCTGTTGTAAATATGCAAAAAAAATTAAATTTATATTTGTTTTTAATCTTTCTTGTTTTTTGGCATTTTTTCTAAATTTTCAATGTTTATAGCTGACGAACTAAGTTTAATAAGAAAAAACGGTAAACGGGTTTGAAATCCCTAAGATGGCAGGTTTGATCTCCGTAGTTAGCTAATAAATCTCAAAAATTTGTTAACCTGTGTTATTAGGATTTGGTCCTGCTAACCATTGGCGTAGGAGAGGGGGGGGGGGGGGGGGGTTTGGGGATGAAACCCCCACCAAGCATGCCATATCCCCACCCAAATTGAAAATTTTTTGTGCATACCCCCCCCCCCCCCCCCCAAACTAAAATACTAATTAAATCATTGCCGTATTAGATATAAAATTTAATAGCGTAGATTGAAGATTAATCGCCGCTTGTTTTTGTTAACATGATAAAAAATCACGGATTTTAAATACACTATGTAAAATATTTAACAATTCAAATACAAAAATTTATTGCATATAATATATCAATAATATAATTTTCTTAATAACATATATGTTTGTTTATATAAACATTAATGATAAAAGTCCTTAATGATTACTCGAATTTTAAAAAGCAAAATTAAGTAACAATCATAAGAATCAGTAGATTTCAAATAAAACACTATGGCACGACCGAAGGTCGTGCCCGCACTATGCCGCCGAAGGCGGCAAAATTTTTTTAAACCCCCCCCCCCCCCCCAAGCTTTACAACTTGCTACGCCCTTGCTGCCAACCCTTTCCCGATTTCAAATATTTTGTCATATTTCCATACCGTATGAATTGCATCAGCTCAGCGTAATTATTACAATACTAACAATTTATAATGTATCTAATTTATTAACAATATCCGTGACCAATGTTTAATTTATATTTGCTTCTAGATTTTTTTTGCAAATTAAAATAGTTAGTGTTAATATATTTAATTTACTTTGTATGTTTACTTTGCATTGCATACCATAATTAAATAAGGGCGCATTTAGACTCATTTCATTTTTTCTATAAATTTTAATCTTTTTACCCTTTGACATTAAACGCATTTAAAAGTCGCCAATCTTCGTTATTAACATGTAAATAGTTTTTCTGAAGTATCTAAAAAAATTTGAAAATAACAATAAAATGTGTCTGAACTCGACCTAAAATAAACAATTTTTTCCCTTGGCGATTCGATAGTGCCCTATTAGATGTGGCACAATATAGCTAAATATTAGAAACATTATAGTCATCATCTAATTCGTGTTCAAATCAAATTCACAAAGAATGTTGGGCGAAAACGAAAAATTTTTTTTATTTCTCCTCCAAAGCGTTGACCAGACCAAATTTTTATAATTTTTATGGGAAAAAAAAATTTGGGCGTCTGGCCCATATAACATGTTAGATTCATTGTATTGATACAACACATGTATTTAAAACAGTGCTAGACTTACATGGAAATATGTATGTTTTTAAATGGATAATCTTTAGTGTCTCATATTTTGGTCATATAAGATATATTAAGGTGTTTATGGGGGCAAAGGTAACAAAAATGCTGATGATATAGGGTCACCTAACATCTAACTCGTATTGATGAATATGTTATTATTGTTAACAACACATTTTTGTCTACATCTCTCTCTTCATTGCGAGAAGAAAAAAATTGATATTTTTGCCCATTTTCTTTTGCAAGTCGTACAAAAATTGTGTCGCCAATAAGATAATAAATATGACACGAAGAGAAGAGGAGACCCTGCTGAGACACATGGGGCATTTATCTTCACATTTATACAAAAAAATGTAGTGGGTTAGTGGGGCAGAATATAAGGGGGGGGGGGGGGTGATATATTAAATATGCTTCATCATATCTAAGGTCAAACATCCTATTTAAGGATGGAAAGAAATGACACTTGGTTGTAGTAATTTTCTGGCCTTTTATATCTTTCTTGCTCTAATGCAATTTATTTCTTTATAAGGGCGCGTTCAGACTAATTTCATTTTTTTTTTCAAAAATTTAAAATATTATTTTTTTTTCAAAATTTTTAAACTTTTCAGAAAAACTATTTAAATGCTAATAATAAAGATTGGCGACTTTTAAAATGCTATCAATGTCAAAAGTTAAAAATTTTAAAAAATGATAAAATTTTTAAAAAAATGAAATATAAATCTAAACGCGTCCTCATGTAAGTAACTCAAAAGAATGAGAAAAATTTAAGAGTTAATTTTATGGTTTAAAACTATGAGGATATGTTCTCGTTAATATAAAGGTGGCGTGCCCTTTAAGGCTTACCACTATTCAAACCATCCCCAAGATAATTTATTATATAAATATTTATATCAATAAATTAAAAAATGTATAAAACGTAATTGTAAATTAAACTTAAAAAAAATTAGCGTAAGAAACATAAAATATAATTTGATAATTATTAAAGTTTGCTTATAATGTAATGTATAAAATTTGGAAAAAATTAACAAAACATGAAATTATTGCTCTATAATAATTACAAAAAGGCACCTTTTTAGACACTTTTTTTTAATAAATTTTCAGTCAAATAGGACGAAGGGGGTCAATTAAAACAAAACAGGTAATTTTTGGGCGCATCCGAGAAGTAAATAATTTGGCATTTAACATCATATTAATTTAGTTGATTGATGTATTTTCGACAAAACGGATCTACCCAGCAGGCTTTGATTTAAACGAATCTGATGTCAGGAAACACCTGATTGGTCGACAAATGAGACGTATGATGGCTAACCGGAATTTTGAATTACTCAGGAAGATGACGGCAAAATTGAATATACTCACTGTATTCTTTAATATATCGGCTATACGACAAAATGAATAATATTTTATGGCTTCACCGAACGTCGATGAGAGGCGAGTCTTCAGCTCAAACCTTCCTATCACCACGACAGCTTGGGGTGCCAACAATATCGTGTTAACAAACAGAATACCAGCACATAGGGCTATGTGACTCCGAACTTTCAAGTTCATCGGGACTGTTTTACTAAAAGCTTTCGCGGCCAATGTTTGCCTTCCCAAAAAGGATATTGGAGTTCCATCGTTCAGTCTTGTAAGTGCCGTATTCCTCCATGGGGCTATTTTCGAGCCGGGGCTATGAGTTTTATATCGTCCTTCTATCTTTGATGATGTTAATGACCACCTCGGTCTGGACATGTATTGCGGGGTTATGGCAATTACAACGGCTGATTTGCCCGAACCTAACAGCACGTGTTCAGTTTTCGATAATTTAATGATAATCTTGTCTCTGTTCATACCTTTAAACAACCTACTGAGAAAATGAGAAACACACTGGGGAAATTTTTTTAAACGTTTGTTGTGACGATTTTTGGACCGATATTTCCCACAGAGAATTAGGGCCGTGACCGTGTAGGAAACAAGAATCCCTGCCAGGGGCATTATAACTACGCCGTAAAGCCTGACCTGGTTCCACACATAAAACCATTGAGTATTAAATATGGCCTCAAAATTGACGGCATCTAAATATGAGTCGTGTGTATGTGTCAGGGCTGTTGACATGGGGTGAGGGTGAACAAATGGACTTAAGGTCGATAATTTTCCCGCTGGGGCGGCGTAAGCCATATCTGTTTCATTTTCTTGTAAACACAGCTCCATAAAAATCGTAAAATAATCTTGCGATATTACGTGCATCATGAAAATCGTCGGCAGATTTAATAGGCTTGTCCATACGTAGATTCCTACTATGATTGCTTTGATACGTTCTTTAGGTAGGAGGACGTTATAACTAAGAGGATTAACTAATATGATAACTAGGTTGACGGCAAGGAGTAACGTAAAGAAAAGAGAAATCTTAAGAAATGTTTCGAGGACGTAAAAATTCAAGTGAAACAAGTAGAAGACCCATCGTTTTTCATGGCTAAACCAATAGGCATTTTCAATTAGGATGTAATCTAGGGCATCTATAAATAGGGTAATATTGGTAGCTAGATCGGCAATCACTAATGCCCTTATGATTGTGTAAATTTGATGCGAAAAATCAAATTGTAAGTCATTGAGCCTATCTAATTTGTGTTTGAAAGCAATCCGTCGCCCACATAAAGTCATGTCATGCCTTATGGGTGGTAATAAATTGGGTGAGCTTCGGCGAATGGAGTCACTTTTGGTATCATTCGCGACAGCATCCATCTGGTTAAATTGACTGGCCGTGGGCAAATTTAATTTGCCAGATATTGTCGTAGTTGCAGCTGGGCTGCTTCGAACGATACTTGAAGGTCTCGCTGATAAAGCACTATTTTTAGCTGAAATAATGCGGAGTAAGACCAGGTTACAAGCGATTCCCAACACACAAACTATCGGTAGAATGAAAGTGTAATAAATGTGCATGGACGTATTCACGTTCTCGTAGAGCAATCGATCTGCATCATCAATACCTGCTAACAGTAGGGCTCTGCTAACATTGCTAGTAAATGTTTTAGAACCACTCGATATATTCATTTTTTGTCTCCCAAATTAGCTACTAAAAGAAAATGGGTAAATAAAAATAGGTGCATTTTTATGAATCTTAGATCTAAAATTCTCTGAAATGTGTGATGACGATAATGGGATGAATACTAGTCGGGGGTATGTTTATAATTAATCTGTCCCTTGTCACGCAAAGATCACAATTAGGACTATATTAACTTCAAGGACTGCACAGCTTTTCCCTTAATAATTTACAAATATACGTAGGTGTAAATACTAATTAACTTTTAATTTAAAACATATAATGTGGTTTGGATTTTCAATTATAGATTATTTTTATTAGTATAAAATATATTAATATTTAAACATCCGGTAATTGACTTGTAAATATATCTAAATTATTTTTGAGAAATGCAATATACAGATTTTATAGAATTGTGTGATATTAGTTTTAAACAATGATGATTTTTTGGAGGTTTATAAATGGTCAATTCCACCTCAAATCGACAAACTTTTTCCCTTAAAGTCTCAGTTTTGGCTGAAAATTGGTACATTGGTAGGGTCCTTGGGTGCTGATAAAAACCTAAATTTTTTTTGACCGGAAGTGATTTTTGACCGAGATATGAGCAAAAATATTTTTCATTTTTTTGCAAAAAAAAAATTTGAGGCAACTTTGCTCGCATGTATCATCAAAAGTATTGTAGCTAGAGTCATAATTTTTTTTTTATTTTGAAGATCGTAATAAGGGCTACCTTAGACGCAAAAAATATTTAAAAAATTTTTATTTTGAGTTACCAAAAAATTAAAGTCAAGTTTAAACACAAATAGTTCAAAAAACGTATCTTTGAATTTTCTGAAAAATTAATAGAATATGGCCCTTAATAATGTTAATAAATATATGATATAAAAAGTTTGGGACCGGCATGACTTTTTACAAAATTTAAAAAATTCAATTTTTTGCCCTAATTTTGGGACATAATTATGCCCTTTGCACTATATTAGAATATGCCAATGTACCAAATTTGACAGTATTCAAAAAGCAGAACATGGGCAATTATGTTAGGCCATAATAGTTTGATTCAATTGATTAATACTATTATTAAATTTACAGTGAAAAGGTGAACCTTAAAACCGAAAAAAGTGAAAATTTTGCCTGTTTTCAAAATCGACTTTCTGGTTAACCAGCCAATCTTTTTTTAATATTTAACATTTATTTTATAGATAAAATATTGCTTAATAGCATATAATAGCCCCACCTTTTTTCACTCGATTTTGACGCTTCTACAATAAAAATACCTAAATTTGCCAAAAAATAGCAAATTTTCAGGTGTCAAAAAACTAACGCAGATTGTATTAGTCTGTGCAAGCTTATTTTTTAATTATTTTTGCAAAATTATTTAAAAATATCTGGAACCTATATAATCAGTCATATTTTGCCTGTTAAAGTGTTAAAAAATAGTATATATGTTATGTATAGAAAATCTTAAAAAACTAGATAGGTAAATTATAAAAAAATGAGATTATTAAATCATTCCATTATTTTTAGTAAATTTGTAATCTAATGTATTTATTAAAACACATTTTTGTGTTAAAACTCGTAAGGAACGCATTTAGTTATAAAAAACTTTAGGTCAATGCCCAAATTTATATGCCCATAGAATCAAGTAACAGTAATATTTCCTCTTTCTTTAACAGGTTTAGTGCGTCTATATTATAAAACTAAAATGTAATTGGAACTTAAATTGTTGGTTATTAAACTTTATTAAGGTCAGTTAGATATATATGGTGTGCCTTGCTCTAAATAGCCTTTCAAAAACATATTTGGCATTTGTAAAAATTAGTAAAAAAGACTGAATGTCTATATTTTGTTTATATTAAATTGGGTCTAATATTTAGTCTTATTATTCATCATTGAAGCTAATTCTGCCCGTTATAATCATTTAAGGTTGTTTAACCCTAAAATTGACTTCTTTTATGTAATTATGATATCAAAAAACCATACCACTACGTTTCATAAAATAATTGACTATTTACGTTTATTTTAGGTTTGTTGATAATCATAAAAAAAGAAAATCTGTTATATCATAATATTCTAAATAGGCCAAATTTATTCTATTTTACTTATTTTTGTCAGATTTAACGTTGTTGAGGCTGTTTTATTTAAAAACTATTAAATAATAGCAAAAAGTAAATTTTTACAAATTTTTTAACCTTATTTTTTCTAAAATCCTCTTAAATTTTTTTTTATACAACAAATTTAACAAATTTTTTGAATTTTGCCGAGGTTAAATATTGAGAATTATGTACATATTCTAATATTGTTCATCAAACTAAAAATGACTAGTAAAAGTTAACATATATAAGCATAAAAATTCTAAGTTTTTATTTTTTACACCTTAAAATTTCAAAAAACCTAGCAAACTTTGGTTTTTATTCTATAAAAAGCTATGGGTACGTTAAATAATGTTGGGGGAAATTTATGTTATATAGTGATGTTTTATGTATAAAATGCAATTTTAAATTTTCAAATTGGTTTTGTAGTGACCCAGAAAGTCGGCTTAGAAGATAGGAGTAAAATACTGAAAATTACCAATTTTTTTGTTCTGAAGTTCCCCTTTTCTTTCCAAAATTGACAATAGTTTGAATCAAATTAATAAAACTGTTTTAGTATAACACACTTGCCCCTATGTCTAACTTCTTATATATAAACAAATTTGGCACTTTTAAATATTTTAATATAGTACAGGGAGCAAATTTTTGTCTAAAAATCAAAAAAAAAATTTTTTTTTGAATTTTTTAAAAAGTCTAGTCGGTCCCATACTTTTGAGTTCACATATTAATAATGAATACTAAGGACTGTATTTCAGAAATTTTTTAAGAAATTCAAAAATACGTTTTTTTTGTTATATCAAACTAAATGTTCTTTACAAAATTGTAAAATTTAAAAAAAATAATTTTAAAATAATAAACACATGAAAGATAGCCCTTATTGTCCTCTTCAAAATAAAAAAAAAATTAAGTCTCTAGCTATAATACTTTTTGACTTATAACCTCCCAAAGTTGCATCAAATGTGAAAATTCACCTTGCAATTTTTTTTTCTTTTGCCCCTATCTCCGTCAAAAATCACTTTCGGTCAAAAAAAATTTCCAGATTATGAGATACCCTTAGATACTACCTCCATGCAAAATTTCAGCCAAATCAAAAGGGGTACCCTTCCCGGACTTGCTGGATTGAGGTGGAATTGACCAAATTCACTTTTCAATGCAAATTTAAGAGAGGAAAAATTTTTGCAGATATGCTAACAATTAATTCGCTAACAAGTGTTTTAATATTACCTAAAAAATTGGCTCGCTTTCCCTTTTTCCTACACCTAGTAACTCAAATATGCAAAAATTAAAATAAATTTTAGGTGCTACAATTTAAAATGATATATATTTGCAAAAGGTAAATACGTTTCAAAACAATTGCGCCAATTATTCTTAACTTTTCTCATTTCCCGGAAAAATATTGTAATTTAAATATTTAAACAAATTCAATGTTAAAGAGGAAAATATTAGAAGATTTGCATGAACCACACTACGCAAAAGACAAAGTGACGAGAAAAATAATTAATTGCCTATTATAATTATACGCATCTCCAGACGGAATTAAGAAAATATGTTAAATATTGTATGATCATATATATTTTAAATCTATAATAAAGATGGCCCCTTATTATTACAGAAAATAATCGAACATTTTTAACATTTAAGGTAAAAAACCACAATTTCCTACTTTGCGAATAAAATGCTGTAATTACCATATTTTTATAAATCCTAAGTAACCCTTGGAAACAAAGATGATTTTATTCCGATTGGTGATAATGGAACCGATATAATTTATGTTGCGGCGTTAAGCTTAGAGTGGTAACAATTTTTAAATTTTTGGAAAAATTTTATTTTGTTTTAATTATTTAAACATTTTTAATTTTAGGAAATGTATATGATGTGCATAATTCATTAAGTTTCAACAATTTGCTATTCACAAAATAAAATCTTTTAAAAATTCAACAAATATAAAAACTCACTTAGCACGTTACCTAAATCGCTTATGGTTCAGTGTGTATATATCCATTTTAAAAGCATGTATGATGTTCGATTTAGTAACTAGGCGCCTTTTTTTCATATAAAAATAGGACACATGGGCAATCACTTTGAAACAGTACGCGGCAGTAGACCCTAACCCATATATTCAAGATCCGTCTGCCAAATCTACGTCCCCGGCGTGTGAGCAAATAACACTATTTTACCCGTCACGGATTATTAATTACATCGCTCGATTTAAAAAAGCCAAAGGAATTATGCCCAGAATGAATTGAATAGGGCAAGGAGACAGCGTTTAGCACTCATGAATGACGTGGTCTTCTCTTTTTTTCAGGGATATCCTGCATTTTTTTGATTCGAAGAATGCGGTGCCATTTTAATGGTATATCTAAAAGCATGATAAATTTGTTTACCCAATTTTTCTAATCAAACTCTCTTCTAAAAAATATTTTGTCAATAGGTTGGGTTGCCAAACATTCCGTATAACTTAAGAGATTTATATATTACAATTATTTTTTGATTAATATAGAAGCATTATTACAATTATTTTTTGATTTATATAGAAGCATTAAAGTATTCAAGAATCAGTCAATTTGGCCAAACTTTTATTTTTTCGATTTATATCTAAACAATTAGCCGAGTTTGGAAGAATTTTGGGAAATGAAAAAAATATTTGACGTAGGGCGGGATGTAAAATTTTGCTTTAGAAGTGTCATAATTAGCGATTACTAATTGATTTATCGACTTGCGTTATGTTGTTGAGATACGCACTTAGTATTAACCCCGGAGATCACAGCGCAAGCAATACGGCCCCCTACCCAAAAAAATCTAACACCTTAAGGATATGGCACCTTGATTAGAAAAAATATTTAAGGTTATAATTGCGCGTAATACTGTTTTATAGGGTCGTGCTGACGGCAATAGATCAACCATTTACCCCAAACCTCCTATTTATATCTAGCACTTAACACATATGATACAACGCATCATGTATTAAATTAGAAAAAGCCAGTGTGTCGTGAATATCTTTACGCGCTACCTGGTCGAATATACAGCCTGAGGACGTCTCGATATTGGCAGGTGATAAATTGTCATCAACTGAAATATACAATACTGCAATACTTTTCAAATTGTAAAAAAATATATATTAAATATCAAAAAAATGAGCTTAGATTTGTGGCTTTTCAAGATATGTCGCTAACAAAATATTTATAAAATCCTTTAATTTTTCAATTATTTTTTTCACATCTAGCGGCCGCCTCAATGTTATCTAAACGCGTGCGATACTTTTTTTCGCAAACTTTTTCCCTACCGCAGCCTTCAACCCTACTTGGATGTTGTCTCAATAACTCCTATGTAAACAGTAAAATCTTACGCTATTTAATAGGATTTAAAACTAACTAATAGTACTTAAAAAAGTTCAAAATGTTTTAAAGTGCCCAACTAGATTATTAATTTTAAAAATGACTATTTACATCTGTTACCCGTAGCGGACAAAAGCTATTGTTATAATAGGAAAATTGTTTTGTAGGAGCTCTTAAGCCGGATATATCTGAATCATTTTGTATATTGCTTTTTTTTAATTATAAACTAAATACCTTTAAAGTCAAAATTTGTTGTTACTGAAAAGAATTTTTTTTTTGTTATTTTTCGGTATTTGTCTATTTATATAAATAGCCCATATTCATTAAATGTAGCCGAGTGTCCTCTAGACCAACCTTGACTTCCATACAGGTGAGCTCCGAGGGCAGGGCCGCGAAATAAAAGAAGTGGGTGGAATCGTAATAAAATACATCTAATAGTTTTATATGTTCAATTTCATTTTTTCTCATTTGCCGTTACCACTTTGTTTTTCTCGAAACACAGATAAAATATAAGGCCTTGGAGAGATAACATATTAATAGCGACAAATTATAACTATCTTTATAGCTAAAATCAACTGTATCATCAAGTCAAAATATCCATTTTCTAAACTCCGGCCTACGGAAAATTATAGATTTGGTTAACAAATTCATCAAAAATAAGGTTTTATAAAATTTTTCAAAAAGAATATTTTTTTTAAACTAATCCTACGTTCTTAACCATTTGTAGGAATATGTCATGCCCGAAAATAAAGGCCTACATGACTAAATTAAATTTTAATTAATACAAAATGACGAAATATGGGACAGGAAGAATAAAAGAAATGACATTGTATCTTCAATTAATTGTTCAATCTATTATAATTACATGGTTACTTATAACGCGGCTATTTATAATTACTTATTGCGTCAGAGTTTGTGAGATCCATTTAGAGTTTAAACCGTGTCGTGATATTTTTATGCCTTGCTCAGCTAAATTTTCGACTTGAACCCGGCTCGTAATTCAAATTTTACTTCTAGGCTTGACCCCACCCAAATATACATATATGGCCCAGAAATTTTTTATTGCAAGCTATGTTTGCTATTAAATTATATCAATAAAATAAGAAGTAATACCTTCGTGATAATAAATTTATCTTATTTAGTACCTTGTTAAAAATAAATTAAAATAAGGGCCCAGCCCTGTCTTTAATCCTTTTGCTCTGATTCAGGGTAGGCCCGCTGTAACCCGTTTTAGATTTCGTCTTCGGCAAATTGCAGTTTGCTTTGTTTTCGGTATTGACATTGATTCCTAAATTATAATACTGGGTATAGTGAAGATTAAAATTAATTAATTCATTAGTCCTTAAAATCTTTGCCACACGAAACAAGTGATATATTTGAATTTAAAATAATTTTCGTGAATCATATTCTAGTTCATCTATAAAATTTAAGAATTGTTTTGGGGCGTCGAACAATATCAATACCAATAATACATATTTAAAATATCAAAATTTCCTAAAATTCATTAATTTATAATCTAAATCTTCGCATCAACATGATAAAAAAAAAACCTTTGTAGACGTTGCCATAGAGTGCATACATCATGGAAGAATTACCATTCCATCTGATGCTTGCTTATGCACATATTTTTTTTAAGTTTGCATGAGTATGAAAAAGAGTTAGCCCATAAAGGGGATTTTTTATGGGCTTCGTTAAAAAAGCCCACACTCAATGGGCCAAGAAGAAAAAAATATACGATTTTTTTGGTAAAAATAACAAATTTTTATCAAATGGGCTTTGTCGGCTTTATATAATAGGCCAAACTCCTTTTTGTTAGTTTGTTTTTTTTTAATAAAATAGATTTAGCTTTAATCAAATAAATGGATTTGTTTCTTTTTTTATTTGATTTTTTTAATAAAATTTTTGAATAATATACGAGTTTAGCTAAAAATCGGGCTCTTTTCTCCCGTCTTTCATCTAATTATTTGGGGGACTTTTTCCCCTATAAAAAAAACTATGGGCCTTTTTTTTTCTCTTAAAATACCCATCTTGACGGCTATAACTACTGAAGGTATGGAGTGGGTCTTATTTGACGCCGCTGGAATACTACAGCATGCAGGCTCTACAACCCTGTATCTGAAGGGTCATTCATCGGCTAAAACACCCCCACTTGCCCTTTATCTCTTATAAAATACGGCATATTTGTCTGAGAATTGCCCCTTTGACTTTTACCGAAAAATGCAATTAATATGCTGTTGGGGAATATTTGCTCGCACGGACATAAGTTTTTAGCCTAGGCTCTGACTTTAACACCGTTCAGGGTCAATTTATGAGGAGACTTGGCAGCTTTTGAATGTTGCACAATTGTGCTAATTTCCTATGTAAAGCCGCCTATGCACTGAATCGAAGGGCCTTCATGGTATGTTCCACTGAGCTAATTGAGCTGACAATTAATACGGTATACAGATTAACCTCTATTACTAAAAATAGGAGAAGGTTAATTAGAATACAAAAAAAAATCTATATATCTTACACCAATTTGATCTACCCGAAGTAAAGTATGTCGGATGTTTTACGAAATGTGATTATATTTTTTTTACTAAAATAGCTTTCTTTAATATAGTAATGTTAAATACATATAATCATGATAAGGGAGAAAAGGTTTCCCAATTACTCTGCATTTTGAAATTGAAAATTATGAATGTAACAACAAATGATTAACTTATGACACTTGTCTCTCGTAGTCATTATTGTAACTTTCCCGCCCTAACATTAAAATTTTTTTTGTCTACAAATTGTTTGAAAATGGAAAGGATTAAAAATAATAACGAGAAACATCTAGCGTAACAATAGAATTTGGCAAGAAATATTGTTAAAATGTAGGTATATATTGCATTTCGAATTTCATATATAAGATGTAAAAAAATAGGCGGAGCAATTTTTCAAAAAGTATTTTTAAAAGACTTGCATTTTGGTTTTTTTTTTATTTTTCCAAAACAGGTATTAAATACAAAATAATCATGGTTATATAATGCATTTTGCATTATTGCCTTGGCGCCATTGATTGAATGCCTTACGCTTTTAGTATTTAAAATAAAAGGATCATTTATAAAACACGGCCTTGGTATAAAAAATGTTAGCATATCTGCAATCATATTCTTTTAAATTACCAGCGTATCGTAAAGTTTAAACGAGGCCACAATGGAATTCTCCCTTTTTTTAGACATATTTTTAAATTTTTCACTGAATTTGATTTTTAATTTTAACCGGTTTCCCAAACATTAAAAGCTATGTAATATTTGCTTTAATATCATAAATACAGAGTCTAGAAGAAGTAATACCTTTTGGTGTTAATATATTTATCATTTTTAGTACTAATTAATGATAATTAAATAAAAAAGGGGCAGATTTAAAAAATCAGCCCGGCCCGAAATTCTTTTTTTCCAATTAACCCCGGCACCCGGCCACGCGAACTTTCAGGTCCCGATTTTGATCTCTACCGTAAGGTGTAACTACACAAACATAGAGATAATTATTTTTGTTTAGGCGCCAGTCTTATTTCATTTTTATTAAAAATTTTGAAAATAAAATTTTTCAAGAAAAACTAAACAACTGCTAATAACAAAGAGTGGCCACTATATGTTAAAATGCGTTTAATGTCAACAAAAATTTTGATAATTTTAAAATTTCTCAAAAAAATAAAAAAAGTCTGAACGCGCGCCCTTATAGACTTTATATTCCAGAGACTAAAATCTAAAGTTTCGTCATTGCCTAAAACTAATTAATATATGTTGTTATGAGCTCTAAATTACACGTCATAACCGGAAGTTAAAATATTATAATGTTTTTTACAATTTAATAGGACAAAAATCAAAAAACCACATAATTTTTTTCTTTCAATTTTTCACACCTACGTAAATTTGGTTAATCAGTGCTAGAATAAAGCTCTCTGTCTCCCTGAGAATCAATATAACATTGTAATCTTTTGCGTGTTTGAAAACAAATTAATTCGTTTTTTTTAAATTGATAAACACACCTCTAAACGTCTGGTTTATGGTAGATACCAATGTCAAAATTTCATCATCCGGACAATTTTAAATGTAAAAGATTTATAAAAACAAATTTTCACTCATTTTTATTTTCTCATTTTCCAAAAAATAAATTATGAATCAATCCAGTGTTGCCAAACCGTGCATTGTTGATGCTAGCAGAGCCTTATTGTTAGCCGGAATCAGCGACGAAGATCGACTACTTTACGAGACCGTGAATACGTCCATGCACATTTATTACACTTTCATTTTACCGATAGTTTGTATGGTGGGAATCGTGTGTAACCTGGTTTTACTCCGCATTATTTCCGCTAAACAGGGCGCAGTGTCATCAGCTGAATCTAAAGTTCGAAACAGTTCAGCTGCAACTACCACAACAACATCTAGCAATTTAAGTTTGATGACGGCCCGTCAATCCAACCACGCGTGTGATACCGAAAGTGGCTCATCCCGCCAAAGCTCTCCCAACTTTTCACCACCCCTAAGGGATGACCTGCCTTTAAGTGGGCGCCGGATTGCTTTCAAACACAAATTGGATAGGCTCGATAGCTTACAATTTGATTTTTCGCATCAAATTTACACTATCATAAGGGCCCTAGTAATTGCCGATCTAGCTACCAATATTACCCTATTCATAGATGCCCTAGATTACATCCTAATTGAAAAAACAACTTGGTTTAGCCACGATAAGCGATGGGTCTTTTACTTTTTTCACCTAAATTTTTACGTGCTCGAAACTTTTCTTAAAATCTCTCTCTTTTTTACGCTACTCCTTGCCGTCAACCTAGTAATCATACTCGTGAGTCCGCTAAGTTATAACGTTCTCTTACCGAGAGGACGTATTAAAGCCATCATAGTAGGAATTTATGTATGGGCAAGCCTCCTAAACCTTCCGACAATCTTTATGATGCACGTTTTATCACAAGATTATTTTACGATTTTTATGGAACTGTACTTGCAGAAAAATGGGACAGGAATGGCTTCCGACGCCCCAGCAGGCAAGCCCTTGACGATAAGTCCCTTTATTCACCTTCACCCCATGTCAACGGCTCTGACCCATACACACGAATCATATGTGGATGCCGTCAATTTCGAGGCCATATTTAATACCCAATGGTTTTACGTGTGGAACCAGGTTAGGCTTTATGCCGTAGTTATTATGCCCCTGGCTGGCATTCTCATATCTTACACAGTCACGGCCCTAATCCTTTGTGGGAAATATCGGCCCAAAAACCGCTACATTAAAATTTTAAAAAAGTGTTATTGGTACATTTCCAAGTTCTTTGATAGGCTGTTAAAAGGTGTGAAAAGGGGCAAGGAGAGAAAAATTATTATCATATCATCAAAAACTGCACACGTGCTGTTAGGCACGGGCAATTCAGTAGTTATAGTTGCCATAACTTCGCAATACATCTCGAAACCAAAGTGGTCTTTAATAGAAGGACGATATAAAATCCATAGCCCCAGCTCGAAAATAGCCCCATGGAGGAATACGGTACTCAGAAGACTGAGCGACGGAACTCCAATATCATTTTTGGGACGGCAGACATTTGCCGCAAAAGCTTTAGGTAAAACAGTCCCAATGAACCTGAAATTTCGGAGTCACATAGCTTTATGTGCAAGTATTCTGCTCGTTAACACGATTTTGCTGGCACCCCAGGCGGTCACTATCATAGGAAGGTTCGAGCTAAAGACCCGTCTCTCACCAACATTCCCAGAAGCCATAAAATATTATTCGTTTTGTCGCGTGGCCTATATAATGAAAAATACGGTTAGTATATTCAATTTTGCCGTTTTCTTCTTGAGTAATTCGAAACTCCGGTTGGCCATCATACGCCTCATTTGTCGACCAATCAGGTGTTTCCTGACATTTGATTCGTTTAAATCTAAGCTCACCGGGTCTCTTCATTCTGTCGAACATACATTTTACTAATACAATTCCCGACATATTTTCTCAATTACTTTGGCTCCAGTGGGTTCAAAAATTACCCATTTACAATAAATTTTCTATTATTTTTATTTTTGGGATTAAAGTGACAAAGAATATATGCCTTTTCGAATATAGCAATTAATTACATTTGTGTTAGATATCCAACTTTTCCTGATATTTTTTAGATTTCTAGCAAATTTCATTTTAGCCAAAGTAGATTTATTATAATGTTTTTCAATTATTATCAAATATGTATTTTTTAACGTGTAATTTGTAAATATGTATTATACTTTTTTTGTCTATTTATCTCAATATTTATGTAGTTGTAAAAAATCAAGTTTAATAAATTTAAATATATTTAAGATGCGATATATACATTCAGTTGACTCACACACAAAAATGTTCATATTATCTAATTACATTAAGTAATTTATGAACTAATTAATCGGTTACGCTAAAAAAAAGCCAACTTTTAATATTTAGTGGGCCAATTTTTATATAATCTTACGATGGGCATTGTTTTGAGCAGTCTGACTCTTAATTAATCCAAAATTATCAATTAAGTTGCGTTTAAAGTCAAATTTTAGAATAACAAAAATAACTGTTTTTTGTTATTTTTCTTTAACTTGTTAAATTATATCAAAAATGTCGTACCAATAAGCATTCCTGCCATTGTATATAAATGTGATGAATATAAAAACAAACTAAAATTAACAACCTTTAGCGCTACATCTAATTTTAAACGGGCGTCGAAACGGTATTGCAAAATGTCAACATTCAAGCATGAATCTATCAATTTATATACTCATTATTTGGAAAAATGAAAATGTAATAAGCCATGACCTTAGATAAAAAAAGATTTTCATTTTAAAAAATATAAATATTACCTCAAACGTAGCTTTATATATTTGAAATTTTTAATTAATGGAATCTTTCAAATTAAATGTTAAACTCGTAACCCGATGGAAGACTTGGACGGCTATAGGTAAGAGGGAGCCAAAAGGCTGATTGGTTCAGTTTTAGTGATATTATTCTAGTCACATGCGAGAGGTCTGGGGTTCAATACGGCGCAAAACCTTTTTATTGATTTTTTCCTATTCCTAATGAACCTGAGTGGTAATTGAGCGGCAGGCATAAGCCGCATAACTAAAAAGGAACTTATTTTATATGATCGCCAGGGTGCTAGCTAATTTTACTATTGAACCCTGCGGTGGTATTATTACATAGCTTGGCAAATTTTTGAGATATATGAGCTAACTTGAGAGATCAGACCTTTTATCTTCAAACTTTAAATTCGTTTAACCTTTTTTTTAGTCCAACTTTGTAAGCCAGCTATAAACATTAAATTTTAAAAAAATGTTAAAAAACACAAAAGATTTCAAAACAAAAAGATATTGAAAAAAAAATTATTATCTAAAAGACAAATTTAAACATTGAATAATATTATAACACAGAAGAAATTTTTGAGATTTATGAGCTAACTACGGAAATCAAACCTCATCTTAGGGCTTTTCAAATCCCTTTACCGTTTTTTCTAATCAAACATAGTTAGTCAGCTAGAAACATTGAAAATTTTAGAAAAATGCCAATAAAACAAAAAAGATTTAAAAACAAAAATGAATTGAATTTTTTTTGCATATTTAAAACAACTAAACTGTTAAATTCAAACTTCAAATAAAACTTTTATTAAAAACCGATATTATATCGTGTCGTATTTAAGTTTGGACGCGAAATATTTTGTATTATCTAAATGCTGATGTAAGAGCTTGATATATTAAAAAATTTTATTTTTCATTATTTGATATGATAAATATAAGTTACAAGGGACTTTTATATGAAAAAAAATTTTCGTATAACCTATTGATGTAAAATAGCTATATACTTAAAAATTTTATTTCTCGTTATTTAAGATGAAAAATAGAAGTAACAGGTGACTTCATAATTTTTTTTTCTTTAGGTTTTCTTGTGATCGCAAAATCAGTCTATTTGGTCATTTTTTCGATTTTTATCTAGCAAATTAGCCGAGGTCTGAGCAAATATCGGAAAACGGAATATATGAGATAAGGCCATCATATAAATTATTTTGATGAATGGCCATAATTATTGGTAATTGCTGATTAATTTTTGTTGACCTGTGTTAAACCATAAAAATGCAAGTTCAAGGGGTCTTCAATTTAAATTTATACATTCGCAATTAAACAAAGGTTAGGAAAACTTTACTATATATTTGGGCAATTAGTTTCGAAATTTAGAAATAATCTAAAGAAGCCACTTTATAGTGAGCCTGTGGCCGATTTTAACAAGGTTTTTCTTTTTAAATATAAAAAGCCAAAAAAAATTTTATTTTAATGGGTAATATTATACAAAAAAAGTTTTATTAAATGAAAAAAAAACAAATTTTAAGCATAGTTTAAAAATCTTTTTTTGATTATAACACAGGTCAACCAACATATATCAATGTCAAAAACGTGAATTTTATAACATATAAGAATGCATCCCCATGATGGCCTAATCTCATAAATTTTTTCGTTTTTCTTAGTTTCTTCCGTCTTTGGCTCCTTAGATCCGTCTATAACGAAAAATGGCCTTTATTGACCAAATTGACAGATCTAAATATACCCTAAAAAGAAAAATTTAAAAATCTTTTTTGTATATAAAAATTCCTTGTAACTTATATTTTTAATCACAAATAATAAAAAATAAATTTTTTTAATGTATCAAGCTCTTACATCGGCATTTAAATAATACAAAATGGTTCGCGTCCAAACCTAAATACAACACAATATATTATGGGTTTTTAATAAAAATATTATTTGAAGTTTGAATTTAACAGTTTAACAATTGTGAATATGCAAAAATAAAATTTCAATTTATATATAAATTTTTTTTGGTTTTTTGACCTTTTTTTTTAAATTTTCAATGTTTATAACTGACCAACTAAGTTTGATTAGGAAAAACGGTAAACGGATTTGATACTCCCTATGATGGCTGGTTTAATCTCTGTAGTTAACTCATAACTCTCAAAAAATTGCTGACCTGTGTAATTTTTTGAGATATTACAAAACTATTGTACAACATATTTAAATTAAATGTACAAAACTGTGTTGTTTTCGTATTTTTTTTGATTGGTAAACAATGATGAAAAAGTATATACAAAATATTATAAAAAATTAATGAATATGTGGTAAATCATTATTACTTTTATTTAAAAAACCTTATAGAAAATAACATAATCAAAAATGATGGGAAGACAAATAAGAAAATATCTAAAAATTGACGATGTAAGATTAGTGCAATCGAAGTTTAGGGGTTAAATTGCTGATCAGATCCGAAAATCCAATTAATTATTGCACGATTTGTTAGTTGAACCTAATAAAATAAAGTATTATGCTTACTTAAATAAAAGTTGAAACATGAAAGTATTAGACGTTTGCTGAGGGCTATGTAGACCGAGCCACCCTCTCCGAGGCAAGCCGGTTTTAAAACGTGGGCCGGGAAGTTATACGCAGTAGATAAGGTAAAGTCCCCCCCCCCCCCTTCCCCAAATATTGTTATTATTTTTTTTATATCAATATTTTAAAAAAAAAGCTTTGTTTGGCGTACTACACGATAAATTTAGAAATTAATTAGAATTAAAAAAAAAGAGGCTAGTGAGAGTTAAAACAGCGACAAGTCTATATAGGTTAAAAATTAAATCGGCCCGAATCGTTGTTAATTAAGGGCCCTGACCGAGTTAGTTTAGGCCATGGAAATTTACTTGAAAAAGTTTAAATAGGTATTATAAAATATTGAAAAAAAAAGAACCCTTTTAAAACTATTCTAATTCTACGTTCTCAATCATTTTAATATTTGAATGCCCCCAATCAATGATATGTATAGCCAAATCATATTCTAATTAACAAAAATTGTAAAAAAAAACACTAAATAAAGGAAAAGAGTAGACATTACATATTATAAAGTGTCCTGTTTACAATTATTTCTTGGTAACGCGACTATTAATAATGACGCATTGCGTCAGACTTGTGAGATTATTCTAATGTTGCAATTAGGATAGTGACGATAGACTTAATAAATGTATTCTTTAGGTCTTAATTTCACGTAACAAGTAATATATATTTAAATTAAGAAAATAAATTAAATCATATTAACATGATGGTTAGGCAATCGCCCCAGGCCAATTCATCAATAAAATTTAAGGAATCAGTTTGGGGCATCTGGTATTATTTACATGCAAATAATACTAAAATATTAATAATTCTTTATAGAAATTAAAAAATTTAATCTGGATCTTCAAATTAAATATTTAATAATTGGCAGACAAGAGTATCAATCAAAAAAAAATATAAAAATACCATTCAATTCCGTGCTTAAACGCACACAAATTATTTCAAATCAAGTCTGGACAACTTGTCAGACATATTTTATGATTAAATTAAATTTAAAAATTTTCTAAATTAATTAAGTGCTTAACCGAGATCAGGTTAAATTGTGACTCAAAACTTATAAATATTATTCTTTACAGAATTTAGGGCCATAATACTTTGGCCCGGCCGGCGCCCGCCTGACATATTTTTCAAGTTTGTTTGGCTCTCGGTCCAAAACTTGTTTCTTGAGGCCCACAAATGTTATATTAGCTACAAATTTTTGCTAAAAAGTATAAATTAAATACAGAGTGTAGAAGTGATTATCGTGTGAAAATATACATTTATTAGTTTGGTTAACAATAGCTCTAAAAAAAGTAAGGTTAAATGGATTAAAAATCGATCCAGTCAGTAATCTAACTCAAGCCTGGCCCTTTTTGAATTTCAGCATTCTTGGCTCGTTTTTCGGGCAAGCCGGCACGAGCCGGGCAGGCTTTAGGGTTCCGACTTCTTTTATTTGGACTTTAAAATGCTATCCATTTTTGCTAAAATTCATTCTAAAGTCTTAAAAATCGTTAGCTTAAATAACAGCTGTTGACTTCATTGATTAAAGATCTAATTGGCCCTAAAGCCCCCAAAAAGCGTGCAACGGGCTTAAATAAAAAGAATTTGGGCCGGGACGGGTTAATAATATCTTTCAGAGTAGCTATTAGATAAAAGGCATAATTATGATAAATTATATAAGGATGTTTTTCAAAAATTCTAAAATCGTTGGAGCCAACAATCTTCTATGAATACAAATGGTATCTCCTTCCACTGCGTACAATAAAGTGTAAAAACAGATTAAAAAAAAATTTCTTTTGTAATAGTTTTGTTTGGAATGGGTTACTTACAGATTTATCATTTTTTAGCAAGCAACATTAGAAAATGGTAATATTTTCTCTCGTAAGCGTTAGACTTCTATTAATTAAAAAAATTACGCCATCTAGTATATATGAATTAAAGAACTTTACACAATCTTTATTGTAGAGTAGTTTAATTTTTCTTCGGCTATCTTTTAATACAGAAATAATTTTTGATCAATTTGTGATAATTTTGATAAATATATAGCTTTGCTAAATATTTAAATATAAATTTAAAAATAGTTATCGTTTTTTTAGTTAGTTGGCCAATAATAATGTTAGTTCAATTATCAAAAACTTAGGGGCTGGGATTGATTTTAAACAGCTTCGCGATATTCTGGTCGTGCAGCCCGCCAGACGCATTTTACAATTTAGGCCTGGCCCGACTAGGCCCAAAATTTGGTTTTTTAATTTAATTCGTCCAAATATTTTTATTACAAGATAAAAAATTTCAACATTGAAAATAATTTCGCAGGCGCATAAAAACGTTTTTTTTTTGAGTTTTCCAAAAAACTGATAATTGTAGAAGGTATCATCAAATTTGTCTTCGCAGCCCAAATGTTTTGGTATCGCACATAACTTGCAATTATTAACAGGTGACTATTACAGAATATTAGAGACATTAAAAAAATTCTGGCCTTTTGGTTTGCATTGGATAAATCTAAATAAAGGTGACACTGCCCAATACAGCCTAATTACATTTGGGGTAATCGAACACAAAGTTTTTTTAGGGTTTTTTAGTTAGCGGGAAATTACAACAATCGACGGGGACTGACTGTGATTTAAAATATATATATCAAAAGGTGCTTATCATAACGGTGCCCCAAAATACAAAAAAAGTGTGTTTAAATTTTTATTTTAATGTGCAAAACTTATTATTATCACCTAGATAACAACAAGGCTCTTTCCTCGTTGAAACTCTAAAGGCAACATTTGTTTTTGTTTTTGGGCATAGTTTTACACGTGGGCTAAACAAAAACATATTTTACCTTTTCAAAAAACACTCTATATTTCCCTAATGATTCACCCTTACATTTGACAAATTTTGGGCATGCTACGGTGGCATGCTAGCTTTTATTGAAGAAAGAGTATAGCAAAAGCCCCAGTGTCCCAATAACCAGTTGTATATTAATATAACATTGGATCGAGAAATCACTTTAAAATAGCTACATCAATATTCTTTTAGTGTCAATGACAGCCCTGAAAAGCCTATGAAATGGGGAGTTAATAGGCTTTTCACAGCTGTCTTGATTGTTTTAAAACTTAGATGTTTGCATTACTTTGTGAATTAAAGAGCAGCCTAAGAAGGGCCTATCTTTATACAATATCCGGCCTTGGCATTTGGATCGACTAGATCGATTTCCCGGCTGCACACGAACCCGTTAGCACATTCTCCGTCCCGTTTGTAAAAACCGTTGCAGCTTTGACCTTCGACCTATAAAGAAATAGAGATTAAAATTTATAACCCTTAAATTTTAATTTGTTTATGGTGGTTCTATGGTTGAGTTATGAGCTAAAAACGTAAAATACAAACCATGTTACAAATCCTAATATTGTAATTCGAAAAAAATATTAATACGCTTTTTTATATTGTAAACAGGACACTTTATTTTAAAACATAACCTTTTTTCCCCCCACAAACTTCTAAAAAAATTATTAAACAACCAAACAAGAACTTTTATGATATATTTAAAAAAAAACCTATCCGGTTAAAGTTTATTAGAAAGAAATAAAAACCAAAACCGTCTTTTACCACTTATTTATGCATTTTCGTTCCTCATAATGTCCTATTATTGTTTCCTTACTTAATGAAATATTTAAATTCTAGTATACTGAAAACTACTACGATGTTTAATAACTCGAAAAACATAATAATAGTTTAAATTGATTAAACAACAATATCGAATGTAATTTATATAAAACCCAATTACTTTAAGGCATTCCCGACAACATTTGCAATGGTCCCAGGCGAATCCTTGTTTACATTCTGTATAATCTGTGCATTCACTTTTTTTGCAATCGGTCACGCAGTTGATCTGCTCGAAAACGACGAGACTATAATATATGCGTTTTTTTTTAAATTTTGTAAAAAATATTGATTACACATTTCGACAAATTTTCTATTGTTTATAAGATATATAAGCTAAATTATGAGATTAACCCTACTAACTTTAAGACTTTCAAATCCATTTACAATTTTTAATGGTCAAGGCTTAATTTTTTTATTGAAACACTCTATAAATAATTTTAAAGTATTATATTTAAAAAAATTTGTAAGAAATTAAAAGGAGTTTACTATATAATTATGGGCTCAAGCGATATGATAAATGCATTTTAATACGGAAATTTAGTTTTTAGAATTATCTAGAGCGATGGCCGGTCAAACTTAATTGGTGCCCCTCATATTTGTCCATTTTTAATCTTTGTGTTGCAATTAGGTATACTTTTTTGTCATTTTATTTTTGCCATAAGAACCTTACATATTTAATGCCTTAAATCGCCTTGAACGTCAAATTGCATTCTAAAGGCGCTAAAAAAATTTTAGCCCATTTTTCCACCAACTCCTAGTCAAGAGCCTCCTGGTAGAGCTTAATTATATAAGTGAAAAAATTAACCTATGGATCCACAGAAACAAAGTGCTCAAAACAATCACGCTTAAAAAACAACTGTTGGAATTCATTGATAAACTGTTTATAAAATGTTGTCCTTCCAAAATAAATCCGGGTTTGGTGTATGTCAAGGTGCTCACGAGAAATAATTATAATATTAAAGATCAAGGAAATTACAAAAATAAACCTAAATAATAAAAAGCATTAATGATATGTGTTGAGAAATAAAAGAAATAAAATTATAAAGAGACCTTCTAGAATGCGTGTTTCTTTTTTTTCTATAATTTAATTGCACTTAAATTTAAAGGTTTGGTCCTAGGATCTAGTTAAAATTAATATCATGATGTATAAGAGCACATAAAATTTTAAAAAGTGTAAAGCCGAACAGACGAAGACAACTATCTTTTCTGATTTCATATGCCTTTTTCCGCCTAATTTAATTTTGCAAGCCTGCTGTAAACACAAATGTAAAACCACATTAGAATAAAAACTAATAATTAAGTCTATATAATAATATCAACAAGAGCCTTAACTTAGCTATAAAATATCCACAATGGTACCAATTTTAACAAATAGAAGCACAAATTTATTAATTTTGAGTAAACAAAATAAATCAAAAGCTTGAAGTTTAAAAATACATATTTATATTATTAATGAAGTAAAAGCTTTTATGCAATCATAAAAATATATTTATTTTGTTTTTTTTAAATAAGTTTTTGAATGACAATTTTTATTTGTTGATTTTATTTTTGACACATGGCCCGATTCTAGCTTTTTCAATTTGGGGGGGGGGGGGGGGGGGGGGCAAAAACATCGTGGGGACGGGAGGAAAATATTTGACGCCTTCGGCGGCAGAATTAGCCGGGACCTACATGTACACTAATTGAATCCATGTTCAATCTTTTTATTGTTAAAAAATTACCTTTACGCAGGTCACTACTTGCCACTAGAAGTTATTATCCTTTTTAAAGAAAAAAAATGTGGCCTCACAACTCGACGTTTAAGAGCCAAATAACTAACATATAGAAAAAATGTCAAATAGATTAGAAAACGCATTTTGTAATTATAAAAAAATTTAACAAATTCAATAGGAACACATTCTTTGTAGTTTTTTTATTAAAAAATTTTTGGCTACGTCAATTTGTTTAGATAATTTTTATCAATACTTATTTTTAAAAGAGGCTTCAATTTATTTATTTCTAAAAAAAGGATAATCAAATTTATAAAGGGAATCTAAAGATTCTAAATAAATATTATCGGTAAAGATTTATTATCAATAAATAAATTAATATTAAGATAAATACTTTTTAATTTATCAATAATATTTATTTTCAAATTTATGAGGAGTAGAAAATAAATAAAAATCAGAAAAATCTTTAGATTTTTTTATCTATAAATAAATTATTGTCATTTAAAAAAGTACTATATATATCAAAACAGTTTTTAAATAAATGTGTAAATATATTTGTATTTCTTAATTGGTTCATTTTTAACAAACAATGGTGTATTAAATCAGAATTTTTAGAAACATAAATCGTTTTGCATTGAAATTGATTATTAATAAAATTATTTTTTAAATGATAAATACAAAAAAATAAATTGATGATTATAAATATGGTCAAAAACCCCGACGCTTCGGCCATGTGACCTGAGATATAAAAACTTTTTAATTTATAAAAGAGTATTTAATATTTTTATGTAACTTTTTTAAAAAAAAACAATGGCGTCGTAGTGACCCGATGGGGCAACAGCCGGGGTATGGTCCCGCATTCACTTACTTCCTTGATTGCATTATGTTAAAAAAATTATGAAGGGGAGAAAAAATATCAAACCTTCACTTAAAATTACAAGACAATCTTTTACAACAAGATGCAATCGGTGGTTAAAGCAGTGAATATACGAGACATGGTATCCAGCCATTTTGCTTAAAAATACTTGAACACCACCTTTTTCCCCGAATATTACGTTCGCCCTCATTGTGCGATCAGGTTCTTTGGTTCTAGATTATATTCTAACAAAAGATTGTTGACAAGTGAGGATCTTCGGCATCAGATTTATAAATTGCTTTCACAAATATACAAAAAAGTAATTAAATAAAATAAGTATTGAAAATAAAATGCGTTTATTAAAAAATCAGTAATTTTCATTTTTTAATTGATAGCGGATGAGAAGTGTTGATATGATTGAAAACACTCTTTTAAAAAAGTAAATATTTTTAAATTAATTTTTAGATATTTTTAAGGGAGCAAATTAAATTTTTGGGGTGGAAGGGCACAAATAAAATTTAAAATGTATTTCGGGGGGGGGAGGGGGGGCAAAAATAAAATTTCTATGTATTTTGGGGGGGGGGGGGGGGGGGGGGAAATTTAATTTTTGGGTGGGGACCCCCCCCCCTCCCAAAAGGGGTCTAGAATCGTGCCTGTTTTGACAATACATGAGCGTTTATAGGTATAGCTATAAAGGTTTGGGTAGTCCAAAAAAAATCAAAATTTTTTTTATTAGAGTGTACGGGAATACCTAAAACCGAAACTTTATTGATGTCCTTATCTCGAAGTTTACATAATTTTTTAATTTGTTGTTTTGTACAATTTATCATGATTAGAATATTTAAAATATTGTTCCGTTAATCTGATCTTAAAATTCTTGCTTAGGGCACGTGCAAAGTAAGTTTTTATTTTCGTAAAATTTTGAAAATTTATTTTTCAAAAATTTTTTATTTCAGAAAAAGCATTTTAAGTGCATATATTAAATTTGGCAACTTTTTAAAAATTTGCGTTTTATTACAAAAATTTTTTTAAATTTTTAAAATTTCACAAAAATAAAAACTCACTTTGTACGTGCCCTTAACAAAAACTTTGGCATAACAATTGTCGAAAACAAGAGCTATCAATAAATAAAAATAGTAACGCTTAATGCATGGCAATTTATCAAATGGTTTCTTTTATAAAAAAAATTTGTTACAATTTCCAACTTTTAGATGTAAAATTCACATATTCTTTTTACAAAAATTAAATTTCCCCAGTGTGTTTGTCTATTTTTGTTTTTTGCGCCATAATTCAACATAACTTAGAGTTGTGTCGACCTGGGTTGTGATATTATAATTAAAAAGTATTCCGAATATTAGCAATTAATCTTTTTAATTTAACTAGATAAGTTGACAATTATGGCAGAAAACATAAATTTTGGTGATCTGCAAAGGTCAATACATATAATTTTTATCCACAGGCGGGCCCGACTCGAGGAAGGTTTCAAAAAGGCAAGGAGTAGGTTGACCCTTAACCACTTTTATCACCTAATCTAAATATGGTAAATAAGTTTACAACAGTAACGAAACACATCGGCGTTTTAAATAATTTTCCAAGTTTATTTCCAAATACAATAATTATTTTATTCACAAATATTATAATAATAGTAGTAATATAATATTTTTTGATAAATCATATGAGATAAAAAATTGAATACATTATAATTATAATTTTAATATTTTTTTTTACATTTTTAATGGCTGCTCAATTAAGCTTATGAAATAAAAATTTTATTGGTATATTGCGACGTAAATAAATTAAATTTTTTTTTAATTCATAAACTTAATTAAAACAGGTATAAAAAATGTGTTTATAAATAAAAAATATGTTATGTAAGCGACCTCTAATATTTCATAGATATTGAAAAAAAAATTAAAAGTGAATAGGGGCGGGGTAATAATAATTAAAAATATAATATAATTAGTTAGTAAAAGCCAATATTCAACTATATTTTTTCTAAATCAGAAAGTGCAGTTGTATTATTCAAAATAATTGCTTTTTTTCCCAAGAAAATTTAACATTTTGATAGTAGCATGTGACTATATTTTAAAATAACCTTCAAGGAAGTAAGATTTAAAAATCATCGAATGGCATGTAAACTCAGCGGTTTACTCAATGACAATTTTCAAAAAAAAAGGGTGAAAGGGGACATTGCTTTAAATAGTAGACTAGACGGCTATTAAATCTTTTAGGCATAAAACTGCACCATAATAACACAAATAGGTAATTAAATGTAAAAGAGCTTTCCATGCTATAAAACAATTTTTAGATAATACATTTGGGTACATGCAAGGATTGTACCATCCAGTTTAATTTTTTCAACTAATATTTTGTTATAAAATCTAATAAATTAATTTAAAACCTAGTGATTAAAACCTTATACTCTTCATGTGATTAAAATTTTAATTTAAAACTCATATATGATATGATAGAGAAAGCATTCGCTTGCTTTCAGATGATTTGTTGACGCAGAGGAAAAGAACAGTTAGAAATAGAAAAACTATATTAGCTAATTAACATAAAATACATGTTTGACTATTCATTCATACAACACACATAAAACGGGGAATAACAAGACCGGTGCAAAAAAAATTTGCCAGAGGAAGAGGATTGAGCTCCGATAGAATATTTGACAATAGAGTTTATGCATTTAATTGATATTTCTCCTAAGGTAAAGTCCAGGAGGGGATTTGGTTGAGATTATTAGGTCGAAAATATAGTGCAAATCACCAAAAATTTCCAATCTTTCCAGTGATAAACTTTTGTTTTATGAGAAAAAAGTGGGGGTAGATGAAGTCAAGAATTTTTGGCAAAACATTTAATTATTATGTTTAGGAGTTTCAATACAAACGAAGGATCAGATATTAAAGCCTTAAAAACTAAAACTAACGAAATCAGGAAAGCAAATTGACACGATAGCTTAAAAACAAGATTTAAAAAAAACCTCTCCTCAGACTCCCATATCGGACTGATTTGGATGAATAAACAGAAGGGACATAAAATTGAATGGGTATAGGTTTTGCTCAATTTTAATTTTTAACTCAGTAATTAATTGCACAAGTACATTCAATTTCACCAGGGCCAATGGCACTCCCGCAAGCTTAAATGTGTTTTTTGCAAAAAGAAATATTATTAATAAAATTTGAAAATGTATGTGTCATGTCATGAATTATTTCAAAATAGGTAAAATTTAAAAATCGACAAATTCTTTGACACATTTCTCGCTTGTCGATATCCTGAGGGGTTCTTCGTCGTAATCGTCAAAGTTGCTAGCGTCACCGGGCCCCTTGTTTTTGGGGATGAAGGGTGCTTCGATCTGGAAAATTTCACAAAAATATATTTAGCAAATTTATAATTTAGAAGATAGAGATAGTGTGATATTTGTGGTCGACTTTTATAGGCAATTAAAAGCTAATTATTAAAAACTTTGTTTAACAAAAACTCACGTTCTGTTGTTTTATCACGTCTTTAGAATTAAAAAAGGAATGTTTTGCTCACGAATTAATTCTAGTTTTTCTACGGATACCTCAAATTTTTTATTGGCTAATATCATAATTTTTGGCAAATTTCATCAAAAAGGTAGTCAATAAAATGACTTATTTACTTTAAACAAGAACTTCACAAAATTAGTTGACAAAGTCAAATATATTGATCTAAATATGTAATTTTTTTCTTAACCCAACAAAATAAAAATTAATGTACTGAATCAGAAAAAACTTAAAGAATACATTAGAAAAACATTTTATAAACTTTTTTTTGATATATGGAAATCCAATCAGTTGTTGCAAACCAACGATGGGTTTTGATGTCGGCGACCCCGTTTTTCATATTACCGAACCGTTTGGTCAAGTCAACTTGCAATAAGTTCCGGAGTAAATCCTTTAGGTCTGAGCTAAAATGCGAAGGGAAACGGACCTGAAATAAAAATTAAAAAGTTAAAATATAATATAAAAAACTGTTAGTTTTGGTCATCAATTTTAAATATATTACAACAATGCAACTATTTTCCTTAATTTAAAAATATATCGAAGACGACGGCTATATAAAATAACTGATAACAATAAATAATTATGAGTACTTTGTGGATAAAGCAAAAAAACATTTCCCGTCACACAGTTGGGTTCTTCTTCACAAAAAAAAATTAAATAAAGCGCGTTCAGACTAAATTCATTTTTTCAAAAAATTTAATTTTGACATTGAACGCATTTTAACAAAAAGTCGCCATTTTTATTATTAACATTAAAATAACATTTCTAAATAAAAGGTTTTAGAAAATTTTGAAAAAATTAAATAACTCGAAATTTATAAAAAAAATGAACAAGCGCCCATCAAAATTCCAAATTAAAAAAAAATAAAGTAAAACAGATGTCTTTAATTAAATAGATGAATAAACTATATTTATAATAATAAAAACCATATTAATAATAAAATAGGGCATTTTTTTGTCACAGGTCCCAATTGTCATAACATTCAATTTATGTTAAACATGTGACAATCATATCTCTTGTATAAAGCTGGAAAAAAGCCCATTTTAGGGCCAAACTCATTTTTTCATTTAAAATACGAAAAATTTTAGGGTTTTAGCGTCAACCGAGAAATATTTATAAGATTCAAAATTTTCTGTTTATATTAAGTATCTATGTATGGTTAATTTTATCTGTCATAAAATTTTGGAAAAACAAAAATTTGAGTTTAGCTAAAAAAATGGGCTTTTCCCCAGCTCCGCATGTAACGGTCATTTGATACGCATATAGCAATCATAAAACGCACCTTTCCGGCCACAATCTTTTCGTATATTTGTATGGGTTGATCGGCAAAGAAGGGAGGGTAACCGGCAGCCATTTCATACACCAGGACTCCAAAGGCCCACCAATCGACGGCTTTGTTGTAGCCCTAATATTAATTGTTTGCTTGTATTGAAAGAGAACAAAAATAATAATAGGGGAGCACATTTGAGACAATTAAACAAATTGCAAAATATCTCATATTTTTTCAGTAGCATCTCGATGATTATGATCGACAGAATCTTTTATTATAATCAAATAAATATGCAACCTCTATATTAAAGTTTATTCTTGTCCATATTAATTTAATCTCAAAAAATTTCAACCACTAAGATCACTCTGTCTTTATCAGAGAAAATTAAAAAATATAGTGCAAAAAATAGCAGAAAAAAATCATTTTTCTCCAATATACTTTGCTCAAGATAATTTCGGGAGCTAAATACTCAGGCGTTCCGCAGAGCGTCCAAGTTCGACCCTTTACACGTTTGGCAAAACCAAAATCTGTAATCTAAGAAGTTAAATAAATTTACATGAAATTATTTATAGTATATATAAAACTTTGAATAATTCAGCTTTTAAAAAATCAGTTATATTGACGTTATGCCAAGACCCATTAGGTTGCGGCACCGTCATGGATTTGCCTTATCTTAGACAAGCAGCCCTGCCCCGCATGGCTAAATGATATCACTGGACAACAAAATACGACCCTAAGCATCATTTAGGGCAACTATGGTGTGTAGTCAAGTTTTTGGCGCTGATCACGAATATGAAATTAGAATTTTAGCCAATGCCTCAGATTTTTAGTTATTCGGTGTCAAAGTCGAGATTTTTTAATTTTTGGGGTATTTTGGGCTTCTATATCATAAAACCTATGGGTAGTAACAAAAGTTTAAAAATATAATTAGATAACGGAAACATTCATTATTAACGTAAGGCGTTTTAATTATTTTATATTTAATTTTTTTTATTTTTCTATATTTATAAAATTAGTGGTTTTCGTCACAAAATCCGTTTTTTGATCCTAAATAACTTGAAAGTAAATTGCTAATAATTTTAGGTAATAACCTTTTCTAGATATGTTTTTTATAAGGAATCTAAATATGCCAATATTTCTTTTTTGGAAAATTGATTGTTAAAGAAATTTTGTAAATTAGTTTCCGAACTTTGGAAGCGGGTAAAAAAAATGAAGGCATTGGAAAAAAAAACTAAACCAGGGATCGTTATCGCAAGAAAATTCTCGACAAAACCCTCGAAAAAAAGTTTATGTTGTTTTTTTTTGTAGTCCATTGTATTTAATGCAGGCCAGTGACCTAGGTTTTAGGGCCTTCTATCAGAAAAAGAAGTATCCTTGAATTTCGATGGTTGCTACCCATCTAACAACTAACTCAACGCTCTGACAAAGGGAAAGGAAAAAAATAAAAGTTTAAAAACATAAAAATTATGGCTAATTAATAAATGAATAAATATTGTTATATAAGGACATTACTTTGAGGTAACCTTGGGTATCAATCATAATATTTTCGGGTTTCAAGTCCCGGTATAGAATGTCGAGAGAATGTAGGTATTCGAAGGATAAGACGACCTGTGCGGCGTAAAAATTGCATTGCGTTTCTCTGTTCAAACAAAAAAATTCATTCTAATTTTAATAAAGTTAAATACATACAAAATATATACAACTTTAGGGAATTTAATGTTACAAAAGTCTAAGGAAAGGCCATAAAATTATTTGTCAGTTAAGTAAAATATATATAAACAAAGTTAAAAATAAAAATTTAAAAACCTGAAACGGCCTATTCTCCTAAGGTGGGAGAACATTTCACCACCCGTCACAAACTCGAGTACCATGTATAAATTTGAATTATCCTATATGAAATAATAGATAAAAATTACAAAAATTAGAATTTTAGTTACCTAAAATCAAATACATTTTTGACATCAATTTGTTAATCAAAAATGTTTAAAATTGTTTTACGAGCTTTTTAAACATGAAATCTAAGGGAATGTTTACAAATTTATGTGTTCTATGTATTTTATTGTTATGATATTTACACTTTTTTCCAAATATTTTCATGATTCTCAACCAAAAAAAATTAATTTTAATTTAAAATAATATAAACAATGTTTTAGCAAATCAAACGAATATTTATTCAATGCATTAAATTATAAAAAAACAAATACAAAATAAATAAAAAAAACTTTGAAATTGAATTCGAGGCGAACTAGGAAGGGAAAATTAATGGCTTGAAGGATGCGTTTTTCATTAAGTGTGTGTTCGACTTGTTTCAATTTGAGAACCTTTAAATATATATAAATTATAAAAAAATCACTAAAATGTTGTTTTTATAATAAACAGCTATTTTCGATGATACAAGAAATTTATAAAAATATATAAAAGTACCGTTAGGAAATGTTAAAGGGCTATTTTTATATTAAAAATCAAAAATTTGTTTTTATGATATACCAGACACAAAAAAATATTTGAATCCTTCTTACTGTGTTATATTTTACAAAAGCTTTTTACATTCAATCGAATAAAACATTTTTAAGATTAAAGAGATTACTTGTTTTAAAATTTGATCATATGTTAATGACGAGAAAAAATTTTATTTTTTAAAAAAGATTTGTTACCCATTATTTCCAAGTTTATTAAACAGCTATATTGATTATCATTCAAATAACCATAGTTAATTTTGATAAATACAAATAAATGTTTTAAAAATACCAAAATTAATAAGTGAAAAATATATAAAAATAAAAATTTGATTTTTCCTTAACAACTTAAGGTGTAGAAAAAAAACACTGTCATAAAATGTCTAAAATGTTGAATTAACTGGAAAATGATAATTTTATGTTATATAAAAATTGTGAAAAGAAAATTGTTTTTAGTTTAATTATCTCTAACAAGACCGTAATACGAGAAAAATAAATGAGACAATTATTAATATGGTAGGCTGCTAAAGAAAAATTTGACCATATTAATAATAGAAATATAAACCTAGTAAAAGCCAAGCCAGTATAATAAATTAAGAATAAATTAAGTGCAAAGAGCTACTAAAAATTCCCAGGCAAAAAAAACAAGCTACTAATAAATAAAAAAAAGAGATGAGAGAAAAAAAATTGAATTGATAAATAAAAAACTGCCTTAAAATATTAAAAAAAAGAAGCTAAAAATAGAACACAGGAAAAGGAGAGATATATAAAAAATTACATCTGGAATAAAATTGAAAAATATAAAATCAAGGTCAAATTATATGGTTTTAACGGGAGAAGGAACGAAATTTTAGGTTTTGGTGCCAACAATGTTTTATTTCCCCTCAGTCCAAAATTATTTGTTATCTGATGACCATCGCTAAGCCAGAAAAGACGACATAAAAACATGGCTAAAACATTCTGGCGAAACGAGAGTTATTTATAGATAATAATTATATGTGGTGTTTTAGATAAAAACTTTGTAATAATATATATATGTTTGTCTTTAATTTGGCAAGATTATAAGTAATTATTAATAATTAATATAATTAGCAACAATAAAAAACTGTATTTATGGTAATATAAATGATATCATATTTATTAATATATATAAACAGCTTTTAAGATATATAAGAAAATTTATGAAACCTATTGTTTTATAATTTTTTAAGACTTTTTTGGGTAAACTTCGTAAACCAATTATAAGAATGAAAAATTGAAAAAGAATGTGAAAAAAAAACAAATAATTCATTAAAATTACTGAAAAATTTATTTATAAACTATCAAGCTTTAAATATTATTCTTATTTCATATCAATAAAAACCCCTATATAAATTAAGGGATAATATATTTTTCCTAGATGTAGATGATTTTGCAACCCATAAATAAAATATTTCTTTTTTTAAGTTTAAAAATTGAAGTTACAGTTAATTTCAATATATTTTCTCCTCTAGGTCGCAAAATTAATCATTTTTGCCAACCTTTGGACCATTTGAGTATGTAAAGCCAGATATAAGGGATGATTCAAAAAAAACATTAGAGATAAGGCCATCTTTATAGAAATTTTTTCGCTGCAATTTCATAAACTTCGCCAAACATTCATAAATATAAAGAACTGTGTATAATAATTAAGGCATGTCAAAACTCCGGAAGTCGGGACAAGTCCATCAACTCCGGAATTCCGGAGTTTTAGATTTTTGAAATTTGCTAGTAAACAATAGCTTATTAAAAATATTGGAATTATTTTTGAAGTCAAAACTCATTTTTGTTTAATGAAAGTTGTAAATAAATGAAGGAGCAGCTAATTATGTAATAATTACATATATTAACTAGCAAATTTTAATAAAAACTCCGGAGTTTATGAACTTCTTCTAGACTCCGGAGTTTTGACATGCCCTAATAATAATAATAACAATCCCAAATCGTATGAAATAAATCACCTTTTGTTTATCGAGTATTTTCATGGCATAATATTGCTTATCTTTCTTGTTTAAGACTAGCATGACTCGGCCGAATGACCCTGTCCCAAGCGTTTTTAACCGCTCAAAATCGTCCAAACACGCGTTATTCTATGCGAGTAAAAAAATTAAAAATATATTCCAAAATAATACAAAAATAAAAATCAATAAAATTACATTTTAATAAAAATGTCTTATACAGACATTACAGTTTTTTAACATTTTGAGATAAGGCGCGTTCAAAATAAAATTTTGAAATTTAAGAAAATTTTTTTTATTATATTTTACCAAATTGTGAAAAAATTATATGCTTCGACAGAAAAAAAAATATTAAAAATTAAAATAATTAACCTAATGTTTCTTGGCATGCATGGAAAACTTTTTCCTATAACTCCTAAGTTTAAATAAAACAAAATTGCTCATATCATAATTGGTGTGATTCGAATTATATTAAAAATTAAAATATATGGGCGCGTTCAGACTAGGTTCATTTTTTTTAAAAACTTTTCTTATAAAAAAACAATTTAAATGCTAATAACAAAAATTGGCGACATTTTGTAAAAAAGCGTTCAGTGTCAAAAGGTAAAAATTTAAAAAAAAATTCCTCAAAAAAAAATGAAATGAGTCTCTGAATGAGCCCTATAGCCGCGTTTATATGTTTTGTTTATAAAAATGTATTTTTATTTTCTGTTAAATGAAAAATATATAAAAACGGCAAAATTTAATTCAATTTTAAATATACTAACTTATTAGATGATCGAGAAAAAAATGTTGGTAAAAGTTTAAATTGTAATTTCTAAATTGTTTTTTAAAAAAATCCTCATAAAACCTTTTATTTTAATTTGGATATATTATAGGGCACGTGCAAAGTGAGTTTTTATTTTTGTGAAAATTTCAAAATTTTGAGAAATTTTATTTTGAAATAAAACGCAAAATTTTTAAAAGTTGCCAAATTTAGTTTATGCACATAAAATGCTTTTTCTGAAATAAAAAATTTTTTAAAAAATTTTGAAAAAAATAAAATTTTTAAAAATTTCAGAATTTTCAAAATTTTACGAAAATAAAAACTCACTTTGCACGTGCCCTTATAATAAAAAATAAAAAGACAAGATGCTAATTCAATTATTGGCTTCAGCATAAATATGTTGATATTGTCATTTCCAGGAAAAAGTCTCTGGAGTAAAAAACTTTTATTTTCGTAAATGTGCATAGTAATTTATGTTAATGGGATGAGCGCAATACTTAGGTAACGTATCACTTTTAGAATTTACGGCGAAAAATAGAGAAATTCTAAAAAAAATGGCATGGCCTACATCGGGGAAACGTTTTAAATAAGATTTGAGTGTTGGTTATATTAAAACTCTTCATTTTGATAGATAAGAGCAGGGTTGGGAAAAAAATAAATGGGCTTTTTTTTTAACAAGTTTCTGATTTTTTTTCCCAAATGCCCCAAACTCGTGGGCATGGCAAAAGAAAAGTCCCTTTTCTTGATTAAAGAAGAGGGAGCATTAAAAAAGCCCATTTTTAAAAAAAAAACTCCTAGGAGCTTTGAGAAAAAATAACCCACCCATCATTATTATAAAGAAAAAATCAAAATTTTTCGAAATTATTAAAAAAAACAAAAAATGGGCTTTTGGGGGTTTTTTGCCCCCTTTTTTAGTAAGGGCTTTTTTTGAATTCTTTTGGCCCTTTATTTGTAGCTCCCTTTCTTTATTTATGTTTTGGTGGCAAAAAATGAGCCAAGGTTTTTTGGCTCATTGTTTTCCCAGCACTGGATAAGAGCACATTAAATTTTACTCAAAAGTATGACCTGAAAAGTTAAATTGAAGCTCTTTTAAAATGTATATTGGCGCTAGAAGCCTCTTAAAATTTCAGGTTGCTGTTATGCATAAATTGACCCTAGGGAAAGGGTTAAACTAATGAATTACTATAGGCAAAAAATGGCCAATATTTAAGTGAAAAAAATTTTAAAGGGCTTGCTTAATTTGTGGCAAATAAATTTATGAGAGTGAATAAAAGAAACCCATAACATGGACTTGATAAAAAAAAATTAAAATTTTATTAAATTGTGAGATTGAAAATTCTTAAGCGCTCTTCGCTCCAAAAATTTTTTCATGAAAACTATATCTAATAATTAATTCTTGCAAAATTATTATGCCAAAAAAAGCAAATTTTATATGTCTGTTTTGTTTGAAATAGCTGTGAAATTTTTAATAATTTTTGCAAGTATAAACGCACCCTTAAATAAGAGAATTATAAATAATATTAATAAGGTTGTACATGTTGAGGATTTTCCCATCGTTCTTTAAATTCCCGATTAGCCTTTTCTAGGAATTCTTTAACTAGAAATAGAAATACACATATAATATAATAGCATAATAACCAAAAATAATTCTATAAAAAAGAAAACATGTAAAATAAAAGAAAAAAAAATCACTAAAACGTTACAATTTTTTTAGTCAAAAAAAAACTAAATAGACAAAAATATCTTTATTTAAAATGTTTAAACTATTTCCTGTTTTAATCACAGCCTTAAATGATAAATACAAATTGTTGTAAGGCATCCAGTAAATTGATTTAGAGGTAAAGTGTTAAATATAATGTCTCGTGTTAATAAAAATACAGGTCAACTCTATCAAAATTATAGTGTTTAAAGGTAAAATAATTCAATAATTTGAAGTTTAAATCAATTAACAATCCTAATTTAGAAAGAATCTTAAAGCTTGAAATTGATACAATGTAGGAATAGCATCCAAAACATATAATGCTCACCATACAATACAAATTAAACGATCAAGCTAATTTTGTCAAAACTCCGGAATCGGGAAGGCGCCCATAAACTCCGGAGTTTTTGGGATTTGCTAGTTAATACATGTAATTATTACACAATTAGCTGAGTTTTTGGGAAGTTAATACATCTAATTATTACACAATTAGCTGCTCTTTCATTTATTTACAATTTGTAAACAAAATGAGTTTGGACCATAAAAATACAAATTCCAATATTTCCAATAGGCTAATATGAACTAGCGATTCCAAAAAAAAAAACTCCGGAGTTTATGGACTCACTCCACATTCTCGGAGTTTTGACCTGCCCTAATGGTAATACATAAGATCGGTTAATCCTAATTGCAATACAGAATTTTCTTAAAACATCGAAAATATGCGTAATTTTAGGCGCTTGGTAAAAAATTGCCTAAAGACACCATGGACCGACCCTGGTTATATAAGTTAAACTCATAACTTGTCATTCTATAAAAACTGAAACTAAAACTAAATATATCAAATATGTGTATACTTAAGTCAAAATATTGCAAAGTCACTAGGTTTAGTGTCGCCCAAGTATTTTATCAACGGGTCCGCAAATATTACAAAATTAATGTTGCAATGACTAATTATAATAAGCTACATTTTTAAACTTTTGGGAATGCGATAGGTGTTATTATATGAAAACTTCTATAGCACTGGACAACAAAATTTGGACGACCCTAAGCATCATTTATGGCAACTATGATTTATGGTCAAGTTTTTGGCGCTGATTACGAATATGAAATCAGAATTTTAACCAATGCCTCAGATCTTTAGTTATTCGGTGTCAAAGTTGAGATTTTTCAATTTTTGGGGTATTTTGGGCTTCTATATCATAAAACCTATGGATAGTTACAAAAGTTTTAAAATATATTTAGATAACAAAAACATTCATCATTAACGTATGGGGTTTAAATTTTTTTTAAATATTTAAAATTTTTTTATTTATATAAAATTAGTGGTTTTCGTCATAAAATCCGTTTTTGATCCTAAATAACTTGAAAGTAAATTGCTACTAATATTGGGTAATAACCTTTTTTAGATATGTTTTTTTAGGGAATCTGAATATGCCAATAGATTTTTTGTAGAATTAATAGTAGAAATTTTGTGAATTTTTTTCTGAACTTTGGACGCGGTTTAAAAAAAATTAGAGGCGTTGGAAAAAAAACTAAACCCGGGTTCGTTATCGCAAGAAAATTCTCTACAAAACCCTCAAAAAATTGTTTATGTTGTTTTTTTTGTTGTTCAGTGTAGTTTATCAAACTTGCACTATTTCAGGTAAAATTTTAGCTAAAAACAGTTTTTCAAAATTATTAACTTTAACATCCTTGAAGTTAATTTTGAATACGTATATAAAACTATGCCGAACTAATGAACATTCGTTTCAAAACTATTTTTCCGTTTATTTATTTTTAAATAGTTTTTTCCCAAACTACGAAAACGCATGTATCCGAATTTTTGCACAAAAACTTACAATATTTGAGCGTGAATAGCAATGCCGGGCTAATTGAATTAACCGAGCCCTGTTGGAGCAAGGAATTCCGTAATAAAGAAGAACTTGATGCCGAAGATAAATCCATTTTCACTCAAATCTCGGGCCAAGTGATATATTATTTATTAGGGCGAGTAAGATGACCACAACCCCTCAATTGAGGGCGTCTTAAAAGAGGGCAATTATTTGCTGGATCGACCAACACAAAATGGTTGGCATATAGTCAAGATCATTGGCAATATTTTATTCAAGGTTCCCCCAAAAGAGAATATAAAGAACAATCGTTTTATCTTAAATGAATTTTGGAGATAAGATTTGCGAGAGAATTAAGGTAATCTCGTGGGTATGATTGAAATTTTTAAAATTTAAATTTGGGCTAAAAGATTATACAAAGGTGTTGTAGTAGAGGAGTTTCAAGTTTTAGATTAAACAAAATATGATAAAATAAAACATTTTGGATTATATTTCCAAAAAATAATTTACTGAAGATTTACAGATCGATAGATATAGTTGCACATTTTTTTTTCATTTTCATGTAGCACAAAAATATAATAAATAGCAATGGTCATTGTCAGTAGTAGGACATCTGTTTGAAGGACTAATTAACAGATATGTTTCAAGACCACACATGACATTGTATATATGTATATCAATTACATATTAATTAATTTATGTTTCAGGTATGTATATTTAACAAAAATATACAGATATTGTAAATGTTAAAATCAGAATATGTTAACATTTTAAAAGCTGCTAAAAAGGGAATAGAAATGAAGGTGTTGACATTCAGAATATCAATAATAATAATAATAAAATTTGGAATTGACTAACCCTTTTACTGAATGTTTTATATAAAACAAAAATGAAAGTAAAAAAAATATTTATCAAAAAAAAACAGGTTAAAAAAGTTTACAATAACGTAATAATAAAATATAAAGGTTAATTAAAGTGAAAAAAAACAAAGTATTATGCTAAATTTAAATATAAATTGAACAAAACAACGAAAATGGAGAGAAATGTGATATTTTCATGTCAAAAATGGGAAAGAATTTCAGCCAGTGGAGAAAAGAGCTTATAATTAAAAGTGTCAATTGTGTCGTATTAAATACCATTAAATTCCATCAAATTGTTCTATTTTTGGCAAGGAAAAAAAGAATAAAATTAGATTTAAAAATAAAAATTTATAAAAAAAAAATATTATTAAATAATATTAAAAATTAATTGAAAAGGCATAGTTTTAAGTTGTTGTATATAAATTCTATAAAAAAAAATCAATCGAATTATTGAAAAAATTTCAAAATATGTGTTGTTATTGGTGAAGAAATAATTAGCCTATATTTTTCATAAAAAATTGAGAGATGAAAAGTTTCTAAAGTTTTTATCTCTATATTTATGTTATAATATCTCGCAGATAGTGATAAGATAGCTACAGATGCTGTTAAGAATAAGAGAAAAATTCAATATGATGGATTATAAATTAAATTTTTGCTAAATTTTTAGTATGCAAACGCAACTGAGTTTAGACATGTATTTTAATATTTAATTAACAAACATGATATTATTTGGGTATAGGTCAAATTATAACAATATTTGTAAAATAAAATAAATAAAATCCCTATGGTTTCCTATATTACTTAAAAATAATTAAAAGGCCAAGTCTAATTACACAGGTCTACAAATTTTTGAGAGATATGAGCTAATAACAGAGATCAAACCTGCCATTTTAGAAATTTTAAATTCCGTTTACAATTTTTTTCTAATCAAACTTAGTTGATCAGCGATGAACATTAAGAAAAAATGTCAAAAAAAAAACAAAAAATATTTAAAAACAATGTTAATAAATTTAAATTGTTTTATGCATATTCACATTAGTTAAACTGTTAATTTCAAACTTCAAATGATCTTTTTATTAAAAAACGATAATATATGGTGCCGTATTTAAATTTGGACGGATTTTTGTGTTATCTAAATGCTGATGTAAGAGCTTACATTATTAAAATTTATTCGAATTATTTTATATGAAAAAGATTCTTAAATTTTTTCTTTTTAGGGTATAACTTATGTCATTTTGGTCAAAAAGGGCCATTTTTCGTTATGGACGTATTTAAGGAGCCGAATGCGGAATAAATTACGAAAAACGGAAAATTATATGAAATGAGACCATCATGGGAATGTATGCTTATATATTTTCATAAACCTATTTTTGACGTTGATATTTGTTAACCTGTGTAATTAAACTAAAATTTGAATTCTTAACCTTACAAACCAACTTTAATAACTCAGGCATTGGAAAAATTAATAAGTATTAAAACTTAAAACAAAGTTGTTAGTATTTGTAAGCAAAACATATGAAAGGGAATAAGTCTAATATTATATTTCAAAAAAAAATAATTAATAAGACACTAATAATACTCTATATTTATTAGATAATTTTATAGAAAGTAATGATAATAATAATAATAATAAAAATACAATAATTCTTTCCACTCTCAAGTTTGGAATAATAATATATATTTAATAAGTAAAATGACAATAAAAATATTATTCAAAATAAACATAACATTTTCAATGTTAATAGCAATAGAGTATATATGGGGTCAACATTAAACTAATTTCATATTTCCAAGACAAAAAAGAGCAAAAGGCAGCACAAAAACAATTGATAAAAGGACTATAAATTTTAACTAAATTATATAATCCCAATCCAGTCAAAATAATACAAAAAACACATGATAATGGTTGATTACACAGGTCAACAATTTTTTGAGAGTTATGGGTTAACTAAAAAGATACCTGTTATTATCTTAAGGAATATTAAATTCGTTTACCATTTTCCCTAATCAAACTTAGTTAGTCAGTTATAAACGGAAATGTTTGAAAAACCAAAAAAGATTCAAAAACAAAAATAATTTTGCATATTCACAATATTTAAACTGTCAAATTTAAACTTCAAATAATATTTTCATTAAAAACCGATAATATATCGTGTCGTGTTTAAGTTTGGGCGCGAAATATTTCATATTAGCTTGATATATTAATAAAATATATTTTTCATTATTTGTGATTAAAAATATAAGTTACAAGGGATTTTTATATGCAAAAAAGATTTTTACATTCTTTTTAGGGTATATTTAGATAATTTGGTCAAAAAAAGCCATTTTACGTTATAAACGGATTTAAGGAGCCAAAGACAAAAGAAATTAAGACGAAATGTATATTAGATTAGGCCATCATGGGGAAGCATTCTTTTATGTTTCCATAAAATTCACGTTTTTGACATAAATGTTTGTTGACCTGTGTTATGCGCATTAAAAAATTAAGGATTATTGGTTTTGTCATATATCAAAGACATATATATTTATATGAGATTTTTTGTTTTAAGCCATGCCCAAAGGTACAAGTTATTGTATTTTAAGTTTGTCCATCTGATATACATTGTCATTTAATATTTTTAACTTTTTTGTAATCAGTTTGGACTCCATACTAATTATAAAATCAATTAAAAAATTTAAAAGATGACAAAACTTCAAAGAAAATTCACAAAGAAAAAAATTTAATATAAAACAAAATTAATGTGGTTTAAAGGTCATCCATCAATTTAGTTGTTAAAAATTGTCACAAATATAATATAAAATTAATTTACATAAATTTAAGATTTTGAATTTGAATTAAGGCTTGTAGCATAACATACTTACACAATTAAAAAATGTTTAACTTGCAAATTTGGATAAATTTTATTTAGGCTTTTAATAGGATACAATAAAATCATGAGCTCAATTGAGGGAATAAACAAGATATAAAAAAACTGTAAAACATTTGAGATTACTAAGGTCAACTTCCCAGAACCAGTTAATCCTAACTAAAAAAAAAAATTTTCTAGAATTTTAAGTTCAATATAAAAACCTGGCAAAATTAAAAAATAGGAGTTTTACTATTTCAATAACAACAAGTAATTAGGTTGTTCACTATAGACCTAAGAATATTATTTATAAAATGAGGTTAGCCACATTCTAGAGCAAACCTTAACTGATTCATAGGCTTAAATAAGACCATTTAACTAATTAGTGTATAGGAATGAACACTGTTATTCCATTATAATCGTGTCTTATCTGTAAAAAATTTTTTTGTAAATTAGATTTAATAAAAAAATGGATGGATCTTGCTAAATAAACACATGAATATGAAAGGAATGCAAAACCTTTAATCAAAATGCCATTTAGATTCCCTTAGCACATATTTTTTTTTAATTTATTGATTGGAAATAAATAAATAAAATTGGAATAAGAAACAGCATTGTAAAAACAATAAGTTTCCATAGTAAGTGGTCAATAATTTTAGACTATTTATAAATGTCCGAAAAATGAATGTTCGAAAAGACAGAACACACTAAAAGTATGCAGTTAAATCGATAAAATGACTTTTATTTGGTCGAAGATTTACTTCAAAACAAATAATCTCTTTTACTTTCGCGATAAAAGAAAATACAAAATAAAAATATGACAAAATAAAAAATTATGGCGCCTGGTTTCAATTACAATCCTTTTGAGAAAAAAACTTTTTAAAAGTCCAAAAACTAAACAAAACAATAAACGTTTTTGTAGATAAAGTTTGTTTAGATATGAGTAAGATGAGGTATATGTATTATAAAAAAAATAAATTTAAAAATAAATACAATTTTTATAATTAAAAAAAAATAACTCAACTATGAACCCGCCCTTAAAAGAAGAATTGATATTTTCACATAACAATCAAAAAGGACATTTTAGAATTCGATCACGAGAAAAAAACAAATTGTACTAAAGTAGAAAGTCTGGTCTGAAAAAACCTTAACCATATTAAAAACAAAATAGTGAATTCAATAATTGGACATATGGACAATATAACTGTGAAAAATTATTGGCGTCCTGGTTATTATAAAAAAATATCTGTCAAATTTATTTTGTTTTTATCAAGATTTGTCTTAAGGGAAGAGAGGAAAATTAGGATATGATTCACTTTTGGGTATGAATTAATTTAGGTCATCAAAATTAATTAGCTACTTTTGAGATAATTTTAGACATCAATGAAATATATAATGCAAAAGTCAAAAAATATTAAAATTTAATAGTCATAAACAATAAAAGTAAGGCCAAGCTATATGTTAAATTATGTTATATATATGGAATCAATGAGAAAATCACTCAAAGAAAAGGTGAAAAATAACACAAAAGCGTGCAAAAAGTAATTAAAACTTGAATCCGATCAATGAGACAAAACTAAAACCAAAAACAGAAAACATGAAGTTGAACATAGGAGATTCGGATGTAAAACAGAGAAAGAAGAATTTTAAGATAAAAGTGAGAAAAAAATCAAGGCGACGGCATGAATCGAACCCAGGCCTTTAGAGTCAAACGATAGTATCAATAAGGACGACGCACCATAACGGTAATGGGCCCAGAGATTGTAGCATTGATGGGTGTGGATATCGTTTCCTGGAGATGCAACAGATGTTGAAGCTAGCTGGCCCGGGCCGGCCTCAGTGATGGAAGAAGAAGACCCTGGGTCGGTTATACCAACAAGTTTGAGGAAATCATCGAATCCGCCGCCTTATTTTGTACAAGGGGTTTTTAATATAAATATTTATATTCTTGAAATGGGGGATGTGACAAGGAATATTATCATTGAATTTAGAGGAGCAAAGAGTTTAGTTAGAATAAAAGGACGCGGCCATACTAACCTAATTAAAAAAAATTTATAAGAAGAAGTTTTAGTAAATATTTTAAAGAACGTCCTATTTTAAGTTTTTTTACATTAAATTTTTTTTATTGTCAGTCCAAAGTTATAAACACTTGTTGGGGAAAATGGTTAAAAAAAGGAATTTTATCAGTATAATAACTTTTTAATTTATAGCTGGTCCGCATCCTATAATAAATAAAAAATTAATATGCTAATTCAAAAAATTGGGAATTTATTTATTAAATTTATGTAAAAATAAAGACTAGATATAAATGGAAATATGTATGTAGCAATTAAAATTGAAAAATTGTTAAAAAGTTAATATAAATATAACTATTCCAAAGGTAAATTGAAATGTAAGTTAATGTGAATTGTAAATTGCAAAATATATAAAAAAAAAGATTTTTTAAAATAATTAAGTCAAAATTTGGAAAAATAATTATTAATTTTAAGAAAAATTTACGATAAGAATCATAATTACCTGTCCGTTTGACGACAAATTCGTTGTAAGCATTCTTAAATTTTTTCATTCATTCAAACAAATACTTTGTTGTTTTATTCTTGGTATTGTAATTATACATTATAACGGAAACATTTTGAAAGGAATAACATGTGAAAATAATATGTTTTGGAGAGAAAAAAACAAATTTTTTTTTTGACGTGTCTTTTCCTCGGGGTGACCTTTATACTTGAAAGAAATTATGATTTTTACAGGTAAAAGGGTCTAAATTTAGGGTAATTTAGCAAATTATAACGTTTTTTTTTCGAGCAATAATAACAGTAGATGTAAATTCGTCATTCTGGGAGCCTTACAGGCATTTAAATAGTAAAATTACCAGGAATAATTTACGGATATGTTAGATGGTTAAGTAAGTGGTCAAAAATGGGTTAAATAGGACGTGTAGGGCAAATTTCATACATTAGGGTTTCGCAATTTAGTAAAAACATTGGAAAAATTCAGCGAGATATTAAAGTTTTTTATTGTTTTTCGTACTTTGTAAGATTTGGATATATATATAAGACAAATGTAAAAAGTTTCGGAAAAGAATGTTTTTTGTTTTGTTGCCGTGCAGGTTGTTGTCGCCTTAATAAGTGGAAAATACGAGAATAGGGCGCGTTTTTTTTTTGGCAAAATAGAACTGCAAAGAAGCGAGGGGAAAAAAAGAGTGAGAGATTTGGTATATTGCTCCACAAGGGACAAACTTTTTTCTTCCGTTTTATAAAGATTAGGGAAGTCACAAACAGATTATTGCTAAGTGTGCAAAAGAAATAAGTAATTTTCACAAAGATTTTAGGGATATGAAGATGGTGTTAGAAAGCGAAATTATAAACGAATTTTTAGAATTAATATAAAGATTCCGTAGGGAGTCTTTACTTTAAGTTAAAAGAATATTTTTCGAAAAAATACACGGTAATTTTTGTTTCAAAAATAATAATAATTAATAAAAAGTTAGAAAATTTGGGCAAAAAAAACTTTTGATCTTGAAATCTGTTTTTTAATATCGTTTTGTATATCGGAACTGTCACAAGAACTATTTGATTGAAGGCGGGAATGATGTTTGACAGAAGCCAGCTGATATCATTTCCATCAAAAACATTTTGAATGTTTGATTTGAGGGCGCATGGTCAAAATAAATTTCAATGTTAAAAAAAAATCTTAGTTCGTAATTTTTCAAATGTCTTTAAGGACTCCCCTAAGGGCAGCTAAAAATTTGACAAATTGGAAATAAAAAAGCAGTTTTATAGATAGGAATTGTGCAAGGTGCAGAGGGGATACATGTTAAAAGAGTTTTCAGTCAGTGTAAAGTATAAGCATTAATCCATAATCCTCTAAAGGAATATAGGATCTTGGGGATGTGTCAACTTACCAGATTTGGAATATCATAAATAAATTTCAGTTGAGCCTAGCACATAGAAATAGAAATTTTTTCCCCTAAACAATTTTTTCTGTATCTAAATAATAGTTTTTTGCTATATATATTGGATTCTCTCAAACCATGGTATATTCCAGTGTTGGGGCAGAGAGAAAAAGTTGTTTCATTTAAGGTTTTTATTTCACATATACATTCAAAGTGATAATACATGAAAAAAAAATTTTAGTTACAAAAGGTAAAAATATAAATGTAATTGCATTATAAAAAATACAATTTATAAATTGAAAAATGTGTTAAATGGGTAGAACCTATTACATTAATACAACTTGGGGCAAAATAATGAAGGCAATAAATATATATCAAATCTGCCTATATGTAAATAAAATAAAAAATAATTGTTATTGTTAAAATTTATTTTTTTTGCTTTCATTAAATTGTAAAATAACATATAAAATTAAAAAAATATTTAAGTTTTGAAACATTTAATGTTAAGATATAGTTATTTTTATATATAATATATACAATGAAAAAAACAGGCCTTTAAAAGCTACAATTAGCATTCCAAATAACAACAACATTGCAAAAAAATATATATATACATATTTACAGCAAACAGAAACACATATAAAAGGATGAAAATATGTTCTATAATTGCTATGTAAAATTTATATAATGCAATTCATATTTTATGAAAACTCTAAGGTATCTATTTTTTATTTAGCCTAATTGCTAATAAGACAATATGATCTATAAAGTATATGTTTCTAAATTTATAGATATTTGAATTCTGTTTTAATTTTATAAACCTGTTTCTTGGGTATCGCCTTTTTTGTTACTGGTAGTGTTGCCCATGAATGGTTATTTTTCACCTTTTCTGAATTTTAGAATAGCCTTTTCCATGTTTATGTGAAGGAATGAATTAACAGATGATATTTAAAACAGTGTAAAAACCAACTTTTTTTATTTCAATGTTAATAGTTGCTGGCAACTTGCAATAAATAGGCAAAAAAACTACATTATCGATTTTTGGAGTTAGAGACGCTAAAAAGTCAATTTAAGGAAATTAGATAATTTCGGAGTGTGCCAATTAAGCCAATTGTAAATAGAACAATAAATACTTTATACAAAGTATCATAACATGTCCTATACATAAAACCTATAAAAATTAAAAAAATATTATTGAACCTGTCTCCACTTATATTTATTAAGACATATAAGAATCTTTAAATATCCCATTAAAATAAATACTCAAAGAACTTTTTTTTGCCTCTTTTCTACCAATTTTGCATCAAAAGTATACACACGTTAATAACAGATTTAAAAAATTATTAAAATTATTTTAAGTATACATATTACTTTGTTACTCAAACCTAAAATTGTAGAAGCGTTTAAAATATAAATTTCGATTTTCACAAAGTTTTTATTCGGGTTAAATTATATTTGTTGATCAAGATACAAATCTTTTCAATTACATGTTTAAATAAATAAGGGTTCATTTAAACTAGACTGATGCCCTATGCTGAGAGGGTAATCAGAAGCGTCCTGGGGAGGGGGTGAAAAATAAAGTAGGTGTAGGAAATATTTCGGGGTTAAGGTATGATTTTTAAACAATTTACAAAAATGATTATTCAGCAAAGGGGAATGCGCACCAGATTCACCCCTTGACCCCTCAGCTCAGTACGCCAATGGCAGTAAATTAAATATAATTTTATTTAAGACGTGGTGACTGACTTTATTTTTAATACTAAAGCGACAATAATAAAGTGCAATAACCAGGATCTAAAAGGAAGGGGGAGGCTGGCTAAATTAAAGGTAATAAAAATATGATATGTCAAGAATAAAAAATTTCTTAGCCTAAAATTAGGGGTGTAGGTATTAAAATATGCGACCTTTATTTGAAAATATACCATAAGAATGCTTTTTTTCAAACACAGGTTTAAAAATATGGGTTTACGGGTAAACACATAAATTTATAAAAGTAAGTCTATATATGAAGTTAAATGGATTAATAATAATGAATTTTTGTCATTGTTAACAACACATATTTTACAACATTCAGGTAAAATTTGTCCACTTTTCTCCGAAAATGAGTCTGAAAACACAAATCATAGATATATAAAGGTATTTTACATTATTGCCTCGGCGCCATTGATACCCTAAAATAAATTTTGAGTGATGTAAGATTACATTGTTTTTCAATTTACAAAAACAACAAAATATTACAAGACTTATTAAAGAGGCACTCTATAAAATTGCAAATAGGTCAGGTACATGGGAAAAAATACGCGGGTTGTGGTTCAAAAAAGCCACAAAAATCCAAAATTTTATTGCTACCTTTATCCTATAATCAGGGTTGAGTTTGGCAAAATTTAGATATTCTCTGTAATTTAAAAAACCGAAATGTTAAAATTCTGCTACGGCCATAACCAGAGAGCGGGAAAACCTGACACGCATAGCAAAAAAAATTTATATCCAAATGGGAATGTCGACTCGGACTAAGATTTAACTGGCAAATTGTCTTTGCGCTTTAACCCCCCCCCTTTTCTGCGTCGGTTAAGAATCTGGTTAAACATATGTCCCATTTAGAATCTAAATTAATGTGAGACCATGTTGAAATTTAGAGACTAGATAATCAAAAAGATTTGCTAAGAGACACAGGTCTAGGTTGATATTTCTATTATTAAAAATAGGGCTGGCTCAAAACATGGTACTTCATTCTAAATCCGGCCAGGCTGAATAAACAATTATATATTTCAAGATAAAAATTTTGAATTTACAAATATGATCCAATTATTATATATTGTCATGAAAACTTTACCAATTTTTATAAAAATAAGAGAGGGCAGATATTTACATTTTATTGGATTACCATAGCCAATTATATAATATATGTTACAAGTGGGTAGACAAAATTTATCCAATATAGGTATAATCCCAAACTAATTCATACAAGTAAAACACCGCGGGGAAAAAACTGTTACATATATTTTTTTTTGAGATGGAAAATAGAGCGGGGGAAAATAGCAAGGTGCGTATACGGAAAATGCATTAACAAGTTGGTTATAAAATTTTTTTATATTCTATTTTTAGTAACACACTATCGATTTTTTTTATTTTTGGAATAATGGAATGTAATGAAATAACATGCCATTACATTATTACAAAAAATATTTTTATTTTTGGCAGCTGATGGGGGTGTGTTTCGTGGGAGGGGGCGAATTGTGAGCGCGGTTCAAAAAAATTTATGTGACAAATAATATATGCCATCTATCTAATATTTTTTGTCATATTACAATCGCGAGACAATGGACCGCGTTCAAAGTGAAATCTTAAAAAAAACTTTTTCAATATTGATAAGTTTATTAATCGAATTGTAAGAATATAAAATTTCAATGTTAGGGCGCGTTCAGACTCGTTTCATTTTTTTGAAAAATTTTAATAATTTTGAATTTTTTTTTTATTTTTTTTTATAAAAACATTTATCGAAAAACATTTTAAATGCGGCGACTTTTTGTAAAAAAGCCTTCTCAAAAGGTAAAAATTTATAATTTTTTCAAAAAGAACTGAGTCTGAACGCGCCCTTAAAAACATCTTTGATGTTAAATACTAAATCTAGATACGATTTAAATATATTTTTAAAAGAGCTTTAATTTGAATATGCTAATGCAACATTTTAACAAACTTGTACTTAGGGCACGTGCAAAGTGAGTTGTTATTTTCGTAAATTATCAAAATTTTGAAAAATTTTATTTTTTAATAAAACGCAAATTTATAAGTTGTCAAATTTAATGTATGCACATAAAATGTTTTCTAAAATAAAAAAATTTTGTAAATATTTAGAAAAAAAAATAAATTTTCATTTTCAAAATTTTCAAAATTTTACGAAAATAAAAACTTATTTCGCAAGTGCCTATAAATACATTTTTTTGCATCTTATTTATATATACATTTAGAAAATATAAAATTGAATTTTGCTAGGGTCTATTACATGCAACCAAATAAAAAAAAACTTTTTAAATAAATAAAATGATTAAATAATTATCAGTTCACAATATATTCTTATTAGAATTTTTATTTAAAAAAAAATTAATTTTAAATAACTTATAACAGGCCACGTTAATTTTTTTGGTTTAATTTTTTCATAAAAATATTAACAATTAATTTTTTTATTAAAGGGTCACAGCACAGCCAGGAGAATAATCTTTTCGCGTTTTATTACAGATTTATTCATTAAATCTATGTATTTTGTCTCAGGCAAATGCCGTCAAATTATAATTTTATTTAACATTTAAATTCTATTTTTTTGATTTGTATTTGTATATCTCCAAAATATGGTTGTAGGCTATATTTTATTTTAAATTTTATACGTTTAAGCTTGAAAAAAATATATAAAAAATTTGGCAAAACTCGATAATTATATAAATAAGTTTTTTGATTTTAAAGAAGAATTAAAATCATCATTATGTAATATTAAATACAAATAAAAAACTGAAAAAAAATCGATCTAATAAATATTTTGAGGGCTTTTTTTTTTTTTAAATTAGATGACCTAAAAGACCTTTAAAAAGATATATAAATTTATTAAAAGAAATAAGTCATAATTCAGTTGACAAACCTAAAAAGCTTTAGGTCCGGGTAACGTAGTAATAAGATAAAAATCGATAATACTTAATGGTGACCTTAAAGTCTAAATATGGAAAATAAAATTTTATAATAAAATAATATATATATATACTAAGAAGGAAAAATTTAACCTATTTTGAGTATAAAAAGAATTACACAATGATTTGGTATGAAAAAATTAGAATTTTAAGTCTAAGTTTTAATTTTAATAAAAATTTTATCTTTTAATTGTGTTTTTTAATTTTATGACTGAGCACTTAAGTCGTATCCAGTAATGGACATTGAAAAAATGGCCGTTTTGGTTTTTAAGGTAAGAGGCTGTGACCTAAATTTTTTTAAAAAACACGAAATAGCGTTATGCAAGTTTATTCTAACATTTTGTTATAATTTAAACATTTTTTAAAAATGTAAAATTTGAATCAATTTTATTGTTAATATATGTTAAAATTTTATAGAAAAGGTCTATGAATTTTTTCTATCTTAATGCCCAAATATAATTAACCCAAAAAATATAATCTAAAGGTCATTTGATAAATAGACATAGAGAAAAAAATAAAATGTAAATAAGAAACACAATATTTAATTGTTTCCGGTATAAGGTAGAACAAGACAGCCAAAACTCTTTTGTTACTGTCAATCTGAGAAATTATAATTCTACTTTGACTACCACCATGACCTCATATTTTGAGAGTTGAACATTTTGAACTGAACTAATTTAATTGGACAAATTGACCAAACCTTTGGAATTCAAATGGAAAAAGAATTCGAAGATGTTAACCGTTACAAACACTATATAATGGCCTTTTTACAACTTAATTACACATATATATTTTTATTTTCCTTTTTATTTTATTTTTATAAAATAAATAGTTACCAAATAATTTATATTAATCAGGTGGTGCAAATTATTTAAGGTTTTGAAGGGAAATGATAGTTTTGGAATATTGAAAAAATTTATAGATTTTTGTTCCACAACTTTATATAAGACATATGGTCTGCTCAAATTTAATATTTCGAAATTTTAAAATGTAAAAACCTATTGTTTTTCAAAAGTTCAAAATATATGTTATTGCTTATTGCCCCATAAAATTATTTTATCCAGCGAAAAAAGGGGAGATATAAATGATACCAATGTATTCTATAAAGACTCCACGACGTATAAGCTATCATAGAGCCACGGAAAATATATAAGATAAGGCCATCATGGGGATTTGCTTTTACGTTTTCATAGACTTATTTTTTCTAACATTGATATTATGTGTTATTAGCAGGAATATTTCTTAAAATAATTTTTTTAAAATTCAAACGAAAATTTTGAAAGTCATAAAATTTTATAAATATTTAAAGGAAAACTCACAAGTCTAGATTAAAAATGCATTATATTTTTAAGTTTTCTTTTTTTTTTTTTTAAAAAACTTGATAATTGGCCTATGGAAAAGTTTTGGTAAATATAGATATTAATATTAAATTTAAAAAAAAATTAGTTTTTATATTAATGTTAGACCCCTGAATAAGAAGTCTGGAAAAAACCCGTTTGGTTTTAATAACATTTTAAGTTTAAATCCAGGCCTAATTAAAAATAAAGTTGGAACTGAACTTAACTTCTAAAAATAAAATTGCGGGTAGGAGTCGAATGGATAGAAAGTCAAAAGGCATGCACTACAAAAGGAAAGCAAGAATAACTATATTGAACTTTCCAAAATAACAATATAAACAATCATTGAACTGTCTAATATAACCTGGCTAGGTTTTAGTTATTAGTTAACCAAATTAGTAAAATATTGAATATTTAATGTCAATTAATTACCAAATAGGTATAATTAATTCATCAAAAATGAATTAAATGAAAGAACAAATAATTATTGTCAAAGTTTAAATAAGGAAATATATTCATTTTCGAACTCTGACGACAGCCATTTTTCACGTAGGCCGTGTGCAAAGTGAGTTTTTATTTTCGTAAAATTTTTAGTTTATTAACATATTTTTTCTTCAAAATTTTACGAAGATAAAAACTCACTTTGCACGTGACTATATCCGAAATAAATGATTTAATATTTAGTGGGCATGTTCAAAATGAACTTTTGATATATTGCACAAAGAAAATTAAAGTTTTGTTTTTCCTATGTATTTTAAATGATGTGAAAAAAATGGTCAAAATTTTATAGTTTTAACAAAATGCTATTTTTTAGGGTTTATAGAGTCAAATTATTATTTAAAATTCGTTTAGATATATTAATGGATAATATATATATTTTACGGTTATTTGATGGTTAAAAATAAATTGAATATATAATATTTTATTATATTGCTAAAATGGAATAATTTTAATCAAAATTAAAAAATAATACCTCGTTCCAAATTCTCGGCTTGAGACATGTGATGACTTTCGGAATAATATCCGCCACCACTGTTGCCAGAGCTGCCTTCCCTGTGCTTATCTTTGTCGTGTGAGAAAATTTGTTTAAAGGCTTGAATATTCATTCAAAATTTTTGTATTTTTTTTTAAATTTTAATTTAATTTAAAAGTTTTTTAAATATTGTAGAGAGTTTCCCGTTTTAATTAGGAATATAGATAATGTCATTATAATTTGGAATGAGAATAATTGAAGAATGTATGTAAGGTGATTGCTTTATATTTATGGTTGTGTTGCTGAAAATGGTAAGAGAATAGGAGTCAATATATGTCTACCGAAGTTTTTGCTTATAAAATGGTATCCAGGTGAATAATGCCAGGAATTGCAATTAATTATAGCTCTTTTTATGGCAAATTGTGCCAAAAATTTATTTTAGTATAGTGGCGTATTTCTTTTATATGGAAAATAATAAGAGTTAAAAATGCTAGTTTGGCACGATTAGCACGTCTAATGGTTTGGTCCAACTTTCCTAGTGAACCGTTTTGAATTAAATGGATAAAAATATGGTAAAGTAATTTTTATTTAGTTTAAAAAAGGAACATTATTTTGTTTTGTGAGATATGCAGTGAGCTCTTAACGGTGGAAAAATATGGCTTGAACATTTAGATTATTATCTCTGTCCATTTTGGTTGTTTTTCAAGGCGTTATAAAATGTATACAATTTAGTTGGATCGGTCTTTCTACTAGGAATAATTTCGAATAGAATGCCCGTTGCACGGTTGAAATCCGCTGAAAGAACGAGGTCGTTTACGTTAAAAAAAAAACTCTTAATAAGAATATTAACAACAATGTTATTAATAATATTTTAATAAATTAAAATTTAGCTGGAAGAGTTTACTGATATGTAGATTTGGGTTATATATATATTAATATTAAAAGAGTAGAGAAGGAAAAAAAAACTAAGAAACCAATCAATAAATGTATTCTTCTATTTATCGAAAATATCTATCTTCACTGTAACACACTGAGGATCGTGTGTAAGATTTTAAACGTGTTTAATTGGGTTTCGTGGAAGAGATGCGTAGTGTTGTTGGTAGAGTTCTAAGATCAAGATTAAACATATTATAAAGTAATAAGACATACAGATTGTTAAAAATTGATAAAAATTTTATTAAAATTTCATATTTAAAAAGAAAATGGGACTAATCTCAGCTGAGTACGACCCTTTTAAGGTTGGGATTAATGCGAGAAAATTTTTTTAATGGTTTTTATAGTGCAAAATGGATTGATAGTGGGGGGGGGGGGGGTGTTGTAACATAATTTGAGGTAGATGGATTTATGTCGGTCCCTTTTTGAGATCAATAAAAACTGTAGCGCATGTAAGTCTAAACCACTAGTGTTTTTAAGTGTTGAGATTTCTTGTTTTGCCTTAATGTTGCCTTAATGGATCTAACATGTCCTACCTATAATGGCGGTTTTAAACCTAAAAAATGTTTTAAAATTTGAGAAAATATTTTTGGTATAATTGCAATGAAAAAAACTTTAAACATTTTAAACACGAAGATTTTTTTGAGTAATTGAAAAGTGTCTTCTTCAAACGATTTAAATGAATATCATATTTATCGGTTCAAAGAGCTTCCATTTTGTGATAAAAATTCGATTTTAGAACATTTATAGAATTGTTATAGAAGTAGTTAGATAATTTTTTAGATATTTTATATGGATTAACAATTACAATTAATAAAAACACAAATTTAAAAATTATTAAATAAATTAAAAACACTGGATGTAGTTGAAACATAAAAAAGCACTTAGCTAATTTATTCCAAAAAAGATACATTTAAATCAATGTGTATCAAATGCTTTTTGAAGTAATTATATATAAACCAGTCAAACCCGGGACAATACAAAGACTTTCTATTAAATTACCTTAATAATTTTTAACATTAAACTTTAATTTTTTAGATTATGCAGATATGGTCAAAATGAGAAAATTAGGCCTAAATGGGCTGAAAACGACTTTTATGAGACATATTTCTACATTTATAAGCAAAGAATGCCCCAATCAATGGCACAAATAACACGTGATTGATGACCGTACGTAAAAAGTTGGGCATGCCGCTAAAAATGCATTAATGTATTAAACCCCTATAAGCGATAAAAATCAACGGGTACGGGGCCTCAATAAAGAAGGGGCTGTAAGGAGGTGGTTTTTTTAGCAGGTACTCCTAATCCTGCATGCACCAGTGATTTTTAATGAAATACGGATATTAGTGCTGACAATTTAATTTACCATTATCCACATAAGTTTACATCATTAACGCACTGATCCATCTGTTCTTCTTAAAATGACTGGTGTATTTGATGATCCCGTTTCCTGTATATTTTAGGCTAGCTTTATCAAACGAGCAAATTTTTTCACCCCCTTACCAAAAAAAAGGTCAAAAGAGACCCTATCAATGTATAGTCTATAGTAACGAATTATTTTTAACCATCTTTGCCCAACCGGACACCTGATTAACTCAAGTTTATATGAACTAACCGGGATTCGGTTCATTTAAATGCAAAATACTGAATTTTAATGAAAAATTACATTAAATATAAAATTCAATTTGAAAGACCACTACGTAGGAAGCAATTACCGTTAATCTTTAATCTTTTTTTTTTCAAATACACCCCGGCACCCTAGCTAATCTGTTAATTTTAAATACAAATATTGAAATATATGAAACAAATACAAACCTATAATTCTTTAAGAAGAAAATATTTTATTAGAAAAAAAAACTGAAACACAAAACCTCATTAACGGGAGAATATAATCCATTTGGAAATTGCAATATGAATACGCGCGGGAATCTTCCACAATTTAAGATTTTGCTACGAGAATATGGATGGATGCTACTCCCAATAAATATATAATCTTCTAAATCACCTTTGTAATATTATACAAAGTATATACGCACACCTGGGGGGCGGGAAAAAAAATTTTTTTTTGGGTTTTGTTGCGACACAAATAAACAATAAAAAAATAAAACAACCAAAGAAAAAGGTATGGGGGGGGGGTATAATTACAGGTGTACTATGATGATGTTATATGGAAAATTTAACAGCAAGTTATAGTGTAGTATTAGTTTTATAGTGAGAATTTGTTTACAAAAACTGTATGAGATTGAGTAGGTGTGGGATAACAGGTGAAATAAATAGGTAAATAACACACACCTGTATTTGTTTACAATACTCAGGAGCTGATTATTCGATGTTTGTTTACCTTTAACGATATTTTTTGAGGTTTTTTATTTAAAATCTTTAAAAAAAAAGTTCGTACATTAAATTAATCGTAATGAATGCATCACTGAAAAAAAATGATTTTCAAAGAGATTTGCTATACTAGAAAAGAGTTTTAAATACAAAAAGGGTAAAGCTAGATAGGAAGAGTCTCTCAAGATATTAAAAATTGAGTTTTTTTCTTTGGCACACGTTAAATATTGTTTCACAATTTATTTTTGGTCATATTTTATTGAAGAAGTTGAAATTTTTCAATTTTTATGTTGTATAAGGTTTTTAATACCTCAATTATATATAATATGAATCAAAGTTTAAAAGCTAGAGTAGGGCGCGTCTACGCTGCGTCTGCATAAGAAAATTGGTCAAAAATTTAATTTTTTTTATAAACAAATATATAAAATAAAAGATGAAAACATGCTAACTTTCAATGTTGTGTTATCATCATTTTAGAGAATAGACTTAACAAATACATGGCAATTCTTTGATATTTTTTATTTTCTAAAAACTCTAAAAAGTTTGAACGCACCCATTATATGAACATAATATATTAAATATAAATTATAAGTAATTTGCAGAGATTTTTATATGCCAGCCGCTTTTTTAAACCAGGTTCATGTCGTTACTTAGCTATAATTAAATGAAATGTCCTTAGGGTTTCTTAACCTTAAGACCTGATCATTGTCAAATTTTTAACTCCTCAACTCAGCCCTAAATAAGTCTGTATCTTTGGCCCGGGGCTCTATTAATTGAATAAATAAATTAGACAAAAACATAAATTTTGAATCACGTTCATGTTCTACTTGTCCCTCTAACTATGCAAATTCAAAATTCTGAAAAAAACATTTTAGGTTCAATTATCCCAAATGTATTAAAGGCTGTTTTGGGCAATTTTACCTTATTTTAATACGTCAGCTTAGTAGATGTATACTTCTATGCAATTAAAATGCCTAGAAATTTTTTCCTATATAAATCATCCGTAACAGCTTTTAAAGATTGAGATATTTAGCGCGATCTATGTGTGGGCTGCGGATACAAATTTAATGAGATGTTATTCACCCTTCGACAATTAAAGTTTTTTAAGAAAACCCAAAAGTTACTTTTTATTTAGTGCGTCCATAAAAACAATTTAGAAGGCGAATAAACCACGGGCCGAGCCAATTTATTACACCGGTTAACAAATATCAATGACACAACCGTGAATTTTATAAAAAATAAAAGATTTTATCCCCATGATAACCTTATCTCATATATGTATTTCGTTTTTCTTAGTTTTTTCTGGCTTCGTCTTTTTACATCCGATCATATCGGTAAATGGTCTTTTTTGACCAAATAAACAGACCGAGAATACCCTAAAAATAAAAATTTAATAATCTTTTTTTTCCATAAAAATCCCTTGTAAATTATATTTATCATATCAAATAATTAGAAATAAAATTTTTTAGTATATCAAGCTCTTACATTAGCATTTAAATAATACAAAATATTTTGCGTCCAAAATTTAATACGACACAATAAATTATTGGTTTTTAGGGCACGTGCAAAGTGAGTTTTTATTTTTGTGAAATTTTCAAAATTTTGAAAAATTTTAATTTGCAATAAAACGCAAATGTTTAAAAAGTTGTCAAATTTAATATATACACATAAAATGCTTTGTATGAAATAAAAATTTTTTGACAATTTTCAGAATTTTCAAAAATTTACGAAAATAAAAACTCACTTTGCATAATAAAAGAAATTAAAATTTCATTTTCACAATAGCTAAATTGTTAAATTCATACTTCAATAATATTTTTATTCAGGCCCGATTCTAGCCTTTCCAATTTGGTCACAGCAATTTTGTAAGGATGTATTATTATTAATTTTGAAATTATTTGTTTGCCATTTTACCATGGAATCTTACGTATTTTTTTGGGGGGGGGGGGGGGGGGGGGCAAAAATAAAATTTCTATGTATTGGGGGGCAAATTTATTTTTTATGGGGGGGATGCTCCCCCAAAAGGGGTGTAGGTTTTATTAAAACTCGTAAATTTAGACAAGAAGTATAATGTATTTAGCTGACAATCTAAGTTTGAGTAGAAAAACGGTAAACGGATTTGAAAATTCCTAAGATGGTGGGTTTAATCTTTGTAGTTAACACGTAACTTTCAAAAATTTGTTGACCTGAATAGGAGAAACAGTAATGATAATAATTAAAAACTTGCAACTTAAAAATCTATGTTAATTAAATGTCAAAAATTGTTTCCATCCTCTGGCAATATGATGAAGCAGAAAAGAAATTACAGGACCAACAAGGTACAATTTTAAACAATTAAATATGGTTTTTTGTCAAAAACTTGAAAATGTGTGGACCCTTTCCTTAGGACACGTGCAAAGTGAATTTTTATTTTCGTAAATTTTAAAAATTTTGAAAATTTAGAAAAATAAATTTTTTAATTTTTTTAAATTTGTTTTAGGAAAAGCATTTATGTACCAACACTTAATTTGACAATTTTAAAAAATTTGCTTTTTATTACAAAATAAAATTTTTTAAAATTAAAAATATTCTACAAAAACTCACTTTGCACCTGCCTTTATGTAAGTAAAATTTACGAAATAGCTTAATAACTTGCAACTGCCCATTGAACAGAAAATGCCATTTAAAGGTAGAGAAAATTAATTTTTGTAAATATATTTTTTTCATCATAGCCGCCTGTTAAATTTGCCAAAATTATATTTATATATGAACCATTGTTTTACTTTTATAACAAGAGGTAAAAGATCCACAAGTGTTTTTTATAATACCTTTATTTAGCCCATGTAAAAATATGACTAAAAAGAACATTATTTGCCTATTTTAGGAATACCTATAGGAAGAAGGAGCCAGGTTGTTATCGAGACTGATAGTAATAGGTTTTGCACAAAAATACATCGTATTCACTCTAATTATTAGGCTGTATGATATACACCTGGTGATAAAAAAATCTAACTATTAGATCACGTTAATTTCGCTATATTGAAAGTCCCTCTAACTAAGAAAATAAATAATTCTGTTAAAACATTTTGTGTTAGATTAGCCCAAATGTAGCTGTAGGACAATGCTGCCTTTTTTAACGTCAACCTAGATATATCCTTGAAAACAGCAAATTTTTTAGAGAATATCTTGAAAACGCACACCTGTATATTAGTTTTTCGGAAAAATCAAAAAAATGGTTTTTGAGTGCCGCATACGTTTTCATTGTTAATAAAAACACTAAGTTTATATTAACTTTAATTAATCTTTATGATTTTTAATATAAAGTGTCTATTTCTAAGTTAAATTTATATCTCTAGTCACTTATTTCTAAAAATTGACAACACACCTACACACAATTTTATCTCAATATTTTAAAAAATTTATAACAATAAAAGGTATTTAATAAAATTAAAATTTTATTGCATACTTAATTAGGCAACAAAAACCATAATTAAAAGATTAATTGGCTGAGAACTGTCGTGATCACGAGAAAAGTTAATATTTATTAAAAAATATTGATTTTTTTAGTTTTTCAAATTCTTATATAAAAGTTAGAAACATGCAAAATATATTTTAAAACACAAAAAATATAGTATTGTTAGTGGCGCCGGTAATCGGCGCCACACCATAGATTATCATATTATTGAATTAATATATTTTATGTTGCATTTATATGAATAAAAAACTTTTAATTGTGAATAAATATTTTAATATTTAATAAGTTGTATAGTCGAAATAAATAAGGGCAGTTAAGTTAAGAGTATTACAACATACATTTTTTTTGGCTAAAAATTTTCTTGTTTTAAATCTATTCTATCTAGGTTAGCTTTTTTTAGCAAAAACAAAAACTGAAAAAATCAATAAATGTTTTAATAAATATTAACTTTTCTCTTGATCACGACAAGAACCAAATTAACTTTAATTAATTTACTGAATTATATATTGATTCAATAAATTTTTTAATATTTTAATCTAACTTAAATATATGAAGTTTGAACATTTTGTTCACTTGTTTGAAAAATTATTAAAAGTTTATTAAAAACTTAATCGATTGTAAAAGATGTAATTTTGTAAGGGCACGTGCAAATTGAGTTTTTATTTTTGTAAAATTCTAAAATTCTGAAATTTTTAAAATTTTATTTTTTAAATTTAAAAAAAAAATTTATTTCATAAAAAGCAATTTATGTGCATAAACTAAATTTGGCAACTTTTAAAAAATTTGCTTTTTATCTCAAAATTAAATTTCTCAAAATTTTAAAATTTTCACAAAAATAAAAACTATTTGCACGTGCCCTAATGAGCATTTATTATAGCACGCTTTTTTTAACTAATTTTTTTTTTTATTTGGCAATATAGCTAAAACAAGAATATTTGTTTATAAAAATTTCGCTATTATACAATATACCACTTTTGCAGCTGAGCTTTTTAGAAGCATGAATCAAAATTCAAACATCATTCGCTATGGGAGTCTTGCTGAACGAGAGGCGCTTAGAATATTATCAGGATCTCAAGCAGATGACATTAATATTGGAATACAGGCTGGCAACATTAACTTTTTACATGGTATAAATTTTCAGCTTTATATTTTTTATGCCTGAATTAAATATACAATTTATAAAATGTAGGTGAATCCTTTTCACTTGACACTGCCCAGCCAACTGATAACCAAAAAGCTATTTTGGCAGAATTTGAAAGACGTAAACGGGTATATTTTTAAATTAACTAATTTACTTTGTTTTAAATTAACATTTATATTTAACTAGACAATTAGATTTTACTTGAACTTAATTATTTGCATCTTAAATCATTGTTTCACAATTAATGTTTATAAAGTTTAAATTTTCACATAATAGGCTAGACATTTGAACCTTACCACAGATGATTCAGAAGTTAAATTGTATTTGCGAAAGTTGAGAAAACCCATATGTAAGATTAGATATTTAATTGGCAATTGTTATATAAAATTTGTGTTTATTAGATGCACAAAAAATATTTTTTGATTAAATCCTATTTTAAGTTTGATAAAATTTTACTATTTGTTTTTTTTGTTAGATCTTTTTCACACATATTTTTAGCCACAAAAAAATACAATTGATGGCTTTGCAAAACTAATGAGAAAAAGTTTTAGTGAGTTAATTATATCTTTCTAAATATTAAGAAACAAAGTTATGTATTTAAACTTTTAATTTTTCTAATGTCTACCTATGGTTTTAACATCTTCATTGGCTCAGATAGCTCAGTGGCCAACCTTTTGCCTTAGATGCAGGAGGTTGCAAGTTCAAATCCCTGCACAGTACCTTTTTTCTTCGGAAAAATAGCATACATGTGCAACCACTTAAAAGCTTCTGAGTGGCCTGCTTAGGCAGTAGGACTTAAACGATATGTCTAAAAATAAGAGCCTAGGCTAAAAACCTAGGTTGCAGGCGTGCATGCAAATCTTACTATTTAACCCATTGGCAATATTAATTGCTTTGCTCAGGTTAAAGAGTCAAAGCCCTAACGGATATGGCACCCTTTAGTGGGGAAAGGTATGGGGGAAACCTCAAACTAATTGTTTGTTTTAGTTTTTTACATTTTCAATAAATTTATAGGTTATATCAATGTGAATTTGTTAAAAATCTTAAACTATTAAAGTTATTTTGTACATTCATATAGAGTTAACAAACTATTTTTTGTTAATTTAAATTTCTATACTTTGACGATCAAAAATTTTTTGAATCTGTTTATAATTATAACTTTTATAAATATATATACAGAATTTTGCTTAGTATGTTTTCTGTTTTTGTTACAAATTTCAATATTTACATTCATTTCCAAATTTCTCAGGTTTATTTGGTGAAGGACCAGGTGAACGCAGGGAGCGCCTAAAACAAATTTTATCTCTTCTAAATGATGATATCATTGCAAGGCTTAAAGAATCCTTGCATGCAACTGATACTGGACAAGCTCAAAGGGATACAGACGTTTCAGAGGTTAAAACTAATATTATAAAAGTTGCGCAGTAAGTTATTTTTTCAAAAATTTAAAAAATTTAAAAAAAAACTTATAATAATTATTAAACACATTGTTGCAAAATTTGCCTTACCCTAAAAGTTTTTTAAAATTAAAGTTTAATAAATTTAAATTAAATTTTTTAGAACAATAACTAAGCAATGCGAGCTCCTTAAATTTTTTTATATTTTTTTCTAAAATTAGAAAAAGTGTATATAGCACCACTTTGATTTTGGAAAAATTTTGGCTCAAAGATGATTGGGGAATTTATAGCTTTTGTTATTTTAAAATTACTATTCCATATGTAATTTAATGTCTAATATAGAAAGCTAGTCTTTATCCAGAACAAATATTTTTATATAAAATTCTTTGAATATATTAACCCCTTTAAGTGCTTCCATAATTACATATATTGGTTAGTAAAAGCTGTTGCCAATTTGGTATATTTACCAAATTAAGAAATGAATAATTTACTTTGCTGAGAAAAATTTAAAATAGTCACCTTAAACAATAGTTCAATAATATATAATATTTATTAGCCCTTATAATAAAATCAGTTTGTCAAATTTTCTCATTTTATTTGATTTACAAGAATTTTTTGTTCATAGAAAAATGTTTTACAATTTTTAACAAATTAATATAAAGTAAAATTTTTCCTTTTTAAGTGGATTTTTCTTGCTAGTCTTATTTTTCTCCTCGTTTTCCCAAATTTACCAGTGTTATATTAGAATTAATTATTTTGGAATGCTTGTAAAATACATTTTTTTGTATTTCTCCTATTTATTTTTTATACATATCTCATACATACCAGTAAAGACTTTGCTTGTAAAATTCTAAATTTAGGCCAAATAAATGTTTTTATCTTCTTTATTTCGATTATTATTTATCTGAACTTTAAATAATATTTTCATTTTTTAATCTTAAAACATTTTAATAAACATGTAGAAAGAAACATGGTACCACGAAGGCCCCACATCCCTTAAGGCAAATCGAATGTGGATAGCTCGATATTCCTTACCCAGGTTACATAAAAGCGCATTCTGAGTTCATTTATTTTTATAAATTCTGAAAGTTTATGAAATCTATGTTACTACATCCAAAATTTTAATTATTGTTTTTTTTAAATATTTTTTTTACATCTGGTGCAATTTCATTTCATTTAGAAAATTTTTTAAATTTATATTATAAAAACAGAGCTGATAAAAGTTTATATCATATAAACATAGCTGCTAATTTTGACATAATTTATTTACCAATTTTATAGATTAAATTTTTTTTAATTAAACCAATATTTTTTATATTAATATTTAATTTTTTTTAATAATCTAAATGATCTATTAATTTTTATTATATAGTTTCATATTCTAAATTGATTAAATTATATTCCTTTCAATTTTGGTTTATATTACTTTTATCTATATACCCTTATCTATTTATATTTATGAATAAGATTATTTTTATTATTATTTTTATATTTAGGGCAAAGCTTAGGCTCAAACAAGCTAAATTAGAGCTGGGATATACAGAAACTCAAAAAACTGCACGAAAGCAAGAAATTCATAAAAAAATTAATGTATATTTGATTTTTTGTTTAAATTTCAATAGAATTTTGGATTTATTAAATTGGTTTTTTAAATATTTTTGCAGAAATTATTTATTAACGGCTTTTATTTTTCTTTCGCTACCTCCAACGACATAGGTTAATTACCTAAAATTGTTTAAAACTATAAGGTTTAAATAATTATATCTAAATGTCTATAGCATTAAAAGAATTGCATTTGAAAACAAAAAAAATGACATAAAATAGAGAATTGTCTTGCAGTGATCAAGTTTACTTTTTTCCTAATGCATCTAATTTATGTACTATGTTCAAAGTTCAAAAACTCACAAAATTTCTTAAATTATTAATTTTTTAAAAATCTATTGGCATATTTAGATTCCTTATGAAATCAATTTTAAAGAAGGTTATTACTCAAAATTATAAGCAATTTACTTTCAAGTTATTTAGGATCAAAAACGGATTTTATATCAAAAACCACTAATTTTGAAAGAACAAAAAATTAAAATTTAATATTATAATTCAAACGCCTCACGTAATGAATGCTTCCTCAATTTAAATGTATTTTTAAACTTGTTTATACCCATAGGTATTTTAATATAGAAGCCCAAAACATCTTAAAGTAGGAAAATTTTATTTTTGACACTAAATAACTATCACTCTGAGGCATTGGTTAAAAATCTAATTTCATATAATATATCAGCACCAAAAACTCGAATAAAATGAGGGTCATTAATAATTCTTAAGGTCGTCTGAACTTCGTTGTCCAAAATTATTACTTATGCATATTTTGGGGCGTATATAAATAAATTATAATTAAAAAAATTATTAATCTAAATTCTTATAAATTAGAATGAGTAATTAAAATAATTTTTAACTTTTATATTTGGCTATATATTTAGTAAATTACTTAGAGCAATTCCCCAAGAACATATTGTAAAAAAAAACAATAGTTAATATTCTTTAATGTCCATTTATCAAAAATTGTATATTTAAAATTTTAAAATATTCCATAGATATGAATAAACTTTAACGCACCCTTATGAAATAATATAATGATTTATACAATAATTTATGTTTATTCAGTCATTCGCACTCCTCTTTACACAAATCGGTGATACGAGGCCGCTTTCGTTTTGCGATTTATCTGGCGATGGCTCACTCCTAGCTATCAGCTCTTGGAGCGGGCAATGTAAACTTTGGCGCACACGTGACTGTAAAATGCTCCGGGCTTATCAAGCCCATGAAATTAATGCCAGTTGTATCAGGTAATACTCACTCAGCCTTTTCCTCCTGGACGTCCGTTTAAACTCAAATTTTATTTTTATCAAAAAATAACACATATGCAAAAAAATATGTTGGGCTAGTATATGCATAAGTTTTTAAGACGAAAATACTTAAACTAGAAATTATTTATATAATTATTTTCACTAATATTGCATAAGTATGGAATATTTTATTAAGATATATTTGAAATTTTTAATAAGTTTTTATTTTGTTTTTATATAAATTATATGAGCAAATGTTTTTTTAATCCAATAATGCTCAGGTTAAGTTTTGTCATATCTAAATTTTTATTTTTGATTTTTAATTTTGAAAAGAAAATTAAAATGGAAGTGCAATTTACTTAATTAAAAAGTGAACATTTTAAAGTTTAGATTACTATGTGAAATTGTGCCATTAATTACAGTTAAACCTCACATATCCCTAAATTATTTTTTCTTTTGGTCGATTTTCTCTCAAAACTTTTTTCAATTTTGAGGTAGGATACATATTACATTGAAAATGATTAACAGTTTTTAACATATTTTTATTTACCAGCATGTACAAAGTGAGTTTTTATTTTTGTAAAATTTTTGAAATTTTAATTTATTTTTTTTTTCAAAAATTTTTGTCTTTGAAACAATATTTAGCGCATGTAACTAAATTTAAACTTTTTAAAATAAATATGCGTTCAATTACAAAATAAAATTTTTAAAAATTTTGAAAATTTTTCGAAATTAAATACTCATTTTCCACGATGTCTAGGACACAAATTTCAACTTTAAGTATATAAACTTAATTTAAAAAACAACATTATGTTTTTTTTCATATTATCTTTTTTGTTATTTATACCCTCTTTTCTTCCGTTTTTTATATTTAATTAAGATTTTCATTTACATATATTAATTTTTCCATTATTTCACACATTCTATTTTTATGCTTGCATAAAATTATTCATATAGTATTTTTAAAGTTAATTTTTTTAACGATATTTAAAAAAAATTATATTTAATTTTCAGTAATGAATTATTTAGAAAATATGTGTTATTCAACATCAGATTTAAACCAGGCGTCTATTATGACGATTTTGTTGAAAACAAGGATACAGAAGATAATTCAATGGACACAAGTATCCCATTCTCTATTTTTATTGTATAAAAAAGGTAGTTTCATATTTGAAGTTAAAAAAAAATAAGAATTATTTAAAAAAAAATTTTACCGTGATTGTTTTTCACAAGTTATATCACCTTTAATTTCATTTTGAAAACAACTTAGATATGAACAAGAAAAGATTGTTTAAATTTTAATACGCTTTGCAAATTATAAAACACCAAATTTGTTTCAAAGATTTCTTCGGTATTTTTAATCAATTTTTTTTTGTTTTTTTTGCTTGCTAATCACATACACATCTTAGCTCAATTAGAAATAATCCTTAATTTTTTTATGTTTATAACTATTCTACATTGTATTACAGATATAATTAATGATAACTCAAACGAACCTTTTCATCTCGCTTCTAGTGGAAATGATGGCACCGTCAAATTATGGAACCTTAATAGGTAGATTTAATGATATTTGTGTATAAAACTCGATTTAAAAAAAAATATGCATTTACGGCCGTTAATTATAATAAATCAGCTACATAAACACTAAAATTTTAGTTTGAAAACGGAAATTAATTTAAACAGATCTGCACTGATGTATTATGTGATGTGTGTTACTTGGATTATTCTTAGTCGCTTTTTATGAGAGCTTATAAAAAAATTAGTAGTTTCTTCCAAACCTTTTTTACCATTGAGAGACGGCTTATCTGTTTGAGCTTTGTATTTAACTAACAGCAGGTCCCGCCATATTAAATATAAGACCTAACACGGGCCTTTGACTCAGGTTTCAGGTCTAGGCTTTTAGAAAAATTGGAGGCTTTGTGATTCGTTGGTGATCACCCATTTAACCAATCATTACTTAACTTGAGCCTACAAATAGAGTTTTTACATGCACTTAAGGTCGCCCTTATTAAAGCTATAAAACTCTTGCATTTGAATATATACACATTCCATAAATTGCTTTTTTTATTAACGTTTAAATTGCAATTTTTATCTTTAAAATTTGATTATTATTTCTCAATTTATGTAATAAATTATATTTTAAAATTTTCATTATTTTAGTGATGAATGTGTTAGCGAACTTAAGGGACATGAGCCACACCGTGTGCCTCGGATTCAATTTCACCCTTCTGGTAGATTTCTCGGGACGTGTTGGTATATGTTGTATTGTATTATTTTGATATACCGTAACTTTTATTTACTCCAACAGCGCTAAACTGCTTATTTTATATATATATAATAAAATTTTATTTTACCCTGATACATTTTAAGTTGGGGTCTGCTAATGTACATAACCCAAATGTTTATTTGGAGCTGGAAATACATAAAAATGAGTCCCCTTATTATTTGGATTGGGGTTAGTTGACGAAATTGAAAAAAATTTTTGTTTCAATTATTATGAGTCTCGAAGTCGCAAAACAAATCACTTTTGACAAATTTTGCCATATTCACGACTACACTCGAAGTGTGAGGCCATATTTGATTGTTAAAAAACAAAAAAAAACAATGGACATTTATTGAATTATAGTCGTTCCGATTAAACCTTGAAAAAGGAATTAAGGTTTTTAAATATTGTTATTTTACAATTGTTTTTTGTTTCTAAATATTTAATTGGAACGACTATAATTCAATAAATTTCCTTAATCCGAATAATCTTATATAACATTGGAAATTTTTTACTTTATGGCAAAAAGATTTTGCACGTGGCCTTATTAAACATTTTTATCTCATTTTATAAATATATATGTGTTTTAAAATCCTCTAAAATTTGATTATATTTAATGTAGTATCCTATTTAAAAATAAAACTGATGAAAATACTGTTTGCAATCTTTTAACAAATTCACTTTTGACATGTTTAATCAAATTACCCTATAATATATATCAATGAAAAAAATATGTTTGCTAGTTATTATAGAATGTAAAATTTAATTTGAGTAAATATGTGAACAATCACTTAGCCCTCTGTTTCTTAAACTTAGAACATTTGGATATATTATTGTTTTTTTAAATAAATAAAAGCTATGATCATTCCTGGCGACTGTGGGACCTTCAAACGCGCGAAGAAATCCTTTTTCAAGAAGGCCATTCTGAGGCAGTTTTCGATATAGCTTTTCAAGCCGATGGCTCTCTCGCTGCTACTGGGTACAATATATCTATATAGGAAGGAACCACCCTGATTGGCTACACTTGCCCGAAAAAAATAAATTGACTTGCTTATGGCCGTTGCCTATTAATTTTTATATGTTAAAACAAATAGTTCAAATACACGTAATTTTGTTAATGCATAAAATAACTTGTATGTGCCGATTGAGGAACTTATTTTTTGGTCGATGAATTATAACAAAATAAAGATATTTTGTAATAATGTACACAGCCTATATTAATTGTTTAATTTGCCTATATTGTTTTTGAAAAAGTTTTATACACAACAATTTTGAATTTTTTCCATTTAATGTTATTTTTGTTTTTACGTATACATAATTCCAAGGTTGTATTTTTTTTGTAGATTTTATAGAATATTTTAGACTAATGAGTTTCGCTAGCCAAAATATACATGTTCGGCCTTAAAAGGTAATCGGCTGGCCCTTTAGCTGATTTCAACATTTTCGGCCTGGATTGGTCTATATTTATCAAATGAAAAAAGTTAATAAAAAAAATGTCTTATTTAAAATTTTAAAAGAATTAGCCGAGTTGTGGGGTTTTTAGCAAAATTAAACACCCCTTCCGTTGATATAAAGCGTTTTATATTTTTTTTTAAAAAAAATTTTTTAGCTCACATTTTTAAATCGCTTAAATATCCGGTTAGGCACACTTTTACTCACCACGAATTGTTGATATATTTTATAGTTTTTATGTGCATGGCTTAAAATTAAGGAGTCTGGATACGTATGGTCGAGTGTGGGATCTTAGGACCGGCCATTGCATTATGTTTATGGATGACCACCTTAAACCTATTTATTCTATTGATTGGCACCCTAATGGGTATTTTCAATATTTTACCTTTTTATTGCTTATTTCTTTATTTTATTATTTACTAATTTTTTTTATTAGTTTTCATTCTTTATTTGTTTTAGTGTTTATTTATTTTATTGTTATTTATTATTATTTAAGTATTTTATTGTTTATTTATTTTATTTATTCATTTTATTGTTTATTTATTTTATTTATTCATTTTATTACAATTATTATTTGAGACTTTTTTTATTGATACATTTCTTTGATTTGATTATTTAGGTTGTGAATTTGTTACATATTATTTTATTGTTGTTATTGTTATTTATTATTATTATTATTTTTATTATTATTAATATACGAAATATGTCTGTTGCTATTTTTTACTATTCTCATCTTTATACTTATTTATTAGCAAGCATTATCATAAAAATAAATATTTTATCATATATTTTTCGTAATTATCACAAATTTATTAGTTTATTTTTTGTACGACAAAATAGATATCAAATCATAACTGGTAGCCAGGATAACACGTGCAAAATATGGGATCTACGACAGAGGAAATGCCTTTACACCATACCTGCTCATCAAAATCTCGTCTCAAAGGTCAAATTTTTAAGTAAGTATATTGATATGTATGTAGTCCAGGGCTAAAATTAAAATTCATAATATTATTTTTAATTATGATGAATAATTAACAATTATTAAAAGTTTTTTGGTGCTTATGTCCAACTTATAGGCAGATTAAAAACTAAATAAAATTCAATTTGATAATATATGATTACTTTTTTTTGAAGCTATTTAAACATTGTTATATAATTTTATTTACTAATTTTATTTTTTACTCTCATAAGTTTGATTATTAAATTAATAATTTTCCACTTAAACTGTACTTCTATACAATGAGTCCTGTCTATTTAAAATTGATTATTAAAAAATGATTATAATACATGAAAAATAGCTTTAAAACGATATTTTGCGTTATTGACGGGGTGCCATTAAAGAACGCTTTGAGGCGTTTTGATTGATATAAAATTTTCATTGTTTTTAAATTTTTGAAATAACCAAACAAATTACAAAACGGCTTTATAAATTTGTTTTAGAATTTTTAAGTTTTTTCAAGATTTAATATTAAATTTTTTTTTAATACATAATAATGTAACGATATTTTTGTTACAAATTATTAATTGCTTATAAATATTCTAGAACCAGCCGGTGAATGTATCCTAACTGCATCATATGACGGAACGGCAAAAGTTAATAGTTATTTAGAATTTTATATATATTGTAATTGATCATTTTTTAATGCGTTTCAAACTAATTTAATTAAATACAACAGTTACGAACATTTTTATGCTTTTGTATTTGGCAAATAAATTTATGTCTTTTTTTTTTAAGTATGACAAACATTTACTTTGGTCAAGTTTGGTCAATAAAATTCTTCTAATATTCAAACTTTAAATACATAAAATGTAAGGCCTTGGGGCTGAGCAGGGTCTTAAATATATTCAAATTTTTTTACTAATTTTTATTTTTTTTAACAATATATGTTTCTTATTTCCTTAAAATTATGAATATTATTTATTTACATAAGCTATAAATACTCTTAAATTTTTTTTTACAATTTAAATATGCATTTTGTTTTTATTCCTCATTTTATCATTTTTTTTGTAAATTGTTAAAATAGATTTGGGCACATCCCGGATGGATGCCTATCAAAACGCTACAAGCTCAAGAAGGAAAAATAATGGGAGCCGATATACATGATTTTGAGTTGCTTGTTACTTGTGGTTTTGACAAAACCTTCAAACTTTGGGGCCCTGACCCCAATCCCCTTATATAGAAGTTTTTATACGAAGCGCTTCCAAACTTGAGCAAGATTTTATGAAGCTTTAGGGATAAATAATTTTAATTTGTATTTATTTTATATATATGATATAGGCATTTATTTTTAAAATTTTTTTTTGTGAGTACACCTTAGGTTAGAATATGTTCAAACGATCTAAAATTTAATTTTTTTTATGTTAAAAGAAAAGTTGTCGTTTTATAAATGGAAAATATTATTTTTGATTAAATTTTTTAAAATGTTTTAGCGCATGTATGAAGGTGATTTATTTTATTTTAAATTTATCGTTTAAAACTTATTTTTACAAAAACTGTCAGTCCTTATTATTAGCACAGAAAATGCTTTTTTGAAAAAGGCATATATTTATTACCACTTACGCGCTATTTGAAATTTATAAAAACAGCAGCAAATATTTTTGTTTTAAAATATCTTTTGCGACTTTTTGAATTGTTAACAATTATAAGCCTGAACATTCACCTTAACATTACATACAAAAATATTTTAATCAATTCTTTATTAAGATCTCTTTGTTATTCAATAAATATTATATTATTTTTTAATAAATATTGCATGTGAAAGGGCGCATCCAAACTTACCTAATAGTTTGAAAAAAAAATTTATTATTTACTAGATGTACCAATTAATATATTACAGAGTTTTATATTTATTGAGGGTTAAGAAATTTTTAACGTCGTTTCTAAAGATTTAGAAATTAACATTTTTTTGGCTTGTTTATAATCCTAATTAAATTGCTAAGCAAAAAAAGAAGCGAATATAATTTTTTAACATTCTATTGTTTATGTTCAAATGCGCCCATATATAGATTATATTATTTTAAAGATAAATATTATAATTATTTGCGATCTAGAATATCTGCATTGAGTATAGACGGACCTAGGTCGATATTAAATCCATTAGAATGAATAAATATAGTTTTTTAACTAGGAAAATTTAACCAAATCCGACCATCTTACTAAAAGCTTGTGAAGAGAATAGTGTTTGGGCATATTTTGATATGCAATTTATAAAATGAAATTTATAATTGTAGGAATACTAATTAAAAAGTATTTATAAATTCCTAATTTAAAAAATAAATAATCCAGACTTAATGAGCTTGACATCAGCCTACCCTAATATGTAAAAATATTTGTATTACTAAAATAAATTAAAACAAATTGAGAAGTTACATAAATGCAATTTGTTTATATTTAAAAAAAAACGATGCGATTAACGAAAATGATTAAGTAATTTGTAAAGTTGTTTTCTTAAGCCTATCTTAAAGCTATATTTGTCAATAATTTCACTAGAAACCCGAAAAAAATTATGTTATTCAAATTGAAATAAGGAGGTTAGCGTACGAGAATATTTTCTCGGAGGAGTTTTAGCATGCAGAACGAATATTCTACTGGTGAAATATTCTTGAAACAAAGTTGTAAAACGTCCAAAATATAGGAGTCATTTTTGGGGGTTTTTTTACCGAAAAAAGTTTCAACTTAATGTCTGGATTGGTGTAAAACTATCCAGAATTACATCTTAATTGGCTAAAACGGACCTTAAAACTACGTTTGTTCGTAACTCGTGTTTTTACAGTTGTATACTTTGTATCTAAAGAAAATATCACTGGCGGAATATTGCTAACACATACACCGGAGTATTTTTTAATAAAACCGGTCAAGATTGTAAAAAAGGATTTTTCATGGTCTAAAGGATATTGTACAAAGATGAAATATTGAATAAATATTAAATTATTAAAAATTATATTGCATTGAAAACATGTATATTGCATTTTAGCGCACTTATATATGTATAATAAAAAATACAATCAAAAGTGCATAATAATTTTACAATCTTACAGTTGGAAACTTTCTAATATTAATTTTGCTAACATTTTTTAATATAACTTTTTTATGTTTTTAGAATATTACAATTTTAATGGTCTGTCATTTTTCCCTTCTCCTAAACATTTAATATAGATTAAAATAATTAACTTATTTTAGTGATTTTCGGTTTATAGAGATCCTATATATTTTCCTGGAGGGAAAAATGCTACGGAATAATTAGGGTGTGTTTAACATATGTTTTTGCCGTTTTTAATATTCGGTCCATTTAGGAACTACGCGATTAACCTCGTCAACAGCTGTGTTAGCGACCCGGGATGCGGCATTTTTTGCATTGTCAAAGTAGTAATCGGTAGTGGTGATGTTTGGATTCCCATCGAGAATTTCAAATTTTCGTAGTATGGGCGGGGAAGGAGAACCGGCCCCTGATGTGAGGGGTGGGGGTGAGGGACTGACAGGTACGCTCTTTAATTTTCGATCCTCTAGGTGCCCGTAATTTATAATACCTGTTTATTGTACAAATGGGAAAAATATAAAAGATTTTTTTGTTTAATTTTTCTTAAGAATAAATTTGAATAGCAAAACTAAAACCGACTGCAAAAATAGTACTTTAGATTGTCAAAATTCAAGCATATGACATTAAACTTGAGAAAAAACTTATAAATTTTAGAATATAGCTGTATCTAATTTAGATTTTAACTCAATTTTTATAAAGGTGATTTTATATATAAATTATTTTCATATGAAAATAAATTTAAAATCATTTTATACCTTTTATGAGGTTATTTTTATCAATTTTCCTTGGTATTTTGCTGTTAGTCGAAGCTATTCCCGTAGTTTCCGTAATTAACGTGGGAGGAGGTGTAACCGTAGATATTCCCGCATTATTGTCCACTGACTTCTCGACTAATTTATGGTGATGGACAACTTCGTTTGGGGCAACGGTGGTAGAGACGTCGTCCGTTATAATCGGAACCACCCGATTAGTTTTCATCTTTATATAAATTTTGGTCATTACTATTATAAAATAGCCTATAAAGCTCTTTTGATAAAAAGCCCCTTGTTTCTAAGAAAAAATGGGGCTTTTGAGGTCTTTCTTTTACAAGTATTTCCTAAAAAAACCCTAAAAAATCTCTTATAAGGGCTGGCTCTTTTTTATTTCGCAGGCCTGCATAACACGACATATCAAAATTTCAAATCCATACAAAAATAGGTATTATTAATGTTTGATTGTGACATTCACATATTTTCACCCATGCAATGGGGCATGACTTTTTTCCAATTTAACTGCTGGTTGATAGCTCCCAAGTGTGTATTATACCAAGCGCAGCCCACGACCAGAAATATCAAACGGGACCGCTGGCCCTCTCCCCAAAAAAAATATTTTTTTTTCATTTTGCATTTCGTCTCTGATGTTACTTACAAATTTCCCGATATTGGAAATCTAGACAATTTTGAGTTGGCCACACTTCCTCTCATTTTTTTGTAAAAATTAAAATTTATTCGAAAATCACAACTTTTGATGGTAGTTCATCGTCTTCATCCGTTGATACCATTAGGTGTTCGGCTGCACTGCTTGACGGGATTGGTGTAAGGGGTGTAACTATCACGTTATTTCCGTAATTTGTAGTTGCCGGAATGATAGCAGCAGCAGATGTTTCTTTTTCGACAATTGGGACTATAACGGGTCTCGCCACCGCGGGGTCATACCCCGAGACGACGTAGGGTGCTGGGCCGGGCACAGGCCTTACCGGTGGGTTGTTTTCGTAAAATCTTCGGTTTTCAGCCATCATTTCTCGGTCTTCTTCACGGACGCGATTCCTATATTTCATAGTTCACAGATGTTAAAAAATTTATAGTGTATGTTATGACATTGACATCAAACATGTGCATTTTATGATACTTTTTTAAAAGACTAGCTAATTTAAAACTTATTTATACATATGATAATATGACAATTTGTTTGAAGAAAAAAACCTGGGTCTCATACACAACCAATACGTCAAACAGCATCCGAATAGTAGTGCAGCGATCGCCAAGAATAGGAATAATATAAGGATGATACCTAATTTAGATATGTCGTTAAGCATAATAAAACTACTTATTGATCCATTACGGACGTGTTATGCTTAAACGATTTTGCGAAAAATACAAATAAAATTATACAATTTTTAGTAGCTATGTTGCAATTTGATTAAAGGTTATTGCAAAAAAAAATATTTTCTTACAAAATTCATTTGTTAAAAATAAATTGACGTTGAGAAATGTGAGATATAAATTTTTTTTGTTTCTCATCAAACTAGAGTAGAAACTAGACAAGAGCACACGATGTATTCAAAAAAAAATGGTTAGAATCGAAGTTTCCCCGTATCTTTCTCCAAATAGGGGCGTCGTTTAGAGCTTTGACTCTTTTTATCCGAGCAAGGCAATTGATACTCCAGACTGAATAATTAGTAAGATTTGCCCGCACCTTAGCGACCTAAGTAGCTGCCGAAGCAGGCCAATTAGCAGCCTTAAAGCCCTTGGAAACGTGTGATGCTAAATGCCTGTGCATGGAATCAATAACTCAAACTTCCAGCATTATAGACAAGAATGTCACCTGCATTTTTTTAAGAAAAGATTAAGACCACCATGTAACTAACATAACATTACACAAGTCAATTTTCAAGAGTTATGAGCTAACTACGGAGATCAAACCTGCCATAGGGATTTTCAAATCCGTTTATCGTTTTTATTAATCAACTTAGTTAGTCAGCTACAAACATTAAAATTAAAGAAAAAATACCAAAAAAACAAAAAACATTTTAAAAAAAATAAATTGAATTTTTATATGTACAACAGCTAAACTGTTAAATTCAAATTTTAAATAAAACTTTTATTAAACCGATTATCGTGTCGTATTTAAGTTTGGACGAAAAATATTTTGTATTTTCTAAATGCTGATGTAAGAGCTTGATATACTAAATTGATATACCATAATTTGATACGATAAATATAAGTTACAAGGGAATTTTTATGAAAAAATTCTTAGATTTTTTTCTTAGATTATTCTCGATCTGTCAATTTGGTCAAAAAAGGCCATTTTTTCGATATGGACGGATGTAAGGAGCCGAGGTCGGAAGAAAAGAAAAATATATATATGAGATAAGGCCATCATGGGGACATATTCTTTTATGTTTTCATTAAATTCACGGTTGTGCGATTGATATTTGTTGACCTGTGTTATCGGAGGCACTCTTGAGAGAAGGAGGGTCATATAGGAGTTTTATTCAAGTTCTAGTCATTGAAGCTGCAAAACATCTTGGAAGATATAACAACCCAAAGATTTTTAAATTAGTCATTGCTACGCTTCTCGATTACAGATATATATATAAAATTTTCACAATCGTTTATTAACGTTTTCTTGACCAAGTTATACGAAATCTAACATTGTGGTATTTTTACCGAAAGCTCTGGGAACACAAAGTCTTCGATTCCGTCCCCATCGAAAGCCTTGGCAATCCGAGATAAATCCAGGATCCGGGGCACTACGGTTCGTCACGTTAGTTCCATTCGTGAGGCCCGTGCTATGCAATTCATATGAAAATATAGGTCGGACGATCTTGAGTGCATGTAAACTTTATGGTGTATAACACTTCGAGTTATAAGCATCGTTGAGCCTGGTTAGTAGTTGGATGGGTGACCGTCAACGACCCAAAGCCGTCTAGAGCCTAGGCCTAAAAACTCAGGTCATCGGCGCGTATTAAATCTCATACAACTTTGCAGTGCCAGTTGTAGAGTTAAAAATGGCAAAGCCCTAAGGGGTAAGCCGTCCTAGGGAAAAAAAAGGTCTGGAGAATGGTCAAAATATAGATTGGGATCAATATAAATTTTATAAGCTAACGGGAAAAGAGCCAGGCCATTAACGAAAAATATTATATGACCTGTTGGGCCACACAAAAATAAATTTTTTTGTCTAATGGCCACTGAGTCAAAACAAATTTAAATTGAGACAGGGAAACATGTATAGATGACCAAATATTTTTTAATGTGATAGGTCAATTACCACCAACCCTTGAAATGCTGGTAAAACACATTGGAACATTTATGTATAAATGACCATGGAGCCAATATTTAGAATAATCTCTAAAAATTTAGTGGTCATAATTTACATCCCAAGTTAAAGATAAATAGAAGGTTAACTAAACCGATCCCGCTCCGGCCATCACCAAAAAACTGCTGTTTTCATAAAAATGGACCCATTTACACATTAAATTTTATCATATGTTGCAAAACTTGAAAACAAAATATAATTTAATTTGTATTTATTAGCAATACCTAGATAGAGTTATATAGGGTCCAGGTAGAGAATGTAGCAAGGAATTTAAAATTGGAATTTTTGTAATAGTTTCCGATGATGGACTAGGAGTCTCGTAAATATTAACACTTACAACGCGAACTAAATTAAAAGCCGGGACATGGTCCATTGACAAATTATAAGAAAATAAAATCTGATTATATTTTATATCAAAACTAGATTTTTTTTAAATATATATTTTAAAAAATTCATATACATTTTTAACAATAACCTACAGATTTAGGAGCTTTTAAGGCCCATAAATTCCACTATTTTGACCTATTTTAAAGATGAAAGCTTCGAATTCCCAAAAAACTTATTAAATTTTTTTATAAATTTATATAATAAACGTAATTACTAGGTCAAAGCACCATAGCTATAATATGGTTTACGTTACAACGTTATAGGTTTAATATAAAACTATTTCAGGTGTCCTAGATTACTATTTCCTGTTCCCATTTACAAACAAATTTATTAATTTAAATGGAAACAATATAATGTTCCAATTGTAAATTAATGGTTTCCTCCTCTGCCTAAAATTCTCAGGCTAAGTCTAGGTTAGGCTTGTCAGCTGATTCCAAATCTTCTACTTGATTTGGCCCGTTCAGCTGGTTATAAAATGTTTGGACCTGGCCTGGTTGACGTTTTTGAATAAACAAATAAATAAATAAATAAAATTTAGTTCAAAATGTGTTTTTATCTAAATTTTAAATAAAAGGTGAACACGATGGAAATAATTGAATGGGTTTTAAAGCTCACATATACATCCTATATTGAAGAATCATATCTACTGGCCCGTTGCCAAATAGAGTGGGCCTTTTGAACTAGGTGGAAAATTACTATATATCAATATTTACAGCTTGATACAAAACCAATAAACAAAATTAAAATAGACTGTTTCAAGTTTTTGTTTTCTTCATTTTAATTAAGATCTATCTATTGTATTCGCTTCTTAAAAAACAATTTGCGGCATTGGTGTTATTTACCAGGGCTGGGAAAAAAAACTAAATGGGCTTTTTTTTAACATAGTTTTTGAGTTTTTTTTTCCAAATCCCACAAACTCGTGGGCATGGCAAAAGAAAAGCCCCTTTTCTTGCTTAAAGAAAAAGGGCATGTTTAAAAGCCCCTTTTCTTAAAAAAATCTCCTAGGAGCTTTAAGGAAAAATAACCCACCCATCAAAATTTTTTGAAATTATTATAAAGAAAACATAAAATGGGTTTTTTGGGGCTCTTTTTAAGAGCCACTTTTTGTGGGTTTTTTTTTTGCCCCTTTTCTTAGTAAGGGCTTTTTTGAATTCTTATTTTGGCCCTTTATTTTTGCCCCCCTTTCTTTTTTTATGTTTAAGGGGAAAAAATGAGCCAAAGTTTTTTGGCTCATTGTTTTCCCAGCCCTGTTATTTACTACTTTTAGCATGATAAGAGTTTTTCCTCAAATTCTTAATAGGAACCACGACGTAAGCATTTAAGTTTTCTAGGCAAACAATTATTATGAGGGATGCTATAGTTCAAAACAAATAATTCTTCGGCCCGGCCTTCCCAACATTTTCTAACCATACACCGGCCGGGCCTACCCTACGAGTCGGCCCGGGACGGCCCAATATATCATTTATAATTGATCCGGCTTGAAATCACAAATCTGGTCATTGCAATTTATTAATTTTTATCTATAAAATTAATTAAAGAAATGGTTGAAGAAGAAAAATTCAGAAGCTTTAAAATATGGTATCAGGTGCAAATTCTATTTTTCAAAAGATATTTCAAAAAAAAAAAATAACTACGCCGTGTAACGACTTCCCTAGAACTATCTGCATAAATACGGCCTATTACATATTAATTAATTCCACTTAACGCACTCAGATATAGTCTCAGCTTAAAATCACAAGTAAGCTAGACAAATAAAAATCCATGGTCACTGCTAAGAAGTTATGATAAGCCACTTTGCCCAACATTTTTGTAAGCTTATCCTTTGAGGCTGTAAGTTGGCTTTCATGCATTCTAAAACATTTGATGAGCTCTCTAGCTATTTATCAGCTTTTTAAGCTTCCTTTCCATTGTGTTAGGGATCCAAGGGTATTTTACAGTTTGCGAGGTTTGCGTGCCCGCCTACTGAGAACTGGCGGCAACCTAAAGTTTTTAATTTAGGCTCTCTGTGTTGGCACCACGCTCGAAACCTACCCGCCTAGGGGGTCTCTTAGTAGCTTCTAAATAATTTAGTTATATTTTAGGTTAAAAGAAAAAAAACCGGGCATGGCTGGGATTTGAACTCCCGACCGCTCGTCCTTTAGATAAAAATTCTGCCACAGCGCTAAATGTTTGAAATTTCAATATCACCTGTGCTAACAAATTAAAAAATTGATATATACCTACTACCCATGCCAATTCCACCGGCCGGCCCGCCAATAATTCCTCCAGGCCCAGTGCCGCCGGCATTCGAATTGTTATTCACCAGTCCACATATTCGACCAGGAAACTTGGGGTTGGGCGAGCCATCGGTAGTTGAATTGACGGGACAGATGCATTTGTAAAAGACGCCCGTGTTAGAGCACGTGGCGAAAGGGGAGCAATCGTTGAGCGTAGGTGAGCCGCAGTAATCTAAGCCTTAAGCAGGTGTTGGGGAATATGGAAATTAATGTTTCATATAATAATATATTAATATTTCGGTTCTTAAAATTATAAAAGAAAGACATATAACTTATGTACAAAGAAAGAATGTGTGAAATCCAGGCCCGATTCTAGCTTTTCCATTTTAGGGGGGCAAAAAAACTCGTGGGGGGCAGAAAAAAATTTGTCACGGCAAAAAATATACATGTACAACAATAGAATCCATGTTTAAAATTTTTTAACAAATTAATAGTAATTTATTTTATTCATAAATTAAAAAAATGAGTTTATAAATTGAATATGTGAATTAAAATTAATTGTTTTCACTAAACTCAATTGCTTAAAAAGATATGAGATTTGAATTAATTACAAGTATAATTTTATCATTTTTGGCATCATTGCTCATGAATATTAAAAAAATGATATATATGAATAATAAAAATGAATTATATAAAACTTTGGATTTTAAAAAATGAAAAGTGAAATAAGATTGATTATCATAAAAACAAAATGTATAAGTATGCTAATTTGGAAGAATATATATGAAAAACACTGGTTATATTTAACTAGTTATTAATATTAGGGTAAAAAATTAAATAAAACATGGACATAAACGTTAAATGTGCATAAAAAAAGTTTGCAACCATGTTAAAATAATAAGCAATAATTAGCTGATTATAAGCAGTGTATTGTATTGATGAAACTATTTTATCTCAGAGGATTTTAATTAAATTACAATATTCATCAAAATTCAACGCCCCTAGTTAATGATTTTTCGTGGTCTAAAAGAACCAAATCACCTTTAAGCAGGTCACTACTTGTCAGCCGTTATTATCCTTCTTAAAGAAGAAAATGTGGCCTCACAACGACGTTGAAGAGCCAATTAACAAACTTATAGGAAAAATGTTAAATAGCTTAGAAAACGCATCATTGTAATCATATAAAAATTTAACAAAATCAATAGTAACATTTGTAATTAATTATTAAGTTTCTTATTAAAATAATTTTTGGCTACGTCAATTTCTCTTGATAATGAATTTTTATCAATATTACTTATTTTTAAAAGAGGCTCTAATTTATTTATATTTAAAATAAAGGTTAATCAGATTTATAAAGGGAATCTAAAGATTTTAAACCACTATTATCGGTAAAAAATCTATTAACAAATATAAATAAATCAATAATATATATACTTTTTACTTCATCATTAATATTTAAAATATTTTAAAACTTATGAGTAGAAAATAAATAAAAATCAGAAAAATCTTTAGGTTTAGTTTTTCTTTTATCCATAGATGAATTATTGTCAAATATATTATTATCAAAACAATTTTTGAATAAATCTTCAAATGTATTTTTATTTCTTAATTGTTTAATTTCTAACAAACAATGGTGTATTAAATCAGAAGTTTTAGAAATATAAATCGTTCTGCATTGAAATTGATCTATAATTATTTTTAACAAACAAAATAATTTTTCAATTGAATACAAAAAAATAAATAGATGATTATATGGTAAACCCCGATTCGGCCCTATTACCTGAAGGTATAAAAGTTTTTTTATTTTTAATTTTTAAAAGAGTATTAAATATTTTTGTGCAATTTAAAAAAAAACAATGGGCAGGTAGTGACCACGCCACCAATGGGGCAACAGCCGATATGGTCCCGCATTCACTAACTACCTTGATTGCATCATGTTAAAAAAATTTATGAAGGGAAGAAAAATTATCAAAAAAATTTTCCCTTTACTTAAAATAAGGCAATCTTTTACAACAAGATGCAATCGTTGGTTAAAGCAGTGAATATACCAAACATGGTGTCCAGCTATTTTGCATAGAAAAACTTGAACACCATTTTTTCCCCGGGCATTACGTTCGCCCCATCGTAGCATTGTGCGATCAGGTTCATTGGTTCTAGATTATATTCTAACAAAAGATTGTTGTTGTTAATTGAGAAAATTTTTTAGGCATCAGATTTATGAATTGGTTTCACAAATATAAGGCTTTCTGTAAAATCAAATTTTCCTATATATTTCTGTTAGTTTGATCTCTCTTGCGGATGAGAAGTATTAATGAATAAAAACACTTTTAAAAAAGTAAATATTTTTAAGATAATATTTTTTAGATATTTTTGACGGAGCAAATTTAATTATATTATGTGAAAGAAATAAAATTACTATGTATTTTGGGGGGGGGGGGGGCAAATTCAATTTTTTTTAAGGGGGGCAAACATAAAATTACTATGTATTTTTTTTTGGGGGGGGGGGGCAAATTTAATTATTTTTGGGGGGCAATCAAAAACTTTTTTTTTGGGGGGGGGGGGGCACTGTCCCCCCCCCCTCCCCAAAAGGGGTCTAGAATCGTGCCTGGTGAAATCATAAAAGGAAAAATGGTTAGGAGTTGTATATAAAGTATGTGAGTACTAGAGAAAATTCAAAAGCCCGTCGGCCCTCGGGCGGCCCTTGAGTTTGGAAAAAGGAGTTATGGGCCAGGCCGGGCCAGGGTTGATTTTAAATCTTATATCGCCCTATTTAACCAACAACTAAAGATGATAAATTAATTATCACATTGAAGGGTATAATTTCTACTCATTTTAAAAACAAAATATTTTTAGCTCATATATAAAAATAAAATTTTGAGCCGTTTTTATAATTCGGGCCCGGTCTAAATTGAAATATGTATTGGACGGGCCCGGGCCAAAATATCACGGCCCGGTTTTAACTTTAGTGTTATTTTTGCATTCATTTTTAAGGCAAGGTTCCTAAGCGAATCCTAAAAAGGAGAGCAGGGGTGGGGCAAGTCCAAAAATATGCCATCTTATGGTATGGAATGGGATGTATAATAGTTGTCAATACCAGGAATAATAGACTAACCATAAATAACTTTGCTAAATAAACCAAAATTGAATGGGAGATTTGATAAAACTCATTTTATCTAGTAAAAACAAAATTATCACTACGAGGAAAGGCCGATATTTGGGTAATAATTATTGTTTTGTTTGTTTTTTAATAATTTAACCAAAATTTAGAAACATAATTTTGAGCAAAAAGTCTGGGATTGCTACCTTTGTTACTCATTCATTCCTTAAGAAACAAAAAATGAATTTAACCCCAAAATATATTTTTTCCCAACCATGTCTGGCAAATTAATGGTAAGAAATTGAAAAAGATATGTACATTTCTATATATGAATATGAGAAATTTAGTACCCGCAGAACAATTGAACGTATTTGAAAGGTAATCGGTTTCGGAAACACAAAGGCCACTTATCGGGCAGGTGTAATACCAGGGTAGGCAATCTGGAAAATTGGATATAGTAAATTCATAAAAACAAGACAAAATAAATTCATCAATTTAGGCTTTTGTCGAGAAAAAATTAAGAAAAAATAGTGGGAATTTCTATGTTTAAATTAGACAAACACCTAATTAATTTATTTTTTTTTTTTGCAAAATTATAAAAAAATTCGTAATTTTATATTAATGTAATCATTTTTAGTAGAGATAACGAATAAATCTTTTTAAAGGCACGTGCAAAGTCAGTTTTTATTTTTGTAAAATTTCAAAATTTTGTTTTGTAATAAAACGCAAATTTAAAAATTTTTGCGAAAATAAAAACTCACTTTTCAAGTGGCACAAAGTAAAAAAAGTTTATTTGTCGTTCATTAATTGATTGTAAATTGTGCAGGTTACTCAAAAACCAAATAATTAAAATAAAGTTATATTTTATATGCAAAATTAGAAAAATTTCGGTATAAAATAAATAAATATTAAACACGCTGGGCATTGTAAAAAAATTGTATTAATTATTGTAATAAGGTGACATACATTTCTAAACCCGGTGTTTCTTGTAAATATTTAATTGTAATTTCTTTTAAAAAGGAAAAATGCATACATTTTGCCATGAATGGGCCATTATGTCTAAAAATATATTATGTTTGAATTAAGCAAATGATATTTTGTAATTACAGGGTTGATCCCTAATAATTGCTCTATGCGCAGGAAATAATTGCTCTGTGTGCATGCGTTTGAAATAATTGCTATTTTCGTGTGCGGAGATTGTGCACACATAGCAATTATTTCGTGCGCACAGAGCAAAGGATAGGGATCAACCCTATTTATCCGTTTTGACAACCTTCGTCCGAATAATCCCCGCAGTCATCTTCGCCGTCCCGGATATCGTAATACGAAACGCAAATCCCGTTTCGGCATTTGAATTCACATGCGTCGGAGCTTGCTATAGTAACTTGGCCGTTAACTAACCAAAATACACATACATGAATTTGTGAGATATTCTATGTTTAATACAGTAGCAAGCAAAGAATAACCGACTTCTCGTGCCCCATTTTTTAAACGAAGCGACGCACTGTTTAATAATTAAATTTTATAAAATTTGAACAAATTAAAGAACATTGCCGCAATATTAACCAGTTTCACGAATTATAACTAAGCTATAACATCCGGCTACGTTTGGGGCTAGATGCCTTAAAAAAATTAAAGTCGGTACCTTCCGACATGCGGAACGGACCAAAAAAATAATTATTTTGGGCAGGGCTGGGCCGATTTTTATTATCTCATTTTAGCCTATTGGTTTTAATGTATATAAGGACTAGATTTGACAAAAAATTAACACATAAAAAAGGGTATTAATTCGGCACACAACATTTGACTAATTTTATTGCAAAAATAGCTTGCAATATAAAAACCTCGGGTCGTATTTGTAATTTCGGGTAGGGCCTGGTTAATAAAACCATCCAAGTTTTAAACTGAACCTACCAAAATGGTTGGCCAAGTCTAAGGTGAAATTAGGGCGGGCCGAAATATCACGGCCCAACTTAGTATCCATGCAGACCACCTCTGCATCTGCCTTCACTGCAACGAGGAAAAGGAATGTGCCGAGTTGTTTAACCCCTGAATTTATCGCGATAGATGCAACTCTAGGACAGGACCAAATTATCCGAAATGAAGCATTTTCCGGTTATCCGACTTTGAAGATACCGCGTTTACGCGGTGGAGTCTATGATCCTCACAAAATACAAATGGTATCTTTTCTCTCTCCCCTAATTTCGTTGTATACAATAATTTTATTATACTGGATCTTACAACCAACTTCCAACGAAGCCGGGAGATTTTACAACCCAAGCAAAACTTTAGGCGTAATGGACTCTAAACGCGCTCTAAAAAAACCCTAGACTTTTTCACTGGAAGCCTGTAATGGTGAGGCATTACCACCAGAGCATGTCCGTCTATAAGTTATGCAACGCTTTAGACCTGACATGGCATTCTATAAAAAGCAACAATTGTTAGTTAAAATGTTGAAAAAATTCTTTTTCTAGGAACCTTAAAATATTTTGGTTAGTGCCAGATCGGCCTTGGCTACAGTGAATTTACGAAGGGTAGGGTCAAACTTATAATGCCTTTTTTTTACAAATTTCTGTAAAGATTATTTTCCTATATAAAGGTATATCCATTTTTACCCACAATTTTTACCATTATGTGCTAAAATATATTTTTTTTACCTATTTCTTGTCCCAATGAATATGGATTTGACTAAATTAATTAGAAACATTAATCAAGATGTCGTTATAAATTTTTATTATATCAAATCAAAATCCGATTTTAGACATCTTTATAACAATTTTGTTATTTTCTCTTAAAACTAAATTTGTAAATATCTAATTAAAGGAAAGACATCACAAAACCTAATTTTTATATGAAGTCTAGTCAGCCCCCACTTTTAGTGGAACCTGGCAAACATTTTACGCCTCATTATAACAGGAGCATCAACATTGCCGTACACTATGCCCGGCCAATACGACCCCGCCCATTCCATAGTCCCAGCCCGACTAAAATTTACAAATACGGCCCGAAATTTTTTGCTTTAAAATTGTCACAAAAAAATACAGAGTGTAAAGGCCTTCATGTGATGTTAGATTTATCATGTTTGGTTTTAGTTAATAGTTAAAAAAATATATATTTAATAATCAGCATGGCCCATTCTAAATTTTGGCGCTGGGTCAGTTTTTAAAGCGATCCGGCCAAGCCTGGCCGGCTTTCGAATCCCGACTTTGATCTCTAATGCTGACATTTTTTATAAAATTTGTTCCTCCTAATTCCTGTGGTTGCTTACTGCTTCATTAGGTAATTGATTCAAGGATATCATTCAAGTTTGTAATTGGAGAAGAAAATATTATGCAGATTTAAGGTATAAATCTTTTAAGAGAAATAAAAAATTTACCAAAGCACTTGAAAATTTCAAGGTTAAAAAAAGATAATTTATAACTGCGTGTTCAAAAAACTTTTATCTAAAACAAGGGTTTTACATTTAATCCTATAACAAAGTATATAAAATCCAAATTTTACATAAAAAAATAAAATATGACTGATGTTATTATCATTATACTTGTCAAACAAAATTATTTAATTCATATGACATTAAAATTGTATAGTTATTATACAAAATTAAATTATATATGCATATAAAAAATTTAAAATATATGTATAGCTGTGAACCCTATCTTATATGACTAACAATTTGATCTTTTATGGTTGTAGCAATGAGATCTGCCTGAAAAACAAGTGAGTTTGCGCTTCTAAATACTGCATATGCATCACCTTCCCTGAAATAATCCTTTAGTGTGTTGCTAAATTTTTTAGAGTACCTAACAAATTCCCTCTTTTTTTGTTCAATCATTCCTTGTATCTTCTGCTTTTGAGTCTCATCAAGTTGCTTAAATTTAGATGGATTAGATCCTATATGCAAGTACACTTCATTGACAGTATCTAATAGTCTTTTTATAGCACCAGCAATTTCTTTGATTGTTTCTAAAAATATTTTTCTATCCCTGATTTGGTCTGGAATTTTACTTAGAACCACTTTCAATTCAGTAGCTCTTTGATTGAGGTCATTGAGAAATGCAAAGTTACCATATTTATTCTTATTGTCTGTAGAACTATTAATAATGGGTGTGGTAGCAGCAAGCCTAAGAATGCTTTCTTGAAGTTCATTATCAACAAGAATATTTGTTGTTTCAAGATTTATTGGTTGGGGGAATTCATTAGAGGAAGAAGTGTTTGATGTTGTTGAAACAACAGCATTCCTTAACAAGATACGTAAAAAATCATAAGAAAATCCTGGTTTAACATTTTCCATTTGTATAAAAGAATTATCTAAGGCACTTATGCAAGGTTCCATGCTGCTTTTAATATATTGAGAGTTACCATCCTTAATCAATTTGTTCAATGCTGGTCTAAGAACAAGAGGTAATATTAAACCAGCAGTTATCATAGGATTTGTATTATTTGAGCTATTCATGTTCGGAATACTTTGAGATGTCGTTTGATTAGTTGGCCCAGGTATGGCATTTGTTAAGGGGGTCGCCATGTGGGCAGGTTAAAAATACATAAATGAATAAAAATCATATGCTCATAATTACATGTCTTACCATCTGTACTAAAATTAACAGGTTTTAAGTGATACATGTTATAAATATAAAATCTATATTTTAATAAGTTTTTTTTATATTTTATTAAAATATACAGTCAACAGGTAAAATAGTTAAAAACGCGTTTAAAAATCTATTTATTCAAAAAATAAAAATTTTAGACAATTAATTTATAGACTCGTATGTTTGCCAAACTTTTTAAAATGTTTTTTAATTTTTTTGCAAGACATTTGTAAATGGGCAACTTTTGTCAATATTTTACTTCTTATGAAATACAAATAAATTTTTATCCCCTTTCAAAATAGGACAAACCGCCGATGCAAATTCAAGGTGACCCCAATATTTCACAAACTTGCATTGTCAAATTATAGTGAGTAAATTCTCACGGCTCTTTCAAAGGCAAAAAGATTTGGAACGTGTTTGGTTTGTAATTGTGCTGGTCAAATGTGACCAATGTTAGTAATAATATGGTCAGGTCCATATAATGGGGCCATCGACCTAATATATTTTTAAAAAACAAAAATTTATTAAAATTAAGCCATTGTATTACGAAAATTTATGAATGTTCGGCGAAGTTTAGCGAAGCTAATTAGGCTATTGATAAAATTGCTTCTAATGTTTTTCTCCTTTTTCGAATTATTATTAAAGTCCCTGCAAACTCATAATGGTGGAAAAAATGGCAAATTTTGCAAAATTGACTGATTTTGCAATTTTAAAATTAAGGGAAGCATAATGAAAAAAAAATGTCACCTCAGTTTACCATCTGAAACAAGAAGATTTAAAATATATAATTTATATCAAGCTACATTTAATACAGCTTCTTTTGCTTTCTAACTTTTTAAGAAATTTTTTTACTTGTTTAATATTATTTGAATCGAATTTAGTGCTGTATTTTTTTCAATATTAATTTCGTTTTTGAATCTATTTTGTTTTTTTTTAGCATTTTCACATTAATTTTCTTGTTAAAAGCTAGCTTTTACAAAGTTATGCATAGGAAGGAAAAAGATTTGATGGCTAAGCCAACCCTCAGTTCAATATAAATATTACTCTTTTGCCGGGCTCCACTTTTAAATGGACCGGATCTGAGCAGTCGAGCCCATGGCTAGAAAACGTCCTGTTATGAACATAACCCTTGCCCCACGTGTATAACGATGGATAAAAGGTTATAATGTAAAATTCAAAAAAGGAGTGTATTTTACTGCTATAATTCAAACTGAAGCTTTAAAAGTATTTTTCTGGGACAAATAAACTAATGAACAAAATTAAGGGCAAAATTTTAGCCTGTTCATATGCCACATTTCTAGTCTGTACGCCTGACTCCAAAATCAAATTTGTCATTCAGATTGGCACTTTCAAAGACTATTTTACCAATTATACAATCTTTTTACAATGTATTAGAGTAGGCTATGTTACTTAATGGTTTTAATAATTAAGTAAATCAATCCGTACAAAACTTTAATCCCATATTGACTCTAATAATACCGTGTTTACGTTGTGGAATCGGCTCAGATAGCTCAGTGACAAACCTGCCTTAGACGCAGGAGGTTGCGAGTCCGAATCCGTGCACAGTAGCTTTTTTCTTCGGAAAAATAGCATACATGTGCAACCACTTTAAAGCTTCTGAGTGGCCTGCTTAAGCAGTAGGTCTTAAACGATATGTCTAAAAGTAATAGCCTAGGCTAAAAACCTAGGTCGCCGGCGTGCGAGCAAATCTTACTATTTAACCCGTCGGCAATATTAATTGCTTTGCTCGGGTTAAAAAGTAGCCCTAACGGGTATGGCATCCTTAAGTGGGGAAAGGTATGGGGGAAACCTCAAACCAATTGTTTGTTTGTTTTTTTTTCGTCGTGGAGTCAATATTCCGTTAGCAATACAAATAGTATTTTTACTCTCTCCCCTAATTTCGTTTGAATCTTTGGATCATAGCTCTCTCAGGCTCAATCCAACCAACTTCCAATGAATGGGGCAACAAAAACAACAACAACAATCCCATATAATTATTTATTACATGTGCCAAACTTTACAGGATGCGGACAATTATGAAGGGTATAAGTGAGAATGATTAGCTTACCATGAGCACCAGTGGCCCTAATGCTGTGATGATTTTTATGCGCCGGGGTATACCCCGGCAAATAGTTTAATCTTCAGCTGATTAAAAAATTTTAGTTAGACCTTTTACCCCACCAGGCTCTATTTATGAATTAAGTAGATAATGTGAAATCGTAAAAAAAAATAATTTGATTTTATCAAAGATTGAGTTAAACAATTTGTTAAAACAATACGAAGGTGTAAAATGTCAGAGTTAAATTTATAATGTTTATAATAAATAAAAAAGATTGCATTCACGGCAACTTTTTATCAAATGTCCCGATGCGGGCATTTTTATTTTAATTCTTAAATCCAACTTTGGGACAATGGGTAAGGACCCAATTTAAAACACATTTCGTTTTGCGAAAAAATTGTACATTCCCTTCAAAATATGCTTTTTAATTAAGTGTAAAGGTCAAAAATTCCTTTTTCCCTCTTACAAAGGCAAACCCAAAGATTACGTTTTCAAATTCAGAGTGATAAGCTCCGTCATTCTGCAATTCATGGTAGTTTAAGTTAAGATTTCCCTTAATTTTTATACATATAAATTAAATACAAATTTCCAATTAAATCTAAAATAACTATACTAATAATCTTTATAATAATATATAAAACTGGCTAAATTTAATTTTTTCACAAAAAGGGAGAGTTAGCTCACTCCAATTTAACGCAGTACAAACTAATTGATTTTGAGCTCCTCGAGTATTGAAACCTCTGGGCTCAAAAGCCTTTCTACTTAACTATAATTACCTGTGCCTATATCGTTGTTTAGATAAGTTGTAGTAATTGAGAATAGGAGATATGGTATGAAAAATTTGTGACATTGGAGTAATGGATATAGTAAATTTTGGAGGGCCGTATTAAGAATCATTGCCAATGTTGGAGGGTACCATATTCACGAATTGTAAATATCACTATATATATTGAAAGCCAGCCAAATCACATTTAGGGCTTCTCTCCCTCCGCGGATGATGGAAGAAGAGTAAGAAACGAGATTGTTTTGAGAAATATTTTAAGAGCAGTCCTAATCAGGCCCGTGGATATTAACTTTCTAATTTTTGTATTTTCTTCAAGATTTTAGCCAATCAATAAATTTGCAATCCTTATATGAACACATTTATCGAGTAATTTTCTTTTTTTTTGGAAAACTTTATGCATAATTTTTTCTGTGTTTTATTATTAAATGGCTGATTGAAGGCCAAACAACATGGCGACAGTTAGAGGCACGGGACTCTCGATATGTATAGAGCCACTTATAGCTTTATGAATGTTTTTAAAGGAAAAACTATTGAGCTATAACTTTTGGAATTTTGGATTAACTCCAAACAAGGTGTGGGGGGGGGGCATTTGGTCATTTCATATTTATAAAAAAAAATTATTATAAAGGCGCTGCGCCACCATTGAATGTGCTTCTAGAAATCACCAATATTGTTTTTTACCTGCCTTGCACCTAATAACACAGTAATACTTTGTTTCATAATTTTGGTTTGTAACTCTCTAATCAGGTTACACAGCAATCAATATATACCTTGTCGCAATATTTCATTTATTGTATATATTACACACTTTTCAATCAAAAATATTTCTTGACTCTTTTCTTTTTTCCCCGATGCATGCGCTGCGCGCACCTTAAAAACTAACCGCTAAAAGCTTTTTACCTTAAAGTGCCGTTAGCTGAGGGGTGAGGCCTAGGTAAGGGGGGGGGAAGCAAGGCTCTGGATGGAATAATGGAATTAGCCAAACAAGCCTTCCGAGGCTAAGAAACCAATAAATTTTATTTTATTTTTAGGTCCACTAAAACTATGTTTTTTTTTCAACAAATTTTTGTGTTTTACCTAATCCTATCGATATACAAATATATCAGTATTATTAACAATATCATATAGCAAGGAGCCAATACATTAAAGGTGTTGTCCTGTTTTATTGATCTCAAAAAATGACAAGTTTATAATTAAAACGAGGTAATTATAAGAAATTGCATGATTATTTGCTGGTCATAAATATAAAAAGAAATTCAAATTAGTTTATTCAAGGGCACACGTTTAAAATAATCTTTTATTAAATTTATAAGTGATTTCAGGAGAAACATTTATTTAAATTTTTTGTCAAACCATTTTTAAACTTGTAAATAAAAAATAGTACAAAAGTATCGTTCGTTTAGATGTCGATGCAACACACTTATTTATAGCTCATTATACGTTTTTAATATAAATTTGACAAAAAAAAATTATTTTTTTATTTAACCGCCCGCCTTAAATTAAAGTTTGCTTTTAATTAAAACCTTAAATTTTGGGATGGATTTACCATAAAAATTGTCTCTGCAACCCGCGTGTTTAAGTTATTGCATTAAATGTCGCAATATTAAACAAATGAGTTTTTAGAATGATGAGAATTGGAAATTTGACATTTACAAAAACTAAATTAAATTTTAAAATGTCTCTCAAGTTTGAGAAGTTGTATTGCCCCAAGACCTCTCTAAAAACATGATATGGGCCCGATAGTTGACACCTTTTAATATCGTTGACTCATCCAGCCTATGACATATTAGTTTTGGGGCAATTCAACGCACTTAATGCATGGTTATATAAGTGGATTCATACGTTAGGCGCCACGTAAAAGTCGCGTTCTTAAGTTTATGCTAAAAGGTAAGAAAAAATAAAATCTAAAAATGTATTTTATAATTTCTCAGCCTGTTGTCAAAAATAATGGGCCCAGCATAAGGCTTTTACTCATTCAATTTGATTGCTATTTAAAATATATATGAACTAAAGATATATGAAAAAAAATTAAAACTTCCGTAATCATTTTTTTTGCCATTTTTATAAAAATAAATTAATAAAATTATTTAAGGCAGAGAGGTAATAGTGGAGAAGCTTGATCTTAGCGTTGATTTAACGTGAGCTCGCACTCATCTAAATCAAAATCAAATTTGCTGGCATTTTAATATTTACACATTTTAGAGGGAGTTATAAATATATTTGACTTATTTAGACAATTTTTTTCATATCACAGGTCAACAATTTTTTGAGAGTTATGAGTTAACTACAGAGATCAAACCTGCCATCTTAGGGAATATCAAATCCGTTTACCGTTTTTCCTAATTAAACTTAGTTAGTCAGTTATAAACATTGAAAATTCTAGAAAAAAAGGTCAAAAAACCAAAAAAAAAATCAAAAACAAAAATAAATTGAACTTTATTTTGCATATTTACAATATTTAAACTGTTAAATTTAAATTTGGAATAAAATTTTTATTAAAAACCGATCATATATCGTGTCGTATTTAAGTTTGGACGCGAAATATTTTGTATTATCTAAATGCCGATGTAAGAGCTTGATATATTAATAAAATTTATTTTTCATTTTGTGACATTATTTGTGATTAAAAATATAAGTTACAAGGGATTATTATATGCAAAAAACTTTTTTAAATTTCTTCTTTTTAGGGTATATTCAGATCTGTCAATTTGGCCAAAAAGGGCCTTTTCGTTATAGACGGATCTAAGGAGCCAACGGAAGAAACTAAGAAACAAAATATGTATATGAGATTAGGCCATCATGGGTGGATATATTATTTTATGTTTTCATAAAATCCACGTTTCTAACATTGATATTTGTTGACCTGTGTATAACAAATCATCAAAGAGCCTCCACTCATATTGCAATGTGAAGCAATTTTATTCTCAAATAAGTGAGCATTAAACTCAAAAAACCCATCTTATATGAGTTACTCAAAAAATTTACATAAATATTGCTCGAGCTGGTGAAATTAGTTGTTGTGACCTTTTGTGAAAAAACAAGAAATTCATTGTAACATTTTTTTTTGAATTCAGTCACTAAACGAGATTGCAAAATTCCAAATAATGCAACTGCATATACATTAACATTTTTCATGTGTCCCTTGAGCGGCATGTATCAAAACCTGCCAAGGTTGGAGAAGTTATTTAAAAAATCGGCACCTATGCTGGCATAATAGCTAAATGAAAATACACAATTTGTTATTTATTTTGAAGGGCGCGTTCAGACTTCATTCGTTTTTATAATATTCTAAAGATTTTGATAATTTAAAATTTATAAAATTTGAGTTTTTACACCGAACCATTGTTTTTACAATATTCACTCGGAGCAATTGCTCTAAATATATTTAGCTGATTCATTTCAATATGACCTTAGAAAAATTTTATTTCTTTACCCGCGTTTAGCATTAAACTTCTTCAAAAATATGATATATTATGGGTCAGTTTTTTGTGATTTTTTCTTAAATAAATAATAAACTTAACTAGTAATTAAGATTTATAATTTAAAACGTTCATAATTTTTTTGCAGTTGCATTCAGATATTCAAATATTTTAGAATTTTCATAAAATTTTTTATTTGAAATGAAACGCATTTTAACAAATAGTCGCCAATTTTTAATACTAGCAAATAAAATACAAGTTAATAAAATTTTAGAGAAAAAAAATGAAAATTTAAAAATTATTAAATTTTCCAATTTTTTAAAATTTTTCTTAAAATAAATAAAATTTTAACGCGCCCATGTAAATAAGATTTTCTCTTTTCTTAACAAAGCGCCTATATGTCATGTTATATTTTTAAAAAACTCTAAAAATTAAAAAAAAAAATTTCCCAAGTATTTTAAAGTTTGCAATTAACGGCGACTTTTTGTAAAAATGCGTTTTGAAAAAAAGTAAAATTTTTGATAATTTTTAAAAATCATCTAAAATAGTTTAAATAATGAAAAAATTATTTTCCTATCTTTTACCATTAACCAAAAACCACAATGTTGAGTGGCACTAAAATTTTATTTTTCATGCAATATTAAGGCTTGTCAGTAATTAAAGTCGGGACCCAAACTGGCCTAATGCCGGCCTGTCCGAGAAACCAGCCATGCGCGCTGTATTTGAATTAAAAAAAAATCAAGGGATAAGCCAAATTGATATTTCATTTTGGCTTTTTTAAAACAATGACTAAAAATGATGAATTTTTAAGTAGGGCACGTGCAAAGTGAGTTTTTATTTTCGTATTTTTAAAATTTTGAAAAATTTTATTTTGTATTAAAACGCAAATTTTCAAAAAGTTGCCAAATTTAGTATATGCACATAAAATATTTTTTCTGAAATAAAAAATTTTAGAAAAAAATTTGAAAAAAAATTTTTTTTTTTTTAAATTTTCAGAATTTTCATAATTTTGCGAAAATAAAAACTCACTTTGCACGTGCCCTTATATAATTTTAGTGGAATAAAATAAAATGTAATACAGTGCTCGCTTCAATAAAGTGGCACATGTTAGGAATAGAATAATCAATAGACACATAAAATGTGGCCATCAACTACTATATTTTTGATCGTTGTCACTAATAAAATGATTACGATCACAATTAAATGATCTCTGTCACTATTAAATGGTCGAGATCCTGGAAAATTAGAATAAAATCAAAAATTTTGTAGATCCGTGTTTTTTTTTTAATTTTGTAACTCAATGATGGCTTTTAAAAAGATTGTACATATATAGTAATACTATAAAAAAAGGTTTATATTGGGCAACGACGAATAATCGAAGATATTTGTTCGATTTGTTATAGAAACTCTGTATTAATTGTAATTTTAAAGCAAAAAATTTATACCTTGCAACATATTCAAACCGTATTTGTAATTCGGGCCAGGCCTAATATAAAAGACTACATTTCGGGCGGTTGGGCCGAACTTGATAAAAAATATGTCGGGAAGACAGGGGGTATATTACGGCCAGGTTTGAAGTGCTTATTAACCTTTTGATTCAAAAAAATGAAATGTCATAGACAGCAGCCCGAATTAAACAATGGCTGTCCTTTTATTTTTTCAAAAAGTGAGTTTGTAAAATACATAATTCATGAATGCTTTAATGTGCATCACAGTCTTAGCCCTATTAATTAATAACGTTTTTGATTAATAAGCCAATATGTTTCCAATTTAAAAAAAAATTTAACATATAACAAAACACACATTTTCTAGGATGGAGCGAAAAAAAATTGTGCAAATTTATTAATATTTCAGTTATTTACAAAAAAATAATTGCCATTGAAAAATATATTTAATGAAAGTTAATAAATCCCCAATTTTAAATCGATTTGCGTTGAGCATTATTTTTGCATTTTTTATATGAAAAGAAATTAATTCCTAAATTATAAGTTTTAAATAACCATTGACATAAGCTAAGTGACCTACTTACCACACATAACAGGATAATTTCAAATCTACTTTGCTTTGTCTTTTACAAAAATTTGTAAAGCGTTAAACTCAAATAAGTTAAATTTGCCGTTTGTATTTTTTTTTGCTCGTTTGAGAATTCCATTGTGGTGAAATACAATTTATAGAAAACTTACAAAAGTCAGATGAAGTGAAATTTAAGCTCGACTGATTTATGATTAAATTTTAGATTCATGTTTTTTTTACACTCCAAAACCTTCCTCAGTTCGTTATAAATATAAAAGCAACATTTTATTGGATAAAACCAAAGTTATTTTTTAATTTGTCAACGCTTTCGCTTTGATCAAATCCATTGATAAACATATATTTATAAATTGGAACAAATGTAAAAAAATAGTTTAGTTAAATTTTACTATTTTTAAAAAAAATAAAATAATAATTTTGAAACTATGAGCATATAGAAAAAATGCCAGGCCTATATACTATAATGATAAATATCATGAATCTTAGAAGTTAAAGGCCAAATATAACAAAAAACTTTATAAAAACGAAAAATAAAATTTAACTTAGATATCCTTCCATGTAATAATTTTTAAATCAAATTTAGATTAACCTCTATATGGGTAAAATGCTAGACCATTTTAGAAGCAAACATGAGTATACCTGATTTTCAATAACTCATAGGAGTAATGTATTAGCTTAAATTTATTTATGTCGCATATATCCTAACTTAAAATGTTGTTGTGAAAAGTATTTTAAATTAATTACACAGATTGATCAATAAGTAATTATATTAAATTACACAATTCTATTTAATAATCATATCTCATATATTTTTTTGTTTTCCAAAATTTGTTTAAAACTCTAATTTGCTAGATAAAAATCGAAAAATGGCAATCGGACACTGATTTTGCGTAAAATATTAAGTGAGAAAATTAAAAATCTTATACCAAAATAACTTGAAACTTCTTTATTGTCTCAAAAATTAAATTATAAAGTATATTATGCATTTCATTAACATTTAGGTTGTACAAAATTGGCCTGACCTAAATAAAACAGAAAATTTTATGAAATAAAAAAAAAATCTAAATTAAAATTTAACAATTTAGCTGTTCCATATATATACTGGCTAACCCGGCAAACGTCGTTTTTCCAAGCAAATTTTTAAACGAATTTTTAGGGTAGTTTTATAATTAAAAGTTTGAATGTCGCCATATATAAACATCAAAATTTATAAACTTTACATTAAAAATCAATATAAAGAGTTAACAAAATTAAAATTTTTCGACTTATAAAGCTACAATTAGGAATGCGCGGATTCTGGACCCGCAAGATTTTTATATCTGGGCTAATAAGACTGATTTTCGATTTTTTTACTACCGTGTTAAAAATTAACTTTTAAAGTCAATTAAATAAACCAATTAAATTTTTCCAAATATAGTTATTAATAAAAAGTTTTTGTTATATTGAATCAAGTTTATAATAAAGGAATTATCTTCTACGGGATCTCGTTGTTCAATATAGGTAATATCCGTTTTGTTCCACATTAGCGGATGGTGGAGAGCATCATATGAACGGTGTGTATCAGCAATTAACTGTATATTATTATTTCTTCTACGAATCACAATTGCTCGCACAGCTGTACGATCTCCAACCACCCAGCAACAATGTCAACAGCCGGTGCGTTGAATCTACGAATGTGCTCTCCAACTTGTCTTAATGACAATAACATGATGTTCACTTTGTAATTTGTGCATGTGTGATTTAAATATTTTCAAAAATTTATTGTGCTCACTCAATAGGGCATCTAGCTTGTCGACGATGCGTCTTGCAAAATGACGTTTGAGGTTATAGTAGTCACAACGTGCAAGCGATTGGCAAGCGCGATTCCGTATTCCTCACCGCCCATCAAATAGATCTATAAATGTGGTTCGTTTGGCATTGGCAGCATTGAGCTCATTTATATAATGGCCTTTAATTTTGAATGTTAAATTAAATTGTTGTCCATTTGCAGCATTATTTCTAATTACACAGGTTAACAAATATCAATGTCAGAACACTGTGAATTTTATGAAAACATAAAAGAATGCATCCCCATGATGGCCTAATCTCATATATCTTATTCATTTTTCTTAGTCTTCCGTTGACTCCTACTTAGATCCGTCTACAACGAAAAATGGCCTTCTTTGATCAAATTGACAGATCTAAATATACCCTAAAAAGCAAAAATTTAAATTTTTTTTTGCATATAAAAATCTTTTGTAGCTTATATTTTTAATCACCAATAACGAAAAATAAAATTTTTTAATTTATCAAGCTTTTACATCGGCTAGATAATACAAAATGGCGTTTAAACTAAAATACGACACGATATATTATCGGTTTTAAATGAAAATATTATTTAAAGTTTGAATTTAAAAGTTTAACTATTGTGAATATACAAAAATAAAATTTTAAATTATTTTGGTTTTTGATCTTTTTTGGTTTTTTGACCTTTTTTTCTTAAATTTTTAATGTTTATAACTGACTGACTAAGTATGATTAGAAAAAACGGTAAACGGATTTGACATACCCTAAGCGGGCAGGTGTGATCTCTGTTATTAACTCATAACTCTCAAAAAATTGTTGACCTGTGTTATTTCTGTGGCTCCAAACGATGACATTTGGAAACATGTGATTTGAATTGACTTCAGGAAAAGATAACAATTTAGATCAATTTCGATGAGTAGGGGAGGAGTGATTGTGAAACCCAAAAGTCAAGAGTCCATATATTAACCATAAGTCCAAAATTTAGGCAGCAGCTCTTAAATTGTTTGTCTCATTTGGGTTTACAAAATATATGAGACAATTGTACAAGATTTAAAATTAAAATTTTATAGATAAACTATAAATTTTGTGGAATAATTTTGGATAGCGTCGGGTTATTTTGAGCCTTTTTATATTTAAGCAGTAAATTCATTGAAAATTCTTATTTAAACATTAATTGTATATTCTAAATCACATTTATCGCATACGAAAAGGGCACACGATGGATGTGCTTAAAAATGACATTTACGACATTAGAAATTATAATTACCCTTTCTTCACAAATTCCCTTTATAAGTTGGCGTAATCTATATTTTTACTTTTTTATATTGTCTCATTTTAACGATTTTCAAGAGCAAAAGTATTAATACTAACTGACTAGGGCTTAAATTAATATTAGAAATATGTTTTTAATTATTTATGTTTACTTTATCTTTGTAAGTCTTCATTATAAATTATAAAAGATTTAGGATAATACTTTTTTGAAAAATCAAATTTGTTTTTTAGACAAAATTGACATTTTTTTCATTGATTCAGCTATTTAAACTTTTCTTGGTACCCTAAAGATAGATCTCTTTAATAATGTCATTTTTATATAGCATCTAAATGAAAGTCTACAAGGGCTCAAAATTACTCGTGTCTCACAAGTATACCAGTCTCCCCTAAGCCGTTCATTGGTTCAGATAGGGTTTTGATTAGGAAATTGTACCTTTCCTGACGCGCAGTACATTCCGGCTGGCTTATTTTTAAATTCGAGCGCATGACAATGCGGGCATTTTTTATATAGCACCAATTATCACATTTGAATGAGCATAATATTGAATATATCGGGCTCATATACGAATGCTAGACGCAGGAATGGGTCAGATGTAAATGATCGGTCTATTTGTTGGCGTTGTTAGTCATTTATTCTGTATCTTTTAAGTGTAAAACGGCGTGCTTGTCCTTTTAATAAACTTAAAAATTCAGTTCGTGCAATTTCTGATTCTTATGCATTCTCATACTCACAAGCGTAACAGTATTTCCTCGCTGGATTTGTTTTCCTGTATAGCTCTTTGATTTACCATTCCTGCAGCTCTATTTGTTCGACGGCCCAAATTAACCCTTTTGCATCTTGCCGGCATAATATAATGATTATTTGAAATATATATAGAATAAAATAATATGAAGAAATAAGAATAATGGAAACAGAGGATTTGGCGAAATGGTTTTAATCGCGTAATAATAATCGTAAATTATTTTTAATAGTAAGGTTTAAAAATATATGTGAAGAATTTATGCGAATTCTAGAACACTTAATATTTAATGGCAGAAATAATTTGTAACGGGCTTATATAGAATGTGACAACTGTCCTGTCAAAATCTCGATCGGTAAAATGTAAAAATAAAATAAAAAAATATTTTCTATAATAAATTGATATTTAAAGTTTGATATCAACTTTAATTAACAATAAACATTGTTTTAATCTATTTAGGTTGTGGGAGAAGGCTTTATATGTTAAATTTACTGGGTAAGAATACTAATACGGATATTAAAAAATATGGGTTGATGATAGAAGGCTCAAAATTCAGGTGTGTATGTTTTTAAATGCCACATCTTAAAAAAATTGTCCACAAAATTTTGCCCAAAAGAAAAAAAGGGCTATTAAACCAAGGGTGTGTGGAGTCTTAAACTTTTGGGTATATAAAAAATAAAAAGTTTGTCAAAAAAAAATTAAAAAAATGTTGGTGAACGTTAATCCTATATAACACAGGTCAACAAATATCAATGGCAAAACAGTGAATTTTATAAAAAACATAAAAGAATGTATTCCTATGATGGTCTTATCTCATACAAATGTTTCGTTTTTCTTGATTTCTTCCGGCCTTGGCTCCTTACATTCGAAGAATGGCCTTTTTTGACCAAATTAACAGATCGGGAATACCAAAAAAGAAACAATTTAAGATTTTTTTTTCATATGAAAATCTTTTTAACTTATATTTATCATATCAAATAATGAGAAATGTGATTTTTTAGTATATCCATATCTTTCATCAGCATTTAGATAATACAAAATATTTCGGGTCCAAACTTATAAACGACTCGATATATTCTCGATTTTTTATACAGGTTTAATTTGAAGTTTGATTAACAGTTTAGCTGTTGTAAATATGCCAAAAAAAATTAAATATTTTTTTGTTTTTAAATCTTTTTTGTTTTTTTTTGCATTTTTCCTGAAATTTTTAATGTTATAGACGACTAACTAAGTTTGATTAAAAAAAACGGTAAACGGATTTGAGTTAAGTTTAATCAAGGCTAATATATTTGATAAATAGTAACCTACGAAATGTAGCTTTAATATATTATTTTATTTAATCCGCGGTAAGGTAAAAAATTTGTAACGCGAATGCTACATTGGGGTCTATACGGACCCCAATTACATAACTCTATAACTTCAAAAGTTTCAAATTCATGAATATGATTTTTCGATTATTTGAAGAAAAATACTTGCTTTTTAATTATATTCTAAAATACTTTATCATTAAGATATATTATATATTTTATTTAACACAAAGTAAAAAAAAACTAAAAAAAAATTTAGAACTTCTTAATTCTATTCATTAAATGAATCTTGTCAAATTAAATATATCAACATTATTGATTATTTTTAGGTCTAGTAGAACATTTAAAAATATAAAATAAAAAATTATTTTTTGGCTATTGCTTACCCTAAAAACAAGATATTTTAAAAAGAAATAAAATTAATTTATATCTTTATTTTAAAATACAACAATTTGTATACATATGTAAAACTACTAAAAGAATATCTAAATAAGGCTGCAATTTTTTTTAGTAATTTACAATGAGGTAATATCATGGTTTTCATCTTAAAAATTGTGTGGTCCATACAGACCCCAATAAAATTTCTAATTAAAAAAATTTTTTCTCATTAGACTTAGACCAAATTTTAATTACTAGTTTTATATATTATATTTTAAAAAAGTTACAAAAATTTGATCAATAACATTATTGAAGTTATTCAAAATTAAAAATGTGCTGGAATCCATATGGGCTCCATAGTGCTAGCGCGGGGTTTTTATTTGAGCTTAAAACATTAGGTAATTAACAATCCAAAAGGCCAAATACAAAAACGCGTGTTTTTGACATTGACCCCTATAGTTATACAACTAAAAAAAAGTTTGTATAAAAATTTCTATAACATTTATTCACTTGAGAAAATATTTTTTTATATATATAAATTTCAACACTCAGGTTATACAAAATTTTTGGCATTCCCTAACAATCTTTTTTTGGGGTAAATTAAATATTGTTTGAAATTTAAATTTATCTCTTTTACATAATAATTTTTTAATTCTTTAACTTTTTTTTATAATTTTTAAGGTTCATGCCTTTATAAAGTATGTATACAACGTTTAAGTAATTTAATCCCTAACATAGCAGCATTCTAATGATTAAATCCCATCTAATAAACTTTCTGGAAAACCTAAAATTTTTTAAAAAATAATATCGTAGCTTCTGCTAAAGTTTTCATTAGTATTACATTAAAATTTAAATAAAAAGGTATTTTAAATAACGGCCAAAAATAAATGTGTTTTGCTAGGCAACGCCCTCAAATTTTTTTTTTAATTTAGCCACTGTAATTTATAACTATTGCAATCAATTGTTATTTTTACAATCTGGATTTAAAAAACTGATCTTAGGTTTATATAAATCTGGTCCAGAAATTATTAAATTAATTCCACTATTAATATTTTAATTTATACTAATACATTAGAAAATAAATATAATTGATAATATTGCATCTATTTAGGTGTTTTTAGTTTCAGGGCTAAAATACTTCGTATCAGATCAATTGTAATACAAATTTTTAACTTAAGGCACAAATAATTTTACAGACACTTAAAACACAATTTGGCTGTTAATTTTAGGCGCGTATATAGTTTAATAAATATATTAACTGTAAACTAATTTTAAAAAAACTAAATATTGTAATTTGTGAATTTATTATTATCAAGCTCCATATAAAAATATCTAATTTAATTTTGATTATTTTTGTTATTCGTTTTTAAAATTTCATGACTTTAACAATAATTTTTATAAATGTAACTTTTTTAAAAAACAATAAACTAAAAATATATTTTTAAACAAGCCGCATTTTTGAGAATGAGCAATGGTCATCTGTTTTTCGAAACAAATTTAAAAATATTTTCTTATTATGGTTATGATGAATGAGAATGCTGAAAATGAATTAAATGTTAAAAATAATGTGAAACCTAATAGTAATTTGCATACGAAAGTATATGAATTTTTTTTAAATTTAGGTTCTCATACGAAATTTACCATTATCGATGAATGAAGTTACTTTTTTAAATCAAATAGCGCCTTTGCCTCTTATTAATTACTTTAGATATGTTATGGATGAGTAAAAAATTATTGATTTTATTTTTGAAGAAAAAATGGTAGTAGAGCATATTTGAACTTTGTTGAGTCTGATGAAATATGGATGTTTAAAGAAAAATTTGATGGATACGTATTTTTGGATGAAAAAGGTCAAAATGTTTTTTAATTTTGATACAATTGTTTTTCATTACCTTTATTTTTTGTGAATTTTTTTATAGTTTTTTAGGTATTTTTTTTTAGAATAAAGCCTTATCTAATCAATTCTAATTAAAAGCCTCTAAATATTTAGGTGATGAATATGAAGCTATTGTAGAATATTCTCCATTCCAAAAAATACCTAAATCTTTACCAAAGCCTGATCCTAAAAATGGAACTTTAGATAAAGGTATTGTCATTTAACATAAGCCTTCAACCAACAATTTGACTTTATCTAGCTTTTTGGGCCTTAATTTTTTATTGAATTGAAGTGAATTGTTAATATATATACATTTAAAACTGTGATGTAAATATGGATTTTTGCATAATGAATTTGTTAATACCAATGTCATTTTATATCAGTTAGAATATTAATGACAACATATTTTTTTATATTTAACATATAGAACTAGTCATAAATTAAGTATTATCCTATCTTAATTTTATCTTTTTCAAAATTTTTACAAATGAACTATTGATATATTTGCAGATGAAGACTTTCAGAATTTTGTTAAAAATCTGAAGGAGAGGGTTAATAAAAAAGGTGAACATCAGCCAATTCCTATGGATAAATGGATAGAGGAAATAGAACGGAAAGAAAATGATGCTAAACGTAATTTCATTTCAAACCATAAATTTTATAAAAAAAGCATCAAGTGTAAATATCAATTCAAATAAATTTTTCTAAAATTGTAGTCTCAACTTTAATATTTATGCTTTTGTGTAATTTTACCTTTATTAAATTTTAAAAATTTGTAGAAAATTACGTCAACAAACCGACTAAACTTTTGGAATATTTGGCTAAGGAAAAACAAAAACGAAAAGACGATGTGAAGGTTGTAAAGATTGATATTTAAAAATAAGGAGCTATGTACTGATGGCGTTGCCATCTCTTTTAAGAGTAGTGGGGTAAGGGACATTTTTTTAGCAAGTGAAAAAGTCTGACTTTACATTTTGCCATAGTTGTAAACCTTGCATGCCGTAATATTAGAAAATGCATTTTTATTTCAGATATTATGATATTAGCAAAGAGACACAATTAATATTAGCCCATGGGATTTGACGTTGCCGCATAGCATTTTTGTTGCTTAACCTGAAATTTATGTTTCTTCATAAGCTTAAATGGCAGATTGCGTTTTAATATTTGTTTGTTTTTTTTGCAAAAAAAAACTTGAAATTTTGATTCCCTATGCTATTTGAAGCATTAAAAATTGTTTTGTTTTTATTAAATTAATAACTATGGAACGTTATTATATATCATTCGTTTTGATATACTTTCAGTTTATTTTTTATATAAATCGAGAAAAAAAAATTGGAAAAAAACATTTATGAACGTGCCCATATATATACAACTTTCTCAATCTTTCACATATATTTTTTTAAAAAAATTATTTTAATTTTTTAGAGGCAGCGGGAAGAACGCTTGGCAGCCCAGGAAAACCGGAAATCGGCTCTGGCAAACAGGACCCTCCACAAAGACTGTAAATTGCAAATATTTTATTTACATTTTAATTTTTATATTTTTCTTAGTCAGGAATAATCAAAGATTTGATTTGTCATAACGAAGTATATCAATAAATAAATCTTAAAAAGTTTATTTAAAGTTTTTAACTACGAAAAATCAACACGATTTACTGTTCCGAAATTTTGATTTGTTTTTCTCTATTTTTGTTTTTTTGCAGATTTGTTTAAAATAGGAAGGCGTCTTCGAAATTCAATTTTAAGGGATGTGCAATTCTTAGCACCAAATACGTTAAGTATAATATAAAAAATCAAATTCTTTTTGTTTAAAAAAACGTATTTAATAACAATGTTCACTTTGGTAAGAACTTGTTTATTTAAAGAATTTGTTGTCTTTTAAACTGCATAGATTGGCAAATATTAGGTTATTGCCGAGAATGATATAATCAACTGTAAAATTGACATGGTGCATCTAAAATATTTTTGTTGTCCGAAATTTTTTCCCAACATGGCTATTTTCTTGATAAAAAATCAAAAAAATGGACTTTCTTTAATTTATATAAAAAAAATTTATTCAGTTAATATGTATATATTTTGTATTCATTTAATATAATTTTTGTATATAGCAACCTTAACCAAAGATGGTAAAAATAGCTCAAACAATTCCACCACCCCATATAAACTCGGGCTAAAAGAAAAGAGACACAGGGAGGATGATTCCTTTTTTGATGTTGATTTTACCACATCCAAAAATGTCAAACACTGTGATAGAGTTTATAGCAAAGAAAGGGGAAATAGTCAAGAGATTAATACTAGTCACAAAACCGGACAACCAACTCACTACAATATCCTTAAAAAGGAATCAAGGACGATGGAAGGAAAGAAGGAGGGAAGGGATGGCGAAACGAGTGAGAGTCAGGCATCTCCTAGTATGAAAAAGAAGACACCGATTAAAGTAGACAACTCTATTTTGTTTTTTTATCTATATTACGAAGGGCTCAGATAGCCCAGTTGCAAACATTACTGTCTTACAGGTTGTTGGTTCGAATCCGTGCTTAGGCGTCTTTTCGGAATATATAGAACACATGTGCAACCACTTTGAAGCTGAATGGCCCATAAAGGGCTCTAAACGATGTGCCTAAAGTGAGAGCCTAAGCTAAAAACCTAGGTCTTGGGCGTGCAAATAAATTTTATTTAAAGTCAAGGCCCTTGACTATTATAGCACTTTTATATGGAAAAACATCAAAACCAGTTGTTTTTATATATATTTCAAGAGCTTTTTTAAAGTTTAAAATGGACTATTTTATTTTTGCACAAAAAAACGAAATTTGGGTTATTTAGGAAAGAGAAAGCGAGCAAATTTATGAAAAAAAAATCTTTTTTATAATTCAGGAATTTTTTTAATTAAATAAATTTTTATTTTATTGGCATCTTCGTATAGGAATGTTTGATCTAAATTATAAAAAGGCGAAGTCTATTTGTAAATTAAATGGCATAGCCCAAGCTGCTCGGGCCTTTTTATTGCAGTACATGCCCTAGCTGTCTTAATTATGAAAAAAAAATAAAAATGATTAAACGTACCTAAGGAAAATTTATTTGGCTATGTTATTTAGAAAATTTTCTTGTTCTGGCTTGTCGTATTTGTTTAAAAATTTTTTAAATTAATTTTAAAACTTTTGGACAGGTTTTGACGAAGAAAATAGATATTGATGACCTCAAATATCCCTCGGAAAAAGGCAATCATTTAAAGGTCGAATGTTTAAAAGAACCCAAGCGTATAACCGCCCATCTCAAATCACCTCAGAAAGAGAATAAGGATAAAGGGTATTTTTAAAAACTTTAGTATATATTTTATATTTTCTATCACTAAATTTTAATTATTCTATAGCCACATTGAAGTTATCAAGGACTTGGAAGTGGAAAAAGTATGAATAATATGTATCTTTAAAAAACCTTTTATCAAGTCCCTCTTTATAGTTAAAATTGACAATTTAAATTTTTTCTCCACTAAAGATATTTTTTTGAATTAAAGGATTACATCTTTTTAAAGTTATATTTAAGATATATTGTTTTAGGACATTAGTCATGAACCGGTAAAATTTAATTTTGAGGGTAACATTATAACGCGAATTATGAAAGAACCATCTCACCCACCTTTTAATTCATCATTGGATGATGTGAGGCAAAACTCTTCACCAGAAAAAAAAGTCAACTTTATAAATTTATCACCCAAAGAGAAAAAGGCACAAGATTCAACAAAGACTGAGAAACGACCGGCTACTGGTACAGACGTATCGTACATTATTATTTTTAACAACTAAATTTATTAAATCGAAAATAATTGTTTTCAGTATTTCATGCTGATCCCATATCTAATATTTACCTATACTTTTTTATTATTTAGAATCAAAGCCATCTCGAAAGGTTACTTTGAAATTTATTTGAACCTATTATTATTTTTGTATTTTTCTTACTATATTTTATCTATGTAACAATTATTACTTTATTTCAATTTAATTATTATTAACTTCACTTTATTTCTTAAATTTCTTGGACAAAATTGTTTTTAATTATAAGTAAGCATTTATTCTTAATATCAATTAGGAAAGGCCTCCGATACAACTCTATAAACCTGGGCGCGGTTTGAAAGCGAAAGAAAAGAATTAAGTACACCGTCATTTAAAAACGCCTATTATTTATAAAATATATGCTTCATTATTTTTAGCACTATATCTCAAATTATAACAACTCTAATGGTAATGGTATTTTTTGTATGACATGACAGTTTAATAAATATCGACCACAACAACATAAATAATATCATTGCTCAGGACATGTTATATTATACCTCTTGTTTACTAGGCTCTTAAACCGAAATCCTCATCTACCATAACGCCCAGACTAAAAAGTCATATGCATTTAAGTTTCTTGTCATGTGTCTTAACCATCTTTTTTTTTAAAAAAGTACACAAATTACATAACTATTGTCATTAATTATATTTTCCCAAAAGCGCACACAGGATTTTTTACGTGAATAGAAAGGGGGGGGGGGAGGGGTGAGGTAGGTTAGACGTGGAAAATAATCGAGGATTGATGTGCATTGTCATATAGGGCTAGTTTTTAAAACGTCACAAGAATGATCATTTAGCTAATTTAACATTGGTATAATGTTTTCATTTTAAATATTGTCTAAATACGTTCATCAAATATGTGGCCGTCGATATTTAAAAAGTTTAAACCCAGTAAAACGTTAAGCCTGTTTAAATTTTTTTTTGAAAATATTGTATTTATATGAACAAAATAATTTAAGTAAGTTTTTAGGGCGTATCAAAAGCCTTGTCGTAAATAGCTCCTTTTTGTAAACTTAACAACAAATTTTTAATCTATCAAACGTTTAAACTTTTTATTAAATGCGTTAAGGCAATAATACAAAATGTCTGTGTATTTTACTAATTTTTTGTAAAAATGATGGCCATAAATGAGCCAATTACATTAATATCATATTTAAATTGCTGTCAGATTTTTTTTAATATTTATGTTAGTAGGTTGGGCAAATCTACAACTGCCTCCTGGACCTGCCTGTATGATTATTTTGGCTGATGATATGGTAACACTTAACCCTAACATAAACTAATTTAAACCTAACCCTAACTTTTAAATAACCTAACACTGTCATAACTTTAAATAAACTTAAAACTATCACATATCTAAGGCTGCGGCTAGTGGAAAATAAAGTTTTAGCGGAAATTGCCCGCATTTTAACATTGAGGCGGTTAGTGTGAAAAAAATTTAAAAATTTTTAAAATAAAAATAATTGTTTTTTTAAATATTCTGTTAGGCATTTCCTAAAACGACGAAAAACCTAAATTATCATTTTTTGATATTAGCCGCTAAGTTTTTTTTTATTTTAGAAATATTTTTCTTACAATTTTGATAGAAGTATTAGCCGCAGCCTAACACATGTGGCAAATTAAAAACATAAATCTAATTAGTAAAAACACATTTTTTGCTGTGAATACTTAAAATATCAAACACTCGTATTGTATAAATATATTAAGATATTTTTGTTTTGTTTTTCTAGCCTATAATCTATTTAATGGTATAAAGTATAATTTAGAAGTTATATTTTAAATTTAATAACCATAAATTTATTCAACTTTTTGTTTATTGAATTATCATTTATTTGTTCTAAATAATTATTTAACGTTTCTACTAAATTTATTGCTATTGCACTTAAAAAGGATATCAATCATTTTATAACATTTATACAAAATAATGTCCTTGTAAGAAAACTTATAAATATTTATATTAGACAATTAGCTATTTAATTAGAATTAAAAATTTGTTGAGGAAAGACATAAACTGTCAATGTACTAAAGGAAATAAAATTGTACCACGGCTTTAGTTACATACGGTAAATTACTTGTGGAATATTTTAGTGACATCCTCCTCTCATGAGTTTTTACGGTCAGCCTTTAGTAATTGATGGAAAGGGGCATTTATTAGGCAGACTCGCTGCTATTGTTTCCAAGCATGCCCTTCAAGGTAGTTTTCATATTATTAGGTTTGAATTATTGTATAGATCTTTAAAATGTTTTTTAGGTCAGAAAGTCGTTGTAGTTAGATGTGAAAAAATTAATATATCCGGAAAATTTATAAGAAACAAACGTATAAATTATTTTTAATGCATTAATGCCTTAGTAAAATACCTGGCCTTTTTAAAGAAAAGGTGCAATGTTAATCCTGCGAGAGGACCATTTCATCTTCGAGCTCCTGGAAAGATTTTTCTTAGAACTTGCAGAGGTTAAATGCTTTAACATTAGTGACTATATTAATTAAATTATATGTATTAATATTTTGTGTTTAGGAATGTTGCCTCATAAAACTCACAGGGGTAGTGATGCCCTCAAAAGGATCAAAGCTTTTGAAGGGGTACCACCTGTATATAATAAAGTTAAAAGGAAAGTTATTCCTTCGGCTATGCGTGTAATGAAATTAGTTCCTGGCAGGAAGGTATTTTGAGTATAATTTGAATAAAGTGATGATTATGACCTACATTATATGACTAAATGATTTATCTCAAAGACTGATTTTTTTATTTTAATTTATATGAATTTAATTATTTACTTAATGCAGTATTGTGAGCTGAGCAGGCTTTCTCATGAAGTTGGCTGGAAATACAAAGGTGTTATTGAGACGCTTGAAGCTAGGAGAACAGCCAAGGGGAAGAGATATTATGATGCCAAAAAGAAAGAGAGAGTGATTTTTAAAATAATTTTTATTATATTTTAGAAAGTATTGGCAACTGCAAAAAAGAATGTAGAAGAAAAGATTAAGCCATTTCAAACCATAATTGAATGTTATGGAGGACATTGATTGAATTATTTTTATAGTTTTAATTTATTGAAATTTAATAAAATTCTATCTATTATTAAAGGTTGTAATTTTTGATTAAAATGATATTAAAATTTGGATATATAATTCACATGGTAAAACTTATTACACATATAACAAGCCCCATAAACCAAAAAAATTAAAAAAAATAGCAGATTTTAAGAATAACTGAAATTTGCTAAAAAATAATGTATTTATTATCAATTCATTGGATATCTACCAAAGGCCACAATCATTGAAACACAGTTTGTTAAATTCCCTTACAATAATTAGGTAAGATGATTTGATAAGAATTGTAACTAAATATTAAGTGACATTATATAGAAAGTTTCTATATGTATATCTCATGCTCTAAATTATAAGATAAATTTATTTTGCTAATATTTTACTAAAAATAGTATATTAGGTTCTTTGAAACTGTTTGCTTATTGGTACTTTATGGACTAGTCCTTATTATTCTAAATTTAAGAAATGAAATGTTTACAAGACTTTGTATTTTTTGAATTTCATAAATACACATTAAAAGGGTGTATTACATGTGTTCTCAACAGGCTGTATTTTTAATGGCCGCCTGCCCAAATTTTTTTTACAAGTGGCATGGCCTAAGATAAATATTTTTATTATTAACCCTACCCAATGTTTTTCCTTTTGAGTGGATACTGGTTTGGGTTCCATGAATTGGTTTGTTTTGAAACTTAAAAATATTATACTGATATAAAAATATCAATGTATTGTATTTAATTTTAAATTTATTTGATTAACTGTAGAAAGTTATTAAAATTCTAAAACCTGCTACCGGAGTCAAAAATTTAAAAGTCATGGATCCTCATTTTTTATTTGTCCAATCCCTATTACAACCCACATTTGCAATTCTATATTTTGTTTATATGCATAGGATATATATTTATGTATATTCAAGAGCTCAATATAACTTTTTTTAGTTAGATGTATAACATCACAAAAAAAAAATGGATCAAGGAACATTTTTATTAGGGCACGTGCTAAGTCAGTTTTTATTTTTGTGATATTTTAATAATAAAACGACTGGATATAATAGGGTTAAAAAAGACTGGACGGGTTTATAAGATAGAATCATGATTTTTAATTGCACTTTTATGGATTATAATATACAAATATCATATTACATGTATCATTCAAATTGTTATTCTCATTTAACAATTTCATTGTTTGTATCCATAAAATGAGGTTGTGTCTTGTAGACGGGGTCGTGCCTAGCAGTCAGAATTTCACAACCATTTTCAGTCACGAGGAGTGTTTGTTCGAACTGGGCACTCCTTTTACCGTCTTGAGTTACTGCGGTCCAATCATCGGGCCAAATATTATTACGCCATGTACCTAACAAAAATTTTAAAAATATTTGAAAATCCTTAATGTAAAACGCTATTCCAAATAAGAAATGGCTGACTTTATAGCTAGTAAATAACAATGGGTGTAAGGTTTCCCTTTCCCCATAAGGAGGCGGTATAACTTTTTTATTTCGAAAGAAACATTTAATACTGACGAGGGGTTAAATAGTAAGACTTGCTCGCACGCCGACGACCTAAGCCTAGGCTCTCATTGTGGGCATATCGTTTAGCGCTTAATGCCTTATTATGTCCAATGTGCTAATTTTCAAAATAAAAACCGTCTATGCATCCTTTGTGTAAGATAGGGATGTTTGCCAATTAGCTTTCTAAGCCAAAAAAAGTAAAAATTATATCATAATGCTATTAAAAATATAATGAATAATATATACCTAATTACAGTTAGAGATCAAAATAATGCATTTTGGTTAAATAGAAAAAAAGGCATAAGATAGAATTATCAAGAACACAAATTATACGAAAATACTAAATAACCACCAAATAATAGTTTTTTATACATTGATTTATATACCCTGATTAATCATAGGCTCAATAGTAAATGCGTGTCCAGCTTGCATGACTCCCATTGCTTTATTTTCTAAAATATGAGAATGAAATATATTATATTGAAAAGAACTCTATACTAATGTCAAAATTAATATTTTTATTATACACTGATAATAAAATACAATAACAAACCTTACAATTTATTAAAATATAGGAAAAGCTAAATAAACAATATGATCTTAGTAAAAATTGTCCAATTATCTTCGTTTTTTCTTCATCAGATATATCTTGAATCTGCTATTAACTTAAAAATGTCAAAATGTAATTTTTTTGCGGCTTTTAATTAAATAAAATCAAAATTTCTTTTATTTAAGACAACATTGTAATGCTAACTTCTAGGCTATTCAAATTAAATTAAAAAAAGTTGCATGCATGCAAAACATTTTTAAATTAAATGTGAAATATTATAATACCCAGCAAACATAATTAAGAAAACTTCAATATGTATTCTCTTTGATTTTCCGGAATTTGTTAATTAAAAATGTTACTTTTATTTTAAATTAAGGCTTATCCGAATTAATTGGGATGGAAGTTAAAATAAAAATTGGCAGAATTATATCAATTGTGCTTCCTTAAAAGATCTAGTTTAATTTGTATATCAAAATCAATAATATAAAAAAGTTTGGAGATTATACTTGCATAATGTGGCACATTAGGTAACGTGTGAAAAACTCTAAACAATAAAATATATTATTTAAGTTGAAAATAAAAATCGTTGAAAGCTTAAGAAAATTGCTGATCTGATTTGTTAGTTTTCTTTCACCCTAAAAACTTTAAATTTAACCAAAATCACTCATTCCTTTATACAAATGATACTTAGAAAAGTTAATTCACATCAATATATAAATTTTTTCAATGGGGTCAAACAATAACTAATTGGAGATATTTTAGCAGCCAAAAAAATTTTGCGTATTGCAAAATAATTTGACCCAATTTTTTAAATATTGGTCAGGCCTAAAGTTTAAACCGAGGGTGCGGTTAAATATATTAAAAAATACTCATGTATTCCATGCCCGCAAAAGCTCTTAACAACCGATAATCCATGAGAGTTTGCAACTTTTTGAATGACGTTCCCTATTTCGCGATATTTAACGCCGGGACGAACTGTTAAATGATTTATAAATAGATAATTATTCATATAAAAATTCTAACCTTTAAAGATTAAACAAGATAAGATACGTATTGTAAAAATTACAACTTTCCCGATTTAATATTCAAATATTTGACCCCTTACTTATTTCTCCAAAAATAATATATAATTATTATATTGTATATCAAAATTTAGAAGTTATTTGCATTCAAGTTTAAATATTTTTTTAGAGTTGATTTGTTTAATTAGATAAATTGGACCAACGCAAAATGAATTTTTACGCGTAAGTTTAAATTTAAAAAAAAGTAGAATTTTAATTTTATGGAAAGTTAAATTATTGTTTAAACTATATTATGTAATTTAGACTAAGTTGAACCATTTTAAACAATCTTAGTATTGATTAATAAGACTAAAATTACGAAAACATATTTATAAACATTGAAGATATTTTTGCTGGCACACAAAAAGTGAAAAATCGATTTTTCTAAATTTCCCGAAATATTGAAAATCATAAATGTTTGTATCGCATTAAATTGTCAACCCGTATTCGTATCGAACGAAATGTAAAATTTTATAAAAAAATAAAGAATTTATTGCACCTATTTCAATGGCTTTGCATAAGCATTCGTAAGTAGCTCGAACTAATTGCTGACTAGGCTCATCAACTTCGCCCACGAAAAAAGTTTCGTTCAGGTCTCCGTGATATCCATCGTGATAAACGGTAATATCAACTAATATATATAATATATTACATAAATTGCATTCAAACGTGAAATGATATTTTGCCATAAATATTATTACAAAAAGAAAAATGGCAAATTTGGGATATAACAAACAACCCTTGGATATTCGCAAAATGTTACTATTTATATACAGAAAGGGGTTAATTAATCAATAAATCGTTTTAGATCCTAACCATATTTAAAAATAAAGATAATTTTTTCCATGTATTTACGTTAAACATTTGATTTTGGTGTAAAAAACAATTAAATCTAGACATTAGTTTTGCAGGAATAGTTAGTGATAGCCCCAATACACAGGTCAACAAATATCAATGTCAGAAACGTGAATTTTATGAAAACATAAAAATGCATCCCCATGATGGCCTAATTTCATATTTTTCGGTTTTCTTAGTTTCTTCCGTCTTTGGCTCTCTAGATCCGTCTATAACGAAAAATGGCCTTTTTTGACCAAATTGACAGATCTAAATCTAAAAAGAAAAAATTTAAAAATCTTTTTTGCATATAAAAATCTCTTGTAACTTATTTTTTAATCACAAATAATGAAAAATAAATTTTTTTAATATATCAAGCTCTTACATCGGCATTTAGATTATACAAAATATTTCGCGTCCAAACTTAAATACGACACGATACATGGTTTTTAATGAAAATATTATTTGAAGTTTAATTTAAGTTTAAATATATATTGTGAATATGCAAAAATAAAATTTCAATTTATTTTTGTTTTTGAATCTTTTTTGGTTTTTTGACCTTTTTTCTATAATTTTTAATGTTTATAACTGACTAACTAAGTTTGATTGGAAACGGTAAACGGATTTAATATTCCCTAAGATAGCAGGTTTGATCTCTGTAATTAACTCATAACTCTCAAAAAATTGTTGACTTGTGATATACAGAGTATTCATAGGAAATAGAAAATATCCAAACGAATTTCAAAGCTTGGCTTCTCAAATTTTTTTAGGCCAGTCTAACCCAGCATATCAGCTAAACAATTTTCCCGAACCGTCAGATGACCAATATTAGCTCGCCATAAATTAAGTAAATAAGACAAATTATATAAAATCTATTTGCCCTGGTCTAAATTATTATTTACAATAAAAAAAAAGGTGGACTTTTTACTCCGGCTCAAATGAAATAAAGGATCTTTAAGTAATATAGATTATATTAAATAATTTTAAATAACCTTTTTTTAGATAGGTTTTTTAAATAGAATCTAAAATTGCCAATAGAGTATTTGTATTATTTGTCAATAAAATATTGTAGATTTTTTTCATATTTTTAGATGCAATATAAAAAAAATGGAGGCATTGGGATAAAAACTAAACCTGGGATCAATATCGCAAGAAAATTCTCTACAATACCCTGTGTAAAATCGTTAATGTTGTTTTTTTTGTTGTCCAGTGTTATTAATGTAATGAATACCATTAACTATGTCACCGTTTTCTAGAGGTCTCTTATCCGGTATCCCATGACAAATGACTTCGTTGACAGAGCTATGAAATAGGTTTAATAAACAAAAGATAAAAAAAAATGAGAATTTATATGTAATTAAAAAGAAGTTTAAAATTGTGAGCTCGGTTTACCTTTTTTTGTTTTTAAGTTGAATAAACAACATATTCCCAGTATCCTGAAAATATCAAGTGATTATAAAAAACTTTGAAAAACACAGGTCAACAAATTTTTGAGAATTATGAGCTAACTACAAACGAAAATTAACTTACCATATTAGGGATTTTCAAATCCATTTAGCGTTTTAATCAAAATTAATTAATCAGCTATAAACATTGAAAATTTTAGAAAAAATGCCAAAAAAAACAAAAAAAAATCAAAAACAAAAATAAATAGATAATTTTTTGCATATTTACATTAGCTAAACTGTCAAATACAAACTTCAAATATAATTTTTATTAAAAACCGATAATATATTGTGTTGAATATAAGTTTGGACGCGAAATATTTTGTATTATCAAAGTGCTGATGTAAGAGCTTGAACCAAAAATTATTTCTCATTGATTGATAAGATAAATATAAGTTACAAGGGATTTTTATATGAAAAAAGATTCTTAAATTTTTTCTTTTTAGGGTATTCTCGATCTGTCAATTTGGTCAAAAAAGGCCATTTTTTGATATGGACGGATATGTAAGGAGCCAAGGCCGGAAGAAACTAAGAAGAACGAAATATATATGAGATAAAGCAATCATGGGGATAAATTCTTTTATGTTTTCATAAAATTCACGGTTGTGCCATTGAAATTTGTTGACCTGTGAAATAAGTAAATAAAATTGGCTAAAATTTTGATTTTGATAGAACAGGAGTGTTAGTTTTCTTCAATGTCAAAAAAACAAAAACTGTGTTTTGAGCTCCCCAAAAAATGTAACCTCTAGAGCATAAGATACCATATAATTAAGATATGTTTATGCAAAGCATTTCTCCAAAAAAAAAGAAGTTACGCTTAAAGTGCGAAATTTCTTCTTTATTAAAAAAACTATTAATTTAATCAGAAGCAACGAAAAGTTTGTTTAAAGTTATTTTATTAACATTTTAGAAAATTGTTAACTAATTAGTTATATTTTTTTCAATAAATTACTTAATGCCCTTTGCCCGAAATCCATTTATTTTCAGCGGAGCATATAGTTTTGAATCAATTTTACAAAATATTAAACAAACTTTGTTCATAATTTCAAAATTTAACTTTGAATGTACTAATTGCATCTCCTTTTACCAGAATAATGAACATACTTACGTCATTCTATATGATATTTGCAATATATTATATTAAAAAAAATTAGTTCGGATCTAAACGTATAAAATATTAATCTTACGTGCAACATGATTTAGGGAATTTGTAGTAATTGAGGGGAGATGGGTAACAATCTCGTTCGATGCAAGCCTAAATATAAAAGCATTGTATAATTACATATTCAATCAACAAGGCAAATACTGATAATAAATTTACAATCTATTGACGCTTTTTATTTATTTCACAGGGGCAAAAGGAACATTTTACCATAAAAATCAAAAATGTTTATTTTTTGCCTTAATTTTATGCCTTGTAATTTTAAATGAAAAAAATTTAAGGATTCGAAGGGTAGTTTAAAATTCAATGACAAATATCATTAATAAAAAAAACTAATAAAAATCAGGGGCCTTTTTTAAGTCTGGCCAGTTGGTCAATATGTGTAATAAGAATTTTTTAATATCAAATTTTTTAATTAAAAATATCAAAAATTAATTTAGGGCAAATTTAAAAAAAAAACATACAAATAATATAGCGTTAAAATAAGTACAAAGTAATGTCACATTCATTTATCAAAAATGAGCTAAAAAAGTAGATTTATAGAAATTTTCATTAAAAATTCAACTTTAGATTATACATTTTATTAAATATATAAAAATGATATTTATAAAATGATTAAAATACTATTTTAATTATAAAACCTTATAAGGAAAAACAGTAGTAATAATATTTATTAGATTTTAATATAATAAACTGATAATTTCTAGCCATTAAATACAATAAATTTACTTCATGTACAGCTTGATCAATTTCATCTGTGGTTACACCAATCTTTATCATTTTTGCTGCAATGTCTAAAACCTCTCTCCCAAGCTATACAAAAAGTATAATATTTTAACAAAGCTTATTTAACAGTTTAATAAGCTTTAAAATTAATAAATATATTTTGATAATTTGATACAAATTGTTATTTTTGGGTAAGGAGCATCTAAATTGCTGTGAGTCCATAACTCTCAAAATATATTTTGTAATGACACCACATTCTCCAGCTTAACAACATTGGCAGGAGCTGGAAGCTAATTTTCTTTATTTGCTAAACCAATGCTGTTGCATCTCTTGACGGCATGTATGTCAGAGCCTGGCCCATTAAGGCCTTAAACACGAGGCAATTTTTGATTTAGTCCAGAAGAAAAATTCTGGCTAGCAAAAAGACATTTTTTGAATATAGAATTTAAGACTGATCAAATGCCATTTTAATTATATTACAAATAGACTGGTAATTTAAGACAAATCAAGAAAAGAAAAAAACCTGGCATGCTTTTCTCAATTTAATGATTTGTTCAGCATCTAAAACTTTAATTATGCCACTAAATTTTGAGACTTCTTCACTTTTTGACTCACCTAAAAGTTAGGATATAAGATTATTTAAATCATGAGATTCGATAAACTATAAATTAAAACCTTGGGGATGTGTTGCGTAATCTGGTTTTTTGATTGAATTGGGAACAAATCTTTTAGGACTCTAAAAACGATAATTAAGATAACATTATAACTTGAAGAAAAGGTCTAAGTGAGCCCGTATAGTTATAAAATTGATTATGAAAGTTTTCCACAGTCCCTGTCAATTATATAAAATCAAAAAATTACTTGCCTGCTTGTGTTTCAACTTGTGAGTATCCCATGATGCTTGAAAGCACTCCTGAAATATAAAACACAAACAATTTAATATTTATTTTAACTATTGAATGTAAGAACTAAATTAAAAAGCATATAAAATATAATGTCAACATAATTAAAGCAAATCAGTAATTCAAGGAGAGTAAGGATTGCTTAAAAAGCCTTAATTCATAAAAAAAATTATTAATATTTAAATCCCTCTAATAGGATGCCTAATGCCTGAAAATGGCAAAAATAAAATTTTACATAATTTATTGTAGTAATAAAATAGGGTTAGCTCATGTAAGACTATAGGCATATTTAAAAGTAAATTATTTATAAATAGATTAAATACAGTCTACATTACTTGAGTTAATTTTTTAACAAACATCCAATCAAAAAAATAACAATTATAAATTTAACAGCTTATTTTGTGTAAGGATTTTTATAGCACCTGAGAACAAAAAACATTGCCTTGATTTATGCATAATTTTGTGCATGTTGGGCACTTAAAACTTGCTCTCTTTTCGCATCCTTCAGTTGAGCATAAATTCATCCCCACATGGTTTTTATGAATGAAACCAGAATTACGGCAACATATTAAATATAGCTGCGATTAGTGAAAGTTTTAAAGAAATTAACAACATTTGATACAAAAGTAGCTAGCTTAAATAAAATTATAAAAGATTAGCATTTAAATCCTAATTACTGTTGTGCTCAAATTATTAATAATCTAGTTATAGTTGCTTTTATCCCACATGCATTTCTTTAAACTGATGGCGAATAATAATAGTTTTCGTGAATAAAATTTTAACGTTATAATATTTCTTATAAGTAAATTACAATAAAAGAGTTTAAGCTAGTTATAATTATAAAAAATGAAATACATTACACAAATATTTATATCGAAATATTTGTAATATGATTGGTAAGGTGTGTAATTTTAATAATTGTGAAATAAGCCTGTCTTATACGTTTGGTTTTTTTAAACCGTGTCTTGTACCTGTTTTAATTGTTTTTATGGGATTTCTATCTAACAAAAGCCCCGAAACGATTAAAATGCTTTTAGATTATCGTGAAATTTTTTAGTCATTTTTCAGAAAAATAACTAATAACTAAATTAGACATGGCAAATGGCTAGGACAATAATGAAAAATGCTTTTTATAACCATGATTGATTGATGTAAAAAGACTTGGCATAGCCATGTGTATATTAATTATTGATTAATGACGGTGTTGCTATTGATTACACTTAAACAATAAACAACATAAACGATTTTTTGATGGTTTTGTAGAGAATTTTCTTGCGATAACGATCCCAAGTATAATTTTTTTTCCAATGCCTTCAATTTTTTTTAAGCCGCGTCCAAAGTTCAGAAAAAAATTCACGAAATTTTTTTTACTATTATCTACAAAAAATCTATTGGCATATTCAAATTCCTTATAAAAAACATATCTAAAGGTTATTATATAAAATTATTAACAATTTACTTTCAAGTTATTTAGGATTAAAAAACGGAGTTTATGACGAAAACCACTAATTTTACAAAAATGAAAAAATAAAAAAAAACTAAATTTTTAATATAAATAAATTAAACCCCTTACGTTAATAATGAATGTTTTCGTTATCTAAATTTATATTTAAACTTTTGTTACTACCCATAGGTTTCATGGTATAGAAGCCCAAAATACCCCAAAAATTGAAAAATCTCAACTTTGACACCGAATAACTAAAAATCTGAGGCATTGGCTAAAATTCTAATTTCATAGTCGTGATCAGCACCAAAAACTTGATTAAAAACCATAGTTGCCATAAATGATGCTTAGGATCGTCTAAATTTTGTTGTCCAGTGTTATGTTTAAAATATATTTGCAAACTATATTAATTAATAAAATACTATTATTTATTCATACATATAATTTTAATAATTTCTACATCATAATAATATTTAAAAAAAAAGTTCTACCTATAGCCAAGTTGTATTCAAAAAAGAATAAAAACATCGTAATAAATAATAAATTTTTTTTCTCTATATTTTGCAAAAAAAACTCTTTTACTTTAACTACAATTTAATATAAAAAAAAACGAGGGCGGCATTTACTGGTAAAACACATAAATATTTATGGTTTAAATCTAATAAAAAATATAAAAATGAGATAACAAGTGTTAGCTATTGTAAAATGTTCTAAAAAAAATTATTTTTTCAATATAAATATATTGAACTAAAAAATGTAATAACAAAAATAAAACAAATTTCTATCTAATTTTAAAAACTGCTGCTTAAAACTATTATATGCGATTAGAACAATATTAGTGAGAATTAACTTAACGGATGATTTATATATTGAGAATTTATAGCAGAATGGTGCGGGGTGCAATTATAATAGATTTAATACCAAAGGGCGGTCAAAACAATATGAGATTGCAAAATAAAATAAAACTGTCGAAGATGCCAATATGTAAGTGAATTTAATATATAAAATTATGCGTAAATTGTGACTTAGATTAAATGTTGGGTAATTGGCTAATGGAATTGTTGATAGTATTATTTGCTTTCTAAATCATCCTTATTCCAAATGTAAGTGCCAGTGAATTGGAAACCAAACTTCTTTGCCAATTCATCCGACTCTTTGGGACCACGGCTAAAAATGCAAAAAATAGCGTCATTAAAAAAATGTATAAAACAATACGGAAAAATCGACTTAAATATAATACCAAAACAATATAAAATACGAATCAAATTTAAGTGTTTTATCTAAGGTTGCATTCAGTTTTTATACCACTTTCGCAATAAATAAAAAAAATTAGTAATACACTTAGATAGTATGGGATGCGTAATTTAAATAAAAATATCGAGGATCAAACCTTCCCCATTGGTAAGGTATAGGCTTGATTTTTTCTTTCTCAATCGTATGAAGGAGTGGCGTAAATATCCTCCAAGATTCTTCCAGTTCGTCAGTCCGTACGAAATTAGTTTGATTACCGGCAAAAGCGTCTATAAGAAGGCGCTCATAGGCTTCAGGGGTCGGGGCGCCCTAATCATTTACCATTATAATAAATAAAATACAAAAAATAATCAAAAAAAAAACTAAAAAGATAAACATAAATTAAAATAATAGGTTTAAAACATTTCTACATTTAGCGTTTATAAAAAATAAATATATAAACGTATAAATAAATAGGCAAACTTAGCGTTTAAACACTTATACTACAGTTATACATTGTTTAAGTTATATATTAAAAATAAAACAAATTCTGACTAATAATTAAATCACTCATATATGCAGTTAAAAATAGAATGGGATTGTAAAATTGCGACATGTTTAGCTGAAATTTATGGCGCAAATATTTTATGGGCTATTTCTTTCCATAAAAAATATAAACAAAATGATGTGTAGCATTATAATACATGACAGCTTGGCGAAAAATTAATAATAGCGATTAAATATAAAAAAGTTAAGAAAAATAAACTTTAAAATTTTTCTTCTCTATGATTCAGGCTGTGTTCTATATAAATTTTGTATTACAAATTTAATATTAAAACATATGGTGCAGAAATACAATAGTTTTTTATTAAAAAATTTTTTTTATACGTATGTGCAAAAAAATATATTTAAATTTTATTTTGTGAATTTTTTTTAATCCACAGCAAACAGCCGTAATTAAAATACATTTTAAAAAATTTTCTCCATAAAACTCTTAGCAGGCGCCTGAATGCGTCCTATTATTTTATTAATAAAAAGGGCTGAAATTAAAAATTTTTATACACTTTTCCAAAGCGCTAATCCATTATTAAACTTTTTTAATCTATGAAGAGTAACTAATAAAGTTACAGGTCAAATGATAGTGGTCAGCAATTTATGTCGCCACCACTTTAATAACGTACTGGGGAATATTACCCACAATAGAAGTTTTAAAGTGGCTGTAAATGTGTGTACATTGTGTTTTCAACAAAGTTTATTTAAAAAAAAGAATGCCTAGGGGCTTGAATGTCAGGGGCCTACAGCACAAAAATTTTAAAAGTTACCTCAAAGCACAGCCCCAATATATATATGAAAAACATTTAAAAAAAAGGACCTTGTAACGTTTACTAAACGTCAAATCAAGTTCCGTTTCTATAACGTGGCAATGCATGCCCGGCTCCTTCGTCATAATTTTAAGGTAAACGGCTTCATGGGGCTGAACCCTAATAACGAGTTCGTTTCTTTTAAGCGCCCCGAATGGGAATATATCACCAGAAATATCGTCAAATTGCATACGGATGTAGGTTATGCGTTCATTTAAGGCTGTGAATTAAATTTAATTTGAAAAAATTTAAAACAATAAAAAATAGTTTATGGAATCACGATGAAGATATAGAATAATTCAATCATTTATAAATATTTAAAAACTTACATGAATTAAAAATGTACTTACATATCTCAACCTTTGGTTTTATTAAAGTAAAGTAAATAAAGTTATGGTAAAAAAAAACATATTACTGTAGTATAGTTTAATTCATATTATGTTATAGGCTAAAAAAAAACCTAAAAACCTAATGCAAATATTTTAATTTATTGCATGCCTTTTAGCTTACTTAGCTAGTTAAGGCTATGATAACCTGTTTTAAAAAGTTTGTAAAAAAAGAGAACAAAAAAAATGTGGTTATTTAATAAATTAAACCAATTTTATAATTTTAATTTTTTCAAAAACACCTATTATCATTAATATTTCATTCATATTTTTATAATAATCAGTATGTGTAATCAGAGGACTCAAAAAGAGATAAACAAGCTCAAAATTTAGGTTTTTATTTTTAGCCCATAATTAATCGTGTTTACTTATTGATATATATTAAAAGTAAAGGTTTGCTAGCAGCGGTTCGGGTTTTACCTAATTTCTTTTGTGTAATTACACATGATTATTTTTATTATTAACATACATTATTTTTTTCAAAAATTTATTTACGTTTGATTTTTAGATAATTGTATTTGTTCCTTAATAAATATTTAACTAACAAATTTCGGGATTTTAAATCGTGCATTTTGGTAAGATCATCCCAGGACACATTCTTTACAAGATACATTTGGCAGCCAAATGTGTCCTGGGGATGATCTCACAAAAATGTTAAATGTGTCCTGGGACGATCTCACCAAAATGCCCGATTTAAACCCGAATTAAAATTAATTACATTTATTTCCGAACAAATACGATTGTCTTAAAATCAAACGTAAAAAAAAGTATCGAAAAAAATATAATGTATATTAATATTAAAATTTAATTTTTTTTGTAAAAACAAATGAAGTTTGAAAGCACCCTAATTTGAAATTGAAAAAAAAACATTTGCCGCTTTTAAGAATAAACGGGACTCCTCCCCATCGTTCGTTATCTATAAATAAGACGGTCGTGGCAAAGTAGGTGTAGTTGAATTTGAAGAACTTTAGGGTATAATACATGCTGAAAATGAAAAAACCGGTTAACACAATCTGAGGATGAAATTAGGTTTACAATGTCTTGGCCGAGCACAACATTTTTGGGATCTATACCCTTGATGCATTTTAAGACCCGGACCTACATTAAATTTATTTTTTTATAATAAAAAATGTTTTTAAAATGCGGTACAGAGCTCGTTCAAAGTTTTATAAGGATATATTTAAATAAAGATTTTTCGTAAAACTACTTATTGAAATAATTACCAAATGTTTATATAGATTTAGATATTTAAAGGGAATTATTAAATATACGTTTTGTGAAAAATGCCCCCATAGTTATAAAATATTGTAAAAACAATTGGATCATCTGATTTAAAAGTTCAATATTCAAAATTTCCAAGATTGGTCTTACAAACGGATAAAGTTTGAACGCGCAAAATGATTTACAAGACAAACAAAATCCAATTGCGCTTTTAAAAAAATAAAGGGAGTCCACTCTTATCGTCCAACGCTATCGATGCAATAAGACGGTCGTGGAAACGATAGGTGTAGAAATCAAACAAATTACGTTTAATTTTGCCAAATACCCAATCCTCTGATCTTCGTGCGCATGGTTAATCAAATTTACGAAGGATCGTTGAATAAATAGGATTTCCAGTAAATTGAGTATCGAGGCACAAAACCTTTTCATTTCTTATATCTATACCCTTGATGCATTCTCCAAGCCACGGACCTAAGTTGAACAAATGGTTTTGCATGACATCTATAATTAAATATAACAAAAAATACATTTAAATTCGTTAAGGGCACGTAACAAAGTGCCACAAATTTTTATTTTGAAATTACGTGAGAATTCTAGATACCAAATTTATATTAGTTATTCCAATATTTTATTTTCTAACTTCCTAAGCCAACTTTAAACATTAAAAACAATGATAATTGCTCATATACTAAATTTAACAACTGTTGTAAAAGACTATGCGTTTTATATTTAAAATAGATTTTTTAAAAATTTAGCGATAATAAAAACTTATTTTGCACGTGCCCTAATAAAAAATGTTTTTAAATGCGGTACAGATCCCGTTCATAATTAAATGTATATAAATTAAAGTTTTTTTAGCAGGTATTTACAAAAAATTTACTTTTATTAAAAAAAAATGTGTAAAAAATATAAAACATAAACAAATATTCGAGCTGCTTCTGGATTACAAACCAAATAAAATTCCAATTTTTTTCACAAAAAAAAATTCACGTTAAGAATAATAACCCTGAGATTTAAAAAAACTTTACGCTTAATTTTGCCAAATATTAATGCAATAATAATGCTATGATGTCACTACTAATTAAAAATATTTACAGTTTAACGAATATGAATAATAAAAACATACCTTTTCATTTCTTATATCATCAGCGCTTAACGAGACGGGCTTCTCCATAGCCATAACGCAAAGGAGTTGCAACAAATGATTTTGCATGACATCTCTATAAACATATAAAAATTATCACATAAATTCTAAAAGTTAACCCCCAAAAATGGGTACTGTAAATATTAATGCCAAAGGTCACATCTAATTTATGATGGAAGACAAACATTAATGAGAGAAACATTTGAATAAGACTCTCTCTTAAGAGGCAAAAAGGCTTTAAGATCTGAATATTTTCTGGAGTAAACGTTAAATAAACATTAGAAAAATAAAAAATTACTATGGTCACCTAATGATGCCGTATTCGTTAAAGTATCCAGCGCGACCTTCCGTCCCAATGTCTTCCTTGAAAGTTATCATAACTGATTTAACATTGTCCCGGTTCCATAGGGTTGAGAATATTTTATTACCAAATCTAAAAAATACGATAAAAAAAATGTGATAGTTTTTTCAGTCTCGATCTAATATGCAGGCGCCAGAACAATATAACGTTTTAGACTAAACAACTTTACTATTTTTTCGATAACTCTGACGCCCCTAATTATTGCGAAACCTTATCAACGGGCCGGAACAATTAAGCAGTGATTTTTAAACAACCCACCTTGTGTTGTAGCTTGGCCCGTTAGTAAATTTAAAATATTAAGTTCCTATCATGTAGATATGGGATTAACGTATCATATTTATACTGCTAAGATACACTACATATTTAAAAAAATTAGTAGTATCAAATTATATTGATATTAAAATAGAGTAATTAAAAAAATTAATATATGCTTTTGTATTGGTTGAGGAAGGTAATTGGGGGGGGGGGGGGGGGGGTGGGTGTGAGAAAGTCAGGTGAATGTCAAAATACCGATTTGCTCATTTTCCCCCAATTTGCGATTTAAATCAATAATAAAATTAACCTGCATGGTATACAACCCCAAAAAATAATTAACCAAATGATATAAAAATTGAGGATAAATTATAAAAAATATGTTGTAAAAAATTTTGTGTTTTAAAATTACACGCAAATCTTCCGAAGTTAAAGTTAATGACAGAAATTTTCATTATTCTGCTAGATTAAATATAAAAAAAATTGCATTTTCTTAATTTAAAAAACACCAATTATTTTTTGTTATTTAAAAAATATTGGGTTTAATAAGAAAATACAAAATTGAGAATATACCAAAATGTATGTACTATTACCTTGTAATAAGGAGATTCTGTGTCATTTCCTTGCCCAAATAATGATCGATACGGTAGATTTGATTTTCTTTGTACAGAGATGATATATGGGTAGAAAGCTTATTTGAGCTTTCTAAATCTTTGCCAAACGGTTTTTCTATAATTAATCGGTTCCACCCCCTATTAAAAATACACAAATTTTGTATTTATTATTCTTTAAATATAAAGTCATAATTATATAAAAAATTTCACCTCATAAAACTGAGCAAAAAAGGTCAAATAAAAAAAATATAGTTTAGCAATTTAAAAATATATCAATTTAACAATTACAGGTTAACAAATATCAATGTCACAAAAAAAATTTATGAAAACATCATTAAATATATCCCTATATTAGCCTTATATCATATGTATATTCCCTTTTTTCTCAGTTTCTTCTCGGGATTTTAGATTAGTAAATAAATGGTCTTTTTAGACCAAATTGACAGATCTTACCATAAAAAAAAAGATCCTTTTTTTATATAAAACTTATATATCATCACAATTAATGAGAAATAAATTTTATTGATTATTAAGCTCTTATATCACCATTTAGATAATACAATTTCCTGTCCAAACTTTAATACGACATGATATATTATCGGTAAGTAAAAATATTATTTAAAGTTTGAATTTAACAGTTTAGCTGTTGTAAATATGCAAAAAAAATTTTAGTTTTGTTTTTAAATCTTTTTTTTGAACTTTTTTTAAATAAAATTTTCAATGTTTATAGTTGACTAAGTAAGTTTGATTAAGAAAAACGGCAAACGGATTTGAAAATACCTAAAATGGCAGGTTTGATCTCTGTAGTTAACTCATAACTTTATGTTTGTTAAGAATTTATAAGTTGAAAATTAAATAAATTGATCATATACCGTAAGACATTAGGCAATTTAAGGCAAAAATACACAACAAAACCAAAATAAAAACCCAATGAAGGACGTACGTTTTAGTCATACAATGTTTGCTTATCATGGCGGTAGCGGGCGCATAGACGCTCGGTGGGAGCGCCAAATAAAACATGTGGTTGACATTGGGGGCAGGAGGCGCATCCCCTGAGGCGCCACCTGCGCTTGAATTATTTTTGTTGTCGCCGCCTTGTTTGGGGGCATTTTCTTCAGCAATTTCACGGTCCCGCTTAGGGTCACCCGTCGATTTAGTACACAAGGTATCTAGGACGCATATGTTAACGCAATATTTATGTGGATTCTCTTTGTGTTCTGCCTCGGCTTTCATAATGCTTTCTTGCATCTCACGGTCGTATAGGTTGACGCGATCATCGCTGCAGGCGTAAGATTTCTCCTTGATTATTTGGGCCGCAAATGAATCGAGTTCCTTACTCAACTGTTCAAAATGTTCGTCTTTGTCGTATGAGCCCCTAACATAGTAATTTCGATCGGAAAACTCTTTGAATAATTTGTCATTGTCCTTGCCCTCCTTTTCATCTTTCTAAAGTATAATTAAATGTTTTAAAAGGTTATTTATTGCGCTTGAATAGACATGGTTTTAGATGTTATATGGTGTAAAAAAATTTTTGTGAGGTAAATTTTGAAATAAAAGAGATGAATATTATTATAAATATAAATAAATTAGCATTATTAAATCAAACAAATGGTGTAAAAAAAATAAAAAATGATTTGATATAGAGATATATATTATATATATGAAAAAAAAATAGCAAAATAATGAGTAAAAGTGGCATTTAATGTATACAAAAAGGCACTTTTCATTTTAGATCACAGCCATGTAACAAATTTTGATTGAATATTAATAATTTTTAAAATTTGATATTATTATCTTTATTAAAAATATTGTTTTCCGTATAAAATTAAAAAAATTTTGATAAGAGTCAAAACAAATAAAAATAGGATATTTTTGAACGCACATAAGATGATGATGAACCAAATTACAAAGGTTATAAAAAAGTAGATTGGGATATCATTATAATAACTTCATCATTCATTTAAGATTTTTTGAGGCTATTTACCATACTCTTTGCTGTTATTTTTTTTTTTTACAAAGTGGAATAAGTTAAGTAAGAATGATTTTTTAAAAGGATAGGTTACCTTAGATTTAAAATAATTTCAGCTCAGGGGCAGGGAAAGAGAAATAAAAGCAACTAGACACCTTAATTCCTAATATAACTCTAATCTTAATAACATATCATGAGTCATTAAAACTATAATAATTTTAATAAAAAACCAGATATAAAGATTGAAGGGCATTAATTTACGCCTATGTTACATATAATCATAATACACTTAACAAAAATATAGCACCAGATGAAAGATTTTTTAATGTAATAAAAAACCAAAAACATTTAAGTAATATAATATGTCCAAAAGATGAGTTATTGATTATATAATAATTTTTATTAAATAATTTAAACAAACTCAAAATGGCAAAGTCAAGTCATAAAAATTTTTAGCCAACAATTTATATAAAAAAGTCATATGACTCTTACCTTTATATACTTTTTAGCATGCTCCAATATGTCATCGACTTTGAGATCACTCCTTGCATATCCAACAATATAGATATTAACGGGGAGTAGATCTTTTTCGAACAGGTACCATAAGGTAGGATAAATTTTCTTTTTAGCTAAATCGCCCTTAAAAATTTATAAGAATATTTTAAGAATTACCGAGGCCCCAAACACAATAAAAAAATTAATTGCTTCGTTTTGTTGCTGTGGCATAAGGTGACTTTTAAATTTAAAAAACCCAACCTATATGCGCAAAAACATCTGTATTATTATTACAAAATATATAAAATGTCGGCACTCGGAACTCTCTTATAAAAATGACGTCATTTTGTACAATACCTGTGCTGTACAATATCGGCGCAAAAACATCATATATATGAAATATGAAATAATTGATTTGGTTAAGAAATAATGCTGTATTAGAGATATATTACAGGAAATATTTAAAATGTCCTCGCTAGAGTCATCATCCCATATATATTAAAAATTTCGTGAATTTAATTTACCTATTTTCGACAATTTGCGCAAATATTCAAAAAATCCCTTAATCACCTATTTTTCATTTACCCTTCGCTTCCTGACTTTTTTTACTGATAAGAATTTTAAAAAAATGGCAAATCCCGATGACATTCAAAAACTTAAAGACGTTGCTAATATTTTGAGAATTCTGTCCATTGAATGTACTAATGCTGCTGGCTCAGGGTATCAAAATATTTATTTAGATTTATTGACAGCATATAATTTGTTTTTTTCTTTTTACTTCTAATTTCTTTTTAAGAATTTAGATTTCTGGATTTTGTTAATTTGGCTTAGCTTTGAATTAAAGAAATTTATTATTCTTTTTTTTTATTTATTAAATTTTTGACAAACTGCTTTATGATCATTAAACTTTTGGTTAAGAAAATCATCATTGCATTATTTAGTCAAAACTTATATTTAATTAATCACATGTTAGTTAAGCCTCCCTATTAATTTTAAATTATAAAATTTGAAAGCTTGCATTTTATTTTAAATAGGTTCAAAGCCAATGAGTGAAAAAAAATTGTCATAATTTTTTCTTTCTAACATTTTCAGATTTTGGTCATTTTTTAAGATAAAAATAAATAAAATGGCCAAATTAACTAATGTGATCTCTATAAAATTAAAAGAGAAAAAAAATATTTTTTTTTTTTGAAATCATTTGTAACTTAAATTTTTACCTCAAATAATAAGAAACATAAGTAAAGCTCATACACCCATAGAATTTAGGTTATGCAAAGTATTTAACACTCAAACTTAATTAAAACTCAATTTTAGTTTTGAAATAAAATATTACTAGTTGTTGTATATCGTTTTTGATGAAACAGTTTTTCATTTTTAAAAATGTGTACCTTATTAACTAAAATTTTAGGGCTTTTTGACCAGTCTCAAATTTTAAATAAAATACAAAATTGTCATTTTGTTGGCCAAAAATAGCTTATGGTCTAGGACCATGCATGGTTAAATGCTATGCCCTGACTGGTATGCTGTCTCTTTCCACAGATACAGGGTGAGGGGCATTGTTTAATTTTATTAGATTAATGACTCTGGCCTTTAACTTTTGCCAGTGTTGTAAAGTATACATACAATAATTAATCAAAAAATGTGGCATCATTTGGATATTATGGTAATAGCAGATAAATGCAGTTAATTATGTTTACCCCATGGGTTATGAATGCCTTTGCATAGCAATTTTAATGTTCCTCACAAATAAGAGCTATTTGCTATATAAAAATAATTTTATTTTTTTGTTTGGTTTGTAGCATTTATAGCTGTACTCATTTGTTAATTTTTATAATTTCTTAGATGTCAGGGTCTTGAAATTATTTTAAAACTTTCAAAAATCTGCTAAGCTGTTTTATGTTATTTTTAATTATCAATTTAGGCATCCCACAAGTTGTGCTTCATGTGCTGAAATCATGTCAGTCTTATTTTTCCATGAAATGAAATACAATCCAAAAGATCCTCAATGTCCTGCTAATGATAGATTTGTCATGTCTAAGGTTTTTCTGATATTAAAATTTATTAATAAAGTTTTTATATTTAAAATTAGTATTTGTATAGATTTTTACTTTTGTGTTATCACAATATTAGATATTTTATCTTAAAAAGTTAAATATTTTTTAAATCAATTATCACAAAGCATATTTTGTTTATTTATATATTTTGCCAAAATTTATATTTTAATCCAAGGGCTCTCTTAATAACATCATATTTATATAATCACTAGGGCCATTGTGCACCAATTTTGTATTCTGCATGGGCTGAGACTGGTTTCATAACTATTGAACATTTAATGACGCTTAGGAAATTTGATTCTGATATGGAAGGGCATCCAACTCCCGTATATGATTTAATAATGATTTGACTTAATTACATTTAATACTACTTGTTACGTTGAACTTATTTAAATATAAATATTTTTGTTATATTATTTTTTTGTGTGAAAAAATATAATTTTAAATTTTCTTTTTATTGCAATATTTGTTTATATATTTTAGGAATTACCATTTATTGATGTGGCTACGGGTTCGTTAGGTCAGGGCCTTAGTTTTTGTTGTGGAATGGCTTATGCAGCTAAATATCTGGAAAACGGAAAGTAATTTTTAAATATATACATAATATGCATCTATCGTTTTAGTAATCAGAAACACGATTAAATAATATTATTTTCAACAGTTATTTCTTAATTAGGTTTTTTTTTTACTGTTCTTGCTATTATTGTCTTACTAATAGGACAAATTTAAACTTTTGCACGGGAATGACTACCTATTAGAATTTGCAATAGCGACTGTGCCCAATTTGTTTGCATTTTTTCTTTAACACATCTAGATTTAATTTTAATTTTTTTTCCAATTTTTCGGTATACAAAGGGTGACCGAGCTCATAAAAATTCAATATTGCAAACTATATGTAATTTTTTTGAAAGCTTTTGGCCCATTTTGTTGTTTTATCATGTCCAATCTTATTTTTGAATTTAGATGATCAATTTGAATAATTGTTTAATTGCATAATATATTTTTTTCTTGATTTTAGAGGGTTTTTTTGTTAATTGAAAGGTACAATTAACACTCTAAAGTATAGAACATTTTGATTTTTTGTTACAAAATTGATTGAATTTTGAGGTAAAATGACCAAAATTTTTAACGACAAAGATGATTACTCATTCACCAAAAGTTTCCAATATGGAGGAATTTGTGGTCAGTTAACATTAGGTCAGACCCTTTGAGTGCAAAATATAGGCAATTTTCTGTCAAAAATCAAAAAATTTGAATTGATTGAGAAAATTTTAAGGTAAAAGCAAAAAAAAATATTTTTGAAAACGTTAAATTTTTTGCATAATTGCAAAATTCAAAAACGTGTATAATATTTAGTTCTGCCTATAAGAATTTTATACAAATAGAATTTATAAATTTGGATGAAACTATAAATATTTTTGTAATCTACACCAATCTTATTTGCCTCATTTTTTCTGTATTGCAACCGTTTCTATAAAGGGTAAGGATTTTAATCATCAACATTTTTCTTTGTGAGATTTTTTGTTGATAATGTTATCAACATTTTTAATATAATTTTTTGATTTTAGAGCACCTCTACGTGTGTACTGTCTCATGGGTGACGGTGAATTTGCCGAAGGTAGCGTCTTCGAGGCCATGAATTTCGCTTCTTTTTACAAGCTTGATAACCTAGTTGCCATAGTCGATGCCAATAAGCTCGGGCAAAGCGGCGTTACTATGTTGGAGAAGGAACAACGAGTCGATATGTATCAAAAACGGGCTGAAGCTTTTGGGTTTTATTATTTATCTTTCAGAAATTTAATTTTTTCGTAGCACATGAGGACAATTTTACATTAATTTTGTGGAAAAAAATGTTATACGTTTTTTATTAGGTTAGTTTGGTTGCTTGGGATAATTTTACAAAAGAATAACATTTTTATTAAGATGTGGTAAGGTCGTGATTTTAATTCTTTCACTAAATAATTTAAACCATAAAGGTTTTACGTGTTTTTTTAACATTTGATTAGTGATGAACCTATAACCTGCCTAATTTTAAATCATCCTGTATAATTTTTTTTAAATTGAAACTAAATTGATGAACCTGATTATTGACCACTTAACAACATTTTTGCTCTATTAACAAAATTAAATATTTTGGGGTTGTTTTCAGAATTAATTTTTTATAAAACGCTATTAATGTTATCATAAATATTTTGTTTGTGATTTAGCTTCCAAGCCGAAACTATCGATGGGAATAATGTCGAGGCTTTGCTTCAAGCCTTTCAAAACGCTAAAAACACCAAGAATAAGCCTTACTTTATAGTTGCAAATACACTTAAGGGAAAGGGTATTCCAGGTATAACTTACATACATAAACAATGTTTAATTTTTTTGATTGGTATGTTATTATTATTTTTATATATTTTAAAAATACATCCAGCCCTTTTTTTCAAAATACCTTGTCATTTATTGCCATTTACATTTTATTAATTTTGTAGGCCGCAGATTTATCGTTTTTGTTCCCTTTGTATATTTCTTTATTTTTCTCATTTTTTTACATCGCGACCGAATTTAAAACTCATAAATAAATATTTTATTTAATAGGGAGAGGAAATTATGTATTATATATAGGTATATTTGAACATTGAAAATGTTTTTTTCCTAGCCCAAAAATTAAAATTTGATGATTAAATGAACAGCATATTAAAGCTGCGATTTATTACCATATGCATTGTAATTTCCTTTAAAAATGAAAGTTTTACCCTTCGAATAATTGATTTTTTTAAATAAATCAGGCATAGAAGGCAAGGAAAATTGGCATGGTAAAGCTCTCGGCGACAAAGCGCCAGAGGCTATCAAAGCGATTAAGGCGCAAATCAAAAACCAGGATCTCCCTATACCCCCGTTGCCAATAAAAGAACCCGAGTTCAAGCTTGAACCCCGCAAACTCGAGCAAATTCACATCAAACTGAATCAATACCCTAAGCATAAAATTGGAGACAAGGTATTAACCATGGTTTTCAAATTCAAATATTAAGGGCTACGTTCTTGGGGCGAGTTGAAATCTGAGCTAATTTTTGTAAACTTTAATTTTGGAAAAACATTTACAATAGTAAATTATTATTGGTTTTTTTTTGTTAACATAAGTTGTATTTTTTTTAAATAATTTTTATTTTTAACAAGTTTTATAAGAAATAACATACAAGATTTTTAGCACAATTTATATGAAATGACGTTTGCACTTTTTTATTTTTATACGTTTATGATCAAGTTTATTAAACTTTTTATTTCAATAATTAAAAACTCTAGATGTTAAAGTTATGCATAGATATTGCTAATTTTATTAATATCTATGAACTTTTTTAGTTATTAGAGGAATAAAAACATTAAAAAATTACAGAATTATGTAAAACATTTTTAAGCCGCTAGTCCAATATTAAAAACATATGTTTATTATGAGTCAATTTTCTGTTAATTCGTTGTACAGCATCACCAACTTATCCTTTTTCATATATTAAAAAAAAATTTTGTTCTATAATTTAATTGTTTTTAATTTATTTTATAAGTTGAAATACTTGAATACATTTGTTTAACTCATTTTCTAGATTGCGACGCGTGAAGCCTATGGTGATGCTCTTTGTAGCCTCGCTGATAACTCTGAAATGGTTGTGGGTCTGGACGCCGACGTTAAGAACTCCTCCTTTTCCATTAAAATGATGCAAAAACATCCTGATAGGTGAGTCTATATATATATATTTACATCGTATTATATCAATTTTGAATATTGCAACATTTGGTTAAGTCTTTTGCCATGTTTAGGAGAAATAGTATTATTTTTTATGATTTGCAGCAAAATTGGCACATATTCATTAGCCCTAAATCAAATTATTAAAGCTTGGTAAATGTAGATACATTACAATTATGTTATCAGACAAAGTTATGTCATTTTTTCTATTGAATTAAGGTGGGCAAAGAATTTTGAGAGTATTTGGTGTTATTTTTTGAAAAATATTTGCTTTATAGTATACAAACTTCTATATTTTTGTGTTTTTAGGCCCAATGATGTTGCTTTATTTTTTTAAATTAGAAATTTTTTTTTACAATATTTATAAATCGCCAGAGCTTCTTTTTTCTCAGCTCTGAGTGGTCTGCTCATATGGGAAAATTAATGTGTGTGAGTTTGCAACTTATTGCAATTTAAATGGTACGATTATATGAATCTATATTGTAACATTTTTTAGTTTAAATCACTAATTAAGAAATTAAAGTTAAAACTGGCGAAAAATATTTTATAAATGAATAGCGTGAGTTGCCTCAATTTATCAATAAAAATAATCATTTAGTTTGAGAAAAATATATTACCCTCTCTTAAAAGTAGATTATACTTTCTTTAAATGTGTTAAAACGCACGATAATGTTTTCAAACAAAAAAATTAAGAATAAATTTGCCTAATTGTTCTGAAAACTAATAATTTTGTAGATTATTTGATTAAGTTATTAACCAAAATTACGATAATGCCTCAAGTATTGAATGGGTGTTTAAAATTTTAATTTTTATACATATGATGGATGCATATGTTATTTATATCCCATTATTATTACTATTTTACTTTTTTTGCCCCTTCGTAGATTCATTGAATGCTACATAGCTGAACAATTGGTTGTAGGAGTAGCTATTGGTATCCAAACTCGTAATCGAAAAATTCCATTTGCCTCTACTTTCGCCTGTTTTTGGAGTCGGGCCTTCGATCAACTCCGGATGGGTGCTATCAGTCAGGCCAACATTAAAATTTGTGGAAGCCATTGTGGATGTTCTATAGGTTTAATTTCCTAGATTGTGCTTTTAATATCTGTTAATTTGGCAAGCTTTTTACGAATGATTATTAAAATATGTCTACTTATTGCAATCAATTAACGTCTTTAATTTTTTTGAAGGTTTCTTTATACTTTTATTATTACATTATAGAGTCATATGTATTAATTTAATAAATTTTTTTAAATATATAGAAAACAGAAATCGAAAATTTAAAATTATAGTCAAAAGACTACTTATATATTAATTTAATTTCAATATATCATATCTAGAAATTTAAATATTTTGCAAATTTACTGCAAAATTTTAATTTTTATATTTTTGTAAATTATATATGCTTTATGCTTTTATATTTAAAGGTGAGGATGGTCCTTCCCAAATGGGTTTGGAAGATATAGCCATGTTCCGAACTATACCAGGCAGTCTCATAATCTATCCCTCGGATGCCGTCGCCACCGAGAAGGGACTCGAGCTTATGGCAAATTACAAAGGGATATGCTATTTGCGGACTAGCCGGCCTGCCACGCCCGTCATCTATCCACCCGAGGAGGTGTTTGAGATTGGGAAATGCAAGGTTAGATGTATTTTATTTGTCCTTTCGGTTATTTTCAAATTCTTTGATTTATTTTGAAACATAAAAAATATTTCTCGTTTCGGATTTATAGTTAAAAATGTAAAATGCAATTAGATTCAGCACAAAAAATTGTTTTAGGTTTTTATTAAATCTTCATATAGAAAATTGTATATTTTGTTTTTAACGTTATAAAAAATAATTTTTTTTTATAAAAAATACGATTCATGAATTTTAAACTTATTATCCTGTTTTTAATATTTTTATACATTAACTTAAATATTCTGTTATATCAATTTTACGTGATAGAAGCGAGTATTTTTTGCTATAAAATTATGTTGTTGTTAGTAGCCCCTGTTCGTTGGACCTAAAAAGTTGGATGTAGAAGTGAGTTTGAGTGCTGCGAGGGCTGGGTTAAGCCAAAGATCTATCGGGGAGATAGAAGGCCCCCTGTTTGGGCAGATGAGCCAATGTTCGATACTATCAGCGGATGATTTACAGTCATTCAGATATTATTAAGAGAAGGGTACATGCGAGCTCTAAAGTCTGCCAGTAGTTGACAGTGACCAGAGCGAAGTTGAGCTAGGTGGGAACGAATGTTGCTATAAAATTATAATTGAATTTCTAGTGAAAATATCTTAGAAATGATAAAATGCTAGGGTTTTAAATTAAGTCTGTTGTAGATTAGGGTAAGTTTTACTTAGTTAGCTGAAATATTTCTTGTATATTATAAAAAGTGAATTAAATTTAAGCAGAATTATATTTAATATTAGTACATATAGTTTATATTCATAATCCAAATTAATTTATGACAATACAACAAAGCAATAAAATTTTCGTTTTATTTTTAAACTGAAATTTAATTTTGAATTTTATATCCTTTAGGTAGTTAAACAAAGCGATAAGGACAAACTCACCATTGTCGGTGGTGGAGTATCTCTCTTCGAAGCTTTGGAAGCGGCAAAAGAACTCGAACAAAATGGCATTAATTGCTGCGTTATTGACGTTTTTTGCGTAACTTTTACATACAATTCTTTGTGGCAAATTAAAAAGATCATAGTTCAATATTAATTTTTTCTTACATACCAATTCTATCTACTAGGTGTATTTAGTACCTGAATTTATAGTAGATTATCGTATTTTTATTTTTGATTAATTTAGGTAAAACCTATTGATGGGAAAACTATAACCGACCATACTCGCAGGACAGGGGGTCGTTTAATTACTGTTGAAGATCATTACCTTCAAGGTATGTAGTTTTGTCGTAGAAAGGGGTAGGATATTGCGCTAAAGTTAAAAAACAGCTCAAAGTGTCTAAAAACCCGATTTAATAATTTTTGCAATTTGCAAATTTACATGTGCATTGTCTTACTTACTACAAACCACAAATGATATGCATTGCTAAATGATGTATATTTTTTATTTTAAAAACTTTACGAAAAACTTCTATATTTAATTTTTTAATAAATTTTTTCAACGTTATAAATAATATTATTAAATTTGGGATTCATATATAGTCTTACCCGAAAAAATATGTTTTTTTTTTGCAATATCCACAGGTCTACTAAATAGTTTTAAATGGTACTCATTTAGAAGAGTTCTATATTTTGTACTAATTCCAATTTTTTTTTGTTTTTCTTTAGTTTTTTTTAGTCTGTGATAAGCCTTTATTATTAGGCGTCATGATGGCGACCTCGAGAATTAAAATAATAAAATAGCATTTACAATATTGAGAAGTTTTTTGTTTTTTTTGATTGGTAAAAAAATTACCAAATAAAAGGCCTTGTCTAAATTTAAATAATCAATTTTTTTACCAATCAAAATGAGCCAATAAATATCCTTATTAATTTGAGGTTGAATGAGTTATCTTTAAATTTGAAAATAACATTATTCGGTCTTAGGCCGTAAAGGCCGTCGCCTTTAACATTTTGATGACCTATTTACATGTGTATAGAAAAGAGAAATAAAAAAACATATAACAGAGTGCCCACTAGGCCTTATGCTAGTATAAATTTCGCTTTTCATTCAATCCAGGGACTTAATTTTTCTGACTTTGTTTATATTAATTATATCAGCTATAAATATTTTTCTTAAATTTTCAAATCAGAGCTAAGAGTAAGCCTGGGTGTATATCGGGAAAATACTTATAAAATCGCAGATCATATGTTTCAATTGTGTTAATTCATAATCCAAGTCCTACATTAAATTTTTGAATAACTAAATAAGCCATTTCTTAGCTCAGTTTTTTAATTTATTTGTCTATATAAAACATAATGTTCAAACAGCTGGCGAGCCAGGCTGAGATTTAATGTATTGGCTTAAGAATACATAAAATTTACACCCTTTTTTGATAGGCGGTATCGGTGAGGCCATCAACTCGGCCCTGTCTGAACAAAAAGATATCACCATAAAGAATATGTATGTGACCGGTATTCCCAGGAGCGGGAAGCCCGAAGAAATTATGGACAAATTTGGAATCTCAAAGAAGGACATCGTTAAGGTAGCCCAATGCTTTGCCTCCAAATAATAATATACATTTTATGCATACGTTTACAACATCGACAATTTTTTACAACTTTCTATTCAAAATACTTTTTTAGATTCATTTTAGTCAATTCTTTTTAATTAAATTATATAGTATTCCTTTGACTTCTGTTTAGCTTTAAAAAGCCTGACTCTAACATTTTTGCAAATATCGCTCCCTAATTTTGATTTTGTTATTTAAAATCACGATTTTTGCCTTTTTATAGCAAATTTATTATAATTGCAAATATCACATAGTCATTATCAATTATGTATTAGTTACTAGTATCATACCTTTTGTGTTCCCGTTTTTAAGACCTAATCAATTTGAGCCCGCCTTTCGACTAATCATTTTATTGTGATGACTTTATTATATTTTTGTTACTACGTAAAAATAATCATTCAAATATACAAATTGTGATTTATTAGACAAATTTTATTTCATTTGCGAATTCCGGAATCCAGTATTGAATTCTAGAATACAGTTAATTTGTTACATTTTATTATAAATAGCTAAAACTTTATCGTTTTTTGATTATTTAAATGCATATTTCTTATTTTATTTTGTAGTAAATTTTTTAACAACTCCTAATTCGGTCATTAATCGCAAATCTAATTATTTCAATTATTACCTTTTTACTTAGCCCTTTGAGGCTAATGTGAATTTTCATTTATTAATAAATTTAATTAGAAATCTATGGTCATTCTTGCAAACTATAGTAGCTGAATTATAATATTTATAAAATTATTGAAAAACAATTGTAGGCTTGATTAGAAATTTCGTAAACTTAATGAAAGAAAAAATAACAAGTGAGGTTTACCCATTAACTACATATTTTATCGTTAACCTGAATATTGATGTTAATTCATTAATTATAACACAGGTCAACAAATTTTTGAGAATTATGAGCTAACTACGGAGATCAAACCTGCCATCTTAGGGATTTTTAAATTCGTTTACCATTAATCAAACTTAGTTAGTCAGATATAAACATAGAAAAAATGCCAGAAAAATAACAAAGATTCAAAAATAAATTAAAATTTATTATTTTTTACAACTGCTTTACTTTTAAAAATCTTCAAATTTCTTTATTAGGGCACGTGCAAAGTGGGTTTTTATTTTCGTGAAATTTTGAAAATTCCAAAAATTTAAAAAATTTTATTTTTTTCAATAAAAAAAAATATTATTTCAGAAAAAGCACTTTATGCGCATATACTAAATTTGGCAACTTTTTAAAAATTTGCGTTTTATTTCAAAATTTTGAAAATTTCACAAAAATACTCACTTTGCACGTGCCCTTAAAAACGCGATAAAATATCGTGTATTTTGGACGCAAAATGTTTTGTATTATTTTGCTGATGTAAGAGCTTGATTTACTAAATTTTATTTCTTATTATTTGAGATGATAAATATAAGTTATAAAGGATTTTTGTATGTAAAAAGTTAAATTTTTTTCATTTTAGGAAATTATTGTTTTTTCTCTTTAAATTATCTAGTTTGTATGGTAAATAATAGCCAAACATAAATTTCAAAATATTATCTCAGGAATTTTTCTTAAAATGCTACTAGACCTAAAAACACGATTTAATCTAATATTGATACATTTAGTCTTCCCATTTTTTAGGTATTTACTTTGTGTTAAATAAAATTTACAATATACATAAATGATAACTTATATTTGTGTATAATTAAAAAGCACGTAACTTGAAAATAATAAAAAAAATAAAGTTCATAGCTCTAAAACTCTCATAAAATTAAAAATTGAGGTCCGTATGGACCCCACAGATACAAATTTTTCACCCTAGCTTTCTAGGGATAAGTGTAAATTTTGAAAAACAAAAATTTAATTAATCTTTCAACATTTTTTAATTTTTTTGCAATTAATGAAACATTTATACAATATCGCTTTTATTGAGTTAATGAACATTTATTATGCTTATAGTCTTGATTATATTATATTGTAAATATTCAAAAAATAGAATAAAATATATTCCCACAATATTAAATACATTTTTGTCTGGTTAGTTTCTGATATTGTTTGCTATAGCACAAGTAAACAATTTTTTAAGAGTTATGAGCTAACTACAAAGATTAAACCTGCCATCTTAGTGATATCATTACCATTTTTCTAATCAAACTTAATTTTAATAGATCAGCTATAAACATTCAAAATTTTAGAAAAAATGTCAAAAAAACCATAAAAGATTAAAATAAATTGAATTTTTTTTAGTTATTCAACAGCTCAGGCCCGATTCTAGCTTTTCCAATTTGGGGGGGGGGGGGGCAAAAAAACTTGCGGGAGAGCAGAAATTTTTTTAGTATACATGTACACCAATTAAATCCATTTTCAAACTTTTTATTATTAAAAATGTGGCCTCTCAACTCGGCGTTGAAGAGCCAAATAACAAACTCATAGAAAAAATGTTAAATAAATTAGGAAACGCATCTTTGTAATCATATAAAAATATAACAAAATCATTAGTAACATATTCTTTGTAATTATTAAGTTTTTTTATTAAATTTTTTTTTCTACGTCAATTTCTTTAGATAATGAATTTTTATCAATTTTGCTTATTCTTAAAGAGGCTATAAGTTATTTATATCTAAAAAAAGGATAATCAAATATATAAAGGGAATTTAAAGATTATAAAATTATTTGCCGGGTAAAAAATCTATCATTTAAAGATTCAATAAATAAATCAATAATATTAAAATAAATATTTTTTATTTTATCATTAATATTTGAACTATTCTCAAACTTATGAGTAGAAAATAAATAAAAATCAGAAAAATCTTTAGGTTTAGTTTTTCTTTTATCTACAAATAAATTGTCATTTAGATAGGTATTTTATATATTAGGGCACGTGCAAAGTGAGTTTTTATTTTCGTAAAATTTTGACATTTCTAAAATTTTTAAAAATTTATTTTTTTTTCAAATTTTTTTCAAAAATTTTTAATTTCAGAAAAAATTTTATGTGCATATATTAAATTTGGCAACTTTTTGAAAATTTGCGTTTTATTTTATAATAAAATTTTTAAAATTTTAAAAATTTCACGAAAATAAAAACTCACTATGCACGTGCCCTTAAAACAGTTTTTAAATAAATCTGTAAATGTATTTGTATTTCTAAATTGTTTAAATTCTTACAAACAATGGTGTATTAAATAAAAAGTTTAAGAAACATAAATCGTTTTGCAATGAAATTGATTATTAATATTTAATAAATAAAATAATTTTCCAAATGATAAATACAAAAAAATAAATTGATGATTAAAGATATGGTCAAAACTCCGACGCTTCGGTCCTGTCACCTGAAGATATAAAACCTTTTTTTAAAGAGTATTTAATATTTTTAAAAAACAATGGCGTCGTAATGACCACACAACCGATGGGTCAACAACAGGGTATGGTCCCTCATTCACTTACTTCCTTGATTCCATTATGTTAAAAAAATTTATGTAGGGAAGAAAAAATATCAAAAAATTTTTTCCCTTCACTTATAATCAGGGATTGGAACCGGAACCGTCAGAACCGGAACCAGCCAAAATATTTAGAACCGCACACTGGAACCTGGAACCGGTTCCTGAATTTTCGGTTCCGGTTCTGGTTCCGGTACCGGTTCCTAAGTTCGCCGGTTCCTGGTTCGGATTCCTGGTTCCGGTTCTTATATTATTATAACTTAAATTCATCTAACAGATACATATTAAATATATAAATTCTCCACCCAAGAACTGAACCCATTAAGCCCAAACGTATAAGCCGTCGTTTGAGCCACTACACATTGGAATCTTTTTTAAATTATATTCATTTACTTTATTTATTCTGATATGAAAAAACGCGAGTCTGCATACCTTAAATCTCCTGTTTTACTGGCAGCGATATTTTTAGATCCTAGGTACAAAGGTCTTTTATCGGTTTAGGAAATAGCTGAGGCTTGATCTCATCTAAAAGAACTTTCGAATAAAATGTTGATGCTGGAGGATAAAAGCTTAGAAATAATTGATGAAGACCTCGTTGATTGTACAAACGAAGATGAAGAATTTAATAATTATCTCAAAAATCCCTCAAGTCAAGTGAATCTCGTTAATTTCGATACTTATAAATCAATTGATTCTCAAATATCAAAATTTGAAAATCTTCCTTTTAGTTCAGAATTTACTAGTATAATCGCTTTTTGGGAAAAGGCATTAGCCCAATTTCCCCAGCTTTATTACATTTTAAAAATACTACTTAATGTTCCCGCAACACAGGTATATTTTTATTTTGTTATTTTTAGGTTAGTGTATAAAGGTCGTTTTCGACCCTTAAATTTATATTATCGGATATAAGGGGGAAGACATCAGAAGAACTTTTACTAGCTATTTTGTTAATTAAATTAAATAATGATTTAACAAAATAAATTTATTATATATGATTATATATATAAATATTGTTATTGTAAATAAAAGATATGTAATTTTGTATCCTATCGGTATATTTTATATATATACACCCGTGCACACTACATTTTGTAATTAAAAAATATTTGGAACCGGAACCGGAACCGCATGAAAAAAAAAATGAAGAACCGGAACCGGTTCCACGAAAAATTTTGGAACCGGAACCGGAACCAGTGAAATTTTTCGGACGGTTCCAATCCCTGCTTATAATTTCAAGGCAATCTTTGAGATGAAATCGGTGGTTAAAGCAGTAATACGGGACATGGAGTTTAGCCATTTTGATTAGAAATACTTGAACACCATCTTTTTCCCCGGACATTACGCCACATCGTAACATTTTGCGATCAAATTCTTTGGTTCTAGATTATATTCTAACAAAAGATTGTTGACAAGTGGGGAAATTATTTTGGCATCAGATTTATGAATTGATTTCACAAATCTATAGTTCTGTAACATCTTAATTTTCTATATATCTTATAACAACAGAAATAATTTTTGTGTTATTTAGATCTCTTTAGCGGTGTTGATATAATTGAAAACACTTTTTTGGGGGAGCAAATTTAATTTTATTGGGGTGAAAGGGTAAAAATAAAATTTCTACGTATTTTATGGGGGGGGGCAAATTTAATTTGGGGGGGGGGCAAATTTAATTGGGGGGGGGGGGCAATTTTTTTGATATGGACGAGTTTAAGGGGCCAAAAAAAACTAAGAAAAACAGAAAATATATATGAAATTAGACCATCATGTTGATGCATATGTTTTTATGATCTTTTATTTAATTACATTGATATATGCTGACCTCTGCTAGGTAGTATGCGCAACATTTGGTTAAAGGGAAGAAAACCCTCTTACTACAACAAGCTTGACAACAAAATTTGTAAAAATTATAACGCATTAGTTAAGCTTTTAAATTGCTAAAAAGGTATGTTTTTAAAAGATTATTTATTTTTGTTTTTTTATTTAAAAATTAAATAAGTCACGGCCATATGTTTAAATATATCCATGAAAATTTTCGAATCTGACAATTTTTTTAACCATTTAAATGTTAGAAATATATATGGGGTATATATTATGAGGCATAATTCTTAGGATGTTTATGGAACAACTTTTCAAAGAAACAATTACGTTCGATCTGATTTTGTGCACAGATTAAGCTTGTTATCTCAATTATCTGTAATTAAATTTTGTCAAATTTAATAAATTACTTTAATAAATGTTTTTTTTTAAATCATATTATTATATTTTGTAGGGTCATACTGGTTGTGTCAACTGTTTGGAATGGAATATAAGAGGAGATTTGATTGCTAGTGGTTCAGATGATTACAATGTTATTATATGGGACCCCATTAGATCACATTATGATGAAGAACTCAAAGAATTTTCACATATAAGGCATATTATAAAGACTAATCACCAGGGCAACATTTTTTCAGTCAAGGTGATATAAACAATGATTATTATTTTGCTACCTTTTTTAAAAATTTGATTTGAAAATAAAAAATGATATATTTTTTTATATCTAATATTTAGTTTTTGCCCCTTACCAATGACCACACTATTATAACAGCTGCTGCAGATACAAGGGTTTCTCTGTATGATATCAACTATTACCTAAAGAAAGATAGAAAAACTAGTTTAAATGTGGGTCATACTAGAAATTTTAATAATAGACTTATGCCTGACAAATATAGGCATAAACTACTTCAATCATTTGCTTGTCACCATGGTCGTGTAAAACGCTTAGCAGTAAGTGAACAAGAACCAGCACTTATATGGAGCATAGGGGAGGATGGATTTGTTATGTAATTAAATTTCACTAATATATTATTTTTTTGTATAAGTTAATAAATTTTTATAAATAAAGAGCTGTTTTTGATGTTATAAATGAGTGCAACAATAATTTTGAGAATATTTACTTTTTGTGATATTTTTTTATAAATTTAAAAGAAATTAATGTTATAATTTTTTGTTATTTTAAGCACAATAATTATTGCTGTAGTGTGATTCATGCCCTTTTCTCACTAAAATTGAATGGCAATATTTTAAATACTTAAAGAATAGGAAAATAAAAAGAAACATGTAAAAAATTAATAATAAATTTTTTCCTATTTTTTATTTCAAATTTTTGAATTTTAAGACTAAAATTATAAATGACATTTTTTAAGCAATTTTAAAATTACAAGCAAATTGGGGCTACAGTAAACAATTGTATATATTATGACCTTTTATAATTATTATTATAATCAAAAATTTTATCGGGTTTGCTAAATAATTATGGCTAAATTATACTAGTTATTTAATTTTCATTATATATAGTAGGGTTTACTTATTAAATTTTTATTTAATATATTCAATTAATTTTTCTTTGTTAAAGGCAATACGATACACGGCTTCCACAATGTCCCTTCCATAAACCTCAAGCAAGAAGTGAAGTACCTTTTGTCTCCGGTATTGATGGATCCATCATCAATAAGTTTTAAATTGATATTTAGTTGATGGATCATTTTTACATTATTATTTATATTGTTTCAACTACATTAATTTGATTTTTTAAATAAATAAGTATATAAAATAGGCGTTAGGGGGCCAATGTTTTGGGGACAAAAAAGCCTCGTCAGGCCCTTAAGGGGGAATGGCATCAATCATTATCAACTATCATCTTAACATATTCTTTTTACAATCCTTAACACACAACATCGTCAAAAACAATGATCGTCAACAATCATTTTTAACAATGATCGTCAACAATCATTTATAAGTGCCAAAGCCCTAACGGGTACGGCGGCCTCAATAAAGAAGAGGCTGTAAGGGGGTGGTTTATAGCAGGTACTCCTAACCCTGCATGCACCGGTAAATTTTTAGTGAAATACGGACATCAGTGCGGTTGATTTAATTCACCATATCAAAATACCTTTACTTCATTTACGCACTGATCAATCTGTTATTCTAAAATTACTGGTGTATTTGATGATCCCAATCCCAGTTTATTTATAGGCTGGCTTTGGGATCAAACGAGCAAATTTTTCCACCTCCTTACCAAAAAAAAACAATCATTTATAACAATGATCGTCAACAATCGTTTTTAACGACTATCGTCAACTATCATTTATAACAATGATCGTCAACAATCGTTTTTAACGACGATCGTCAACAATCATCATCAGCAATTATCGTCAACAATTATCTTTAACAATCATTATCATCAATTATCCTTAACAATTATTTTCAACAATCATTTCTAAACCAATTTTTAACAATGATTTTCAACAATCATCATCAACAATCATTTTAAACAATGATTGTCAAACCATATCAATGATTGTCAACAATCATTCTCAAAAACGTCAACAATCATCGTCAACAATCAAACATTCATCGTTAAGAATCATTTTCAACAATTATTTTCCACAATGATTGTCAACAATCATTATTAACAATCATTTTCAACAATGATTGCCAACAATCATGTTCAACAATAATTGTTAACAATTGTTTTCAATAATGACTGCAATTATTTTTAATAATTGTCAACAATCATTTTCAACAATGATTGTCAACCATTTTCAACAATTATCGTCAACAACCATTTTTAACAATGGTTGTCAACAATCATTTTCAACAATGATTTAATGATTGTCAACAATCATCGTCAACAATCATTTTCAACAATGATTATCAAATCATTTTTATCAATGATTGTCAACAATCATTCTCAACAATGATCGTCAATAATCATTTTCAACAATCAGCGTCAACAATCATTTCAACAATCATCGTCAACGATCTTTTTTAACAATGATTGTCAACAATAATTTTCAACAATGATTGTCAACTATCATTTTCAACAATGATTGTCAACAATCATTTTCAACAATGATTGTCAACAATCATTTTCAAAATGATTGTCAACAATCATTTTCAAAATGATTGTCAACAATCATTTTCAACAATGATAGTCATTTTCAACAATGATTGTCAACAATCTTTTTCAACAATAATTGTCAACAATCATTCTTGACAATCACTTTCAACAATGATCGTCAACAATCATTTTCAACAATTATCGTCTACAATCATTTTTAACAATGATTGTCCAAAATCATTTTTAACAGTGATTTTCAACAATCGTTGTCAACAATCATTTTCAACAATGATTGTCAACAATGATCGTCAACAATCGTCGTCAGCAATCATTTTTAACCATCATCGTCAACAATCATTTTCAACAATGATTGTCAATAATCATTGTCAACAAACAATCATCGTAACAATCATTTTCAACAATCATCGAAACAATCATTTTCAACAATCATTTTTAACAATGATTGTCAACCATTTTCAACAATGATTTTCAACAATAATCAACAATCATTTTTAACAATGATTGTCAACAATCAATTTCAACAATGATCGTCAACAATCTTCGTTAATCAACAATGATCGTCAACAATTATTTACAACAATCATCGTCCAGTCATTTTCAACAATTATCGTTCAATCATTTTCAACAATCATCGTCCAATCATTTTAAACAATGATTGGCAACAATCATTTTAAACAATGATTGGCAACAATCATTTTAAACAATGATTGGCAACAATCATTTTCAACAATGATTTATAACAATGATTGTCATCAATCATCATCAACAATCATTTTCAACAATGATTGTCAAATTATTTTCTACAATGAACAATCATTCTCAACATCGTCAACAAATCGTTAACAATCATTTTTAACAATCATCGTCAACAATCATTTTCAACAATCATCGTCAATAATCATCGTCAACAATCATTTTTAACAATCATTTTCAACAATGATTGTCAATCGCTTTCAACAATGATTGTCAAATCATTTTCTTTCAGCAATCTTTTTCAACAATGATTGTCAACAATCATTTTCAACAATGATTGTCAACAATCATTTTCAACAATGATTGTCAACAATCATTTTCAACAATGATTGTCAACAATCATTTTCAACAATGATTGTCAACAATCATTTTCAACAATGATTGTCAACAATCATTTTCAACAATGATTGTCAACAATCATTTTTAACAATGATTGGCAACAATCATTTTCAACAATGATTTATAACAATGATTGTCATCAATCATCATCAACAATCATTTTCAACAATGATTGTCAAATTATTTTCTACAATGAACAATCATTCTCAACATCGTCAACAAATCGTTAACAATCATTTTTAACAATCATCGTCAACAATCATTTTCAACAATCATCGTCAATAATCATCGTCAACAATCATTTTTAACAATCATTTTCAACAATGATTGTCAATCGCTTTCAACAATGATTGTCAACAATCATTTTCTTTCAGCAATCTTTTTCAACAATGATTGTTAACAATCATCAACAATCATTTTCATCAATGATTGTCAACAATGATCGTCAACAATCATCGTCAACAATCATTTTTAACCATCATCGTCAACAATCATTTTCAACAATGATTGTCAATAATCATTGTCAACAAACAATCATCGTAACAATCATTTTCAACAATCATCGAAACAATCATTTTCAACAATCATTTTTAACAATGATTGTCAACCATTTTCAACAATGATTTTCAACAATAATCGTCAACAATCATTTTTAACAATGATTGTCAACAATCAATTTCAACAATGATCGTCAACAATCTTCGTTAATCAACAATGATCGTCAACAATTATTTACAACAATCATCGTCCAGTCATTTTCAACAATCATCGTCCAGTCATTTTCAACAATCATCGTCCAATATTTAAACAATGATTGGCAACAATCATTTTAAACAATGATTGGCAACAATCATTTTCAACAATGATTTATAACAATGATTGTCATCAATCATCATCAACAATCATTTTCAACAATGATTGTCAAATTATTTTCTACAATGATCATTCTCAACATCGTCAACAAATCGTTAACAATCATTTTTAACAATCATCGTCAACAATCATTTTCAACAATCATCGTCAATAATCATCGTCAACAATCATTTTTAACAATCATTATCAACAATGATTGTCAATCGCTTTCAACAATGATTGTCAACAATCATTTTCTTTCAGCAATCTTTTTCAACAATGATTGTTAACAATCATCAACAATCATTCTCAACAATCATTTTCAACAATGATTGTCAACAATCATTTTCAACAATGATTGTCAACAATCATTTTCAACAATGATTGTCAACAATCATTTTCAACAATCATTTTCAACAATGGCTGCCAACAATCATTTTCAACAATGATTTTCAACAATAATCGTCAACAATCATCGTCAACAATCATTTTCAACAATGATTGTCAACAATCATCGTTAATAATCACTTTCAACAATGATCGTCAACAAGCATCGTCCAATCATTTTCAACAATTATCGTCCAATCATTTTTAACAATGATTGTCAACAATCATTTTTAACAATAATTTTTAACATTGATTGTCATCAATCATCGTCAATAATCATTTTCGATAATATTGTCAAATCATTTTCAACAATGATTGTCAACAATCATTCTCAACATTGATCGTCAACAATCATTCTCAACAATGATTGTCAACAATCATCGTCAACAATCATTTTTAACAATCATCGTCAACAATCATTTTCAACAATCATCGTCAACAATCATTTTCAACAATCATCGTCAATAATCATCGTCAACAATCATTGTTAACAGTCATTTTCAACAATTACACTGGACAACAAAAAAAAACAACATAAACGATTTTGCGGGTTTTGTAAAGAATTTTCTTGCGATAACGATCCCGGGTTTAGTTTTTTTTCCAATGCCTCCAATTTTTTTTAAACCGCGTCTAAAGTTCAGAAAAAAATTTACAAAATTTCTTTTACTATTAATTCTACAAAAAATCTATTAACATATTCAGATTCCTTATAAAAAACATATAAAAAGGTTATTACATAAAATTTTTAGCAATTTCCTTTCAAGTTATTTAGGATCAAAAAACGGAGTTTATGACAAAAACCACTAATTTTACAAAAATGTAAAAATAAAAAAAAATTAAATTTAAAAAAAAAATTTAAGCCCCTTACTTTAATAATGAATGTTTTCGTTATCAAAATATAATTTTTAACTTTTGTTACTACCCGTAGGTTTTACGATATAGAAGCCCAAAATACCCCAAAAATTGAAAAATCTCAACTTTGACACCGAATAATTAAAAATCTGAGGCATTGGCTAAAATTCTAATTTCATATTCGTGATCAGCGCCAAAAACTTGACCAAAATAGTTGCCATAATTGATGCTTAGGGTCGTCCAAATTTTGTTGTCCAGTGTTATCGTCAATAATCATCGTCAACAATCATTTTCTACAATCATTTTCTACAATCATCAACAACAATCATTTTTAACAATGATTGTCAATAACACTGGACAACAAATTTTGGACGACCCTAAGCAACATTTATGGCAACTATGGTTTTTGGTCAAGTTTTTGGCGCTAATCACGAATATGAAATCAGAATTTTAGCCAAGGCCTCAGATTTTTAGTTATTCGGTGTCAAAGTTGAGATTTTTCAATTTTTGGGGTATTTTGGGCTTCTTTATCATAAAACCTATGGGTAGTAACAAAAGTTTAAAAATATATTAAGATAACGAAAATATTCATTATTAACGGAAGGGGTTTAAATTTTTTTTTTATAATTAATTTTTTTTTATTTTTTTATTTTTGTAAAATTAGTGGTTTTTGTCATAAACTCCGTTTTTTGGTCTAAATAACTTGAAAGTAAATTGCTAAAAAAATTTATGTAATAACCTTTTTTAGATATGATTTTTTTATAAGGGAATCTGAATAATGAATAATAGATTTTTTGTAGAATTAATAGTAAAAGAAATTTTTTTGAATTTTTTCCTGAACTTTGGACGCGGTTTAAAAATAATTGGAGGCCTTAGAAAAAAAACTAAACCCGGGATCGTTATCGCAAGAAAATTCTCTACATAACCCACAAAAAATCGTTTAAGTTGTTTTTTTTTGTTGTCCAGTGTAATCGTTTTCAACAATGATTGTCAACAATCATTTTCTTTCAACAATCTTTTTCAACAATGATTTTTAACAATCATTCTCAACAATGATTGTCAACAATTATTTTCAACAATGATTGTTGACAATCATTTTCAACAATGAAAGTCAACAATTATCGTCAACAATCATTTTCAACAATGATTGTCAACAATCATTTTCAACAATGATTGTCAACAATCATTTTCAACAATGATTGTCAATAATCATTCTCAACAATGATCGTCAACAATCATCGTCAACTATCATTTTTAACAATCATCGTCAACAATCATTTTCAACAATCATCGTCAAAAATCATTTTCAACAATCATCGTCACTAATCATCGTCAACAATAATTTTTAAAAGTCATTTTCAACAATCATCGTCAATAATCATCGTCAACAATCATTTTCTACAATCATCGACAACAATCATTTCCAACAATGATTGTCAATAATCGTTTTCAACAATGATTGTCAACAATCATTTTCTTTCAACAATCTTTTTCAACAATGATTTTTAAAAATCATTCTCAACAATGATTGTCAACAATCATTCTCAACAATCATTTTCAACAATGATTGTCAACATCATTCTCAACAATCATTTTCAACAATGATTGTCAACAATCATTTTCAACAATGATTGTCAACAATCATTTTCAACAATGATTGTCAACAATCATTTTCAACAATGATTGTCAACATTTTCAACAATGATTGTTAACAATCATTTTCAACAATGATAATCGTCAATAATCATCGTCAACAATCATTTTCAACAATGATTGTCAACAATCATCGTCAACAATCATTTTTAACAATGATTGTCAACAATCATTTTTAACAATGATTGTCAACAATCATTTTCAACAATCATTTTCAACAATGATTGTCAACAATCAGTTTCAACAATGATTGTCAACAATCATTTTCAACAATGATTGTCAATAATCATTTTCAACGATGATTGTCAACAATCATCGTTAATAATCACTTTCAACAATGATCGTCAACAATCATTGTTAACCATCGTCCAATCATTTTCAACAATGATCGTCCAATCATTTTCAACAATGATTTTTAACATTGATTGTCATCAATCATCGTCAACAATCATTTTCAACAATGATTGTCAACAATCATTTTTAACAATCATCGTCAACAACCATTTTCAACAATCATCGTCAAGAATCATTTTCAACAATGATTGTCAATAATCTTTTTCAACAATGATTGTCAATAATCATTTCCTATAACGATTTTCAACAATCTTTTTCAACAATGATTGCCAATTCTCAACAATGATTGTCAACAATCAATTTCAACTATGATTGTCAACAATCATTCTCAACAATTACTTTCAACAATGATTGCTAACAATCATCGTTAATAATCATTTTCAACAATGATCGTCAACAATCATTTTATCATCCAATCATTTTCAACAATCATCGTCCAATCATTTTCAACAATCATCGTCCAATCATTTTTAACAATGATTGTCAACAATCATTCTCAACAATGATCGTCAACAATCATCGTCATCAATCATCAACAATCATCTTCAACAATCATTTTCAACAATCATCGTCAATAATCATCGTCAACAATCATTTTCAACAATCATCGTCAACAATCATTTTCAACAATTATCGTCAACAATCATTTTCAACAATCATCGTCAACAATCATTATCAACAATCATCGTCAACAATTATTTTCAACAATCATCGTCAACAATCATTCTCATTTTCATCAATCATTTTCAACAATGATCGCCAAAAATCATCGTCAACAATCATTTTCAATAATGATTGTCAACAATCATTCAACCATGATCGTCAACAATCTTTCAACCATGATCGTCAACAATCATCGTTAATAATCATTTTCAAATATGATCGCCAACAATTATTTTTAACAATTCAACAACCATTTTTAACAATGATTGTCAACAACGATTGGCAACAATAATTTTCAACAATCATTTTTAACAATGACTGCCAACAATCATTTTCAACAATCATTACAAACATTTTCAAAAATCATCGTCAACAATCATTTTCAATAATGATCAACAATCATTTACAACAATGACTGTCAACAATCATTTCCAACAATAATCTTCAACAATCATCGTCAACAATCATTTTCAACAATGATTGTCAACAATCATCGTTAATAATCACTTTCAACAATGATCGTCAACAAGCATCGTCCAATCATTTTCAACAATTATCGTCCAATCATTTTTAACAATGATTGTCAACAATCATTTTTAACAATAATTTTTAACATTGATTGTCATCAATCATCGTCAATAATCATTTTTAAAAATATTGTCAAATCATTTTCAACAATGATTGTCAACAATCATTCTCAACATTGATCGTCAACAATCATTCTCAACAATGATTGTCAACAATCATCGTCAACAATCATTTTTAACAATCATCGTCAACAATCATTTTCAACAATCATCGTCAACAATCATTTTCAACAATCATCGTCAATAATCATCGTCAACAATCATTGTTAACAGTCATTTTCAACAATTACACTGGACAACAAAAAAAACAACATAAACGATTTTGCGGGTTTTGTAAAGAATTTTCTTGCGATAACGATCCCGGGTTTAGTTTTTTTTCCAATGCCTCCAATTTTTTTTAAACCGCGTCTAAAGTTCAGAAAAAAAATTTACAAAATTTCTTTTACTATTAATTCTACAAAAAATCTATTGGCATATTCAGATTCCTTATAAAAAACATATAAAAAGGTTATTACATAAAATATTTAGCAATTTCCTTTCAAGTTATTTAGGATCAAAAAACGGGGTTTATGACAAAAACCACTAATTTTACAAAAATGAAAAAATAAAAAAAAATTAAATTTAAAAAAAAATTTAAACCCCTTACGTTAATAATGAATGTTTTCGTTATCAAAATATAATTTTTAACTTTTGTTACTACCCGTAGGTTTTACGATATAGAAGCCCAAAATACCCCAAAAATTGAAAAATCTCAACTTTGACACCGAATAATTAAAAATCTGAGGCATTGGCTAAAATTCTAATTTCATATTCGTGATCAGCGCCAAAAACTTGACCAAAATAGTTGCCATAATTGATGCTTAGGGTCGTCCAAATTTTGTTGTCCAGTGTTATCGTCAATAATCATCGTCAACAATCATTTTCTACAATCATCAACAACAATCATTTTTAACAATGATTGTCAATAACACTGGACAACAAATTTTGGACGACCCTAAGCAACATTTATGGCAACTATGGTTTTTGGTCAAGTTTTTGGCGCTGATCACGAATATGAAATCAGAATTTTAGCCAAGGCCTCAGATTTTTAGTTATTCGGTGTCAATGTTGAGATTTTTTCAATTTTTGGGGTATTTTGGGCTTCTTTATCATAAAACCTATGGGTAGTAACAAAAGTTTAAAAATATATTTAGATAACGAAAACATTCATTATTAACGGAAGGGGTTTAAATTTTTTTTTGATATTTGATTTTTTTTTATTTTTTTATTTTTGTAAAATTAGTGGTTTTTGTCATAAACTCCGTTTTTTGATCCTAAATAACTTGAAAGTAAATTGCTAAAAATTTATGTAATAACCTTTTTTAGATATGTTTTTTTATAAGGAATCTGAATATGCCAATAGATTTTTTGTAAAATTAATAGTAAAAGAAATTTTTTTGAATTTTTTTCTGAACTTTGGACGCGGTTTAAAAATAATTTAAGGCCTTAGAAAAAAAACTAAACCCAGGATCGTTATCGCAAGAAAATTCTCTACATAACCCACAAAAAATCGTTTAAGTTGTTTTTTTTTGTTGTCCAGTGTAATCGTTTTCAACAATGATTGTCAACAATCATTTTCTTTCAACAATCTTTTTCAACAATGATTTTTAACAATCATTCTCAACAATGATTGTCAACAATTATTTTCAACAATGATTGTTAACAATCATTTTGAACAATGATTTTCAACAATAATCGTCAACAATTATCGTCAACAATCATTTTCAACAATGATTGTCAACAATCATTTTCAACAATGATTGTCAACAATCATTTTCAACAATGATTTTCAACAATCATTTTCAACAATGATTGTCAACAATCATTTTCAACAATGATTGTCAATAATTCTCAACAATGATCGTCAACAATCATCGTCAACTATCATTTTTAACAATCATCGTCAACAATCATTTTCAACAATCATCGTCACTAATCATCGTCAACAATAATTTTTAAAAGTCATTTTCAACAATCATCGTCAATAATCATCGTCAACAATCATTTTCTACAATCATCGACAACAATCATTTTCAACAATGATTGTCAATAATCGTTTTCAACAATGATTGTCAACAATCATTTTCTTTCAACAATCTTTTTCAACAATGATTTTTAAAAATCATTCTCAACAATGATTGTCATTAATCACTCAACAATGATTGTCAACAATCATTCTCAACAATCATTTTCAACAATGATTGTCAACATCATTCTCAACAATCATTTTCAACAATGATTGTCAACAATCATTTTCAACAATGATTGTCAACAATCATTTTCAACAATGATTGTCAACAATCATTTTCAACAATGATTGCCAACATTTTCAACAATGATTGTTAACAATCATTTTCAACAATGATAATCGTCAATAATCATCGTCAACAATCATTTTCAACAATGATTGTCAACAATCATCGTCAAAAATCATTTTTAACAATGATTGTCAACAATCATTTTCAACAATCATTTTCAACAATGATTGTCAACAATCAGTTTCAACAATGATTGTCAACAATCATTTTCAACAATGATTGTCAATAATCATTTTCAACAATGATTGTCAACAATCATCGTTAATAATCACTTTCAACAATGATCGTCAACAATCATTGTCAACCATCGTCCAATCATTTACAATCATCGTCCAATCATTTTCAACAATGATTTTTAACATTGATTGTCATCAATCATCGTCAACAATCATTTTCAACAATGATTGTCAACAATCATTTTTAACAATCATCGTCAACAACCATTTTCAACAATCATCGTCAACAATCATTTTCAACAATGATTGTCAATAATCTTTTTCAACAATGATTGTCAATAATCATTTTATATAACGATTTTCAACAATCTTTTTCAACAATGATTGCCAATTCTCAACAATGATTGTCAACAATCAATTTCAACTATGATTGTCAACAATCATTCTCAACAATTACTTTCAACAATGATTGCCAATTCTCAACAATGATTGTCAACAATCAATTTCAACTATGATTGTCAACAATCATTCTCAACAATTACTTTCAACAATGATTGCTAACAATCATCGTTAATAATCATTTTCAACAATGATCGTCAACAATCATTTTATCGTCCAATCATTTTCAACAATCATCGTCCAATCATTTTCAACAATCATCGTCTAATCATTTTTAACAATGATTGTCAACAACATTCTCAACAATGATCGTCAACAATCATCGTCAACAATCATTTTCAACAATCATCTTCAACAATCATTTTCAACAATCATCGTCAATAATCATCGTCAACAATCATTTTCAACAATCATCGTCAACAATCATTTTCAACAATTATCGTCAACAATCATTTTCAACAATCATCGTCAACAATCATTATCAACAATCATCGTCAACAATTATTTTCAACAATCATCGTCAACAATCATTGTCATTTTCATCAATCATTTTCAACAATGATCGCCAAAAATCATCGTCAACAATCATTTTCAATAATGATTGTCAACAATCATTCAACCATGATCGTCAACAATTATCTTTAATAATCATTTTCAAATATGATCGCCAACAATTATTTTCAACAATTCAACAACCATTTTTAACAATGATTGGCAACAATAATTTTCAACAATCATTTTTAACAATGACTGCCAAATATCATTTTCAACAATCATTACAAACATTTTCAAAAATCATCGTCAACAATCATTTTCAATAATGATCAACAATCATTTACAACAATGATTGTCAACAATCATTTCCAACAATAATCTTCAACAATCATCGTCAACAATCATTTTTAACAATGATCGTCAACAATCATTTTAAAAAATTATCGTCAACAATTATTTTCAACAATCATCGTCAACAATCATTGCTAACAATGATTGGATGATTATTGGAGGGTTTTGACGATGATCGTTGATCCCTTTTATAAAAGCCTGTTGAAGGTTTATCGCCCGCAAAATGTCGACCCCTTGACGCCCTTCATTTGTTTTTGTTTACATTTGATGTAGTTTTATATTAATTATGTAAGATAATATAGTTCATGTAATATAGAAACAATACATCCTAACTAATTACATATTTTTTAGAAAATTAAACCTATGTTACACAGGTCAACTTGGTCATTTTTGTTAAAGTTTATGAATTATTTAGAACGCAATCTACTTTATAGACTTATAACAAATATATTTCGTTTTTCCATTAATCTAGGACCATGGTGTATCAGATCTTGTACCGTCAACAAACAAATTAGGCAAAATTGGTTGTTTTTGCGACCTTGAGAATAAATGAGAAAAAAAATTTATATTATAAAATGTAATCTCTATTATGAAATAATAGGATGTGAAGGCATCAACAATTAGTTTACACAGAATGTTTTGCATCCCAACCGAAATATCCGATGTTTTATCGGTTCGAAATAAAAATATTACTTTATAACAGTTAAGCTGATACATTAATATTTTTTTGATTTTTTTTTAGTTTTAGTATTTTTTTAAAAATTTCCAATGTTCATAGCTGGCTTGCAGATTAGAACACGTTAACGGATTTAATCTTCAAGCTATTTTAAATTAGCTCAATACAAAATGTATATAAATGTGTTATTGCATTGTTTGACTAATTTTTTAGATATAAACAAATTAATCATACAAGGCTTGTAGTTGGGGTTTTTTAAAAACTAACGTTTTTTGGTTAAATTGGCCTGCCAAACATTGTAAAATTATATTAAAATGTTAAAATAACGATATTTTTAAATTTAGATAATACTTTATATCGAATTAATCTTTTAGAGGTCTAAACGGACAATCTTGTATGAGCAAATGTGATGGAACTCGATATACTAATCAGTTCAATATATCTAAAAATTTGTATTAAAAATAATTAAGATAACGAAAAAAATATATTGTATTTTAAAGTCTCGAGGACTTTACCTGACTTTTTTTTGTATTTTGTAATGGTTTACCTTGCGATTTTTAGAGCTAAGGCCTAAATTTTGAAAACGAAAAAAAAACATTAGAGATGAAGCTATATTGTAGATTAACGCCGCAAGTACATTTCGCAGAATTTTTAATAATATTTGTAGACCTGTGTTATTAGCGAATTCCACTATTCGAAATTTTAGGCTACCCCAATTGAAATTTTTTAGCCTTGACACAGCTCCTATGTCAATTTATTTTCTGCTTACTTGGCCATTAATTGAAAATGCAAATAGAAATGACACAAAAAATTAAAAAATAATGTTTATTATCCAAAAACAACCATTCATTGGGGTTATTAAATTTCTTTTTACCTGGCCACACATTGGCATACCTCAAAACATCATTTATTATAAAATGAAGTATTTAAATAGCAATTATAAATTCAATGCGTTACATTTTTTATTATACTTTATAAAGGTTACTATAAATTTTAACCACGTATAATTCCTTTTTGATTCAAATTACATATTTTTTATTTATTTTCATGTATCATTTTGTATATTCATTTTGATAAAAGGAATAAAAATTAATCACTGTTTGTATTTATTGATTTTTAAATTGGGTTTGGACCTCTTAGTAATTGATGGGTTAATATTTACACTCTAATAAATCAAAATTATTAAAATATATAAAAAAATTAGAAAATTAAAATTTCATTATTCATTTAATATACTTGTAAGTAAAATATAAATAGTAATAATATACATCATATAAAATAAATGAAATTTCGTTAACACCTTGGTTTTGTTTTTAATTTTGTATTTGCTATTTATTTTTAATTATTGAGTATTATTGATGAATAATAAAAATTAGATCAATTTATTAAATTTAGTCTAAATTTATTTTATTTTTTTTCCATTATCTACAGACTCGATATTTATGTAAAGGGTAATTCAATTTAATTAATAGAATAATTTTAAATTTTATATAACTATATCTATTATTTAAAATATAATATTTACATACAAGCTGATTTGTTTTGGCCTTGTGAAAGGCCAATTTAAAATATGCTATTAAATATATACTCGATTTAATATTATCTTTTTTTTTATAAACTAAAGCCGAACTAGCAATCATTGCGTTTGCGATAACCAACTCATAAATCTGAATACCTATGCAACTATCCGTTCAAGGCCTAATGGTACCACAGCGAGCGAAAGATGGGCACACCTAGAGTTTAATCATAATTTTATTTTTTCACGCGGCCATTATTTAGGGCGATTTTATTTATGTTAAGGGCACGTTCAAAGATATATTTTGAAAAACAAAACAATGTTTTGGCTTAATATTGTTCTATCGTAGTTTAAAAACCGTAATCCGTCATAACGGGTTATTAAACGTTTTAGTTTTCTCTGCATACAAATAAAATAGGAAAACAAATGAATAAATTTTGAAATTTGAAGAATGGTAATAATTGCTCATTTTTTTAAATATATTTGCACAAATGTAAGTCTTAAAATCTAAGATTTTTTAAGAAAAGGCAATTATGTTTAAATTCTTAAATTTAAATTATAAATATGTTTTTTTATGTAATTTGACCAAATAATCATAAAAAGGATTCTTTCTATATATATTGTTAAATGAAATACTACTTATCTTATCCTCATTCATGTCTTTTTTTTTTAATTTTATCATACATTTTTGGTCTATTTTTTCTAGATTATTAAAATAAAGTTTGATTAAACTTTTTTTTCAAGAACTTTTAATCTGTTTTTTAACATTTAACTATATTTTTGGATTTATTGGTATTTTCGTTGTAGGGCATCACTAATAAAAATGCCGCTTCAAATTAATAAATTTTGTCCTTTGGAGCTCAATTAGATAGTTTTCTAATGTATTTTAAAAAACTTTTTAAAAAGCTTGTCGTATTTTTTAGAAATATAACATTTAAACAATTGTTACCGGATTTTGTGGAAAATTTTTTAGCGATATCAATTTCGGGTTTAGTGTTATTGCCTCCAATTTTAAAGCTGCGTCCAAAGTTTACAAAAAATTCACAAAATTTTTTAACTATTTATTTTCCAAAAAATATATTAAAATTTTAGATTTCTTAAAACATATCTAAAAAAGGTTATAGCTTAAAAATTATTATCAATCTGCTAGGTAAGGATCAAAAAACGGAACATATGCCGAAAACCACTAATTTTAAAAAAATATAAAAAAAAATAAAATATAAAAAAATTGCTTTGCGTTAATAATGAATGTTTTCTTCTAAATATGTTTTAAACTTTTATTACTACCCATAAGTGTTTTAATAAAGAAGCCCAAAATACCTTAAAAATAGAAAAATAGGCATTGGCTATTGATTTATTAGCACCCAATACTTGACCTAATAGTTGCCTTAAAGGTGGTCCAAATTTTCTTGTCCAGTCTAATTAGCAAAATTTTTTTTAAATAAATTAAAAATGATAAAAATTTTTGCGTTTTTTAATATGACTGATTCTCAGTAATTTTCATATGCGCCATTCTTAGGGTTGTCATATCTGTTAGAACTTGTCTCTTTAAATTGATTGCGACACATTCGGGCAAATAGTGATATTTGCTCATATGCCGTCGACGTAGTTTGGCTTAAACTCTTACTTTCAGCATATTCTTTAGAATCTGCTGCCTAGGCAAGTCACTCAACAGCTTAAAATTGGTTGTTCATGTCTATTAACTCCCGAGAAAAAAAGCCGCCTGTGCTTGGAATCGAACCCCTTACCTCTTACGGGTGTTAGGCTGCAATGTTTTCACTGAGCTTATTGAGCCGATTGGCAATTTTATGTTTTAAATAATATTTATAGCGAATCAGGCGGCCTCGAAGGCAAAACCCTTTCCCTAAATCCCGTTCGACCCGAAATGATTGCAGTGGGATGTAATGACCCTTATGTACGAGTCTTCGATCGACGATTTTTAACTTCCCACCGTCCTTGCCCTATATTTGAATCTCCTAATCTACAGGCATACAATGAAATTTATAAAATTTAGATGTCCTTTTCACAACTTTTGGGTTAATTTAGTACGTAACTTGCAAGTTGACATAAAGCTTTAAATATGGGCAATTTATTGAAATATTTATATTGCTCTTTTTTCTATATTTATTCATATACAATTTATTTAATTTTTTAAATATAATTTACATATATTATCCGTAGTTAAAAACTTTGGTTAGGCAAAAGGATAAACTGCAAAAATTGGTTATATATTTGGTCAATTCTACCTCAAATCGACAAACTTTTTCCCTTCAAGTCTCATTTTTGGCTGAAAATTGGCACACTGGTAGGATCCATGGGTGCTGATAAAAACCTAAATTTTTTTTGACCGGAAGTGATTTTTGACCGAGATATGAGCATATTTTTCATTTTTTGCAAAAAAAAATTTTGAGGCAACTTTGCGCGCATGTATCATCAAAAGTTTTGTAGCTAGAGTCATAATTTTTTTTTATTTTAAAGATCGTAATAAGGGCTACCTTAGATGCAAAAAATATGTAAAAAATTTTTTTTTAAGTTACCAAAAAATTAAAATCAAGTTTAGACACAAATAACTCAAAAAACGTATCTTTGAATTTTCTGAAAAATTTATATAACATGGCCCCTAATAATGTTAATAAATACATTATTTCAAAAGTTTGGGACCGGCATGACTTTTTACAAAATTTAAAAAAATTAATTTTTTGCCCTAATTTTGAGACATATTTATGCCCTTTGCACTATATTAGAATATGCCAATGTGCCAAATTTGTCAGTATACAAAAAGCAGAACATATGGGCAATTATGTTAGACCATAATAGTTTGATTTAATTAATTACTACTATTATTAAATTTACAACGAAAAAGCGAACCTCAAAACCGGAAAAAAAAATTTCGCCTGTTTTCAAAATCGACTTTTTGGTTAACCAGCCAACATTTTTTTAATATTTAACATTAATTTTATAGCTAAAATATTGCTTAATAACATATAATAGCCCCAGCTTTTTTCATTTGATTTTGACGCTTCTACAATAAAAATACCTAAATTTGCCAAAAAACAGCAAATTTTCAGGTGTCAAAAACTAACGCAAATTGTATTCGTCTGTGCAAGCTTATTTTTTTATTATTTTTGCATATTTAACTAATAATATATACTATATAAACAGTCAAAATTCGCCTGTTTAAGTGTTAAAAAAATAGTATATATGTTATCAATAGAAAATCTTAAGAACGAGATAGGTAAATTACAAAAAAAGGAGATTATAAAATCATTCCATTATTTTAATTAAATTTGTAATTTATTATATTTATAAAAACATATTCGTGTGTTAAAGTTCGTTAGGAACGCATTTAATTATAAAAAACTTTAGGTTAATGCCCAAATCCATATGCCTATAGAATCAAGTAACAGTAATATTTCCTCTTTCTTTAATAGATCTAGTGCGTCTATATTATAAAACTAAGATGTAATTGGGAACTAAAATTGATGGTTTTAAACTTTATTAAGGTCGGTTAGATATATATTGTATGCCTTGTACTAAATAGCCTTCAAAAACATATTTGGCAATTGTAAAAATTAGTAAAAAAGACTGAATGTCTATATTTTATTTATATTAAATTGGGCCTAATATTTAGCCTTAAAATTCATCATTGAAGCTAATTCTGCCCGTTATAATCATTTGAGGTTGTTTAACCCTAAAATTGACTTATTTTATATAATTATAATATCAAAAAACCATATCACTATGTTTCATAAAATAATTGACTTTTTAAGTTTATTTTAAGTTTGTTGACAATCATAAAAAAAGAGCATCTATTGAATCATAATATTCTGAATAAGCCACATATATTCTATTTTACTTTTTTTTATCAGATTTAACGTTGTTAAGGCTCTTTTAATGAAAAACTATTGAATAAAGGAAAAAAATAAATTTTTACAAATTTTTTAACCTTATTATTTTTTCTAAAATCCTCCCAAAATTTATTTTATACAATAAATTTTACAAATTTTTTGAATTTTGCCAAGGATAAATATTGAATATTATGTAAAATTTCTAATATTGTTTATCAAACTAAAAACGACTAGTAAAAGTTAACAAATATAAGCATAAAAATTTTAAGTTTTTATCTTTTACACCTTAAAATTTCAAAAAACTTGGCAAACTTTTGTTTTTATTTCATAAAAAGCTATGGGTGCGTTAAAAATGTTGGGGGAAATTTATGTTATATAGCGATGTTTTATGTATAAAATGCAATCTTAAATTTTCAAATTGGTTTGGTAGCCCAGAAAGTCGGCTTTGAAGATAGGAGTAAAATACTGAAAATTACCACTTTTTTAGATCTGAAGTTCCCTTTTTCTTTCCAAAATTGACAATAGTATGAATCATATAAATTAAACTGTTATAGCCTAACATAATTGCCCCTATGTCCTTATATATAATCAAGTTTGGCACTTTTAAATATTTTAATATAGTGCAGGGTGCAAATTTTTGTTTGGAAATCAAAAAAAATTATTTTTTTGAATTTTTAAAAAAAAAGTCATGTTGGTCCCAGACTTTTGAGTTCGAATATTTATAAAGAATAATAAGGAGTATATTTTAGCAATATTTCAAGAAATTTAAAAAAATGCTTTTTTAGTTATTTTAAACTGAATACTCTTCATAAAATTTTAAAAATTTAAAATAAAATTTTTAAAACAATAAACACGTGCAAGATAGCCCTTATTGTCCTCTTCAAAATAAAAAAAATTAAGTCTCTAGCTATAATACTTTTTGACTTACAACCTTCTAAAGTTGCATCAAATGTGAAAATTCACCTTGCATTTTTTTTTCTTTTGCCCCTATCTCCGTCAAAAATCACTTCCGGTCAAAAAAATTTTCCAGATTATGAGATACTCTTAGATACTACCTCCATGCAAAATTTCAGCCAAATCAAAAGGGGTACCCCTCCCGGACTTGTTGGATTGAGGTGGAATTGACCATTTACATTTTAATAGGATGTAAAATACGAAAATAAGTTTTTAAAATAACGAAATCCAGTATCAGTCTTAATTACACGAACTACTTTTTTTTACAATTATTTAGTTATTTTTTTATATATATTTTTTGTTGCTCATTGTAGCCTAAACCTATAATTGCTCAATATGATACGGTAGATAATGTACCCCTTAATGCATGTCGATATTTCATACCCGGTATGTAAATTGCAAATATCTTATTTTTTTTAAATATATTTATCATTATTGTTATTAAGGTTAAACATTATACTAACTGGTAGCCTTGTTTGTCAGATATGTGGTTTTTTTACAACATTTTAGGATTTTTTTTATAATTTAAAATAAATATATCTTGTTTTTTAGCCGTTTCTTTACTGCAATCTTTTTTAACCATTTGTTCAATTCTCCTGCTCTATATAATTATTGTATATATATTTTCAGGTCACATTCCCTACAAACTCAAGGATTATCGCAAAAAATATCGGAGTCTTACCACGACTAGCGTCACCTTCAGCCCTGATGGATCTGAACTTCTGGTGAATTTGGGCGGTGAACAAATATACTTGTTTGATACGCGGTTCATCTTTGGCAAAACGACTAAATGCTTTTCTACCAATGCTACTAATCTTTCACAAACCCCATTTGATATCGATAGGGATGAAAATAATTATGAAGGTGAGATTTTCAATGTTACTATTTGTCTTAGTGACTGATTAATTTACGATATAATTTGTTTCTTAATTAAATTTGATGTATCACAAGTAACGGCCTCGGCGCTATAATATATTTTTGATCTAATTTTATTACCACCCCATTAATTTTTACCCTTGTATAAACTCATCATTTTCCTAAATTTGTTACAAAATCTTTCCAGAAATAAAATTGAGTCTTAGTCGATTATTTCATTTTTGTTGATTTACGATCAATACATCTTATATTTACTTGGCTCTGCCAAATGTGATCAATAATGCGAATTTGAGTTAATGGCCATGATTTAGATATTGTTATCCAAGTTCTTACAAGCCAATAAAATTTATATTAACGTTGAAAATATTTCTTGCCAATTTGTATTAGTAAAATGATTAACTACTTGGCCAACTAGATTTATTACGGTAGTTAAAAGGAGATAGCGCATGATTTTTAACCTAACTGATACATTATATAAACAATTAGTTTCTGACATTTAACACACAACTTACAATTTTATTTTTTTACATTTTACGTTAAAATTTATCAAAAATAAATATATTATTCCGGCACTACAAATACTATTTTGATTAGGGTGACTTTTATACAAATATTAGTTCAAAATTTGAAAAATAATGTTAGGTCGGCTCCTATTGAGATTTATTAAACAAGTAATGATGGAATTGCCCTTTTCTGTCAAAAATTAATATTTTATTTGTGTTGGGAAACTTTTAAATTGGACAAACTTTGCCATGATGATCTGGAAATATTTTTGACATGCATATATTTAGCTCAAGAAATTTCTCGTAATAATGAGATATCTACATTTGATCGAAATATTGATACGTTTACGGATCCCGATGACCCATTATCACTTATAACTTCCATAACTTGCATTTCCAAAATTAATCCTCCAGCTTCAATTTTAACAAAAACTGATGAGGCAGATAAAATCGATTCTAATTTGCCTCAAGAAGAGAGGTTAACCCTTATTATTTTTAAATTTGGATATTTATGGGCTTTGTAAATTTTTATTATTTATTTGTTTGAGCGATTTGTAGGTCATTAAGTGATGTCGAGCAATTTTGTTTTCTTGGAAGATTTAAATTAAATTTTTATTCAAAATAGGGCTTACTATAAAAATATATTTTTAAATATACAAGTTATGTTACTTGTATTTAAAAAATATTTAATTGTATGTATAAATTGGAGGTATTAGTAATATTATAAAAAGAAGAATCTATTTTGTAAATAAAGAGTTTACAATATAGATTAGAGCTTTATTAAGTTTTTTTAACTCAAATTAGTTTTTATGGGGTTAATAAATTTACACTTCTCAGCATTAATACAAATTTTCAGCCACTTTTATTTATTAATTTTATAACCAGTTGTAACTCCGTTGACTTTTTTTAACTTTTTTCAGAATTCGTTTTTACATTCAACTTAAAAAAAGTTATCACTCTATTTTTTTTGATTTTCAAGCTCACACCCATATAGTTTCTACAATTAAAATGAGTGAGCTCACTATTCAGAACTAAATAATATGACCCTGAGATATTTTCAACATTTGATAAATTTTGAATACTTTTCTGGTTTTTTTATAATTATTATCATTCTGAAATTTATATATAATAGTTACGCTTTGCCGTTTGAATCTCATTCTACACTTTCCAATTTAACTACCCTACGGCAACCTTTTGAGAATCCCAATATTAACACAATTATTTCCCCCGATTCAAAACGGGCCAAAAAATCTATAGGTAAAGGTTACTACAGCGAAAAACAATATTTTTTTATTTGTGAAACCTTATCTTTTTAACCAGCGACTGGATAGGTGGACGATCGGGTATCACCTTTCTAAAGCAGATTATCATTCAAATGACTATATATCTTGAAATATAACGACTTTAGCATTCTTTAACCCATAAATAAAGAATGTTTAAAAATAAATGTTTATAAGGATGTTGACCTTAAAACTAGCTTTTTTTACCTGATTAAGCCAGCTGTAGCAATATTAATTTATTTCTTTTATTTAATTTAATCTATTTTATCGTTTGAAGTTTTATATTTTTAAATCGACTAGAAAATGGCAATGATCTCATGTCACCACTGAAAAAACATTTTAAACATCTCACCACTCATTCTTCAATCAATGCACCATCTCAAGAAAAAACACTTGTAGGTGATAATATTGAGAAACCTATGCTGGAAAGCAATTGTAACACAATGGAGGGGAAAAATTTATTCGACTCGATGGTTATTTTGTTTTTCATATTAATTAGGAGTTTTCTTTTTGTATCCAATAATTCAATTATAAATTTTTAAATATTTATTATTATTTTTTGATAAATTTAAATAAATTTTTATTCAAGGAAATTGATATAAATGTTCTTTAACGGTGTATATAAATTTTAATGTGTAAAACGTTTTAAAAATTTGACACATTTTATACTATTTAAAAATATTCATACTATTTATGCTTTATTGAATTAGATTCCTTCATTTTCCAGTCCCAAAGTCCAATTTCCTAAAATACCCCAATCCTTATTCTTACACTTTTTTGCTCTTTTCAAACGATCAATACGCCAAACATTACTCGATATTTTGGGCACTAACGAAGTCACCTTACTTGGCTCACAGTTTAATCACGAATGGGCCAAGTTTAAAGCTCTGTATGAATCTGATCTTATGAAATCTTCCCAACTTAGTAAAAAAAATCCAAAATTAGTTTTATTCATTCAATTATAATATTAGTGAATACTGATTGTCTATTTGAAAAAAATTGAATAAAAGTCTCATACATATCATAATATTTTGCTGAACAAGTTGATACGGGGAATTAGAATATCATACTATATATAATCTATATTCCCTTATTTAATTTAAAATATATATTTCATTTTAATAAAAAAAACAAGCGCTATACATAATAATTCTCTTTGCATATTTATTTTGTTTAGACCACGTTTAATATGCGAACTCTTTTTATAAATCTCTAAATTTTTTTTGTTAAAATTGGATTCAGCACCAAGTTCTTATTCAATTTATATTATTACTATAATCTTGTTAGGCAAGAATTGTTATAAAAAGTAATTAGCAATAATTTGATCAGGTCGATCGATAAATAAAGAATTATACATTTTTGGTTTTTTAAATACTTTGGCAAAATTTGAATATGGTGCCTAAATGTTTCGAAATTTGTATTATTAAGATGGCCGGATTTTAGAGCTTATACAACATGTTTTTTATATGTTATTTACTTTAGAATCTATCATTACTACAACAAAGTCACAAGAAGGAAACCTAGATACGTCCAGTAAAAACAACGATAAAAACAAATTTACGATAGATGATATACAGCTTCGATCTTCTACTAACACTAAAGTTAAATCTAAAAAGCTTGAAAAATCGGAAGATAATACATCCGCTGTACCGACCGTTACTATAGCATCGAGTTTAAATACGCCAATTTTAAATGGTTCAAATTCGATGCCTACAGAAAATAAAAATATGGGTAAGGATTGAAATGTGTAAATTAAAATCTAGATGACTGTTCAAAATTGCAGTCGAGCCTAAAATTCAAATATTATAATAGAACTAAATTTTTAAAATAAATTTTTTTTGCCAAATACACAGATATACTATAACAATTAATGTTTGGCCATGTTTATAAATTGCAGCAAAATAATCTACATGAAGATCGTGTCTAGTATTCGCTTTTCATAACATCTTAATCTGGCCCTACAAACTTTTATCGAAAAATGGCTAAATTTGAAAACTAACTTACAACATTGATATCCCATAAGGAAAAAAATTAAACTGAGGTCGACCCAAATATTAATTTATGTTTAGGAGATAATATATTTTTTTAAGCCCCATTTTTTAATGCACCTCAAATTTGCTTTTGGCTACAACATAATTTTTGGGGCAAAATAATCGTAAAGCTTATATCGCAATGGTGTATTTAAAATTAACATTCGAGGGTTTTACTTAATTAATTGAACTTTTAAATTTTTGTTTATTAACTTAAAATTTATATATGATAACTATAGCTCTATGTAAGGGTTTAATTATTAACTATATCTTTGTTTAAAAAAAAATTTGGTAAACTATGTAATAGCATACAATAATTTAGTACTTTCATATTTCTAAACCATAATATAGTTGTCGGCTCCTATACTTTCACATTTATATTTACACGCTCTTATTAAAATGTGCTAGTTTGACCATAATTCCTTTTATTTTTTTCTTCAAATTATACTTGACTTTAGCCGCTCCCACCTCATCGATACCGGCTGACGAATGTCTCCCGGAACGTGTCAAGGCACTAAAAGACGAAGCTAACCGAAATTTTAGGATAGCCAATTACCTTACCGCAATAACTTTCTATAATTCAGCCATTGATATCTATTTTTCTCAATATGCCTCAACTCTTAATAAACACAACCATATGAATAATAATGATAAAAGCAATGATTTTGTAGAAACCTTTCGGCAAAATGTTTGCAAAAGTCAAGTTGATAACTCTATAGCTATACTGTTTTGTAACCGGGCTGCAGCTCTCATCAAAAGAGACTGGTAGAGTTATTATTTGAAATTCTTTTCTTTTGTATTTATTTTTTTGTTAAAATAATTGTATTTGTGATTATATTAGGGCCTTTTTATGCTTTTTGGATTTTTTTTATATTTAACTATCAATAATTACAAAATATAAATTGATTTCATGTTATTATTATAGCTATGATATTATGCTAATTATTTTTTTTATATTTTATTTTTTATTAATTTTTGCTATCATATCAACTAAAAATTAATGTTTATCTGACCTATTAGTTTAATAATAAAATAATTCAGAATCACTCAAATTTTTTCAGTTTTTTATTACACACGGTAAAGGTAATGAATGGTCGAAGAGGTTGTTAAATAATTTACATGGCCTATTTAAAATTTTTTCCGTAAAAAAAATTCAATAAAATTTGTTTATATATATAAATCAAAAGTAACTTCAATTTTTTAACTAAAATTATTAAATCGAGATCTACATTTAGGTTAAAATGTATATTTTTTACCCTAGCCTAAGACACAATTTTTTTGGTTTGATATAAACTTAAATGGAATTAAAATTTAAAATTCATATTTTTATATGGATTTTTTACAAATTTTGAATCTTGTTTTTTTAACATTTTCTTTGTTAATTTTAAATGTTTACATCTGTATAAAATTTGACCAGAAAAAACGGGTAACGAAAAAAAAATATCCTAAATATTCTGTTTGATATCTTAAATAGCATAAAATAAAGCTGTTTCCAAACTAAATAGCTAAAAAATTGTTAACATTTTTTTTAGTTACAAATCAATAGTATGAGAATTTTTTTGTTAATTATGATTGCCGTCTTTTAAGTACAAATACAAAAAAAATTAAATTGTTACTTATGTTATTATTCAAGCAGCTTAAAAATTAAACTGTAAATACATACCTGTACCCAAATTTTTATCCAAGCGTAAACCCTTAACAAAACATATCTAATTTTCTTATTCACCTCAAATTTTTCGTTAAGTATATTTTATTGACAAAATTTACAAATAAAACGGAAAGAAAAAAAAGTTAATTTGTGATTTATGTAAAATTTGACTTTGAACATACAAGTTTTATTTTTAAATTATTATTTTTTCTTTGTTAGGGATGGTGATAGCTATGCCGCCATGCGAGATTGCTTCACTGCCCTCCGGCTTGATCCCTTGAACGTTAAGGCCCGATTCCGATTTATAAAATGTTTGCTCGAAATGGGGAAAGTTAGGGAAAGCCGACAATGTCTACAACGATATAAGCAAGTTTTTATGCGACAAATGTCCTTTTCGCCGAATTTAATGGATAATAACGGCATTACATCTGGGAATGGTATGTTGAGATTTTATGTTTTGTTTTTTTTGATTCCCTTTATTGAGGTTGTATCTAACAAATTTGGTAAAAGGAATGAATAATTTTTTATATATATCACAGTTCAACAAATTTGTGAGAGTTATGAGCTAACTACAAAGATTAAACCTGCCATTATAGGGATTTCCAAATCCCTTTAACCGTTTTTCGAATTAAGCATAATAAATCAGCTATAACCTTTAAAAATTTTAGAAAAAATGTCAAAAAAACTAAAAAAAAAAATAAATAAATTGAAATTTTCTTTTATATATAACTGTTAAAATAAAACTTCAAATTATATTTTCATTAAAAACCGATAATATATCGTGTCATATTTAAGTTTGGCGCGTATATTTTGTATTATCTAAATGCTTTTATAAGTGATATACTAAAAAATTATATTTTTGTTTATTGAGATGATAAATATAAGTTACAAAGGATTTTTGTATAAAAAAAATACTTAAACTTTTTATTCTAGGGGATTTTCGAGGTTGCATAATGTCAATTTGGTCAAAATAAGCCATTTTTTTCGAAATATACGGATCTAAGGAGCCGAAGGCTTAAGAAATCACGAAAAACGGAAAATACATTAAAATAAGGTCATCATTATTAACAAGTAAGGTTGAGATTTGGTATATAAATATTTATTATATGTCAATATATTTCCATTCTAGCTTTTATATATTTAGTCAAGGACAACTGTTAGCCACTAGGACCATATATATATAACAGACAATTGAGGTTAAAACATGAAATCTAAAACAGTTAACATAGTTAAGGCCATATGACATTTAAACAATGAATTACCAACATGGTGGCCAAGGAGTTGAACTCACGACCTTGTGTAGGCAGGCTCCTTCTTCTCCTTGACTCCCATGTTACAGATTATTTATATTTCCTTCGTAATTGGTCTTGGTGGACATTTATTTCACTCCCGATGCACCAAATTTAATTTACTGTACCCAATACTTCTTTAACTTCAGTCACTTTCCATAACTTCAGCCACTCCAACTGTCTTCTGTATTTTTTTTATACCACACGCAGTCATCCACTTTAAATTTATTTTTCTACCCGATCAGTTTATCACCCCATTCTACCTTTAGGTTATCCTATTCCCAGTGAACTAGCTTATGAAACATAAGCTGAAAGGGTCGAACTCCAGTTGACGAATGTGGGATATTTCTATATTTAAAAATAAATTCTTCAAATCCTTCATTCAATCTCTTATTTTCACAAACCCTCTTTAGCAGTTCTAACCATTCTCTCTGCCTCCCCATTTGACGATGCATGGTACATGGGTTTATATGTGTGTTTTATGCCATTTTTTATTTCATATTCCCTAAAAATATTTGCTATAAATGCCGGCCCATTATTAGATACTATTTCGTTAAACCCAACATCTAAAAAATTTTTATTTAACAAATATATCAATGTTTCAGAATCAATTTTTTTGTTTTTTTTTTTGCAAAAAAAATATTTTGAGTATTGGTCCACTATGACCAATCCATAAAAATTATATGTGGGACCAAAAAAAATCTATAAAAACTTTTTACCAGGGCTTTCCCGGGTACTCCCAATGATGGCTTACCAGCTTCTTAGCCATAGGCATCGTTAACATGCAATGGGCACATGTTCTTACCAACTCCATTATTTCTTTCCTTACCCTTGGCCAATAAAAATAGCTTTTCATCACTTCAATCATACCCCTACCTCCTATATGCCCCACATTCAGGTTATTTAGAATCTAAGTTCTTAATTTAAATTATAATTATTTGATCACCTACATATATACACTCGTCAACTATAAATAATTTATAAAATACATTTTTATACTGCAACAAATCATTTCACCTGAAATTATATTAACCTTCAACCTAGATAAGTCCTTATCCTCCATTCTCATTTCTCAACATTTATAGGATTACTATCTATCCAAGGCATAGGCACGTACGCTATTCTATCATCTACAACATTATTAGGCAAACGGGATAACGCATCGGGTACTATATTATCCTTACCTTCCTTATAATTAATTGTCATGTCGTATAATTACTGACGTACATAGCCCAGCGTTGAATTCGCGGAGTTATTATTGGGGTCCACTTGTACAGCGTCCATACTAATATCAGGTTCCGGCCGTGGTTCCTCATCTTTGTTCGAAATGGGATGATCTCTACCGTTATATTTATCAATTAACAGCCCGTCATCCCAAATATCATATTCTTCGGTAATTCGCGTGCCCCTTGATTCATTATTAAATATTTCCATCGGTTGAATTTCATTATTTTTATTATTAGATGACTCATTTCTTTCATCAAGATAACGTATTTTCATGCATCTTAATCCCAACTTAATTATTTGTATATTGGTTGATGGTCTCCGAAAATGCTACATTGACCATTACGATTGCTGAGTTCTTGACTATTTTTATCAAAATCTCTTATTTGTACATTTCTTAAGCCCATAACCATGTTTGTATATAGTGGTTGAGCCTCATCAAAAATATTAATTTTACCGTTACGATCGCTAAATTCTTGATATTCATCATATGTTTGTTCGTCAGCGAGGTTATCATAATAATTATACCTTTGTCAATTCCATTGATCCACAGCAAAGTCGATCATAATATATGATTATCATTCTCAAAATTTTAATAAGGTTCCTCAAAATTTCATAATTATTATCGTCATCAAACATATTCATCTCGTCACTCGGGACTGAGATTTAATATATCATTATTTAGCTTTGGTACACCCAGGTTAGATAGTGGTCATCTGTTGGTAATTGACTGTTTTGTGCTCCTTTCTCCCCGAATATCGCCACTAATGGTTTGTTGTCAGTAATTACCACAAAATGCCGCCCTAATAAATAGTCCCTCCATTTTTTTTATAACAATTGCCAATGCTTCCTTTTTAATAATAGCGTACTTCCGCTGCGTAGAATTCCATTGTTTAGATAAAAATTCGATAGGTTTTTCCAAATTGTCTATAATATGATAAATAACCGCTCCCATGCCTTTGTCAGATGCATCGCAAGCTATAAACAGCTTGGATAATCTGTCGTATGGATTTAGTTACATTATTATTTAACAACTTATATATATTTGGTCCTGGCGGCTAAATTGTCCTTAAGGAACTAAATATATTAGCTAGAATGGAAATATATTTACATATAATAAATAATTATACAAAAAATCTCAACCTTATCTGCGCAGACTCTTATTCCTTCCCCCTTAGGTACTACCACCAGTGGTGTGGCCTATCTGCCATGCTAAACGGGTTCTACTACCCACTCGTTTAGCCATTTTCCAAACTCCAGCTGTTATAGATGACACCACTCATACGAAATCCGCCTCGCCGGCATAAATACGGAACACAATTAGGCTTTAAACTAATGTGTACCTCCACTTTAGTTTTCCTATATTGCTAAAAAAAACTTTCTCATACCTTTTGATTAACGACTCAACCTCGGGCTCCCAATCCATTTTTTTCTTCTCCTCCTTCCTCGGGCCCTCACTATCCACTCTCACGTGCGCTACTTGTAATATTCTAAACGCCTTTATCATGTCTCTCCCACATATCATACAATCCTCTTCCGTTATAAAAAAATTTACCCTTTCGACCCGGACGTTATATTTTACATTTACTAATAAACTTCCTTTTACTTTAAAATTTCCTCCCAAACGGGCCAACTCTATATTTGTAGGGCTTAACGGAATGGAATTTAACCCTTTATCATATCTTTCCATTGAAATTAAAGAGTATGGAGAACCCGTGTCAATGTTAAATTCAACATTTTTATTTTCAATGTCCACCTTGACCTTTAACTCAGGAATAATATAATTAACCTTAGATCTAGGACCTTAGGTTATAGTTGTGATTTGTATTTAATTGTTCTTTTGTAATCGTATTCGAAGTATTATTCGGAGCCGCAGTACTGGTCATCGTCCGATTGTTAACGTAATTCGGCCACATCGTATTCGGTCTCGTACATCGATTGTTATCGCTACTCCTGGTATAAGCGGTTCGAATTTCAGTATTCGTATCGCAACTAATGTTTTCAAACCTTTATGTAAAATTCTCCTCAACAAGTACCAGGGCAGTATGTATAAAAAATTGATACAGACACGACAATTACGGTATGAAGGTACGTTTTGCTACTATAACCGAATTAGAAAATTGACGACCGATTATAAGACGGCACTCAAACATTTAGTAGCGATTACTACTAATGATATGATCAAAGCGAAATTAATCGATCAAACCGAAGTTTCAGAAGCACAACTAAAGGAGATTATGGAAAGGTTTTAGAACATTAGTTGTGATACGAAAAGTGATAGTCGACCCGCCTATCCTAGGAATGGCGATAACAATTGATATATACCGAAATACGAATACGTGGCCGATTTACGTTAACAATTGAACGATGACTAGTACTGCGGCTACGAATAATAGTTTGAATACGATTACAAAAGAACAATAAAATACAAATCACAATTATAACCTAAGGCCTAGATCACAGGTTAATTATATTATTCCTGAGTTAAAGGTCAAGGTGGACATTCAAAATAAAAAAGTTGAATTTACCATTGACACGGGTTCTCCATACTCTTTAATTTTACTGGAAAGATATAATAAAGGGTTAAATTCCATTCCGTTAAGCCCTACAAATATGGAGTTGGCCGGTTTGGGGAAATTTTAAAGTAAAAGGAAGTTTATTAGTAAATGTAAAATATATCGGCCGGATCGAAAAGGTAAATTTCTTTATAACGAGAGGATTGTATGATATGTGGGAGAGACATGATAGAGGCGTTTAGAATATTACAAGTAGCGCATGTGAGAGTCCATAGTGAGGGCCAGAGAAAGGTGGAAAAAAATGAATTGGAAGCCTGAGGTTGAGTCGTTAATCAAAAGGTATGAGAAATTTTTCTATAACAATATAGGAAAACTAAGTGAGGTGGTGGTACACATTAGTTTAAAGCCTAATTGTTCGAGTTATGCAGGCGAGAGGTAAGTGGTGTCCTATTAAGTGAGTTGTAAAATGCTGGATGGGGTAGTAGAACCCGTTGCATGGCAGATGGGCCACACCACTGGTGGTAGTACCTAAGGGGGATGGAATAAGAATTTGCGCATATAAGGTTGAGATTTGTTGTATAAATATTTATTATATTTCAATATATTTCCATCTAGCTTTTATATATTTAGTCAAGGACAACTGTTAGCCCTTAGGACCAAATATATATAACAGACAATTAAGGTTAAAACATGAAATCTAAAACAGTTAACATAGTAAAGGCCATAGGACATTTAAACAATCATGGGGATGTATGCTTTTATGTTTACATAGACCTATTTTTTTTGACATTAATATCTGTTGACCTGTGTATTATGTGCATTTTATATGAAAAAAAAATTAAATTTATTCTTATATGATAATTTTTTGAGAAGTTCTTAAGACTTTAATTATCCTATTAGTGAAAAAGGATTTTTAAAATTTTTAATTCGACACCGAATTTATGATACTAACAATTTTATTTGTTCTCATATTGACTCTGTTCGTTTATATTCCATGTTGTTATATTCCGTCACCTCTGATTCTATAAGCACGTGGCCGTTCATTAGAAAGACTGTTAAATGCCCCCCCCCTCCCCCCTTAGTCGGCTTTTTTTAGAATTTACACACACGTACAACCACTTTGAAGCAGCTGTGAGTTCTTTTTAGATAGTAGGTTTTTATTGTCCAAAAACCTAGATCTATGTCGTGCGAACAAATATTATACTATTTTTTACGTCGACAATACAAATTGCTTTGCTCGCTTTAGGTTAAAACAGTTTTTAAAAATATTTTTTACGCTTACATTTAGTAGCAAATAATGGTTACCACGATTACTGCGCTCCCCAAAAACCGCCAGAGGGCCAAGAAAAAACTATTATGTCAGCCCTTAAAATACTTGAGAGTCAAATAGCTGCCAAAGAATTTCACTTGGCCGAAGATGGGAAAGATACCAAGCAAAAAAGTGCAATTGGATCATCTTCCTCCGGGCCAAAATCTAAAAAAGGTATTAAAAATTGAAGAGAATTAAATGATTCAAGGCATTATTTAAATGCCTTAGATAACTTTTTGTGGCAAACAATTAAATCTTTGGCTAAACCACGTGTTATTATATAGACTAGCATACATGTGAACCTTTTATACGTTAATTGAATTTATTTTTATCGTTTTAAAAAAAAACAAATTGAATAAAACTTGCTTTTTAAGTTCTAATAAGTACAGGTCACCAAGAAACTTATATTTACTTTAAATTTATTGCTCATTTAGCTTATACATGCTGCATATAGCATGTCTTGGTTTTTCTAAATGCTATTTTTTGTTTAAAAATTTTAGAATTACATTTTAATAATTTTCAAATGAATTAATTGTTAATTTAAATAACCATTAGTATAATTTTATAGTGCTGCAAATGTATTTATCCTTTTTGTTGTGCATTTTACATTGAATTTCAGATAGGAAATCGATCACAAAATCCAGTCCTTCTACCTCTTATACAAATATCAGCAATAATAATACTAATAATATTACTATAACTAACACCAATAATGATAATGATAATTCTTCAATGCGTCAAACATGTGTTACTCCTAAGCAAACTGTTGAAAGTGGTTTAAGCACATCAGGTTTACAAAATTTAGCTTACATAGCCCAAACGATATATTTTTCTCTCCTAATTTTTCATTTTTTTGTCAAAATTGTTTACTGTCACACGCTTAAAGATCAAAGTCGCGCACACGCCGGCCCAGCGCCGGCCTACCTGAATAGCGGCCTGAATTAGAAAAAAAGAAGGGCCAACTTATAGGTCAACAAATTTTTAAGAGTTATGAGCTAACTATACAGAGATCAAACCTACCATCTTGGGATTTTCAAATCTGTTTAATTTTTTTTTCTAATCAAACTTAGTTAGTCAGCTATAAACATTGAAAATATTTAAAAAAACAAAAACAAAAAAAAAACAAAAACAAAAATATTGAATTTTTTTTGCATATTTAAAAAGCTAAACTGTTACATACCGATAATATATTGTGTCGTATTTAAGTTTGGACGCGAAATATTCTGTGTAAATCTTAATGCTGATGTAAGAAATTGATATACTAAAAAATTTTCTAATTATTTGATAAGATAAATATAATTTACAAGGAATTTTTATATGAAAAAAAGATTCTTGTAGGTATTCTCGAGGTTGCAAAATCGGCCATTTTTATACGGGTATAAGAAGCCGAAGGCGGAAGTAATTAAAAAATTAAGCATGAGATAAGGCCACCATGGGGATGTATTCATTTACATTTTCATACTATTTTTTCTGCCATTGATATTTGTCAACCTGTGTAATATGATGGATTTATTATCTTGCGATAAAGCATATTTCTTTGTATTTTATTGAAAAAGCAAAAATTATGTAACTATAGACATTGATTAGGGCCATGTTTGTAAATTTGGCCCTCCGGGCATGAACAACTAAATCACCTACCGGGTTTAAATTTTAATATATTGGGTGGGCTGTATCGGTTGGTTTGAATCGCAAATTATGCTATAAATACTGAAGAATTTTAAAATACCCTCTCTAATTTACAAAGATAAGGCCACATTGTAGATTGATTATATGTTCTAAAACCTATTAGACATTCATGAATGTGTTATTGATGTTTTTGACACTTGTAAAATACCAAATAAATTTTGAATATAATGATATATGTGATTTTTTAGCTACCGACAAGAATCCAAGTAATATTAATACAAATAATACAAAAAATGTAAATAACAACGATGCTACCCGGCTGACTCCACAATGGAAAGATGGACATTGGAAAAAGTATGCGCGCGATTACAAACTCCGTTATTGCGGACATTGCAACACGACCACCGATATCAAAGAAGCCAATTTCTTTGGCAAGTATAAAGCTGCTAAAAAATTTAGTATCTTCATCTCTTAAAATCTAGAGTTTTTCTAATCACACTACCTCGTTATTTAAGCTTTTTTAAGATAGAATGTAGTATTTTCTTTGTGGTAAAAATACAGCAGGTTTTAAGGTTGAATTAAATAGTGCCATATTAAAACTTTAATTGAAAAATTTTAGATTATTTTTTTAACTGGCCTATTTTTTTAAATTTGAACGTATCATAATAAATGGTCGCTAAAAGGGATTTTTTTTGGCCATGGTTTTATATGTAATAATTTTGCCATGTCCATGAAGCTAAATTTTTTTCAATTTAAACAGAAACGGACAATACATTGTAGCAGGTTCCGATGACGGTTATTTTTTTGTGTGGGACCGGGCCACTACAAACATTTGCAAGATTTTAGTCGGTGACGATTCCATCGTCAATTGTTTGCAACCTCACCCCGAGGAATGTCTGCTCGCCACGAGTGGAATTGATTTGGATATCAGGCTTTGGAATCCGGGAGTCGAGGTTGTTGAAGTTAAAGTTTTCAGAATTCGGTAAAGTTTATTGTGTGTTTTAGCGGCACGGCACATTTAAACTCATATATGTTGGAAATAATAAAAAATAGAACTTACATGCCTTTTTTTAATTATCGAAAAAATTATTAGAGTTAGGGCACGTGCAAAGTGAGTTTTTATTTTCGTAAAATTTTGAAAATTCTGAATTTTTTAAAAATTTATTTTTTTTTTAAATTTTTTGAAAAATATTTTATTTCAGAAAAAGCATTTTATGTGCATATACTAAATTTGGCAACTTTTTAAAAATTTGCGTTTTATTACAAATTTTTTTTTTCAAAATTTTAAAAATTTCACGAAAATAAAAACTCACTTTGCACGTGCCCTTAGCTGAAAATAAATATTATAATTTACCTATAAAGATGCAAACGAATATCGTATTATTAGTATCCCTTGGTTTAACCTAGAATGCATCCTTTTTAATCAAACATTGATATTGTTAATTGTGAAATTAATTCTTTGTGCGCTGGAATTACATAATTGTGCAATATTGTTTTAATTTTCAGGGCTTATTTAAGCAGTTATTATAAAGCATTATTGGCCAATTGTCCAAAGTAAACATAGATTTTTGACATGGTTTTTATTTCTGAACGCAGCTAGCGAATTATTTAAATTGTCAAAATGTCGTCTAAAAAAAATTAAATTTTTTATAATTATTTGAATGCTATAAGGATAAACTGTTCAATACAATTTCTACAAGGCTATAATACAAAATTATTACTTATATTTCATTTGTTTAGCTCTTAGATGTACAATATAGCAAATATGTATTATCGAACTTATTCGACATTAAATTTAATTGAATATATAACCTTTAGGGTCACGTTAATTTGGATTAAAAAGAAGTAATTAGATCCGTAGTCAAATATCAGGTGTAAAAGCGGCCAAATAACGCGTGTGAAAAGCGGTTTGAATCTTTAAAAAAAATTCTGTTCTTAATTATAATTTATAAAATTCTCTAAAAAATAATAATAAAATTTATATTTTATTGGCACCTTTAAGTTGTGATATTTGATCCATATGAAGCCTGAAAAAGTTTTGGAGCTAAATTGCCTAAAACAAAAATTCCTCTTAGCCTTAATTAAGCTGGTAATTTGTAGAAGTCACCCTATTTGGTTTTGTGACATTGTATAAGAAAATTACAAAAAAAAGCATTGTTTTGAACTGGCTTATATTTCAAATTTTGACTTTGAATGTGTTGTTGTATGATGCCCTACATATCAAATATCCGTTTTTTCATACATTCATTCCTGTTTCACACCAGTTACCACCTAAATGGTCAACCCAAGGTGAAGACTTGACCGTGGAAGAAGCCGCAACCTCAAACCAGAAACGAATGAATGCCGATCCGATCGAGATCATGCTCATGAATTTGGGTTATCGCGTTACCTCGTCCTCATCCACCCAACTTCCCACAACAGCTGATGATGCCGATATCGCCGGTGAAGATGGTAGCAACGATGTTATTTCGGCAACAGGTAGGGTTCTTCACTTTGAATCTACAAGATTACATATTTGAGACAGGTGTTAAGTAGCGTAGGTTTAAGGAATGCTGAGACAGCATGCTATAAAAGATGATTGAAGTTTTTACGGACTAGTGAAAAATTATGCCACCCCTTTAGATATAACTATTAGGGCACCCCTTTTTCAAAAAACTTTTCTGCCCATGTATTGCCTTTGATTATTTTTAAATTATATTGGCAACTATTTCACCCAAGTGAGCCACTTTGAAAATGTGAAATGAGAGCTAACCTATCAAAAACAAGAATAGGTGTGCTTGTTGCCAATAGGCATTCCCAGGTTGCTTTTATAGATGCGTCTTCATAAGTTCGCCCTGCCCCTAACCTTCTCTTCCAATAGACGTCATGTAAATGGCCGAGGCTTCTTTTACAAGCGTAGCGACTAAAGCTGCCGTCGGGTTTAATGATGGTTATGAGATTTTATTTGTACGCCCGCGATCAAAGCTTTTTGATCTATTATCTCCCATTACGTTTAAGGTTCTAATGGCTAAGTATTTCTCTTAGTTCCTCCAAAGTGCTTGTTTTTGCAAATGAACATGACAAAACCGCCTTGTTGCGGATACAGACATCTGACCTTTTCAAACGAAAGGTTAGGTTATTCATTTATGTACGAATTAATGGGTTAATAAATAAAATTATGACTTAGATTGTATTTTATTCAATTGACCCGCCAAATATGGGGTACATCTCTATCTCCTTGAGGAATTTTATCTTAATGTAAAGTTTTTATATACGCTACGAATTATATAATTGTTTTAAATATAAAAATTATATTATATTTAACTTTATTCTCTCATTTGAGAGATTATAATTGATTGATATAAAGCTAATTAAGTTTGAAACTGTTTTACATCGTTGTGAATATAATATATTTTAAGAATACCTTTAAATTAGCATAAAAAAGTAAAGGTTGATGATCAACTAAGCTATTCTTTCTATTTTCTAATTGCTTTTTAAAAAATTTATAAAAAAACGAAAAGTATATGCATATTATAAAATTGCCTGCAATAGATAGCCTTTTTATATCATAATTCACCTAAAAAATTTATAGTTTATCTCCTTTGCCACACATTTTCATATAACTATAGATCCAACACAGAGGAGTTTGCCAGGTGGCAGGATTAATTGGCCTTCTTCGATCGTTTCAACGGTTAGGAGTCACGGCAACAGGAATACCAGTAGAATTAGCGCTACCCAAAGTTCATCTACAACGAATCGGCGTAGGGTCCGGGATCGGGACAACATCCGATTTTTCCGTGAAGGCTCCTCCAATAACGGATCTTCGAACAGCAGCGCAAATGACTTTAGTGAGACTGAAAGTCAACACGACAGTGATGGGAGTAATTCCGACCAAACCAATCCACAATCGGTTCAATGTCGCTCCCATTAGGCCCTTCCAATTAAATTTGAAAACATATGATTAAACTGTTATACCACAGCCATATTGATTTAACGTCCAAACCTTTTTTCGAATGGCTTTTTAGAGGCGTTGCATTGCACATTTAAGTATTAGTAAAATTATAAATCATACAAAAAAAATTTTTGAAGCATAAAAATTGTTTTAATTTTTTTTTAACATTTCCATGTTTACCAAACCATGACCGTTTTTCTATTACAAGCTTAACGGGGAGCTTTGTGGAATTTATCAATTACATTAAATATTGCATAATACTTTCTATTAAGTTTTAGTTTTGTATATTTTTCATTATTCCTGGCCTTTTTCAACAAATTTCATTTTTTTTTTGAAAAATAAAGTTTAATATATTTTTCATGCTGTCATTTATTACATATATATTTTTCAAGCATTTTTTTATTGATATTCGCATTCTATCTACAATTACATATTTGTTCAAATAAATGTATGATATAAAAAAAATTTATCGTGGTCTCCCCCATAATTTTAGTAGAATATGATACATACGGCTCTCTTAAGGAGCTTTTATGGATTATGAAATTGGAAGTGTCTTATAATGCTTTTTTGACAATTTAGATATATATAGCTAATCGGATTAAGGCTACTTATTAAATATATTTTATAAACCGTATACCGTTATTTAGTCAAATTAAGCTTGCCTTAACATGATTAAATGTTCATAAAACTAAATAAAATCAAAAAGTTAAATTTGTTTACTTATAAAACAACTAACATAATACTTATAATTTGGTTCCCCTTTAGTCGTTTAATTTAGAACTTGGGGTGCATTCTTTTACATATATGTATGTGAAAGCTTGATTTATTAAAAAATTCAAAATTTCGTTTTTTCATATGTTAAAGTTACAGTTAATTTTTTTATATTAAAATATTTTTTATTCAAGGTAATCTGTAGGTTGCAAAATCTGTCACGCCACATTTTGCCATTTTTTCACTATTTATGGTGTCAAATCCCTAATTTATTAGCGGAAAAATAAAAAAATTGGTCAATAAGGTATTAAATAATATATAATTTTTTATCCATTTAACAGAAAAATCAATGTTAAATTGAAAAATTAATAATCTCATGGCTCAAACATCCATCACGTAATAAAAAAGAACAATAATAAATAAAATAAGAAATAAAAACATACAAATTTAATTGAAAACATTTAATCGGTTTCGAAATTTTTTTGATAAAATCTCGCGTCATTTATCTAAAATGTACTTAAAAATTATACACAACAACTTTAAAAGGGCGGAAACAAATTTAAAATCTATTTTTAAAACATAATAACGTAAGGCTTTTAAATTTTTTTATTTTTATTATTTAAATGTTGGCTTTTGACACGAGAGCACGTTTGAAAATCATTATATATTTTTTGATATTTTTTTTAATTACGAAAAAATAATGGAGTTAGTTAAAAGTTAATACAAATTAACATTAAAAAATTTAATTCCTATAGACTATGCATTAATTTTGGACTTTGGACCCCAATAAAAGTAGAGGTGTTGTGGGAGACATTGAACCTAGGATTGTAATAATAAAAAATTATCTTACATTTTTGTTAATTTTTATGGCCCTATAAAATTTATAACATTTTTCGGATCTCAGCTAGAGTCCTTATTGTGCCATTGTACCCCGACCCGTCCGACCTATCTTATAAATCAAACGCGGCCCGAAATATAGATATTAGGCCCGGCTCGCCCAATTTTACAAATACATCTTGAAAATCTTTATAACAAGCTATTCATTTTTTGCTTTACAAACCAAGTTATATACAAATCAGTACTTTAACAATAGTTATAAAAATAAGACAAAATGATAATTGTTGCCCAGCCCTTAAATCTTTTTTATATAGGCCCTGCTCGATTTAAATTTCGACTCTGCCATTTCGGGTCTCGACTTTGATCTCTGATCCCAGTGTGAATGTTGCTTTTTTGTATTTCCATATATAATATATGAAATATGTAAAACCAATATTTTAGACTATCAAAAAGGGAATCCTCTAAAATAAGAGTGAACTAATGATTTAAATAAATAAGTTTGTTAGGCCTTCTCTGTTTCTGCTTAATCAAGCCGGAAATGTAATAAAATTTAATTAGCAAGCTTGCTCCATATAATTCATATTTGTCAAATTGTCTAAATGTTAACACTTTTATATTAAATATCATCCAGTCGGCTAATGGGTATGACGAATTTAGTATTCATGTAAAAATATATGTGTTTGAACCGCATCACGTAAAACTATGAAATTCATGTTACCTGGAAAAATATTGGTTTTTTCTTCTTCATACCTGGAAAAGGTATTTAAAGTGAAGATAAAGTTGGATAAGGTCGTGGGCTGGGTTAGACGAATGTCCGCAATTTGCAAGAACTTGCACACATGCTCATTCTAGGAAACTGGTTTTTTGAAACATTTAGAAACTTATTCCAGTTTGGTAAATTAAATTAATATCACTTTACATTTCCCATTAATTTAAAAGAACAACATTGTACTTAATATGTCGTCGACTAATATTGATATTGGTGCAACGTATAGGTACGGTTTTATAGCCTTAATTTTGGCTCTCAGTATTATCGGAATATTCCTTAATCTGGCAATGTCACTCCTCATAGCCTTGAAAGGTAGCCCGACCCTAAGGCTCAATTACTACTACTTTAGATGGATCTTGGGTGTGAACGCTTTACGCTGTGCACTTGTCATAATTATAGCTGCCGAGCACGTGATTCGTAAACGCAATCATAATGCCACAGACTTGACATGTGCCGCTTTGCAATTTTTTGGCAGACTCGGGTACGTCTTGAAAGACACGACGGTGACTTTCATAAATTTCATGCTTTCGTGTTACATATTAGACCGGTACCTTAGCATAGTCCGATACCAAACTATTCAGACTATACGCCGTAACAGATGGTACAAGGCCTTTCCTTACCTTTCTTTCGTCGTTATCTGCCTTATATACTCCTACAATTTTCAGACGATCCATATGACTCGTTTTATAGCGGTATCGTCTTCAATTCCATCAAACGACAATAAGAATCAAGGTGATACAACTCTCGCCTCTTGTGCGATTGAGTTCCGATATGCCGGACATTGGCCGTATTTAAATGCTTCAATAAGCGCCGTAAATCTCCTAACCTATGCGACACTAACATTCGCGAGTGTTGGATTTATAATAAAGTTTTTGGTGGATCGAAATGATATCAGGAGACGCAACAAAGTTGGTCCTACTTCGATATCGAAATCAACAGGCAATACCAACATTTATTTGATGCAGATGGGCGAGTTTAGGGTAACTATTGTAACAATACATTTTTTATTTAGTTAATCCTGGTTTGAATGTACACAGATCGATTAATGTAAATTGTGTGACATATTTAAAAAACAATTAATTTAAATACGTTCATTTTTCTTATTTTGATTCCGAATAGGTCGTAGTGCGCTTTTAATTATTGACTGTAAAATTTTGTTTAATAATCAATGTTTTACCTTTTGTAAAAAAGTTAACAAATGTTAAGTTAATATGCAAAGCCCGCACAATACAACCTCCTTCTATTTTTAACTGCCTGTCTGACGATTTTATTACTTAAGGCACGTGCAAAGTGAGTTTTTATTTTCGTAAAATTTTCAAAAATTTGAAAAAATTTATTTTGAAATAAAACGCAAATTTTTAAGTTGCCAAATTTAGTATATGCGCATAAAATGCTTTTTCTGAAATTAAAATTTTTTTTACAAAATTTGGAAAAAAATAAAATTTTCAAAATTCTTAGAATTTTCAAAATTTCACGAAAATAAAAACTCACTTTGAACGTGCTCTTAGGCAGAAAATGTTTTGTTTTTATTATAACACTTTTCGACAAATTTTTGTAATATTTATGGTTAGAAGATCAAACCTATACTATCGTAAACATTTTAAGATCAGTTAATCGTTTATTTAACCAATCATTGTATGATAGCTAGTTTAAAATGTTTACAAAAATGTTAAAAAATAAAAAACATGAAGCTTATATAAAACATTGTTAAAATTGAGTTAATTGTTGAGTTGCCTAAAGGTATGTAGTTTGCTATTATTATTAGCAAAATATAAAGTGTAGAAGTCATACCCTTCATTGTGTGATAATAAATTTTTTTCTTGTTAGGGCACGTGCAAAGTGAGTTTTTATTTTAGCGAAAATTTCAAAATTTTGAGAAATTTTATTTTGAAATGACACGCAAATTTTTTAAAAATTGCAAAATTTAGTTTATGCACATAAAATGCTTTTTCTGAAATAAAAATTTTTTTTAAAAAATTCTGAAAAAAATAAAATTTTTAAAAATTTCAGTTCAAAATTTTACGAAAATAAAAACTCACTTTGCACGTGCCCTTAATTAAATTTAATAAAATAGGCCTAAATTCTCAAAATCAGGCTCGGCCCGTTTTAAATTATAGCTGACCAGACTAGCTTTTCGGGCAGGCTGGCATCGGTTCGGGCGGGCTTTCAGGTCCCGACTTTTATGTCTAATCGTGTAAATGCATTATTTAAGTTAAAAAAATGAATGATGGCACCAAATCGTTTTAAATTATTAATATAACCAGGAATTAGTACAATTCGCCTGGTAAAAAAAGAACCAGCTTTGCTTCTTTGAAAAAAACTTACACCCAAACGACCAAAAGAAAATACACGATCAAATAGTTATTTGTCTAGAGGGCTTTGTGGGCTTTAAATAACACAAGTCAACAATTTTTTGAGAGTTACGAGTTAACAATAGAGATCAAACCTGCAATAGGGAATATCAAATCCTTTTACCGTTTCCTAATCAAACTTAGTCAGTTATAAAACATTAAAAATTTTAAGGTCAAAAAAACAAAAAAGATTTAAAAACAAATAAATTGAAATTTTATTTTTTTATATTCACAATATTTAAACTGTTAAATTCAAACTTCAAATAATATTTTTATTCAAAACCGATAATATAGCGTGCCGTATTTAAGTTTGGACGCAAAATATTATGTAATATTTAAATTCCGACGTAAAAGCTTGATATTAATAAAATTTATTTTTCATTATTTGTGATTAATAATCTAAGGTACAAAGAATTTTCATATGCAAAAAAGATTTTTTTTTTAATTTTTTCTTTTTAGGTTATAATTAAATCTTTCAATTCGGTCAAAAAAGGCCATTTTTGTTATAGACGGATCTAAGGACCCAAAGACGGAACAGACTAAGAAAAAGGAAAAAGATATATGAGAAGGCCATCATGGAGATGCATTCTTTAATGTTTTCATAAAATTCACGATTCTGACATTGAATTTGTTGACCTGTGTAATTAGCCAAACACATTTTAATGAGAAAAAATTAAGGGGTAGCTTTGAACGAGAAATTATTTATAAAAACTATTCTGCTAGTTTTGTATTTCTTTATAGTTATTTCTAATCAAGTTTGTGAAAAATAAAAATACGGATTTCGCCAAAAAATGGGCGTTTTCTTAGAACTATTTCCCATAAAAGCGTTTTTTGTCTAGTTTTTCAGGAGGCCTTTTTTCCTCTAAAAAAAGTTTTTTCCTTTTTTTTGTCCCAGGAAAATAAAGCCCCGATCCCCCCATTGGCTAACTTTTTTCCGGCTCAGATTAAAATCAGGCCTGGGAAAAAAGAGCCAGCCCTTAAAGGCGATTTTTAAGGTAATTATTAAAAAAGGTCGTAACGGCCTTTTTAAGAGCCTCATTTTTTAGTAGGAGAGACCGGGGCAATTGTGAAACCTAAAAGTCAAACACCGATTGCAAAAAAACTACAAGGTATTTTAAAAAAAATTTTTAGGTTTCGATAGAGCTAACTTATATCTATAACATATATCATGCTTGTTTTCCCAAAATCTTTTGAAAAACTGTTATTTTAAAAAACATAATTACCCCACGCTGGGGTAATTATTAATTTTGAACCCTATGGCGGGTAATTATGAACCCACCACTTGTAGGGGCACATTATTAAATTAAATGACAAAAATAGTTTATAAATATCTTAAAATGTATTTTTGCTCTTACATATACCTGTTTCTATTTTTAAACTTATTCTAATACTAGCTAGTAAATAAAAAAATTCAAAATTAAAAAGGGGTATAACACCAGTAGCAATTTATAGAAATTATTTATTATTTATTTGCAAGTATGACAAATATAAAAGGGGGCAAAAAGTTTCCAAGAGCATTAATTGCAAAAACTATTGTAATGGAAGCTTTTCTCTCTCTGTTACTAAGAGCCCCTATTTTAACCTTGGGGCTATTATATTAGAAAATTTCTGAACACACATACCTATAAATATATATAAATATATACATATATATAATTCTTATCCAAAAAAATTGGTTTAGCAATTAATCTTTGAATCTTTATTTAAATATTAATTATGTCATAGTTTCGACCTAGTTTAATATAAGCAAAGCAAGCTAATTTAGAAGGATATCAAGTTTATATTTACAACAACCTTTTGATTAAATATTAAAATAATTAAAATGTGGCGTATAAAAACCTGTTTTATTTAGATTATATATATCTAAGGGGGTTAGCTGGTTTTCTTGATAGATTAAATCTTTTAAAAAAAGTGAAAATATTTTCTGTTAAAATGGGAAGCTCAGGCAAAACTTGTACCCTCAAATTTTCTGAAGGTCTTTATTTCTTTGCATAAATGAATATAAACATTCCTTGCCTAAAATTAATTTTATTTATATATAATCCTGCTAGTTTGTAATGGATCCATTGGTATTTTTATATGGTTTGAGTGAAACAGCTAGTTCATAAGCCATTTTTCTTACCATAAATGAGAGGCCTAAATTGTTTTTTTGCTTTAATGAGATAAGATTTTAATATTGTTTCTATATTTGAAATTGAATCAAATATGTGCTCTTTATTTTCCGTAGAATTTCTTGATTTTCCTATTTATTTCTTTATTTTTTTAATTGTAGATATACTAATATTATATTTAAAAAAATAAAAATATCATATATTATACCTTAAATGTTTTAAAGTTTATTGTGTCATTAGATCTTCACTTAACTCTTTTAAAATTAGTGCTTTTTTCTTATAATTTCTAATACAGTATGCGTGTAATTTTGCTTATGGCTATGGCTAATACTTCTTTCTAGGGTCATAACTACCCCACAATTTTTGGCTCATTTCTACCCCAGGGCCTGTCACCAACTTTTAGGGGTTAAGATATATAATTAAACGCGTAATATAAAAATTATTACTGCATAATTCAATGACTTAATACTTCAATAAATAATTTTCTAAATTCTATGAAAAATGATTAATTTTCTAAATTTCTATCCAAAAAAAAATCAAAAATTTTTTTTTAATTTTTAGGCATATAATTTATATTTTGTTATAAAACTCAAAAAGTTTTGACCATTGGGGTATAAAAATTTGGTGATAATGGTTTTAGGACATATGTTTTATTTATGTATCATCAGTTTTATCATACCAATTACCAAACTTTTTAAAACATCAAAATTCATAATTACCCCAGGCTCATAATTGCCCCGGTCTCCCCTAATAAGGGGCTTTTTATTTAAAGCGCTTTTTGGACTTTTTAATAATAGTAATGAATTCGATAACCAATATTTTACTTTTACACAAATTTAAAAATTATCCGACTCGACTTAACAAAAATAATTTTTTGGAGCTTAACTATTTAACAATTATATTTTTATAATTTTATTATTTAGCTAACACAAGCCGCTAATACGGCGCGAAAAAACTTTATAGCTATACGCCACTCAAGGATTACCAGCGCTACGAATATCCTAGCACATTGGCAGGTTTCAAAAAGGGCCATATACTTCTTGCTCCAAATCGCGGGTTTTATTCTTTTACAGCTCCCGGAGATTGTTCAAAACGTATGCAACATTTTTTGTGGCCTGTTTTCGCCTGATGAAATTATTGAAGAACGGGTGAAAAACCTTCCTGTAAAACAAATTTTTGTGAATTATGCAACTAGTACTGGAAACTGTCCTTATTACACGACGTTCCACGAGGTAACTTTTGCCATAAGTTTGCTCGCTTATTCGCTTTACCTATTGGTTTTCGTCTATTGTGACTGTAACCTACGGCGATTATTGCCGCTGTGTGTCAAACCAAAGGAATCACGCCCTGGTAATAATAATTTCACTTTAAACACGACCTCACATCTCAATTCAAACACTAGCCATACCTCGTTATTTCAAAGTCTATGGTAATGCACACTTGTGGAAAAAAAAATTTATACCGCACAATAAGGGAATTTTTAGAGATATATTCAAGAAAATTTTAAAAACTTGTATAGTATCCAATTAAATGACAACGCATTTTCCGGAATCAGCATACAGGCTCTACAACCCTGGCAAAAAAGAAAAGACCACGTCTTCTCTATCTTTTAAAAACGTCTCCCCTGCTATAGAGCTGGAAAAATGGCTCCCCTTTAGGCAAACCCATTTTTAATGAAAGATTAGGAAAATTAATTATATAGATTAACAAAGCATATGCAAAAGAACAATTATTTTTGAAATATTTCCTCGCTCAAAGCTAAAACCCTTTATCTTTACTTGAAAAACAAATAACGTGAGTTATAAAATGGACTCTTTTCTAACGCCTTACCTCTAATAACACAATTTAGAACTCACCTCAAGCCAATTTTTTTCATTTTGTAAACAATAAAATTGGAATAAATTATGTATAAATCAGACAACACATACAAAACTCTCATTTCTAATCATGAACGTAAACTTGTCATGAGATTTGCGTAATATAGCTTTCTTTCCTAAACATTAGAAGGCCCGATATTCATTTTGTTTACTTGTAGGTGATTTAAATTATTTAATCTTATTGGTTTTTTTTAATATTCGAAAGATTAGAGAAAAGAGAACACGGATTTAAAAATCTCTAACAAGGTTTAATCTATAAATCATTTTAAAAATCTCAAAAATTGTCGAATGAAATAATAGCTTCTCCTTTATAAAGAAACAAAGGAGTGCTCACGGTGTTTTAGACAATTGATCAAACAATTTACGTTATGGTTTCGCGAAGCGTCGTAAAACCAATTTAAAAATTAAAAAAATGTATAAATTTTGTATACTAGCTTGACATTCGAAGCAAAAAAATTAATTTATGTTAAAAAATATCCTAAGGACAGTGACCAGCACATAATATTCGGCGGTGTGCACTCAATTTAACCAGAATGATTCATCCTAACAGATGACTGCTAAATCGTTAGCACATTTAGATAATCGGGATACATAGCTCGATTGCCCCATATCATAAAAGTGCCCCTTATAACAAACACCATAATTACAAGTAAATTTTTGCTTGTTCAAAAAAACGAGAAATGGCACCAACGGATCCATAGGTAATTTAATTGTCTCAGCCTATGGAAATGTAAGGAGCATAGTTTTTGAAATATCTAGGCAAAATTTTAAGATTTGACCTGGTATTTTGGATCTTTAAATCTGTGTACCGAGTCAAACTTTGTAAGTTAGCTATAAGCATGGAAAATTTATGATTGAATGCTAAAAATAAAATATGATATTACCAAAATATATTGAAGGAAATTGTAAAACAGCTCTAATGTTAAATTTAAACTTAGAATGATGCTTTTTTTCACCCCGATTAAAATCGTTTTATCCAGAGGTAAGGTGCAAGTGCAATTGTGTGTCTAAATGTGAATTTATAGTAAATACTTAAAAATGTAATATTTATTTATTTCAGTTAAAAAACTAAAGTTTAAATTGATTTTAATAAAGATAAAAAAAAAATTTTAATTTTTGGTTTAAATGATTCTCGGGGTCGCAAACCGAATTTGGCATATGTAATGAATATTTCAAAAACTGAAATAATTAAAGATACGGCCACATTGTATAGCATAAACTTTTTAACATTCAATGATAGGCCATGATCGACTAAACTATAATAAAATAACTGTTTTGAGTTCATAATCCTCAAACAAATAACTGGTCCTTAACTTGCCTACAGGCCCATTATTTGTTTTTACATCGTCCTGTGAATGCCTTCACGGGTATTAGCGCGCTTGCTTCAGTTACTAACAATTTAGTAAAAAGTCTTACAGATGTCTACGCGAAAAATGTATTTATGGAAGATGTTGCACACGAAAAGGGAAGTCATGGGTTTAAGAAATATTGTCAGCAATTGATCGCATTTTTTTTAATATATGACTCTGCGTTTGTTTGATCACATTTCGTGCTAATTTAGCAATTATGGATTTAATAAATGGTCTTAGGGATTTGTGACATTCTGAAACATTTACCCTGGACAAAAAAATTTGGACGACCTTAAGCATCATATATGGCAAGGCAACTATCGTTTTTGGTCAAGTTTTTGGTACTAATTACGAATAGGAAATCAAAATTTTAGCCCATGCCTCAGATTTTTAGTTATTCGGTGTCAAAGTTGAGATTTTTCGATTTTTGAGGTATTTTGGGCCTCTATATCACAAAACTTATGGGTAGTAACAAAAGTATAAAAATATATTTAGATTACGAAAACATTCATTATTAACGTAAGGCAATTAAATTATTTTCTGATATTCAGTTTTTTTAAAATTTATAGTTTTCGTCATCAAAATGCTAGTATAGTTTTAATCTTGCGAAATTATATTGACATTACAATGGTTAGCTTAAATTTGGTGTATAATATTTTTTATATATGCTACAACAAAAGAACAGTAAAACTCTTATTACAACATTTTATGTTAATTTAAGTTTTAATAATTTATTTTAAAATTTTTTGTGTATTGCGTAAACAAAAAAGTATAAATTAAAAATCGCATCAAAGAACGCAAAATTTCCTTAAATGTTTCTTTTTAACTGGTTATTGGGTAAGTGGGGGAGCACTTTTTCAATGAAGATATCTTTTGAACCATAAAATAAAAAGTTTCAAAACTTTATGGCTATATTAAATGTTTTTTAATCAAAATATCAAATTTATTAAATCAATATTTTCACCCGTTGTTATTTTTAAAATGAGTTTGGAATATTCAATTTCATTATGACATTTGGTAATATATATTAAGGCCTTTTATATTAAGTTTCCTTATGAGATATGCATTCAAATTTTAATTCTATGAAGAAAAAAAAACCTTTATTATAATATAGTTACATCAAGATGTGAATATGGAACTTTATGCACGATTATATTACATACAATTTTGCAAAAAAACATGAAATTTATCATAATCTATAGATAAACAGTTAATTTTCGATTAATGGATAAATGAGTAATTTAGGTAAATATTGTGTTCACATCACTTTTTTAGCTATTTGACATTGATATGTTTTAAGTCGTTTATAACCCATTCTTGCAAATATCAGAAATTTTTTTTATAAACTTTTTTAAACAATTTGTAAAATATTTAACCTTTCTTGCAACTTAATTATACGCATGTGTTGCAATTTTATGATAATTTGTAGAAATTAACTACAATAATAAAATCAAAAATCGCTTTTTTTTTTTACAATTTGTTTCGGTATTTTAGGTTTTTTAAAAAAAAATATTTTGAAAAAAAAGGATAAATCGAAAAAAAAATTACATATGTAAATCAATCACCTAATTCTTTCAGGAGGTTTATGAGGTAAGCTCGACCCCCACAAGGCGCTTCGTATAACTTTTTTTACCCACCCTACCGCGTATTAACCCGCAATTAGCACTGTGGGGTCCATAAGGACCCCAGCACATTTTAAATTTCAAATATCTTTGAAAATATTATATATTATTGCTCTAACTATGACTTTTTTCCTAAATATATACAAAATTAGTAAATAAAATTCTAGTCTTCTCCATAACTTTAAAAATTCTATGCGGGTCTGTATGGACCTCCACACTCTTGTTGAAAATTCACTGTATATTGCCACAATGTAAATTTAAACTAAAAAAATTGCAACCTTATTTTCTATGTATTTTTTAAATAATTTTACATATTAAGTATATAAAATGTTTGCATTGTATAATAATGATAATAATTATTTTTTCTTCTCTATAAAATATCTAATTTTAAAGGTGAATTATGATAATATTTTTTTATTTCAAAATATTATTTTTTCATGAATTTTTCTAATGTTTTACTAGACCTAATAATACAACTAAAAGTTTACAATTTTGCAAAAAAAAACATGAAATTTATCAGAATCTCTAAATAAACAGTTAATATTCGATTAATGGCTTTTTGAGTAATTTAGGTATTGTGTTTACATCACTTTATTAGCTTTTTGAGATTGATTTGTTTTAAGTCGTTCAAAAACCCATTCTTGCAAATGCGATCAGATATTTTTTTTTCTATAAACTTTTTTAAATTTGTAAAATAGTTAACCTTTCTTGCAATTTAATTATACACATGTGTTGCAATTTTATGATAAAAAAATAAAATCGCATTTTGACAATTTGTTTTGGTATTTTGCTTTTTTAAAAAAAAATAAATCGAAAAAATTACATATGTAAATCAATCACCTAATTCTTTCAGGAGGTTTATAAGGTAAGCTCGACCCCCACAAGGCGCTTCGTAAAACTTTTTTTCACCCACCCTAACGCGGGTTAACCAGCAATTAGCACTGTAGGATCCATACAGACCCCAGCACATTTTAAATTTTGGATATCTTTAATATTATATATTATTGCTCTAACTATGACTTTTTTCCTAAATATATACAAAATTAGTAAATAAAATTTGGTCTTCTCATAACTTTAAAAATTCTATGCGGGTCTGTATGGACCTTACACTCTTGTTGAAAATTATGATATTGCCACAATGTAAATTTAAACTAAAAAAATTGCAACCTTATTTTCTATGTATTTTTTTAATAATTTTACATATTAAGTATATAAAATGTTTGCATTGTATAATAATGATCAAGGGCGTGGCAAGTTGAAAAGCTTGAGGGGGGGGGGGGGGTTTCAAAAAAAATTTTTTGCCGCTGGCGGCATAGTGCGGGCACGACCTTTGGTCGTGCCATAGTGTTATAGTTTGAAATCTACTGATTCTTATGATTGTTACTTAATTTATTTTGCTTTTTAAAATTTGAGTAATCATTAAGGACTTTTATAAATAATGTTTATATAAACAAACATATATGGTATTAAAAAAAATATATTATTGATATATTATATGCAATAAATTTTTATATTAATGATACAATTATGTAATGAATTTATTTAATAAAAATATTTAACTAGTATTTTAATTTCAGGGGGAGATTTTAAAATTAAATATTTTAAAATATTTTAAATGTAATTTAATTTTATAATTCATTGGTATTTTAGTTTGGGGGGGGGGGGGGGGGGATATGCACTAAAAATTTTCAATTTGGGTGAGTATATGGCATGCCCCCCCCCCCTCTCCTACGCCAATGATAATGATAATAATTATTTTTCTTCTCTCTAAAATATTCAATTTTAAAAAGAACAATAATAATATTTTTTTATTTTAAAATATTTTTCTTCATGAATCCTTCTAAAAATGTTTTACTAGACCTAAAAATACTGTTTGATCAAGTATATTGATACATTTAGTTGATTGACAAGATTTATCTAATGAAATATAAAGATAAATATTCCCATTTTCCAGATTTTTTTTTAACTTAGTGTTGAATAAAATTTTCGATTTACATTAATAATAATTTATATTAGTTTGTATTCAAAGAGCACGTATTTTTCTTCAAAATAATAAAAAAATCAAGGTCATAGCTATTAAACTTTTGAAGTTTAAGAGGTTTAATATTGGGCCATGGACCCGACTTTAGTATTCGCGTTACACTTCTCACCCTACCATTCGCGGGCTAAACAATTATAAACTTAAATGTTTATTGAGATATACATCAACATTCTATATTGTTGGGACAAAGTATTTAAATTCTAATTTAATGCGCGCTTATTTGTCTGCGCTTTTGAAATACTGCTGTTTTTTTACTATGGATTCGGTGAATCTTTTCATGTCTTACTCAGCATGTTTTAAAATATCTTGCCATAGAAATGTACTAGGGTACCAAAATATCTCACTAATCTTTTTGTACAAAATTTTTAGTAAACAGCAGCCATACATGTTGTTGTTGCCCCAGAATTATTGTATCCAACGAAATTAGGGGAGTGAGAAAAGATACTATTTGTATTCTATTCGTATTATTGACTTCCCGGCGTAAACGTTCTTTAAAGTTATATTTATTTTGAAATTAGTTAGGTTGTAAAATAATTAGTGGGATAATGGTTGGTTTGCCTTTGTCAATTCTTTGATTGGGAGGCTAACCTGGTAAGCAAATAGCCTATAATATGAAAAGAAGAGGTTGCAGATTCCTATTAATAGGTAAATAATTTTTTTTTATAAAAGTTAGGTTATGGTTTTAAGGTTATTCAATAATTTTAGAGATTCATACCTTTGAGATCAGAGTGGGGCTCACTCCGAGCTAAAAAAATGCCAGAGTGCAACCCATTGATTATAAGTTGTAACTCTTATTGTAGGAATAGTAAATTTGTAATTTTTTTTAGAAATGAGTACAAACAAATTAAATTTTTAGACACTAAAAATAAAAAATAAAGCAAAAAATAATTTTTATAATATGTGTATGGAAGCTTATCTTATGTATTTTTGTCAAATAATAATTAAATTTAAGCCTCTCTAGTATTTTTAAAAATACTAATTTTATAAATTAAAGCAAAATAAGGCGTAGCCAATAAGAATTTGTGAATGTCTGCTAATATTTTCATCATCCAATAACAAAGCTCCGAATTTGCAATGAAATACACCATTTTTGAGAATATTAATAATCCTAATTCTGCTTCGAAAGCTCACTTAAATATAAGATTAGGTATGTTTCACACATATTATAATAAAAATAGGCTTTTTGAGAAAAGTGTATGGTATTTTGTCGTGTCAGTTTGCCTTGACAATAGCAGTATGTTCTTTTTTGTATATGATGCCTGGAAGTGTTTATTACGTGATAAACAAGTATAAACTGACGTTAGTAATTAAATAGTCAATGGCATAGAGATGTTGCTGTACTGGCGTCACTAGTTTTATTTGGACTAGTGTACTACAAAAGGCAGGATTATCCTATGAATCTCATTCTTCTCTTTGCCTTTGTAAGTGCAAATATTTTTTAACAATAATATTAAAAGTTACATATGTTATAATTTATATAATATATATATATATAATTTTTATTATTTAGACCTTTTGCCAAGCCTATTCTTTAGGATCCATAAGTAATTGAATTGCTTATTAAAACATTTAGTGATTTTTTACAGGATATCCTTGCTCCTTAAAGCCTTGTTTTTGACTACAAGTTCTTTTGTTGGGTTGCATTTGTATTCACTCCAGGCAACCAAAGATTTCTCAAGCTGGAAACAGATGTAACACATTTGTCATTATTACTATTAGTATGGAAAATTAAACCTGCTGATACATTGGCTTTGACTTTTTGATATTTTTATATATATAGTGACACACTGAGTATTTTTTTTACAAATAAATCCATAAGGGTTATCTGATGCTGCCAAATGAGCCAATTTTTTCACCTCTTTACTTAAAAATAATTAGCTTATGTTGAGCAGAATATAATTTTTAATTTTAATTTATGCCCTATAAATCTTTATATTGCCTTTTTTTAACATAATATTTTTATTCTTAATCTTTTTTTAAAGTTATGAGAGCCTGTTTAAAATAAGGAAGTCTGGTTTTTAGGTTTTATTTTTACCTGAAGGGCTACTAATTGGACTATAGGTGTTGGCTTATGCAGTTATAGCTTTTGCACTTCTATATTTAATTTATACAATTGACAAAATAAGGTTGTTTGTTGGAACTTGGATCATGTTTTTGGGTGGATTGACACAAGTATTATATAAATTTATGAATAATTTCTTTTTTTTTAATAAAATTTTTATATTTTTCTCTTTTGACATTGAATGCTTTTTTACAAAAAGTTGTCAATTTTTGTATTAGCATTTAAATAGTTTTTCTAAAAGAAAAGTTTAAAAAATTTTGAAAAAAATGAAAAAATTCAAAAAATTTGGAATAAAATTTTTTAAAAAAATGAAATGAGTCTTTTTGTAATGTACATAAAAATTTACTTTTGTTATATTTAATAGATGTTTTACCCTCTGCCTGGTATGGAACTTGGTCTTTCCCTCCTTGGGGTTATAATTTTTTCAATGTACATAATTTATGATGTACAAATGATTATGAACCGTGTATCAGCTGAAGAATATGTGTTTGCTACTATAAGCCTTTACATGGATGCTATCAACTTATTTTTACATATCTTGCGTTTGCTTAAATCTTTCGAGGAAAAGAAGGAGAAAAAAAGAAGATAGATTATTTTTAAAGTTTTTAAAATTGCTAAATTTTTAAATAATATTGTCTAATATAATTAATCCCCCCCCCTCCCCCTCCCCATTAGTATTTTAAAGTTTTCTTAATAATATTTTATTGTTTAAAATAAAGTTTTTTATTTATATCTATCATGCTTAATTAAAATATTAATTTTAAGAATATCTGAATTAATTATCCCTTTTATATATTATGTAGGTCATTACAAACAACCAACTCTTTCTAATTTGTTCAATTTATTTTTTGTATTTTATAAAATTTGTGTATCCCTTATTTTTATTATATTGCAATTTTATAACATTTTTAAAGTCTCAACCAATGTTTTGACATCAAATTTTATTTTATTATTTGTATTTATTGCTAAAAAAATAAAATTCATCATCTATCACCAAATATATAACATATATAAATATTTGCATTTGCATATATATTAAAAAATAATATTAATTACCTTAAAACAGTACACAATCAAGAAATTGTCATAAATATTTAAAATTAGCCAAAAAATAAAAAAAAAGCAACTTTGGCTTTTTTTAATAATTTATTAAATATATAAGAATTTGGGGGAAATATTTGTTATCAATTATTATTTTAGAATAATTTTAAAAATTTATATATTACATAACATTAATTTGATAAAATAAAACCCTGGTTTATTACACAGGTCAACATTTTTTGAAAAGTTATAAGTTAACTACAGAGATCAAACCTGCCACCTTAGGGAATATCAAATCCGTTTCCCGTTTTTCTTAATCAAACTTAGTGAGTCAGTTATAAACATTGACAAATTTAGAAAAAAGGTAAAAAAAACCAAAAATGATTCAAAAACAAAAATAAATTGAAATTTTATTTTTGTATATTCACAATAAAACTGTTAAAATAACTTCAAATAACATTAAAAACCGATAATATATCCGTGTATTAGTTTGGACGCGAAATATTTTGTATTATCAATATGCCGATGTAAAAGCTTTATTAACAAAATTTATTTTCATTATTTGTGATTAAAAATATAAGTTACAAGGATTTTTATATGCAAAAAAGATTTTTAATTTTTTCTTTTTAGGGTATATTTAGATCAATCAATTTGGTCGAAAAAGGCCATTATTCGTTATAGACGGATCTAAGGAGCGATGGAAGAAACTAAGAAAAACGAAAAATATATATGAGATTAGGCCATCATGGGGATACATTCTTTTATGTTTTCATAAAATTCACGTTTCTGACATTGATATTTGTTGACCAGTGTTATGTAAGGCATGACAAAATTTAAAATATACTATTTAAGATTCGCTACGTGCATGGTAACTAAAATGGTACAAACTGCTACCCAAGCAAGCGTGGCCCATAGCCAAACGGGTGATTGAAAATAAGATCTAAAACAGCTGTTAGTATTGGAGTTATTGGGTATGTTTGAACCACCTGGACTATTACTTTCCAAGTTGCTTTCGCTATACATAGTTCTTTGTCTAGCCCTATAAACCAGCAAAACGGGTATGAGACATTGGATAATAAGGCCGGGATAGGCACCGGTTAACGTTACTAACAGGCTAAGATTAGAAGGCGTGAACCAGGCAATGAGGAATGGTGGCCCTAGGGTCAGGGCGAGAACTAAGGCCTTCTTAAACTTCTTCGTTTGGAGTGAGGTGCTGTTCGATTGGTTTAATAATGCGGAATTATCCGACAATGATTCTAAGTTTGCGAAAAAAATTTGTATTTATATAATGGCATATTAATACAAAATGCAATTTATAAACTTTTATTGCAAGTTTATGGTATTTAACCAAGTGAGAATTCCTTTTCTAAACATATTTAAATTGTTTTGGTAAGTTGTTTAAACTTTTTTTTTGGAAAATAAAACAAAATGTTCTTGAGACAGGCCATCAATTATAGTTTTTAAACAACAATAAAAAGGCAGAAATAAATCATTTAAAAGACTTAAAATTCAATTCTGCTAATATCTTTAAAGTAATGGAATAAAACCTGAATTATTTGAAATAAAATTAGATCGACTCTCATTCAGTACTGTAGTAGGGCTGGAATTATTAGAATTACTATTGTTTGAAAGAGAATTATCATTGACTGTAGGGTACAAAAGGCTATATATGTTATTCCGCAGTGTGATAGCGAGGATAGGAAAGTTAGTTGTGAGTGGAAATATGGGGAATATGGCCAAGAAGTAACCTATAAAAAATAATTAAAATACATCTTTTATATTTTTTAAAGTACAAGTCTTATTTAATAAGAGGCACGCAAAGTAACTTTTTTCTAACGTTTGATGTACTTTTGTTTTTTTTTGCAAATAAGGTTTAAATAATGCCCTCATATATAATCGACCCCGAATAAAAAATACCGTTCAAAAATTTTGTGTTTTCGATATAATGTAGTTTTTAAACAAAGCGCTATATAATAAAATTATTTCTAATACATTCTTTTAGATATACAGATGCCAAACATTACATTTATATTCATCTAGCACCCATAATTTTTCTTTAAAAAAGATTCCACAATTCTTCACATATCAAACAAATCTTATAGAAGCTTATAGTGAGCTTCACTACTGAGTTGACAGTTGTATACCTAAAGATGAATAAGGGCTGGGTGTTTGAAACTAATTTTAATTTTTTTAAATTGGTATATTAAACAAACCTAAAACTTTGCGAAATGGTGTAATATGGGTGTCTTTAGAGTTAACGAAATTTAGAGTATACAAATCCTTTATTGGAGAATTAGTTATAGTTTGATTACTGTGGGTTTTATTACTATTATCTGTGTTGGATGATGTACTAAAAGGGAAAGCGAAAGATGCCAAAACGCATAATAAAAGGTAAAAGACGGTCACAATGATATACGTCCAAGCAAATATGGAAAATGGCGTTTTATAAGTGAGCTTTGAAGGTTCGGGTGAATTGCTTATTCGGGGATTATTTGTTACACCTGTAACTAAAGCATAAATGGTAAATCAAATAAAAGTAATTTATGCATAACGTTAAAATAACGAGATTAAAATTTGATGAATTAATAAAGTTTTAAAAGGAATATATGTCAAAATTTTTATGTAAATAAATGTTACAATGTTATTTAAAGTAATAGGTGATAAACTAACACAAAACTAAATAACGGTAATAAATAATTAAACTAAAAATAAAAACTTCTGTCAGTTAAGGATCTAAGCCACATGAGTACCCTGTTTATAAAAGATTTGCTATGAGCTATAATCTTAGGCTTTATTGGCATAATTAATAGCAAAGATGGGATTGAATGATGACACATAAAGGAATATACAGCCACTCCAAATAACGCCGGTGTCATTCTATAATTCCATATATTTACATATGTTGTGTCATTGTTGTTTGTAGAACTATTTTGAAGGTTATTAAAGCTGGAATTTTTTGAATTTACAAGTGAATCAAGAAAAGAAGTGGGTAAATTTGGATGGAAAAAGTTATGATGATTGTGATGATTATCATATATTTTTACACTTGATAAGGTGATCATGAGTATAAAAGCTGCAAGTGAATGGATAAAAATAATACAAATAAATTTTGAAGATAAATAAGCTAATTTAAGAGATTCAACCTATAATGAGGATTATCAAATCAGTTTTCTGTTTTTTGGTAAAACTTTATAAGCGTTATGAATAAACATAAAAAATTTATGGAAGAAACAAATGACAAAACAAAAAATATATTAGTTATTATATAAAATAAGTTGTCATATTTAGATGATAATTGTTTTTCTAATTAGTAAAAAATCGTGTCCTATATAAGTTGGGGTGCAAAATATTTTGTTTAACCGATAAATGTAAGAGCTCAATATACTAAAAATAATTTATATTTCAATATTTCAGATGAAAAATTGAAGTTACATCAATAATGTAACAAAATATTTTTATTTTTTTAGAATTCTCACATTTAAGAAATAAGTTATTTACAAATTTGGTTTTCACAAATGTCCCAGATCTGTAGGGCCTATTAAATAATTTAAAACAAGATATTTTGTAAAAATAAGGTCCAGATGTAGATTGTTTTCTATTTTTTAAAACATTATAGGATTTAATTTCAAATATAGATTGTAAAAATTAAAAAAAATATTTTAAAACAATTTTTTTGTCTATTTAAACCATATAAACAAACATTAACTTACAATTTCTAGACAATTATACATCTCTATTAAGAAATTAGCTAGTGGAGTGTGTAAAGGTAATTATTATTTTATTGTTTACAAAAAATATGGCAATATAAATATAGAAATATAAATTATTTTACCATTCCATCTTGCAATAGTTGATAAAATTTGCAAAATTTTGGTTTTATTTATTTGATAACATGTAAAAGGAAATATGAGTAGGAAAAAGAAAATCTATATAGATAAAATTAGAATGGCCAAAAATTAAATTTAAAAAGCAGCTCAGATGATTTACCAAAGATCCATGATAAAATGTCAATTTTTTCATTTTTATTAAATGCATATCACATTCATCACCTGATTTACTAAAAGATAATTTTAATAATAAATTACCATATAACATCATTTAAAGTTTGAGAGATTGCAACAGAATAAATTGTCAAATCTCCAAACAGATACACAACCAAGCACAGATAAAATAAAATCTTACCAATCTTACCAAAATATATTGAAGCAAGTTCACCCTATTAAATAACTTATAATTTAATTACAATTTCAAATTTTCTTTGTAAAAATTTATCTGTTGGATTGTAATCAAGCAGAGGTGTGTTTTCATTTTGATTTACAATAGAGCCATCCTTCAACAAATTACCAGTCAGATAAATAGTTTCTATAGTTAAAGAGGCACAAAGGTAACTAAATTTGGATAAATTAATAAGTAATACCTAAAAAATGCAATCAAAATAATTGTAAGTGACCCCAAAAGCCAACCAGTCAATGCAAAAACTTTAGGTAAAGCTAGGGCTCCAGTTCCCACAATTAAATTGAAGGTAAAAATAAAACCGATCTAAGAGTCATCTTACAAAATTAATACTATATCATTTTTCACAGGTGCATTAGACGATCCAAGTTGAGGCATGACATATGTTAAAAATTTTAATTTAATTTTTATATTAAAAAATTTTTTTGCTTGCCATATGGTTTTATTTGGAATATAAATAAATTAACTAATCATTGTTTTAATTTCATACATATTTGATGGAAGCCTTAATTCCAGTAATTAACAAGTTGCAGGATGTATTTAATACAATTGGATCCGATCTTATTATGCTCCCTCAAATTGTGGTTGTTGGAGCACAGGTATTATTGATTAAAATCATATAGTTTATAAGTTTTGCCTATTTTATTGTATAATTTAGAGCTCAGGAAAAAGTTCTGTCTTGGAAAGCATTGTTGGCAGAGGCTTTTTGCCCAGAGGTGTTGGTATTATTACTAGAAGGCCTATTATTTTGCAACTCATACATATAAATACAAATGATAAAAGTTTAAAAAATGGTATCTTATTCTTATAATAATTTTGCAGACAAAGATGAAGTTGTTTATGAATGGGTTAAATTTTTACACACCAAAGACAAAGTGTTTACTAATTTTGATGACGTAAGGTCTGAAATTGAGAATGAAACTGAAAAGATTACTGGGACAAATAAAGTATGTTATAACAATTTTATAAAATTTTAGGGCATTAGCAGTGATCCAATAACCATAAAAGTTTTTTCACCAAATGTACTAAATTTAACATTGGTTGATCTTCCAGGGTTGACCAAGGTAAATTAATACTTATTTTATGACTATATTGGTTTTTACATTGAAAATTATTAAATTGTTTTTAATAATATTTTCTTAAACCTGGTGTAAATGCAATATTTAGAATTATTAATTTTAAAACATAGCTGATTTTAACAAGGTTCTTTTGAAAATTTTAAAACTTAATTTTTCCAAAAATGAATTATATTTTTTTATCTCTGAACATTTCTAAGTAATAAAATAAACAAAGTTAAAACATTTTTTAGGCAGTACTTATTGTAGAAAATTATTTGGTTTCCAATAAACAAAGAAATTAAAAGGCAAATCAGCCTATAAATAATATCAAAGTCAAAGTATGTTTAACCAAAAATTCTTATCAAGTGTATAGTTTATAATTAGTCCAAAGTTTAATTAAGTCATAGTTTATGGTTAAACTATAATTCTATAATTAAATAAGAATATTGTTAATTATTCAAACATTTTTTGCGTAGTTAAATTAATTAACTATACTTTTTATATACCATATTTTAATAATTTAAGTGATTTCTGATCAATTTAGTGCTCAAAAGTTGTTTTGCAGTCACATTAAATAACCATTGATATAAGTTGATCAATCTTTTAAATTTTAAATTCATATTCTTAATCAAATACATAGTTAATAAATGCTTAAAATATTTAATTAAGTTATAGCTATTACTTAATAAAAATCTAAATATAACTGAAATATAATTAAGTTAATGATGGTTTTTGCCTATGAATAAAATATGTCATTAAAGCCAATGAATCAACAATGGTAATGCTCTGTGGTATTTTTATTAAAATAAGTTTTTTTAGCAGTTCTTCTAAATTTAAACGACTACTTTTAATTATTTCTAAGAATTGACTATATTTGTATATTATTCCTATTCCATTAGATACCTGTTGGAGACCAACCTGCAGATATAGAAATTCAAATTCGAGAAATGGTGTTAAAATATATTGCTAACCCAAACAGTATAATTTTGGCAGTTACGCCAGCTAACACAGACATTGCAACCTCTGAAGCTATCAAACTTGCTCGAGAAGTTGATGAAGATGGTTTGTTATAATACATATATAATATATATGATATCAATGATGTTTTTGTAAATGCAACATGATAGAGTAAAAAAATTACCTTACAATAAAATATTCTTTGGTAAGTGCTAACTTTTATTAAAAAAAATGAATATAAATGAACAATGCATCCTAGATTTTTTAAAACACATTTATCTTGATTAACACCGTTTGCGTTGTAATTTATTTCTTTTCATTTTTTACCATTATTAATCAGTTAAATTTATGAAAATATATACTTTAAACTAATACATATTTTATTTGATTATATAATATTTTTCTTAATTTATATGGCCATTTTTTATTTTTCAAAAATTTATAAATTTAGCTTTTGTATTTTATCTTTGAAAGTTGATTTCTTCCTGCAAATTAGAAAACTAAAAATCAGCATTTTTTTCTCCAAATTTTTTGTTTCAATAAATCGTTATAAACATTATATGTTACATCAAATTAATCTTTTTATGGCTCTAAAATAATAAAAAAAAAACCATTTTAAATATCCTTATTAGACATATTTTAATATGTTAAGTGTACATTTTTTGAGCTATAATTTATTTTATTAGCACCAAGAAAAAATACTATATTTGTTTGGCTCATTTTTTGCATTCAGTTTTGGTATTAAAGACTATAAAAAATCGTTAAATAGTGCAAATAATTTTAATGTCACTAATCGTCGCTCCATTTGCTTTAGACGAGGAAAAAAAATTTTTTTACGTTTGGATTTTAAGGTAAATATGATTAATATTGTAAAAAAAAATGTTTGTTATATTCAAGGACGTAGAACGCTGGCCGTTATAACGAAACTCGATCTCATGGATGCCGGAACAGATGCTATGGATGTCCTATGTGGGCGAATCGTGCCCGTAAAGCTTGGAATTATTGGTGTTGTTAATCGTTCTCAGAAAGATATTATGGGCAAGAAGGTATCATCATCAAGATTCGACCTATTGTTACGATTTTAATTTTTTAGATGGTTAAATTTTAAACCCGCTATGCGTTTTTTGAATTCTTTTTTTTTGTTTAAATTGTCTTTAGGGATTATACTTTATTATATTTAAATAATTTTTTATATGTTTTGATTTTTATATAACACTACAACAAAAAAAAAACAACATCCACGATTTTTTGAGGGTTTTGTAGAGAATTTTCTTGCGATAACGATCCTGGGTTTTGTTTTTTTTCCAATGCCTCCATTTTTTTTTAAACCGCGTCCAAAGTTCAGAAAAAAATTCACAAAATTTCTTTAACTATTAATTTTCAAAAAAATCTAATGGCATATTCAGATTCCTTATAAAAAACATATCTAAAAAGGGTTATTACCTAAAATTATTAGCAATTTACTTTCAAGTTATTTAGGATCAAAAAACGGATTTTATGACAAAAACCACTAATTTTATGAAAATGAAAATATAAAAAAAATTAAATATTGTAAAAAAATTTAAACCCCTTACGTTAATAATGAATTTTTCTGTTATCTAAATGTATTTTTAAATTTTCGTTACTAGCCATAGGTTTTATGATATAGAAGCCCAAAATACCCCAAAAATTAAAAAATCTCAACTTTGAAACTGAATAACTAAAAATCTGAGGCATTGGCTAAAATTCTGATTTCATATTCGTGATCAGCGCCATAAAATTGACCAAAAACTATAGTTGCCATAAATGATGCTTAGGGTCGTCCAAATTTTGTTGTCCAGTGTATTTTATTAAATTTTTTATACTAATAATTAGCAATCATTTCTATTAGACAATCGAAGAATCACTTAAGGATGAAGCTTCATTTTTAGCTAGAAAATATCCAACTTTGGCCTCTCGAAATGGAACGCAATTTTTGACAAAAACACTCAATAGAGTATGATTCACCTATTTTTAAATAAATTTAATATTTTACATATTTTATTATTTTGCGATAAAATTCTGTTTTATTTTATTATTAATTTTTTTTTTAATTTGAATTAATTGTTTTTTCACCAAAGCATGGAGTTTTTAAATTTATTTTTTTCTAAAAATAAAAGGTATTTCATTATTTTTTTTTAAATTTGCCCGAACTCAGTTTGAACCCTTTTAAGCGCGTGTTTATTCCGTGCATAAGCCGCTTTTTGTTTGTAAAATAGCACTCATTTATAACCACCTTTAAGCCGCTGAGTGGCCTATTTAGGTACAGGCCTTAAACGATGCCGAAAGTGAGATCCTGTACTTAAAGCAGGTCGTCATTATATTAGCGAATTTTACTATCATTAATTTGCTCTGGGGTTAAGAATCAAAGCCTTGGGTATGGCGTCCCTATTTAAATAAAGTTGGAGCCCCAATTTTAATCAGTTTTTATCATTATCATACTAGTATCTAATCCTAGCTTTTTAAATATTAACCAACCTCTTAAAAAGTTATAGAAACTAACATTATTTTAAATTTTGTATCTAATTTTTGCATAATTAGAACTTGTTTTTTTAAAAATCAAATTAACCAGAAATAAATTTTGGTTACCTACCTAAATTTGATAAAACATTGTTTCCTTTTATTAATTTACTAATATCACTGTAATTTAAACAACTGTCATTTTTGTCAAATCGTTAAATTTACCTAAAATTACCAGTAGTAATAATTACATTTTTTTCCAGATAAGTAATTTGTTTTGATACTCAAAAATCTATTCAAGAAATGCATTTTGCCTCAGTTTTATAACAAAATGACCTATTAACGCCATGAATCATTTTAGTTGCAATTTGTACTTAAAAAAACATAAACAGGTGGAAACGAAAACTAAAACGTTAGGTTAAAAACAAATAAAAAACACTTGTTCAAAATAAACAGACAGTTCTAAAAAAAATACAAAACGGCTCATTTTTGTTAGATTTTTAATCCTATAAATATCATAATGCTGTAAGCATGTTAAAATGCTAATTTTTTAGGCCTGGTATACTATGTCTGAAATAAATAAATCAATGTAATCTATATTAGATAAAATTTATTCAATTTATTCACGTTTTTTTGGAAACTTTAACCATATTTTAAGGTTTTAGGATGTGAAAAGGCAAAGAATATATAATAAATATTACAGTTTTAGCATTTTGCATATTTTTGCTTATGTTTATAGTTGCGGCTGTATAAAAATGTATTTTTTATTTTCTTACCTTTAAACATTAACTAAAAAACTTTGTTTTAACGTGGCGTTATGCTGTAAACTTTGAAATACATTAGGAGATGAAAATAACTTAAGTCAAAAAATTAATATAATAATAAATATAGCCTTGTCGATGAACCAAGAAAAGCGAAAACTACGTTGACAAAATACCAACTAAAAACAAGTTTAATTATGAATGCCTAGCCCTCCTTCCATCTAACATTTAAAGATATAAAAATTTTGTTTAAGTCTATTTTATACAGCTACTTATGCGCCATATTCGAGAGTGTTTACCAGATCTAAAAACCCGCGTTAATATTTTGACATCTCAATTTCAACAACTACTCAACTCGTTTGGGGAAAGTATTGAAGATAAGGTTTTTATCATAAATTTATTATGAATTTATTTTGCTTTTTTTTTAATATTTTTAATGCAATTTATCCATTTTTAAATATTTTTTTTCAATATTCAATACGTGTATTATAATTTATTAATAAAAGGGGCACACCCTACTCCACATTATCACCAAATTTGCATCTGGATATTGTTGCACTATCGAAGGAACTTCGAAAAATATTGAAACTACTGAATTGTATATCTTGCATATTATTTTTTATTTTAAACCATATACTTAAGATCACGTTCAAAATAAACCTTTTTTATTATTTGCAAAGTTTTAAAATTTTTTTTATAAAAAAAAATATTTTTTAAGAAGTTGTCAAATTTACGGACACGGAAAATATTTTATGTAAGGGCACCTGCAAAGTGAGTTTTTATTTTCGTAAAATTTTCAAAATTTTGAAAAAAAATTTTTGTAATAAAACGCAAATTTTTAAAAAGTTGCCAAATTTAATATATGCACATAAAATGCTTTTTCTGAAATAAAAAAATTTTTAAAAAATTTAAAAAAAAAATAAATTTTTAAAATTTTCAGAATTTTCAAAATTTTACGAAAATAAAAACTCACTTTGCACGTGCCCTAATAAAAAAGAATGTGAACATAGAATTTTTTTAGTTTTTTTTAAGATTGATTTTTAAAGCCTAACCTGTTTTATATGCATTATGCTACGCTTTGTGAAATCAGCACGGATATTTATATTAAAGTAGTCAGCTAAGTTTATCATTATATTAATTGCAGAAATACAATTGTTATCAAGGGCATTTGTTGGTAAAAGGAACCCTATTAGCAAATATATCACTTGTATTGCACGGGTTAAAAGAGTCAAAGCTCTTATGACATCCTTATTTGGGGAAAGGTATGGGTGAAACCTTAAACCCAATAATAATTTTTTATTTGAAATTTAAACACGCACATGTTTTTAGATGTGGCGGCGCCCGGATTTGCTACATTTTTCACGAAACTTTCGGTAAAGCTCTAGAATCAGTCGATCCCTTAGTTGGATTATCTACCATCGACATACTTACTGCCATTAGAAATGCAACGGTATATAAATTATGTAATTATAACGATAAATTTTAACAATGTTTGATATTTTTAATGTTTTAGATGACACCTTAATTTTTCTTTTTTTAGAATTATACAGTCTAGGATTATTTAATTACAAAAAGTTGTGTTATATTTTACTAAAGCCCCTTTTCACCATTCTGGGATGGTTTACCCTTCGGGGCTTTGCTTCTTTTATCTCTAATTCAGGCACCCATTGATGTGAGAATTAACGCGCGCCTATGACTTAGGTTTTTAAGCTTAGGCTTTTAGAAAAATGGACGGATTTAAGATTCGGGTTCATTTCACTTACTAGGGATAACGATGCTTTACTGAGTGTAAAATTTAACAAAGTTTGCATATCCATAGTCGTTCGACCTAATATTAATTATAAAATTTATGTGTTAATTAAATGTAAAACATATAAATGTATATTATTGATCCTTATTGTAATCATCATCTCACTTTTGGCATATTTTGATATTGTTTTATTTAACCGTTTCGCATAAAAAAGCCGTTTTTGCGTTAAACAAGAAAAAATTATTTATAGTAAAGAAGAAATATTACAAAAGTGATTTTTTTAAATTTATTATCATTTTATTATTTTAAAATTTGTTGCATATTATTCTTGATGAGCTACAGCTTACGAGTTTTTAGGTTTCGTTTGATGCTCAATTTTATTGTAAGTGCTTAACTTCGTCTTTTATAATTACAAAATGTTATTTTGTTACTTAAAGTATTGGAAAAAACTATTGTATTTGATAAATATTCAACTTAACATATAATTTCACTCTTGACATAATTAACAAAAAATGAGATAATAATTTTTAAAATTCAAAAAACAGAGAAATTATAAATTGAAAAATATATAAATAATCATTATTTATATTAATTATTAAGGTAATATACGTCATTGCAGTTTAAAATATTAGCTTAATAATTATTTTTTTTTTCAATTTTATAAATTTTTCTTTAAAATAGATTTATTTAACTTTTACATTAATAAAAATATTTTTATCTTTGTTGCAATTTTGCAACTTTTCAATGTTTTAGCGGGTAGAAAAAGCTGATGTAAAAAATAAATTGGTCCTTGAGCATATTTTATTTTAACTTATATTACCTTTTAGGTATTTACAAAAAAATTCTTTTCTGATAAATTTAGTATTTTTGATATAATTCAATAAAAAAATATTAGGGTCCTCGACCAGCCCTCTTTGTACCTGAGGTATCCTTCGAACTTTTAGTCAAACGTCAGATCCGAAGGCTTGAGGAACCAAGTTTGAGATGTGTCGAGTTGGTTCACGAGGAAATGCAACGTATTATTCAGCATTGTGGAACACATGTAAAATTTTTTTCTTTTTGATCATATTAATTTTTATTAACATGCTTTTTATTGTTAATATAATTATTATTTTATTATTATTGTATTTGTAATTATTATTTTTTTATTAGTTTTTATTGATTACGCTGGACAACAAAAAAAAACAACATTAACGATTTTTTGAGGGTTTTGTAGAGAATTTTCTTGCGATAACAATCCTGGGTTTAGTTTATTCCAATGCCTCCAATTTTTTTTAAACCGCGTCCAAAGTTCAGAAAAAAATTTACAAAATTTTTTTAACTATTAATTTTCCAAAAAATCTAATGGCATATTCAGATACCCTATAAAAACATATCTAAAAAGGGTTATTACCAAAAATTATTAACAATTTACTTTTTAGTTATATAGAAAAAACGGATTTTATGACAAAAACCACTTATGAAAATGAAAAAATATAAAAAAAAATAAATATTGTTAAAAAATTTAAACATACGTTAATAATGAATGTTTCTGTTATCTAAATATATTTTTAAACTTTTGTTACTAGCGATAGGTTTTATGATATAGAAGCCCAAAATACTCCAAAAATTGATAAATCTCAACTTTGACACAGAATAACTAAAAATCTGAGGCATTGGCTAAAATTCTAATTTCATATTCGTGATCAGCGCCAAAAACATGACTAAAAACCATAGTTGCCATAAATGGTGCTTGGGGTCGTCTAAATTTTGTTGTCCAGTGTAATTTATATTAAATTATCATTATGAAAAAGTAATTCACCTGGTAACTTGGTAATCACATAATTACTTTATAACCATTAGAAGTTTATCTAGAGCCAAATAGTTGGATATCAACTTAACTCTTAAAACTTGCATAGAAACGAATTTTGATTACGACTAATTACTAAGTACCTTCCTGTTAATAACGATATTTTTATTGCTATAATTTGCAGCAAGAAATGGTCCGCTTCCCCGTATTGCATGGCAGAATAGTTACAGTTGTAGCAGATCTACTTAAATCTCGGCTCTCGCCAACTAACCTTATGGTTTATTTATTAAACTTTGATATTATAAAATGATAAAAAATTTGTAATTATTAGATAATTTAGTAAGTTTGTTTGTTCTCCTGTGCATGTGGCATGTTTTTTATGTTAATTGTTTAAATTAAAAAAGTTACCAATATTAGAGTATAGTTTTTTAATATTTTATATAATTATTTGGTTAATTATTGACTTAATTTATAAAAATAATTGGTTATGTAGTTAAATGTTTTTTATTTTTTTTTTATAATTAGGATGTAGTTGGATATAAATTTTTTGGATTTTGGAGGATTAATTTCGTTTTGAGGAATTCATATAGGCAATATAATAGGTGTTTAAAGAACAAAATTGTAAGTATTTTTTTTCCTATCCTTCATTCAGTCTACAATTAACGTTTGAAAATTTACAAAAATGAGAGAAGTGAGGATTTACTAAAATCTTATTTTTAATAATTGTATTTTTTATATAGAAAAATAACGAATTTTTATATTAAAGATTAAAAGTTTTGTTCAATGTGTTTAAAATATTAATTTATGCCCAAGTTGGTATTTTTTTCAATCTTATAAGAAATTATAATATTATTCTTTTTGAAAAGTAAACCTTTTTATCCATTCAATTTAAAAAAAACATATTTTTTAGAATTCGAATTAAGGTCGCAACGACCCTTTAATTATTTTTTGACTCTTAAATGTCCTTTTAATAAAAAAATTTTTATTTTTTTTGCATTTAAAGGTTTCAAATCTCGTTGGCATTGAACTGGCTTACATTAACACAAAGCACCCTGATTTTACGGACGCCATTTTATTTAACTCTATTCTCAATCAACAACAAGATATGGTAGGTGCGGGGAACTCAGAAATTAACAGCACAAGTTTATTATTTTTTCTATAAAATCTAGTTTGATTTTATCTGTTTTCTAAGTTTAGGCAACCCTTTGCTACTCATCTTGAATTTCGGAGGCTTTTGTTTAATTTTTTTGTTTTGTTGTTCAAAAAGAATATATGTAATTTTAATTTTTTTTACTATTAACAATCTTGTATAATGTAGTTTTAAATCAAATTTTAATATAGCTATGATTTATATATTCAATTTTTTCCCCAAAGATTAATATGAGTTCCATATAGTTTTCTTATTTATATATATACCATTTGTCTTAGTATATATAAAGTTTCTTTAAAATATTATTAATTATGCCAAAGAAGTGATTTGCCTAATATTTAAATATATTTATAATAATTGATATAACTAAAGCCACAAACATCCACGAAATTGAACAGCTGTATTACCCGGGGGGTGACGTCCCTGCCTCAAATAAACATCAAAATGCCTCAATCACCAACACCAACCCTCAACAATCCGGTCAAGCTAGCACTTTTTACTACAATGCCGCAGACCAAAGCCTCAGGTCTAATCCAGTGGGAAACTCAACAAATCCAACTTTGGTGTTTCAGCAGAGGCAGCAAGCCCAACAAAAGAGGGGACCTTCTCAAGTTAGTTTATCAAAATTTTTCACATGAGGCCTCTATGCTAATCTTATTTTTGTTAGTATTTAATAAAATGATTTTGTGCCAAATCTAAATTTTTGTTTGGCCTATATTGTTAACTATTGGAACTTAAATTAATTAACAAATGGTTTTCGGGTGATTATGTAATTCTATTTTTCTTTACTAACATGTGTGAGTTAAAAAATAATTAAATTATGGCTAATTTTTAACTATAATTAATAGTACAATTTATACTATGCAAGAATATTATATGTGTAATTTGCAGTGCCTAGTTAACCTCAAGTCATTGTTTTAAATTTTGTATGTGGATGGGAAAAATTTAATTTACGCTTTTTAGTAATAACATAGATTTGAGTTAAATATTTTGCATGATCATTTTTTTTTAGTTTTCACCTTAGTCAATGAAAGACTGGGCCCGTGTTTGAAATTATTTGATTTGGGGGTCTGGCGAGGCCTTGAAGCATATTACGGCTCGGTTAAAACACTTGCACAATAACGATCCCTATATATGTATCATAAATTACGTAAGAATATGTCGAGTCCCGTTACCTCGCGGCAAAATAGTGATTTTGTCACCAAATACCTATGGCCTCTATTGTTTTGGGGGTTTGGCGGTAGGCAAAGACTGTACCCGTATAATAACAATACCTACAACATAATCTTACCACCTCCCTCCTCGGCGAAAGAGGATGACACCCCCTTTGTTTTGCTCGATTGGAAGCCTGAACACCAACGCGAATTCGATACGATACCCGGGCAACGATTGAGAAACAAAAAGGTGGGCCACCTTTTAAAACTGTCTTAGAAATATGTGCAGCTAAGTTAGAGTTGGATTGCCATCAAAATTCAATAAAAAAACACTCAAGCTGCGGCTTTACACTTCGTTAGGATTGATATTGTAATAATTACAACGCACATATTTCCCAAAAACATAGAGGCCTGCAAGTAGGGAAAGTCAAACGTGTAATAGTACCACAGGTCGGCAAAATAATTACTTAGATAACCGATTTGTTATTTCGATGTTTTTTAGTTTTTAGTCTTTCGCAAAAACGTCACGACTTTTGTTATTTTTTACGACTTTTTGATGTAAGTAAGGTGTAAGGAAGTTTGGTAGACCTGTAGTTTAGGTTTAACGGCTCTATTTAATTCCCTCTTTCATTGCCCCATTTTTATCACACATTCTTGTATATTTAGTTGCATATAAACTTAATGTAAATTTTGGGAAAATTTTTTAGGCCGGAAACAGTTAATCCATGGTTTTATGCCCAATGTGGTTTGAAATTTTTCTCAACACAAATCCACAAAAATTTATAAATGTTTGGCTAGGTTAATTAAACTGCTGCGAAATTTATACACGATGGCCATACATCTAACATTTTTTGCGTTATTTGAACCATTACTTAGAAACAAACTCGCCGAAAAAATTGCCAAATTTGGCTAAATTCATTTATTTTGCGTCTAATAATCCTCTTGAATTATAAATTAACAAAAGTATTTTTTGGCTATATGGAAACCAACTGTTTAACTTCAGTTTTTCGCCCAACTGTGTAAATACAAGCTTGAATGCGGTATTAATAAGAAACATGATTATAATTTTTTTCCATCAACTTTTTTTTTCAAATACAGCAACGTTTCAATGACCCTCTTTCGATGTCCTATCCTAGCCCAACATCTGATCGGAGTAGCACACTCGTTCCGACAGGGCAAGAGGTTAAGGCAAACAGCTTAGCAGCTAATAGCAATAATCCAAACGCTTCCACCAGTTGGAGACTTTCCACTTGGATGAAAAAGGAAACTGGAAGCTCACCTAATCAACAGGCTGGCCCCAATCAACCCATGAATGCGTCTAATAAAAGGGGCACTACACCAATCGATTATGGCGGTATGAATTCAACCACGGCGGAATACAATGAGGTAATTTAAGATTATTAGTAAATATTTTTAAAAACTTATATTTTAAAACCTAATCATTTTCAAAATGAAATTAACTCTCGGTGCAATTTGAGTGGAAAGGACTCATTGATTTTTTAAGATGAAATGCTTTACAAAATGATTAATATGAGCTTACCTTAATTTAACACACAGAAAAACAACTGATTTTGAGCTTTTTTAGTATTTTAACTATTTTTTAATTTGTTATTTTTAATTTTCTAGTTTTTTAATAATTTAGTTTGGACTTGTTGGAGCTTTTGTGTTTTATCTTGCGAGGTTATATCTAAAAATATATTTTTAAAAAATGGGAATTGATTTAGTTAAATAAGGTAATTGTTTCTAAGTGTTAATTTCCATAAGTAGTTATCTCTATTTTAGACATTTTATCGTCTAAACACTAAATACCTTTATTTTATTGCGTGATTTGATCGCTCTTAAACAACAATAATAGTTTGATATAAATTATATATTGTATAAAATATTAATAAACACTATAAAATATTAATAAAGGACATATTTAAACTAAGTAATCTATGCGAAACAACCATCATTTTCAAATATTTAAATAACCAACTACATATATTTTTTCAAATTTCTACTATGGTTGATAGCTGTTACCCGAATTGACCACTGAGTTTATGTAACTCGGTTTAGGGACCATGAGTTTTGTCGAGTCCCACGAATAGTATACCGAAGGTTCCCAACATATCGAATTATTTCTCACATTTGATCCTTCTCTGAAACTACCATTATTATCATTTATAACACTCATTTCGCCGTCATTATATTGTGAAACTATTATACGGCATTGGGCCATACTCATTGAGAGCGTGTCAAAGTAATCCACAATCTCCTCCGTCGGCTCACAATCGTTTACCATCAAGCTCGTCTGTTGTGTCTTCTCATAGGGCTCCCCGTTTAGTTGCGCCGCTGGCTGAGGTGCCGGTTCCATAAATAATGATTCCCTAACAGCTGTATTTTCATACATTGGTTGCTGACCTTTGGGTGAATTTAAATTCAAATTTGGATAATTTAGTGATAATTTTCTATCACAATCCTGTGCTAGATTGTTTTGCCATGAGTTATCTAATTGTGTATTCGTATATGGTGTTTGATCGAAATCATTACCCTGGGAATTTAGTAGGTGACCTTGTAGGTGTTTAGCGTGATGGACCCTGCCCGCGATTCCGCGAGATTTTTGGTCTGACGGAAATTTTGTACCCTGTATATCTATTCTGCCCAATTTTGATCCGTTTTCGGGAGCTTTTCGATCATGAGGTGACTGTGTTAAAATGTTTGGTTTCTCCCGTAAGCATCCGCAGCCTTTCTTACAACACGCGCTAAGCTTGGCCAAAAAGTTCTCATTTTGTCCATTTGGACTAATTAGTGTTGAATCTGTATTATTTGCAATCGTTCCATTACCATGAATATTAGTAGTTAACGAACTATTTTCGCTACTTGTTGCTAATTGTTGAGATTGTTGATGATTTAGAATGCTCCTATCCTCATTTTGCGAATGGTCTATTTGGTCAAATGGCAAGCTAAATGATTCCTCAAGGGTTGAAAAATCTTCGCTTCTATCCTTCTTGTTCATATGTTCGACTTTTAAAAAATCTTGGCTAATATTTACACCCTCTCTGTTGCTAATATTTAGAATCTCGTTTAAATTTAATATGTGTATGGATCTATTTTTATATTGTTCTAAGGCTTCATACATGTCCGTTTTTTCTGTCAAGTTATCTTGATATTCATTATTGTGATCGCTGTCTTTGCTCCTCCCATATTCACCAACACTTTTTGTTCTCGTTTTTTCATGCCTTTTGGGACCATTAGTACTTTTGCAGCTTTTAGATGCAAACGAACTTTTTAACGAGAGTGATTTGATATCTAAATTGTATTCTATCTGATGTATTGAACTATCTGCACTTGTTTGATTGCGGTCAGGTTCATTTAGTAGATGATTTGAAGAAGACCAAAATATATCCGGTTGTTTTACATCCAATCTATACGATTCTAAACTTTCATTCAGCAGCCCTTTTCTTAGCTTTTCCAACTCCTCCTGGTTTAGCTTGTGACTTATGGCATCATCCCACGCCCGAAATTTATTTGCGTAATCATGGTTCGTAGCCCTTATAAAAGCCAGTTCATTACCGGCTGTGAAATCTTTTTTAGTTTGATTCGTTAAAGAATTCTGATCTTGTTTGTAAAAGTGGTCTGCCTTGTAATTGGAGATATCGATGTCATATGTATCGTCATAACATTCAGAATATCCTCCATATTTATGTCTTTCGGGAGCAAATACTCCATTTTCGCAGCAAATTTTACCCTTAATTTGAGCATCCTGTTCAACTTGAATATTTTGGACCTTTTTTTCCACTACATATTCCTGCGATATTTGCTTCAACTCCTCATCAGTAATAGGAGGATTCCACATTTTTTGAATAGATTGCTCATCCATATCTTCGCCCATGCCTTCGTAATCCCAATACCAAACCTCTCGGCCTTCTCTCCTTGTCACACTTCCTTCGTTTTTATTCTTTCTGCGAGAGTTTGTGTTTGCACAATTTTGGTTGTTTGGTACATGAATTGTTGGATTTGATAACTGCCCAGCTATATAAAATATATAGATGTGTATAAAAATTAGTGTATTCAAAGCCCGGCCTGTTAAAAATGCCTTATTTTTGCTAAAAAAATGTAGTTTTGTTTTATTGTCCAATTATAAATGCAAGGGTAAATTTTGACACCGTCTCAGGGATCTAGAACATTTATTACCGATATAATATGCGTTTATAACTTAACTTAAGCTGCAAAATATTTATTCAACTGACTTGGTTATTTTTTTCCATATCCAAAATATGGGTTTCGTGCCCTGAACTAAAATCATGGTCGGTTTACGCAACCCTTAGCGATACTTGACCGATGATAATGTTTTTTACGCTAGCCCATGGACGAAATAGGTGTTTTTGGCGCTTGTGTATAGTTATAGGGGGCGTCAATACACCACTGTCCGACCCTGCCATACCTAGATCGTCAATATAGCAGCCTAAATTTAAGAGTAGTTAGTGCTCCTAGTTCTTATAAATAAATATTATGGCTTTGCAACCTGGCATGCTCATAAAATTTTGCAGTGTAGCTCTTCCATCCTCCGAATTTTCCGTCGGGTCTGAATTGCCTCCACACCATACTCTTTGCAGGCTTGCCGAGATCCAATGCCAATTTTTCCTAACTTCATCCATGAGAACCAGATTAAGTGGAACCTTAATATGCGTTTGATGTTCTGCTCGGCTGACATGATAAACCCGTTTGCACGGGACAACTAAACATATTAAACGCAAAATTATGAATGAGAACTGTAAAAAAAACAAATTGTTTGTAGAAGAAATAAATTTAAGTGTAAGTATATGGTGCATAAGAAATAGATTAACATTTTTGGCCAATATTACATTTATATTTCAAGTTTGAATACAACCCCTAGCAATGTTTTTTACATAGGATTTTAGAATTGTGGACAATACTCTTGAGAAAGTTTATAATTTGTGATAAAGGGTGTTCCCACGGGTCAATAATATTAAATTCTGCTTATCTTTCTTCAGTTTAGAGTGTTATGGTTTAACTATTTTAAATCGATTTTACCCAACATAAATCTTAAGTTTTGCCCTTTAAATATTTAAGCTCGACTCTCAGCTGGCTTATAAGACATCTTACCATATGAATTTCCAGATAATTAACTTTACCCTTTCCATGGACGCGGAGACATTTGGTCAGTTTATTCAACAACTCCATTAGGTGCCAATTTTTTGTATCAGCAAAGCATTCTTTTCCCCATAATAATTCACTTTCATTCGAGAAATCTTGACAGTTGAGTGCGTTACATCCCCGCCATCTTTTAGAGGCTGTTAGCTTTGGCCTTTCCATCCTAGTTTCGTATACACAGTTACAGCAAGGTTTTGAGAAGATACAGCCCGCTGTGTCACGTTTAGACTTCGTGTTATCGATAAACCCGTCACCGATACTTTCGCCTTTTAGCACATTCCCGTTTGGCTGTTCAATATCATTTAGATTTTTATCAAAATGTTTTTTTGTTTCACGTTTGAACGTCAAAATGTCGTTTTCTTCTCTTTCTCCCTTGCATTCATTTTCGAAGCCCGAAGTCCCATTTGCTATTTTGGACGTTTTGTTAAATGTGGAATCATGGCGGAAAATGCGGTTTTCCAGCAAGCATAGCACAAAGAATTTGAATGGATCTAGCGAAGAATGTTGCTTGTTGGCTTCTTGTGCCAGTGTTGGAAAATTTAATTTGGTGTCCAAATTCGATAGGAATGATAATATGTTTAATGGGTCATTCTGATTATTTTGTCTTACAAAGATTGACCATTAACGGCACATTATCCACTCTTTCAAACATTTTAGGGAAATTTGATAGAAAATGATGAAAAATCCAGGATGCATTAAAAAGTAAAATATACCTAAAAACCATATGATTGAAAACTTATATTGATTATCAACATTAAATAGGCAAGTTCTAAAGTGGTTTATTAGAAATTTTTTTTTCATATCAGATTTTATTTTAATTATAAATTGAAATTTGTTAATTACATGAAAGTATTTTAAATTAGGCTCGCTTATTATTCTTCCATTTTCTTCCCTACAGGTGTAAAATAAAAACAAGTTAATTATATTTTTCTCGAGCACTCAGCTTTCTCTTTCCATGCTATCAAAATTCTTGAATTTCGTTATCGAAGTAAGCTCATTTAGAATAACACTTGTCGTTGTAGATTTTGTTATCAATTAAACTAATTTCTGTACCTCAATTTAGAGTTTACCTGTTTGCTGCGGGGGTTTTAATCAATTATTATAATCTTGCCGTGTTGGTTGATTTCTCTATCTGTCAAAAGCACTTCCTACTTAAATTCATATAATATTTAATCAAAATATATTACAATTATTTTTAAATTATTTGCTTTTGCTCCATCGGTGATTGATTTGGTTTGCCATACGTTTTCATGAAAAACATTTCTAACATTCAAATCTGATTTATTGGGTCAGTGGTTAAAGTTTTCACTTACGTAAAGTAAGTATGATTGGTTGGTATTTTATAACTGGTTCGGGTTTAGTTTTATTAAATTCTAATAAATATTATATTATCCAAACCTTTGAGTCATGGAAATTTTGGTTTATTGTGGAAAGTTTAAAATTTTATATCTTAATCATTGAAAAAAGTTAAAACTTCAAAATCTACGAAAATGTTTGTGTTTAAAGTCAATTTAAAATTTATAGGATAATAGTTTTTATAACGCCATCAAATCATATCAGGAATGAATTTTTATGCCTTGTAAAACTTTTATATATACCGACATATACATACATTTATAGTTATGTACAATTCCAGATTTATTAAAATAAATGAGTTGGCGTGATATTTTAATTTAATTTGCAATTAATACCATTAGCAATGTTTTTTACATAACAATTTAATCATTTTGTAAGGTAGGAATTCACAACTTCGCTGAACAATAAGTTTTTTTAGTCGTTAAAGAGGTTAAAATTGATATTATTATCTTAACTTTTACCTTTCCTCTCCTGCATTTATGAATATGGGAAGTAGCATGGCAGTTAATAAATACTTTTATTGGAATATATCCGAAGGTGCCTGACCTCGACCCAGAGCTGGGGGAAAGCTTATTTTCGGGCTAAAATCATTTTTCATTAACAAAAAATTTAAACTTTAAAAAAAAATTTATAAGATTTAAGAATTTTTGCCTGTTTTGTGTATCTATTATTAGTCGATTATGTCATAAAATTTTTGAAAAATAAAAATTTGAGCTTACTTGAAAAAGTGGGCTTTTTAGACTAAGTTACAAGCACAATTTATTATTGGGTATACAACGGCTGTAACCAATGTAAACTAAATATTTTGTATTTAGTGGCTTTATTATATCAAATTAATCAGAATTTAAGCATTATTATAAATGTTAATAAAAATTTTATTATAATTTATTCTTGACTTTTCGTATTTTTTTTGAACAATATTATACAGTTTGCACACAGCCTATTCCACTCTCCATCTTTTAATACCCCTTTTATATTTCTAATTTAGAACTCTCAAATTTTGAGCCGAAAATTGTCGCCCAGGGAGCAGCGGGACTGTGAAATCATAGGTATAATACATAGTTGACATATTTACAACATTTTGGGCGCGTTCAAAGTTAAGTCATTTTTTCAAAAAAAAATTTAAAAAAAAAACTTTTTTAAAACCCATTTTTACAAAAAATTGCCCATCTATTAGCACTTATAAAATATTTTCTCAAATGAAAATTTTTAAAACAAAAGTAATTTTTTTAATTTTTTTTGAAAAATTTTATCTTTAACGATTTATCCATGTAATTGTTTTATTATCATAAACTTTTTTTTAATTCTTATTCTTATTTTTGGAAACGCTGAGCTACGAAAATTGATATAGGGCGCGTCCAAATTTTTTTCAAATTTTGAAAATTATCAAAAATTTTAGAATTTTTATATAATTTTTATTTGACATTACATGCATTTTAACAAAAAGTCGCAATCTTAAATCTTAGCATTTACGGGCGTGTTCTTCATTCTTTTTTTATAAAGAATAAAAATTTAGAGCAATTGATTAGTATTTATAGAAATCTTGATTTATTCATATCTATATCTATGGTTACATAGCTGATAATAATTTCAACAAAACTTTTAAACAAATTTTAACCCAAAAAATTTTTCAACATTGATTAATTTTTTCAGAAAAATTTTAAATTTTAAAAATTTTAAAATTTTAATTGAGTGTGAACGAGCCCTATATTAGTTTATTTTTTTGAAAAATTTTAAAAAAAGGATAAAATTATAAATATTTTCATTTTAAATTTTTTTAAAAAAAGTGAATGAAGTCTAAACGCGCTTAAATAAGATAATATTAATAAAATAAATGTTTTTTTTTGTAATACTTATTTTCCTTTGTTTTAAATGAACAAAAAAAACAAAATTGTAAAATTAATTAGCAGTAACATAAAAAAAATTTAAAAAAAAAATATTTGTTGGAACAAAAATTATATATTTTTTTTTACAGTTTGGTTTTTTTTATTCAAAAATTTGAAATCTGGATTTTCCTTTATTTTGAGAAAATTACCCATTTCATATGATTATACTGGACAACAAAATTTGGACGACCCTAAGCATCATTTATGGCAAATATGGTTTTTGGTCAAGTTTTTGGCGCTAATCACGAAAGTGAAATCAGAATTTTAGCCAATGCTTCAGCTTTTTAGTTATTCGGTGTTGAAGTTGAGATTTTTCAAATTTTGGGGTATTTTGGGCTTCTATATTATAAAATCTATGGGTAGTAACAGAAGTTTAAAAATATATTTAGATAGCGAACATTCATTATTAACGTAAGGGGTTTGAATTTTTTTATAATATTTTATTTTTTTTTATTTTTTTATTTTTATAAAATTAGTGGTTTACGTCATAAAATCCGTTTTTTGATTCTAAATAACATGAAAGTAAATTGCTACTAATTTTAGGTTATAACCTTTTTTATATATGTTTTTTATAGGAATCTGAATATGACAATAGATTTTTTGAAAAATTAATAGCTAAAAAAATTTTGTGAAGTTTTTTCTAAACTTTGGATACGGTTTAAAAAAAATTGGAGGCATTGGGGAAAAAATTAAATCCAAGATCATTATCGTAAAAAAATTCTCTACAAAACCCTCAAAAAATCGTTTATGTTGTTTTTATGTTGTCCAGTGTTATTAATCCGATTTTTTGTTTTTAAGAGCTAAATTTACTTGCACCATATTTTAAGCTCAGCCCGCTTATAGACTGGCAGTTGATTTCGACGGCATTTGGCAAACACTATAGTATTTTTTTAAAAAAAATTTTTGTTTGAGTTCAAAACTATGATATAAACAAACACAAAATTTAACTTCTAATTGTTTTTTTTTAAATATTTTTTGCAAAGTTTTATATTAAGAGTTAACGCTAACGGCGTAATATGTATATTTTATGAACCAAAACAGAACGACTCATCAAAGTTTATTTCTTGATCGTAAGGAAAAATATTCAGGACACAGTGCCGAAAGCTATCATGCATTTCCTCGTTAATTTCGTTAAAGATAACTTACAGGTATTTTTTATGCTTTAATTCTTCCAAAAATATTAAGAGTTGGAAGTCTTAATTGTATCAAATCACCTCTATAATTGTTTAAAATGTAAAACTGACTAATTATTAATTTACTTCCAGTACTAACTCTACTTAAAACTTTGTATTTTTATTTTTCGGTGAATTGGAATTTTTACCAGTTTAAAAATTTAGCTGTATAACCATTTTTTAACACAGTTTCTACAGTAACTAGTTTAATTCTTGTCTAATGTTGAACATAGTTAGTTTAACAACAATTGTAGACTAGGATATACAATTTTTTTTCTTTTTATTTTACAAAATAATTTCTAAGTTGCAGAAATCGTCCTTTTTTGTTTAAGGCTGACAAATTTCCGAAGAAATAAAGGGTTTTGTTAGTTGAAATAAGATATATGGTTTGTAAAAATTATATTATTTGTTTCCATCCCAATATCTTTGTTAAATTTTGTAGAGCCTTTTTGTGAAATGTTACTGATATACTTATTAATTTTTAGAGCGAATTAGTTAGTAAACTTTACAAAAATATCGAATATAACACTTTGCTCGAAGAATCAGAACATATTGCTCAAAGGCGTAAGGAAGCCTCCGAAATGCTTGAAGTATTCCTTTTTATTTTATAAAGAAAATAATTTTTCATTTTTAAAGGCACATTGTTTTTGATAATTATTAAACGCATTTTTTTTGCAGTTTTTGTAATATTTAACTTAGCTATCGTGTTATGTTTGAATTAAAGCAAAATTTAAATCTTAAATGTTAATTATAATTTTGTCTTCTACATTTTGACATTACATTTTTTAAAAATTTTATATAATCTTTTCAGGCATTGCACCGCGCTTCCCAGATCATTGGTGAAATCCGCGAAACACAAGTCTGGTAGATGATTACTAAAATCACTAAAAGTAGTTGATGTTCACAATAATACTGATTCAATGGTGCACAAATACATCACAAACTTACAACACCCGTTTGAATTTATAAATGAATTTTGGTTTTTTTAAACTTTACGGCATAAATTATAAATTTTGAAATAACTCAAAAGCATTTGTATATTATATCGTATGTATGCTTTTTCCGGTTTATCAATTAGAAATCTTGTAAATTTATTATTTATGAATGTCCTATATATTCATAACTTGTATTTTTTATTGAATGAGACCAAACCTAACTTAATGTATTTTATTATTTGATATGATTAATTTTAACGAGTCTTTAATTTATTAATATTACTTTAATAAAATTTGTGCTTTTTCTGAATTTTAGCTAATAATATGTTTATTTATTTATAGCTTTACTGATATTTATCACATTAAATATCTTTTATTTAACCATTTTTAACCATTTTGTTTTATATTTAAATGGAAAGTGTTTATAACATATCACTAACACGATTAAAGATATTTTAATTATATTACAGAAGCAAGATACCAGTTATATACGAATGATGTGATAATAAAGACATTTTTAAATTTTTAAGGATGTATTGGTTAATGATAAAAAAAGTTTTTATTCTCTTATCTTTTTTCCATTTTTAGTTAATAAAAATGTAAATCGCAAAACTCGCATTAATTTCTGTAAAAAAAAATATCCCCTATTAGTCTAAATCAGATCACGGCACCTAAAATTACTGTGTTGTTATATTTACAACACATTTATTTGAAATGACACAGCCTTTTTAAGTCTATTTATATCTTGAAATTTCATGTGTTTTAGGATAAAATCTATTTGAGGAGCCAGCCAGTCAGTCACTTAAGCTGCCCTAGCAGGATTTTTTGAGAATGCATTCAGCCCAGAGGTGATTGTGGGCCCGGGGCCCAAGATTCTGTTCCTTGCCTGCGACTGGTCATGCATGATAAGTTTCGAAGATTTTTATCACAATAAATGAATAGTAAGACGTAGAAGGAATAGGGAATTAGACTGAACACTAGTGCCACCTCGTGGTACGAAGTGAAGTATGGACATTTTTCTGTCCGCGTTATATCAGTCACCAAAATAGGTTGTTGCTTGGCGAAAGTGCCCCACAGGAGTTTTTTGTTGATTTTAGCATCCGGAGCATAGGTGGCGCAAAAATCGAAGAGTATGATATTCACGAATTCCGGAAGCTGAAGGACGGTAAATCCTAAGATTAGGAGCATGAAAAGGATGGCTTTTTTGGAGGCATGCCAGTATAAGCTGTTCAGTCCGAGGCCATTGGTGAACGTTCCGGATTCATAATGTCCTATACAGGTGCGAGTCCTTTGAACAAACTAAATTGTACATTTTATGAAAAGTAAGTGGTCAAACTTGCTTTAAATAAAATAAGATATAATAAATTTTGGTTGATTAGATCGCATGTCCAGCTTAAAATGTAAAAAAAAACGATTAGCGACATTGATTTTGATTGAAAAAAAAACAGCCTATAAAGAAACCCTTTTTAAATGTGACTAAAATGTTTTTTGTGGGAAAAAAAGAGAGAGCCTATAAGGATTTTTTGAGGGCCTTCTATTGAAAAAACCTACATTTATAGTGCAAAAATAAATATACGATTTTCTGCATAAAAAAAGGCCTTTAAAAACCCTTTTTCTATCAAATAAAGGCTCTTTTTTTAAAAGGCTTTCTAGGCTTTATATAATAGCTTAAAATAATTTGTTTGTTTTAAGAAAAAATAAAGAATATTAGCTTTAATCGATAATATTCATTAAATCTAAGATATTCTACTTTTGTATCATCTTGATAGTAGATTTTTCTAATCTTTAAAGAAATCGTTCAAAAATTAAACACGAGTTTAGTCAATTTGGACACATTCTTTATTTATTAATAGAAAAGGCTTTTCCTTCATTTTGGGGCTCTTTTGATAAATTTAAAATTACGATAAGCTTATCCCCCCTTTTTTGGCCCGAAAAAACAAGCCTATTTTTATTCCCTTTGACCTATCATTTTAAAAACTGGTTTTGTAACTGTCAAAAATTTATTTTTTATTATTTTAATTGTTCTTAATCGGGTTTCATGGGGCAAACAAAGCTATTACCTTAAATTTTTTGAAAAACTTATCGCTGCCATTGTTTGCTCCTCTAAACCGTTGCGAGTCAGGTACGTTGCCGCTCACTTTATTACTTCTGCGAACTTGACTCCGATCCACGAGGAATTTTACAATAAATCCAACGCATGCGAGCGTTATAAATAGGTGGAATAAAAGGTTCACGAGGGAGAGGGCGAAACGCCAATACGGCCTATATTCCAAAAAATGGAATTCGATTGCGCAGGTCCTGGGTGCAGGGTGTTGCATCTTCTCATTATTTGTGTAAGTAGTCTGGTTCGTTAAATTGTAGAATTTTAAGGTAGGCTTTTCCACGAGTTTCATATAGATAACCCCGCAATTATACAGGTTAATGAGCAAAATTGCGCCGTAAGATAGGTATGGGACAGCTTTGTACCATCGACTCTGTCGCAAAGTTTGAATAGTGCGGTATCGTGTAACACCGAGAAAGCGGTCAATTATGTAACACGATAACATAAAATACGTGAAAGTCACCGTTGAGCTTTTAAGGACGTACCCGAGTCTGGAAAAAATTTGGAGCGTTGCACAGGTCAAAACCGTCGCATCATCACGCTTTCGAATAAGGTGTTCAATTGCTATCGGGATAATTAGTGAACACCGCAAAGCATTTGCACCCAAAATCCATCGGAATATGTAGTAATTGAGCTTAATGGTCGCGGTACCTCTCCAAGTTATAAGGACAGACCACATTAGGTTTAGGATTAGTCCAATAATACTTATAGCCAAAATTACCGTTATAAAACCGTGCCCGTAAGTGCTATTCTCATTACTATAATTATAATCATGACTGCCTCCTAACAACTCCCACCTAATATTTCGAGGTTTTGATTAATTTACAAAAACGAGTCTCGCTCCATATCAGGAACGGTGTATTTGAATAAAAAATTAAAATGCAGGATTAGACTTTAATTGATTTTAAACGACCTTATATTACAGCTTATACCAATTTTGGTACTCCCCTACTTATTCCATAAAATTTAACCCGAAAATTAAACTGCGTTATCTAGGAGTGATTTAGCAGCTTATTTTGACATGTCACTATATATCAAAGGTTATCTCGCGCCTATTAGGTTAAGATTCTGATTTGAATCTGCCCCGTTTATCAAAAGATTTTAGGTTGGTTTGTAGAAACCTACGTGCGTAAAATAATGATTGAACCGCTTCGTTATATATTTATCACTTTTTTGGGGCAAAGAATCAATTTAATATATCGATGGTTATCATCAATAAAAATTTTTTTTACTAAAATCTTTTCTGACGCCTTTCATTTAGATAACATATTCCGACCAAGATTTAAAAACAATCGTTTGCCATATTAAATAATTAATATATATTAATATATCGCCTTAGCGGTTACATGGAAAAATAAAACGTCATATTTGTTAGGTTGGGTACGTTGATGTACCCCAATGTAAAACCCTTATACTTTAGTTGTAAATAATATAATATTTTGAATCTGAAGTATTTATCAAAAGCTGTTATATAATGGCTGTAAACAAATTATATTAGCACAGAATTTTGTGTGCATGTGCCGCATAAATAATCATAATGATTTTTAATGGGCGCGACATCCCTCTATATTAATTTATGAGCCTGGTCTCTTCGAATTATGAGATAAGTTATTGTCAACGCCTCGTGGCTTAAAACGCATATACAACAGTTTTCGTAGGTTTTGATCACAGTAAATGAAAACTAAAACGTAGAACGAATATGGCACCAAGCTCAGTACGAAGGCCACCTCGTGAAACATTGTGTAGTAACGACATTTTTCGGTGTGAGTTATATCTGTTATGAAAATTGGTTGTTTAGGACCAGCAATCCCCTGCTGTTTTGAGAAGATTTGACTATCCGGCGTAAGGAGGCCGCAAAAACTGTAAGAGAGATTTTGCACGACCTCCGGAAGCTGCAAAACTGTGAACCCTAAAGTTTGGAGCAGGAAATAAATGGCCTTCTTTGAGGCTTGCCAGTGGACATTAATTTCCATGGCACTGATGAGATTCATTGACCGGTGTTTCGTCAAAATGTATTGCGTGGCTATACTTTTAATCGCTTGGACCAGCTAAAATTTAAAATGCATAAAAAATTTTTTTTTATTAATTTTTTATGTAATAATAGTTAAATTAACTCACAGGTCTACACCAATCAATGAATGTTGGTGGAGGCTTATGAATCTGCTTGAAAACTATCTGCCTTGCGCCTACTTCCCACGAAGGCCTCATATTTTGCCTAGACCCACGAAAAAATGGTCAAATATTGCGAAGTTGACTAAATTTGCGACCTTAAGAATAAGGGAAAAAAATTAACTCCCATTGAAATCAATGTTAAGTTTAAATTTTTATCTAAAAAAAACCATGTGAAATTTTTAATTATTTAGGCTCTAACATCTACAGATTATCTAGAACACTTTGCACCCCAACCTATATAAATAAAATTTTACCGGTTCAATAAATATTTATTTTAACTTTATCAGTTTAACTGTTTTTTATAAAAAATTTCATTAAACATTTTTTTAAATAATTTTTAATGTTTATAGCCAACATACAAAGTTCCCGAAAATATGTGAATTGATAATTTAATCTTAAGTTATTATAATCTTATAAATCTGTCAAATTGTGTTATACATAATTTTTTTGCCAAAAATATTTCTTTAAGACAGTTATAGCCTAATAAGAAACCTTTCTCAAGTTTTATCTGTTAATCATGCCATAAATTGAACTTTATATTAAAATAATGCAAGTTTTTTTATTATTTATACTTATTTAATTTTAAAGTGTGAATCTATTATTTAAAATACGTAGGGGAGACCGGCACGAAATGGTTGGTGAGGTGAAATGATTAATGGATATATCTCTGCCGAAAATTATTCAATATATATAAATTTTATATATGTTGTTGATCTTTAAACAATTCGATTTATTATATTTTTTACATATACATCCATTTGAAAAAATTTAGAAAATCTCAATTAAAGAAAAAATGCTATTTCTAATTTATGTTTTAAACAACAATAGTTTTGCTTTATTTCAAATATAATATTACCACAAAAATATTATTATAATCAAAAGATTAAAAAACACTTCGTTGTAATAATATAATACATTTTTAACTTAAAACATAATATTATTTGAACATTATTGATTTTGCAAACACTACTCAATGCGGGGCGAAATGAACAACATTTTGTAAAATATGTTACTGAGGATCCAGTAAATTGAATTATCAAATTTTAAATAAAGGCACTTATTATTTTGGATAACCATGTATCTCATATATCCATAAAAGCAGTGAACTTTTTTAAAGATAATGGGATTAAAGTGGTCACACTACCATCTCATTGTTCACATAGACTTCAACCCCTTGATGTTGGGATTTTTGGGTTACTGGTAATTGATTATGATATAATTATTAATTAATGATCTAAATCTCTATTTATTTTTCAATATTTAAGGTTTATTTGAAATTAAAGCTGTAAATTTAATAAATTTCACACAATTTTTTTGCTCCATGGGTGTTTCATTTTACCCCGTATATGGGCCGAAATGGTTAATGCTAGTGGGTTTATACATTGTTCAATATCTTTTAACAGAATTATATTTTTTTGGTTAAACAAATTATTTTATAAAATATAATGAATTATCTATAAAATGAGCCATTAGTTTTTTCTTTTGGATTAAAAATGTGTCAGCAGCAACGATTTTGCAAAAATATGTTCATTTCGCCCCGGTCTCCCCCGTATTTTAATTATTCAACTCTTACAATATTAAATAATTTAAGTGACTCAAAATGTAATTTAAATTCATTTGAAATATTGTCAGGAAATTTGGATTTACATTCAAGCTTTGTTGAAGTCGACTATAAATTATCTATAAGATATTTACATATGAGAATAATTACCTTAAGGTGCTTTAATTGTTCCAAGCATGTGTCAGCCATATGGTTATTGGCCTGTAGCAAGACAGGTGGTTGTGGACATACTTTATTACACCTGCCTAGTATATTATTCCGATCTATTATAAATTTAATTATGAATCCAACACAGGCAAACGTTATGAATAGGTGGATTAGGATGTGAACCACGGTTAGGGAGAAATACAAGTATGGTCTGTACCCGTAATAACGAAATTCAACTGAACAAGAGGAAGAAGAGAAAGATGCACTTATTATCTGGGTTCCGTTAATATTTCCATAAGTCCGATTGTACTGGTAGCTTGAAGAAGGACTTGAAGAAGGACTTGTTTCCGAGATGCGTCTCATATGGATTATCCGAAAATTGTAGGAGTTAATGAGAAGGATTACAAAGAAGGATATGTAAGGGACGGCTTTGTACCATCTATTTCGGCGTATGGTTTGAATAGTTTCGTACCGAATTATACTGTAATATCGGTCAACTATGTAACACGAAAGCAAGAAATTGATGTAGGTAACCGTCGTGTCTTTCAATATGTACCCGAATCGGCCAAAAAATTGCAAAGTTGCACATGTCATGTCAGTGGCATCAGCCCGTTTGCGAATAGCGTGCTCGATAGCCAAAGGTATAACTAGGAGACATCTCAAGGCGCTAGCTCCCAACATCCATCGAAATATGTAGTAATTGAGCTTCAGGGTGGGATTGCCCCGGAAGGTTATGAGGATCGACATTGCCAGGTTCAGGATTATTCCAATAACACTTAACGTCAAAATCGTGGCTATGATCCCGTACCCGTACGTAGTAGCTATATTATTCATTACCATTACTCGACATTGACCATATTTCGTAAAAATCTCCTTTTAGTAAATTTTTTTTTATAGATAACGGAAGGGATTAAGAGATTTAATTTGGGTGTTTGGTAATTTTTGTAAAGTCATGTATATGTTTTCGTAATCTATCCTGGCTATATTAATATGTCTCTCTATAGATTTTTACCACACAATTACCGATATTTGTTTAAGGCGATTAATAAAAGTTCGTCATTGTAATATACTATATATAAGTAACCTAGGCTTAATAAAATATCTTTCCGTCTTTTTGGAAAATGGATTGATGGGTTGATAAAAATTATAAATTTATCTGTCGTTTTTGACTTTGAATTGATGGGTTGATAAAAATTATAAATTTATCTGTCGTTCTTAACTTTGAAGCTTCGTAACTTTCAAAATAGCAGATTTTACAGGCCCGTAGCTAATTTAAATTCATATTGCCGCTCATAAATCTTTGCCGTTTTTTTAAAAAAATGGCATAAATTTTTAAAATATACCTAAAAACTTTAAAAAGTATGATTTCTATCGTGCCCCTCACGTGGGACCTCTATAACTCCCTTAGATCTATGGACAAACCCCATCTTAGCTGCCTCCAAACTCGCTCACACCTCAGAGCCTCCCTCATCATTTTTCAAGCGCACGGGTTAGAAACAACAACAACAAAAAGTATGATTTAATTCTTATAAAGGCATAATCTAATTAGGTTCTGGTGAGTTATTTTAATATTCTGAGCTATTAACAATAATATGTCATTTTTACAATTTTAGCACCAAGGGTGCCTTTTAGATAGAATTAAGAGATCAATTAATTTTTTATTGTTAATTAATTGGTTTTTCAAATTTTATTTTTTTCCCCATAAATTGGGCCCAAAATTACAAAAAAATGCTTATTTTACATTTTACTACCCCGTAATGAAGGGTCTGAAAATGTCTGCCAGCCTAATTTATTTTCATAAGTTTCTTTATTTCATAATTGCTCAAATGGCACATAACATAAAATTTTCCAGCTTCAATTTTTTAATAAAATGACCTGACCTGATGTTAATATGACAATATACGATAATTTTGATTTTAAATATTAATAGGCCAACAGAGTTAGAGCCTTGTAGAATAAAGTCTTGGCTTTTTATTCGGATGGTAAAACACTAATGCCAAAGATGTAAAAAGGCCTTTTAATAATTCTTTAATCAGGTTTACCCTCAAAAAATTTAACATGAACAATAAAAGTAAGATCAGAAGATGGGAATGGTTCAACAAATTGAATCACTGTGACAATGATGGAACCCTGTGCAGTAATTAAATTAAATTTAAAAGTTTTCACGTAATGATAAAATAAAATTATTTTCTTCTTCAAATGAAGGAAAGGCGTTGAAATTATGATCAGCCCTTATGATGAAATCTATAGGACGGTCAGTTATGATTTGAGATTATTTAAAACCGTCGTAAACGAGACATATATAATTATAAAAATAAAAAATCCACTTAAGCATGTTATGCCTTCTTGTCATATGTGGCTAAAACATATATATATTAGGCGGAAAAATAAAGATTAAATAGAATAAATTGATGGCAAATTGATGTTTCGACCTAATAAGGTAGTTTAATACTGGCTGGGAAGTTTTATGATTAAACCCCAAAGTAAAAAAATTTAAAAACTATTTTAAATTTTATACGTGATATAGCAAAAAATGTTTTGAACTTCTTTTATATTTAGAATGCATCAATAATTCAAAGGTGCGTTATCAGAAAAGTTTTACCTTTTTTTAACTGTTCCTAACTTCTTACAAATTATTTTAAATTGCTAATTTTTTACATTTGTGAAACTTTACTTTAAACATCCAGTAGTTTTGAGCATATTGTCGGATAATAGGGTAAAATTAGACAAGTTTAAATCTTAAAAACACTCTTTTTTTTAGTTTAAACATTCAGTTTCTCACACGTGAACAAAATTAAACTCAATACTCAGAATAGGTGAAAACAAAGCAGGTTTTTTACTAATTTGTCACGCTTTTTTTATTCTTCCATACTAATTTTCTTCAACTATTTTTTTGCTTTAAATGTTGTGTTTTTATATTAATTTTGATGTTAAAATACAATTAATAAAATAAAAATAAATTCGAAAATATACGTTTATTTTATATTTATATCAAATTTTTATTCAAGGTTAAATTTTGTTAACTTTTTTATATAAATTTTTAATATAACATATTTTTTAAAATCTGACGAGGCAAAAAATATATATTTTTATATTTTGGTACTTAGTGTTTATTATTTTTTTAAATTTATAAAAGCCCAAGAGATATCATAAAAAACGAGATTTAAAAATTTTGCGGAAGAACTAAATCATAGTAAGGCATGCCTTTAAATAAACCCGCTATCGTGGATGGGGAATCGGTACATCTTCAAAAGCAAACTAAAAATCTTAAAATTTTCTGTATTTAAAATCAATGTTTCTAAATCATTATGCTCTAAATTCAAATAATTGGGGCAAATTATTAGGCTAATGTTAGACACAATTTATAAATCAGTTATCAATTATTTCGTTAAAATTTTAATTTATTTAATTAGGGAAAGGTAAATGGTTTAGATTAATTTCAATTAGGCTAAAAATAAGTAAGCAATTTATTACTTAGGCCGAGTGATCAGCGTCATTGATATTTTCGATTCTGTATTTATGTACGGAACCTTTTTTTTTTTTAATTTGTGAACTTATCAAATGACCATCATTATATGAATCAAAATTAAATTAACTGTAATAATACAAGTGTTTTGGATTAATGAATATTATCGTTCAGATCGAGTAATTAATAAACAAAAAAATAATTTACAAAAAACAATTTTTCTAAAAACTTAATCCTTCCCTGAAAAAATAAATATTATTCTGTTCAAACATTTTTTAAGGGTTATAATTTATCTGAGAGCTAATGATTTATCAGCTAAGCAGATTTAGATATAATTTAGAAATAATGTTAAATATACAAGTGTTTAAACATATAAAAACAATGGTTTATAATTTTCGAAGTAAAAACTTAAATTAAAATTATATATTTCTAGAATTTTATAAATTTTTTGTAAAAACGATGTCTAAACGCGCCCTCAACAGGTTAATTTATTAAAAATAGTAAAACTATATTTACTTATTTAACACTGAAGAGAAGACTAAGTAATTTTTAATACCATTAAAATTACTTTTCGCGTATTTTTTTGTATTCAACACAGGTTTAAAACTTTACGATTGTCTGGGAAAATTTATAAACTGCAAACTTACATGTAGACCTTATCTCTGATGTTTTTTTTAATATTTTATTATTCAGATAAATATAAGTTTGCTAAAATCACTGATTTTGCGATTTTTTTTTATTATCATAAACCGTGCAAATATTTATATGAAATGATATTAAATTTTTAGGTGTCTCACATTCCAACATACCATTTGGTTTATAAAATGTGCACCACAAATTATTTATCCGGGTTAAAATATTAATAAGTTTAATAACAGTTTAACTGTTTATATAGATAAATATTTTTTTTTATTTTTTTTTTGTTTTTTAAACTTATTTATTTTTTGGCACTTTTACATCAGTAGGCTACAGAAAGTTTGAACAGAAACGGTTAATATTGAACATTAAGTTGTTAGTTTGATTTCATAAATATCTTATACATTTCATCGAATTGCAAGTTAAAAGAGATTTTTATATATACACTGAATATAGGCGAATAAAAAATGTTTGAATGTTAAAATGTATTTATCATCAATGTCGTCTTAACTAAGCTTGTTATATTTTTTTAGATATTGTATTCTTAATAGAAATCCAATGAATAATCATGATCGTTGGTATTTTCATCGTAATCTAATTTTAATTAAATATAGAGCAAAAATAAATACTGGCTCTAAAAAATAATATTATATAAACTATTTATAAAACAGAATCGTTTCATAATTTTGCAAACAATGGCCAGAGCATTAGCCAGGAGAAAAAAAGGGGGTGGGGGCAGCCAAAAAAAATGCGCCATTGGCAGCAGTCAATTTTTATATATAAGGGCACGTTCAGACTTCATTCTTTTTTTTTTAAATAAAAAATAAGAAATTTTTATTTTTTGACATTAAATGCATGTTAATAAAGAGTCGCCAATCTTTGTTATTTTTTGAAAAATCTTCTGGAAAAAACTTTTAAACAATTTTCAAAAAAAAAAATAATAAGATAAGTGATATTTACAATTTAAAAAAAATAAATGAGGTTTGAACGCGCCCTAATAAAAGACACTCAGAAGGTTATTGTATAAAAATTTGTCTGCTTTATATCATTTTGCACTAGTTATTTATTTGTCTGGTTTTTAATTTGTTTTTTTGTAAAGGCACGCACAGTGAGTTTTATTTTCAAAAATTTTGAAAATTTTAAAATTTATTTTTTTCAAAAATTTTTTGAAAACTTTTTATTTCAGAAATAGCATTTTATGTGCATAAACAAAATTTGGAAACTTAGAAATTTGCGTTTTATTACAAATATTTTTTTTTTTAAATTTTGAAAATTTTACGAAAATAAAAACTCACTTTGCACGTGCCCTAAGGTAACTTATAACCAAAATTTTAATTATGGTATCTAAATATTAAGGTGGTCCTTATAATTCATAACAAAAGATATTATATGCAAACAAATAAGTTGATTAAAACATTCATATTAACAATAATTAAATATTTGGATATTATGATAAATAGGGAATGCAAGTGAAATAACCTTATTTTTATTAAAAGCTATTAAAAGTTTTAACATTTAACACACCCAAAATAATAATGTTTATATTCCAAAACTAGTTTATATTTTACATTTGTTATTTTATGGCAACGGAGGAATTTACAACGATTTCTTAAGGAAGCAGGTAAATATATACAATTAAAATATCTAAGCTAGCTGATAAATTAGCCACGAACCATGCACAGGCAAATCCGGAATTTTAACTAGAGTTGAAATTGTATAACACCTAAAAAATGTGGGAATAAAATTCTTATTTTGTGCCTCTCCGCCATTAAGTGTGGCGAATAAAATTAGGTTCTTAAATACTTATTTAAAAATGGAATATGTAATGTTTCAAATATGTTTGATAGTTAGTAGCCCGATATTAGCATATGTGGGTTTTTTGGGTTATTTAAAGATCTCTATATTTCTTGGGTAGCCAAACTCGATGTATCGGCATTGTGAAAAATTTTCACCGTTTTTTTTGATAACGTTTTATTATGCCAATAATGTCTTTGAAGTAGCTTCAATAAATTCGATGTCAATGTGGAATTTTGACAACTAAAAAAAACTCGAATATATCATAAAAATTATTAAACATAATGCGGAAGACCAAACTCTTTATTTACTTGCTTGCTAAAATAGTTCTCAAATGTTCAACAAACGAAAAATTTTTAATTCTTTAAGTAAAATCCTAGTAAAAAATATTGATGAGTCGTTTTTTAAACATATCTCTGCAGGAAGGGGTAATTATATTTTAGCCCTTTGCAGAGATATGAATCGACAAACTGTAGTAGATGCGATTATTTTAAACATTCAAAATGTAAAAACTTTTTTGTACGGCCAAATTTAATTTGGGCGAGGCGCAATGTAGGTGGCTTTTGTAATATCCTAGCAAAAAATTAGCCCCGGCCTACTTAACCTGCGAGTCGGTCTAGTTTATTATATAGTATTTTAATTCCGGCCCCGGTTTTAAGATAGAAAGAGAGCCGAAAATATTGTACAAGCAAAAAATTTTGTTCAGAATTCAAATAGAGTACGTTGAAATATTTATTTTTATAATGTGATAAATCGGTCTATTTATATCCTAGTGGGTTTAGGCAATACATATATAAAGACTACCACTTTAATCTATATAGCAAGGCCTCATAAGGCCAGCCCAAACAATGCTTGGGGCGCCAAGCGATTTTTGTTGGATACTATTTATGGGCGCCAATGAGTATCTCCTGCAATTAGAATAAGCCTTAGGAGGTTAGCAATGCGCACATTTTTTTAAATTGAAAGGTCCATTTAATTAGATTAACCAGGCTGCTAACTTGGCATAGTTTAATTACCATTGAGAAAAGGTGGGGGGGCCATGCAATTTTTATCAAAATAACTAATAAAATTAAGATTTGGTCTGAAAAAGAGGCCCGCGAGTTTACTCCCCCCCCCCCCCCGAATACGCCTCTTGCCATGGCTATATATATATGAACAATCAAAGGTGTACCTAAGAATTTGTTAAAAGAGAATGAGTGGGAGTGAGGAAAGGAAAAAGGATATGCTTCATTACAATTCGGAGATTGTGCGAAATCCACATATTTAAATTATTAAAGAAAATTAGCCAACCCTAGAGATAAAATTTATTAAATTAAAATATAAAAAGAATTTTTATTTATTTTCAAAGTTTTAAATAAATAAAAAAATGGAAAAGTAGCTTTGAAACTGCAAGATTTATATTTAACATGGAAAGTACATTATTTAATTGCGTTAATCACTAAATGAGCTATAACAAAAGCTAAAAATATGCAACAACATTAACGTTCTTATGGGAAGAGAAAAAAGGGAGCATGTTTTTTATAGGCCAAATTTTGAATGCATTTTTAAATGTCACGTAACGAATTTAGCAAAGGGGGAGGACAGGTGTAAACCCCTCGGTGTACCAATATGCTTACGTGTGCGAAGAAAAATATTATTAAATAATTAAATAAGGGCACGTGAAAAGTGAGTTTTTATTTTCGTAAAATTTTCAAAATTTTGAAAAAAAAATTTTGTAATAAAACGAAAAATTTTTTAAAAAGTTGCCAAATTAAATATATGCACATAAAATGTTTTTTCTGAAATAAAAATTTTTAAAATTTTAGAAAAAATAAATTTTTAAAATTTTCAGAATTTTCAGAATTTTCAAAATTTTACGAAAATAAAAACTCACTTTGCACGTGCCCTAAAGAAAAATTTTCTCTGTTAAATTTGTAAAGGTGTTGTTTAATCGAAAAAATTATTTTTAATTTAAAAAGCCAAATAAAATTGATAGAACCTTAAATAACTTTTTGTTTAAGATATAAGGCAAGTGAAAATTTGTATCAAAAGTTGTCCTTATTTATATAGGATTTAAACATAATACTTATGTTTTAACATTCAAATTGATTTTGTGTGGGACAAGCGGGTCCCATAGACTTTAAGTTTAAAATATGTTTAATCAATATTAAAAGTAAAAAATGCCTTTTAAACTGGCGAATATAAGATCTAGAACTTTTTCTTTTACTTAAGGCACGTTCAAAATGCACATTTGTTTTTTTGTAAAATAGAAAGTCCGGTTTCTCATTTAATTTTAAAAAAAATTATTTAAATTTATAACACCACAAATGATTAAGATGGCATTCTATAATTAAAATTTGTAAATGTATGTAAAAAATAATTCAAATTTATATTTAAGTTTACCATCATAAAAAGTCATTAAATCTTGAACACGTATATCCGAAAACGGTTTTCCCAAAATTTTTCCATCATAGACATGTATATGGTTGATTTCAGATATAACACCTACCTTACAATCATTCTGCATTACGGGTGACTCGCCACATATCTAATATAAATGTGATAAACAGGTCAACAAATTTCAATTATTGTTTCAAGAGGTTTTATAAACTTGGAAAAGTATCGATGGCCTTAAACCTAATATTATTGGTTTTAAATATTCGTCGGAAGCCTACCATATCGATGACAATCAAAAAACTTGCTAAATGGCCAAAGACTAGTTTTAAAGACCTCGATAATACTAGTAAATTAAAATACATAAAATATAGCACTTTAAGACACAATATTTGATCAGTTTGAAATATTAATGTTATTACGAACAACAGTTTAATTGTTTTATTTATATATAAGTTTCTTTCAATATTTTGTTTTGTGTTATTTGTTTTTTAAACATTTTTCAATAAAATTATAATGATAATAGCTACGAGAGAATTGTAAATTCCTAGAGGTCTGGTCTCGAAGCTTATATATAAAAATTTGTCGAGCTGTGTAACGGAAAAAAATCTATTTCCAAGCCGTTACATACAATAAGCATTGCGAAAATCCCCTTTGATAAAGGATGAAATTATGAGAATGAATTTTAGAAAACAAGGGGCTCTAATGTTAATTACAAAACCTTGAAAAGAACTGAGTGTTTGGAATCTAGCGATTTAATTAATGTCAAAACAATGAATTAAAAACTTGAAAAGTTTGATATAAAAGTCCCCTTTCTAAACAAATTTCCAAGTATATATATGGGCAATTAAAAATATGAAAATTTAATATAATTAGTAAAGCCTTCGCTTAATTTTTTCATACAAGTTATTTAATGTTTAAGGCTATCTAAAAATATTTTAATGCACCAGAACTTTTTGCTATTGTGAATAAATTATTTTTAACATTTAATTATTTTTTTTTTACTTTTGAGATAATAGTAGTAATTAATACCCAAAAATTTGCAAGTTGCACTGAATGGAGCGAACTTATAATCCACGAACTAGCATATCCATCTACATAATATCAATTTGAATAACATAATGATGATATGAAGGAAATATCAAATAGAACTTTGGATTGGAGGTCCCCTAACTTTTAACAAATAATGGCACCTGCCTATTTAGAATTTTAACTCTTCCCGGGCAATTAATATTGCCGACAGGTATAATATCAGGTTTATCGCTCCCGGGCGGTCCAGGTAGCCTATCCGTTTAGGGTGTAGTTCCTAAATAAGTAGCACCTAATAATTGTACATGTAGGTTATAAGGCGATTATATAAGAATAAAAAACAGATTCTGCGTCGATGCCAGTGATGATGCAGCTGAGCTAATTAAACCGACCAAAAATATCTATAAAATAAATAATACCTGAGTTTATAATTGTAACGTTGAAAGGGCCATTTTTGTCGCTATAATTAATTAAATATAAAATGTTAATAATTATATGTTAGATTTAATATTGCTAAAAATAGTTTATAATAAAAGTGATTAAGTATTTGTAATGAACAAAAAAGTTTAAAAAGTTATATATATTTTAGGCTAGTAAGTTTATTTCATTTGTAGAAATTTGGTTTAATATTTTGTATTTTTTTTGTTTAAATTTTTTTAGTTACATTTTGACACTTAAAAATTGTTTCATTTTTGTACCCATTAGGGCATATAAAAAAATCGTACTAATTCTCTATGACATAAGTGTTGTACAATCAAATTGTTGCTTTGAATGCTCGCTATAACGTTTTGTGCCAAAAGCAACTCATTAAAAACTTAAATGTTTTATTTAAAAATGAAACATTAAAAATAATCGTATTATTACATTGTTTCACAAGTCCGTGGCATGTCAAAATCACATTCATCATCGACCTAAATTAGATAATATGTTGTTTATATCAATTCTTAATTTTGACAAGTGCATATTTTTCTTTGTTTTGGCTTGGAAATTATAATATATGATATAGATAAGGTTGAAAAAGCACAGATTTATATATCTGAGCCATATTTAATTAGAGCCCCGAATTACTTGATTGTTTATAAACTAAAAATGTTTTGAGCAGCTTGAAAAAATTCTCAGCACAGTTGTAAAGCCGTCTAAAAGAGCTTTTTTAAACATCCTGGTTTATTTTCGGTGCCCTTTAATCAAAAAGTGAGCAAAACTATTTTTTAGCTTAGGGCACGGTTAAAATATAATTTCGGTTTTTTTAATATTAAAAATTGTTAACAATTTATTTTTTTTTAAATATCTAATTTGATATAAATACAGCTGATGACCATTTCAATTCGTTTTTTTCGAAGCGCTTATAATTTTTCCTTGACTAATAATATAATAAGACTTTAATTTAAAAATTTTTAAAAATTGAATGAGCTCTGAACTCGCCCTTTAATTAATAATTAATATTAAATTTTTATTAATATAGTTTAGCCTTACTTATATAAATAGTGATTTATTGATGCAGATTAAAACTAGTAAATTTACCTTTCTTGCTATAAATGCATACAACAAATCTCTAATAACCTTGCTAATACTTTTTTCTTATATTTTTTCCTTTTATCACAAAGGTCGACATATCAATGTGTGATATATGACATTTGGGAGAGAATATTCTCATGATATCTTCAACTACATATATATTTCTCGTTTCAAAAGTTCTTCATTGAAAATTCTTTGGTAAGGCAAAAGGAAGAAAGTAAGATGGCAGATTTGGTCTCAAATATTAGTTCATGGGTTTCAAAAAATTGTTGACCTGTGTCACATGCAAAATCCAAGGGTTATTTTGTAAAACCCTTTTTCCCCCTTTGGCCCACACTTTTTATCATTGGTTCTATACAAATTTTTGTATCAATTTTATGGTTACTTTTTTGTTTTTATCAGGACTGGGAAAAAAAACTAAATGGGCGTTTTTTTAACAAGTTTTTGGGTTTTTTTTCCAAATGCCCACAAACTCGTGGGCATGGCAAAAGAAAAGCCCCTTTTCTTGCTTAAAGAAAAGGGGCATGTTTAAAAAAAGCCCCTTTTCTTAAAAAAAAAACTCCTAGGAGCTTTAAGAAAAAATAACCCACCCATCAAAATTTTTTGAAATTATTATAGGGGTTTTTTGGGGCTCTTTTTAAGAGCCACTTTTTGTGGGTTTTTTTTGCCCCTTTTCTTTGTAAGGGCTTTTGTTGAATTCTTATTTTGGCCCTTTATTTTTGCCCCCCTTTCTTTTTTTATGTTTTAGGGGAAAAAATGAGCCAAAGTTTTTTGGCTCATTGTTTTCCCACCCCTGGTTTTTATTAAAGTTTTAGTTAGGTAATTACTCTTCTTCAGTTTTTTAATTCAATAGAAATACTATATTTGGTTCTTTACATCGAAATTAATCATATATTTATACAAAATACACCCGCTGAAGTTTTTTTATTGATTTTATGTATAAATTACGTATTTACATAGCTACCATTGAACATAGTTTTTTTTTTCAATTTATGTTTAAACAACTTTCTAATATTAAACCAACCTTTATTTTTAATTTATTATCTAAAAAAATAAATTAAATCTAAATGTACCTTTACCAATGAATTAATAATCTTCGAAATTAATTTAAAGAATTAGTTTTGCAATTTAAATAAAAAATTTAAAACCATGCTTTTAATCTAAAATTTTACATAATTTAACTTCGATTTCAAAAAAATTAAAAAAATTTATGGAAATCTCCCAAATTCTAAACTTTTCATTTTAGGAGTAACTTTGTATTTAAACTTTTTTGGTAAATTGATAAAATTACTAATATAATTGTTTAAAAATTAAAGCTTTTATTTACGCGTAATGTTTCTTATTAGGCTGTCAATCGATGATGTTTGGTTAAAATTGTTAATCACATAATATTTGTCGTCCCTTCCATATATGCGGGTATTAGCTGGAATAAGGGCTGCATAACATGTACGGTTTTTGTTTGTAAAATGTCGACAAACCTAAATGTAACAAGTAATCAATACTTTTATTTAACAATATTGTATAAAATCTACGATCTTTAGCTTCGAAAGACATAAAAATAGTTAATGTCAAAAACTTTCAATTTAAAGACATAAAAATAATTAATGTCAAAACTTTAATTTTTTAAATATGCTTTTAAGTAGTATCTGTTTTCAAGCTAAATTTACTTTGTAAACTAACTCTTTCTAAATATATATACAATGTATTTCGATAAAAGTTTCATATCCCATTTTTTATGTTCAAATATTTTAAAGATATTGGGCTCTAATGTTTAAGTTAAAATATATTGGCCTATAGTGTAGTTGCAGAGCGCTTGCTTGTAACCTGAATAAGCCTAGAAGGTTCGGGGTTCGAATCCCGGCGAAGGCAGTTTTATTTTCAGGAGAAAGTTATAGCAAGAGAGTATCCACATGACTACTGGTGACCTACAAGGCAGTAGGCCCTAAACGATGATGCCTAGGGAGTCCAGAGTCAAATCTGGGTCACCGTCAGCCCTCAGAAGGCGGGTGTGAAAATCCCGAAAACTCTGAACAAAACAAAATGAATACAAACAAACAATATGAAAAACCAAACGTTAAGGCGTCCCCTGTATGCGACGCGCTTGGTGTATCTGGCCCGCATCAAGTGAGAAGAAACATTAGGGTCCAAGCAAAGCAAAAAACCATTAGATTTGCAAGTTTAAACGTGGGAACGATGAAGGGAAAGATGGCAGAAGTGGCGGACATGCTAGCTAAAAGACGGATTGATGTGATGTGTGTGCAAGAAACCAAGATGAAAGGCTCAAAGGCGTTGATGATGGGCTTAGGATACAAGATGTTCTACAATGGAAAGGAAAACCATCGTAACGGAGTTGGGATAATAATAGCACAAGAACTAATTCCAACAGTCGCTAAAGTTAAAAGAGCTTCCGAGCGAATCATAGCAATCAAACTGGTTATTGAAGGCAAAGTCACCAACGTCATCTCGGTGTATGCACCCCAAACAAATCTTACGAACCAAGAAAAGGAAGAGTTTCGTGAAATACTAGAAGCAGTGCTGATGGACATACCAAACGAGGAATTGACAATAATTGGAGGGGATTTTAATGCGCATGTAGGAGAAGAAAATGTGGGGTACGAAAGAGTTCACGGAGGCAAAGGTTATGGAGCGATCAATGATGACGGAGGGCACTTGCTAAGATTCGCCCAAGCTTTCGACATGGCCATTGCCAACACCTTCTTCAGCAAAAGAAGATCCCATCTTATTACCTACCAAAGTGGTTCCAATCAATCTCAAATAGACTTCATGCTAGTTTCGAGACGACAGCTTAAACGAATCAAAGACTGCAAAATCATCCCAGAAACCATATCAGCGCAGCATCAGCTTCCTGGTGATGGACTTCACGTTTCAGCGCCAGAAACATAGGCCCAGCAAAACAGAATTTCTTCCCCAAATCAAATGGTCAAAGCTCAAGGAGAGAAACGAAGCCTTCGCAATCACCTGCAACCTTGACAGCGAATACAATTGCGAAATCATACCAAGTCCTACGCAGTTCTGGTGCGAGTTATCTTCAAAACTCAAAGCGGCCGGGAAAGAAATACTTGGAATTACAAAAGGTGGGCGTAATAAGAGAAGAATTACATGGTGGTGGAATGAAAGAGTTGAAATAGAAATATCAGAAAAGAAAAAGCTGCTCAAACGATGGAAAAAGAGTCAACTGACCAACGACAAGCTTGATTACAAAGAACAATGCAAAGTTGTGAGAAATGTCGTACGAGAAGCGAAAAAGAAAGTATATGAACAAGCATACAAGGAGATGGCCACCAAAAGTGGGCAAAATTTGGTATACAAGATGGCAAAGCAACGTGAAAGACAGTCAAGAGATTGTGACGAAAACGTAAAATTCATCAAAAACAAAGAAGGCAAGCTTCTCGTAGACCAAACAAAGGTACTGGAGCGTTGGAAAGAATACTTCAATGAATTACTGAACAGCGACACAAATAGAATTGAGCTCGAGGAGATACCCCCAAACTGTAACCTAATACCACCAATCTCAAAATCAGAAGTCAGCCTTCAGCTCAAAAAGTGTTCAAACGGGAAAGCGACAGGTCCCGATAACATACCCATTGAGTGCTGGAAATCTTTAGGAGATGAGGGAATTTCTGCGTTAACGACTCTATTCAATTCGATATTAACATATCAGAAAATACCTCCGAATTGGCAAGAAAGCTACATTATTCCAATCTTCAAAAATAAAGGCGACGCATTTGACTGTCACAATTACAGAGGCATCAAACTAATGTCTCATACTTTCAAACTATTCGAAAAAGTCATAGAAGCCAGATTAAGAGACGTAATCGATATAGGTATTGAGCAATGCGGGTTTATGAAAGGAAGGTCGACAATTGACGCGATTCATGCCGTGCGCAACATGGCAGAACGTTTCACGAGAAAGAATAAAAAGCTCTACTGCACATTGGTAGATTTGGAAAAAGCTTTCGACAAAGAAAGAATGTTCCTGAGATGTATATCAAGTTGATTCAGAGTATGTATGAAAGAAATTTGACGTATGTAAGGAGTTCGTCAGGAACATCGAAAGGATTTACAATTAATGAAGGTGTGCACCAAGGTTCGGCCCTAATTCCCCTACTATTCATCGCGGTGATGGACGTGATCTCAAAGAGCGTTGCCACAAATCCACCGTGGCACATACTGTACGCTGACGACATTCTACTAATGGCTGAAAACCCGCAGGAGATGGGTGAAAGACTGAATAATTGGATGAAAGCGATTGAAAAGCTAGGCCTAAAAATTAACAAAGACAAAACTGAATTGATAGTTTTCGGAGGCTCAGAAGGTGAACAACTGGTAATTAACGAAGACTGGTCTCTCAAATCAAAGCCAACAGCAACCTACCTAGGTGCTTACCTACAATCCGATGAAAACGTCGAGCAAGAAGTTAGGAACATACTCAAAGTTGGGTGGCTAAAATGGAGATCGTTGACAGGTGTCCTGTTCGACAAAAATATACCAATAAAAATTAAGGGCAAGGCTTACTCAAGCATAGTACACGGCAATAACATACGGCTTAGAAACAACAGCGTTAAGAAGCGATGAAAGAATACTACAAACGATGGAAATGCGCATGCTACGGATGTTTCTCGGGGTGACTCGCAAAGACAAGATCCGCAACGATCATATACTTGGAAGTTTACACATAACACCCATACAAAATAAAGTCGAAATCAACAGACTCCGATGGTTTGGACACGTTATGAGACAAAAAAGACGGGTATCTAATCAATCTGGTAAATGCAATTGAAGTGCAAGGCAAGAATAAAAGGGGCAGACCTAAACTCACCTGGTCTCAAAGAGTAGACGCTAGCATGAGATGTCACAACCTAAATAGAAATGAGTGTAGAGATAGAAACAAATGGAGACTTAAACTGAAAGAGCTCACTGCCTCAATGGCAAAAAGCTAACAATGAAAAAAAAATGTTTAAGTTAAAATGTTTGTTTGTTCACTATGCATAGCCTTAGCAGCCAAATAAGTAAATATCCCATTTCAAAATCTATAATGGCGCGTTTAGAGTTTATAAAAAATTAAAAAAATTTTTTTTTAAATTTTTATTTCAGAATGTTACATTGCTTTTTATTAAAGAAAAATTCAAAACAAAATTAAATTCTTTTTTAATTACTAAATGAATTCTAAACCAGCGCTAACAAAAGTAATTGGCTCAAGAACAAATATGTTTGATTCCTCATAGTTTAAAAAAATTATACGAATAATTGTTTCAATTAATAAAATAATTTAAATTTAAACTTTTAATTAGATCAAGCATGAAATAAAGTTTAAAGAAATAGATGTCTACCGTAAAATTTCCTTGTTTGTATTCCAAGCCATAGTTGCTTATGTTAAACGCCAATTGACCTATGATTAAGATTTGATTATATATTTTTATATGTAAATTTATATTAAATATAAAAAAAATCAGCTTAATAAAGGTGGCAAATATTCTGATCGATGCCTCAGAGAGTTGTTCGGTTATTTCTTAATATTTTGAAAAAAATTGCAAATATCATATTGCCTAATCATAACCCTTTGGACGCCTAAATTGCAGCCTTGAACAATGGTTTGTCCATTGCATCTGAAACAATCAAATCTTGCCATTTTTAATATTTTTTATATAATTTAGATATCTTATTATTATAGAAAGAGTGACATTAAGTGCATGGGGGAGCGTTTAATTTTTAAATTTCTATATCTCGAATTATTCAAGTTCAAAATATGTTTTAACTCAAATATTAAAAGTATTATTATTCTATAAAATAAATGTGAAGGTAATTTGATGGTAATTTTTTGATCAAGCAAAGTACAGAAATAAATTTAATTAATATGAGATTTTTGATTTTAATAAAGAAATTTCTAAACATAAAAAAGGTGTCAGCAAGCGCATAAATTATGTCTCTAAATGAGATTGAAAAAAATTTTAGTAAATTTAAATAAATCAACTTTTAACTATTTAAGTATATAATTTATATAAAGGAATAAAAATTTAGTTTATTTTACTATATAAGATATGTATCATATAAAAACTAAATCCACAATTAAATATATTTAATAAAATTGCTTTTTTCTATAAATTTATATTAAAATTATCTGCAAAGTTTGATCAACATTTTTATGTAACAATGTATTGCATCAAGATACATCTTTTGTATTAAGGTCAACAAGATTTTGAGAGTTATGAATTAACTACAGAGATTAAACCTGCCTCTTAGAAATTTTCACATTTACCGTTTTTTCTAATCAAACTTAGTTAGTCAGCTATAAACATTTAAAATTTTAAAAAATGTCAACAAGAAAACAAAAAAGATTTAAAAAAAATTGAGTTTTTTTTTCATATTTACAACAGCTAAAGTTAAATTCAAACTTCAAATAACATTTTTGATAATATTGCGTGTCGTATTTAAGTTTGGACGCAAAATATTTTGTATTATCTAAATGCTAATGTAAGAGCTTGTTAGACTAATAAAATTTATTTCTCATTATTTGTGAATAATTATAGTTTTAAGAGATTTACATAAAAAATCTTGATTTTTTTTTCTTTATGGTATATTAAGATCTATCAATTTGGTCAAAAAAAGCCATTTGTCGATATGGACGGATCTAAGGCGCCAAAGGCAAAAAAGAAAAACGAAAATTATATATGAGAAAGGGCTATCATGCGGATGCATACTTTTATGTTTTCATAAACTTATTTTTTGTGACATTGATATTTATTGACCTGTATTTGCAACATTTTGTTGGTCATCCCTACGGCTTAAGGCTAACGGCGAGGCATTAAGTTTTTCTGCATTTTAGATTAACGAGATTAAACCTCCTGAAATGATAAAAATATACAATTTATCTTTAGTGTATATTATATAATTACATATAAGTTTATAGTTACTTAAACGATTTGTGATACCAACTGAAATATCTGTAATAAACATATTCATTTTAATTTAAAACAATTAAAAACAAGGTTAACCTGAATTTATTAAAATAGGTGCGATATATATGCTACATGGCTAAGGACACGTTTAAAATCATTTTTTTTATTTTTATTTTATTAAATGTCAGTTAGGATATGATAAAATTTTATTTCAATGGTTTTAATTGTATACTAGTTTGGAAGCGGCGTTTTATCGAAATATATAACAATTCTGACGGTATTTTCCTCCACTCTTTTGAATTATGATAGCAAAATTTGTTTTTTTGTAAACAAACGAAAGTCAATGGAAAGTGGCCTAAACCACCCTTGTTATTTTGATATTTGTGAGTATGAGGGTAATCAATTTTATAACATGAACAGTGGGTATGGCAAATTCCATTCTATAATTTTAAGAAAATAGAAGCTATGCTCCTTGTTATTTATTACTTGGAGCAAACTTAATCACTATTTTATTTTTTAAATTGAGAAAAAAGTTACAATAATTTAATAAATAATTTTGCATATTTTTGATAAATTTAAGAACTTTTGAGCTCTGTATAGCCCACAGTATCATCGCGTTTTAAAAAAAATTAAAATTGTTATTTATAATTTAAGCAATATGCAAAAAAATCAAATTAAGGACCTTTGTATTGGTCAAAAATTTAACAAAAATTGCCATAATTGAGTTTGGTCAACTGTATATATTAAACATAATATACAAAAAGTTATTTTACATTTTCATAAAAATAGAAAAGGTATGGGAGTTATGATTAATATATAGTATGTTTTGGTTAGCACCGAATAAATGGTAAACAAGCCATAAAATTTCATTCTCTTATGATCCTTGTTATACCTATTAAAAGTTAATTTGTTATGTATTATTATAATTATGTCATAGTTTAATTTAAATATACAATTTAAAAGTATAATATACCTTTAACAATGTTTGCAAATAACATTTCTGATTCTCTGGTGTAAAAACAAATACATTACAAAACAGTCTACAAAAATCAATGAATTTAGCGATGTTTAAGAAATCATAGTCAAATAATCTATATGATAGCCTTATTTTTAAAAAATCGATGAGCTTAGTATATGACAAAAAATGCCTTTGACTAATTAATCAGTTAATTTCTACATAACATCCACAATTAATAAAATTATTAAGTATCAAGCTTTTTCATCAACAAGTAGGTCATAGAGAATTGTTTGCCTATGACATGAACAGTTTAAATTACAATATTATTTTAATATAAGAATTGCTATTTTATATATTAGTTCAACAGCCTTTTAATGTAAGTCGTGTAATCTAAACATTTTAATATTATAAAAGTAAGATATTGCTTACATTTATAAGTATTTTATACTTGGTTAAAAAAAGAGATTATTTTAACTCATTTTTGTTTTCATATTGCAGGCATTTACCATTGCATGCTCAAAATGTTGTTAAAAGACATTATGATGATATATTTGTAAATTCTAAATAATGGCAAATGATGTAATTGGACAGGAGAGATTAAGAATCATTCATTTACCAATGCCAAATTTAGGTAGACCAGTTAACCCTATTTAAATTTAAACTCAACATTTTTTAACTTCGTAGTTTGCAACTGCGCGAATAGCACTGTGGATTCCATAAGGACCCTGGCCATTTTTGATTTTGATATCTTTAAAAATATTACATATATACAAGGATTGGAACTCATTGAAAAACGCTGGTACTAATTTCCGAGTTCTTGAGATAATTTTCAAAAGAGCTGGAACTTAGTTCTTGGAAGTACCGACGAGTTCCAAAATATCGGATCTCAAGTTCCAATTTTTTTTACTAGAGAGATACAAAAAAAAGATATATTACACATTGCACATTCAATTTATTAAACCATATAAAATGTAAACATTTATTTCTTAAGCTTAAAATTCCAAGAATTTCATTTAAAATATCATCCTTTAGCCGATTTCTTTGGGAATCTAAGGTAAAGTTTAAATAAGAAAATAATCTTTCCACGCTGACCTCGGTCAAGGGGACCGATACAACAATTAAAGCTAAGTTTGCTAGTAGCGGAAGCTTTGTTAGCTACCCAACAGCTTCTAAGCGGCAAATTCTCGTATTTTAAAATTTCTATGTCTAATTGCTCGTATATCAGGAAGGCTTTTGAGTCATAATGGTTATAACATATTTCTTCGTCCTTTAAAACATTCTCTAAAAGTAAAAATTTTTTTGTCATCTTTCCAGAAAAGTAAAATAAATTCTTCCTCGTGATTACCTAAATCTTTGCTTTAAAGAGATAGGGATTTTGATAGAAAATTTTTTAGAAACTTTTTAGCCTTCTCGCATTTGTTATTGTTTAATTTAAAGTAGAATCTTTTATCTAGAAACAGGCCACAATTTATTATGTCATTGTCTAAAAGCTGGAATACTCTTTGTTCAATAAAATGCAAAAGGGATAAAGAAAAAACGGTTGATTGGGTTTTTAACACTGCTTTGCAGAAATAATTATTTTGTAAAAAAATTGCAAACATCTAAAATTTGAACCTGAGCTCTATTGTTAAGATTGCTGCTGGGCCTAATGCTTCGGCTAATTTTTAAAAAAATATTCCAAATATCATGGGGTTTTTCCAACTCACTTAAAATATTTTTGTGTTGATCTAAAAACGGTCTTAATTTAATTAATCTTTCTATACAGGTGTAAGTCCAGTTCCACCTCACCTGATGCATAAGTATGGATTGGGGAAGATTTTGGGATTTTAACATTGCTGATAAAATAGGCCTTTTAATCTTAGCAGCCAATTGTCTTGCTACCTTGATTGCTAAGTTATTTCAGGTGTGCTGACTAGAAAAGAGTTAACTGCTAATTGAACCACGTGCGCAGCACAGTTGAGATCAATGTTGATTGACGAGTTGAAATCATATATTTCACAAATCGTAAGAATCCTTTAATATTAGTTATTTTAAAAATAATTTTATTTTGATTGAAAAATTACAATAGGTTTAAACCGCCTATATGCTTGGTTCAAGCTAGAGTTATAAAACATTTTACAAATATAATTTATTATTTGTTTTTCAGACCAATTTTAGACGCTGATCATAAATCTAATAATAATTTTATTAAATTATTTTGTAATAAAATAATCGCAAAGTACTAAACCGCCTATATGCGTGGGTCAAGCTAGGGTTATAAAAGTTTAAGATTATAAAAACTTTTTAAATAATTTCTTCAACAGTTTTAAAGGCTGATTACGATTATTTAGAAAAAATATAGTTTAATATAATATAATTTTAGATATATGAAATAAATTGCGATGGGACTCGAGAATGGAACTCGAGTTCCTTGAGTTCCACTACCTTGGTACTAAGTTTCAAGTTCCAAGTTCCATTTCAAAAAAAAGACGAGTTCTTCGAGTTCCAAGTTCCGAGTTCTGGAACTAGTTCCAATCCTTGCATATATATTATTGGCAACATTTTGTGATTTTTTCTTTAAATATATAATTAACAAAATTAGTATATTAAATCTGGTTAAGGTTAATAACAAATTTCGTTTAGAAATTGAAAATTTTATTGGGGTTCGTATTGACCTCATATGGTCGATTTCTTGTTGAAAATTATAATATTGCTTTAAAGAAAATTAAAATTAAAAATTGAACCTTTATTTTTTAGTTTTTTTTTCATAATAATTTTAATTTTTAAGTAAATAAAATATTTGCAGAATTAATTTTTACATGAAATATCTAGTTTTTAAGGTGATAAGCCAAAAATTATTTCTTATTTCATATTGTCATGAATCTTTCTTAAAATGTTTTATTAAACCTAAAAACACGTCAATTTATAAATTAAGTTGAGTGACAATATTAATTGAATGGAATATAGAAAATTGAAAAATTCTCATTTTTCAGATTTTTTTTTAACTCAGTTTTTAATAAACTTCACGATATACATTAGTGATATGTTTATGGTTGAGGAACACGAATTTAATTTAAAATAAAAAAAAGTTTTTAGATTAAAAACTATTTTTAGGTTTAAAATTGGGGTCTCCCACCCTAGCATTCGCGGGTTAAGCGTTAGCGATTATGCATTCAGCCATGTGAATGCATGTACCGTATCTACAAAAGGCATAACGGCTAGAAGTACTATGAACCAGGACTTTTTGAAAAAAAACCAAGAGCATTATCTTCAATATATGGATATTAATCAGGTTAAAACTTAAATTTTGGATTCCAAATTCTTACCCCTGTTTTTTGATTATATCATGTTTAGTGGACTACAAAAATTTTTAAATTTTTATATAGGTATAAATAAACAATCTACCGGATTATGTAGTTATAAAGTTATGATTTGTTACTTGCAAATAGGTCCAGTCCAGATTTTTTTACTTATTTGGAAACAAATATAATCAATCTAAGTTAATAAAAATGAACATTATAAAGTAAATATATTTTGTGCAAAAACACGTTATTGACAATGAAACTTATAGTTTATTTGATACTCAGATAGATCTTTTATATAATATTTTATTTGGCGTTTATGGAGATTTCTTATAAGTTGGGAGTCGTTATCTTTGGAAATCGTAAAAGCTAATAACAGTTTAAACCGAATAATTAAAATAGTTATTGAATTCGTAAGCAACAAATTTTTATTAGTTTTTACGACCCTGTGCAAAAAGTGTTTTTAAAGGCAGCAAAGTTTAACCGGTCTCCACATAAAAAATTTTTTCTAGGTCCCTAACTGCTTATATTAACTCATGTGCAAAAAAATTGCACTCGAGCAAAAAAAAATAAGTCATATAATTTTTTACGTTGTTATGCTGGAGACCTAGATTAAGTTTATTACCTACTTTATATTAAATCTTTTTTAGATGTTTAATAAAAAATGATTTCGGTCAAAGGACTAAAACTTTAAGTAACGACATAGGACTTTGTACAATCTTGATACAAAGTTTTTACATCTATGCTATTTAACTATAAAGTAGCTAGATTAATCCATAGTCCCTTCCTTATTCAAATGGATCGCCCACTCATGTACAATAGTTCAAAATTATAATATCGACAATAAATTCAATTAATTACCTGTTCACCTTCTAAAAAATATGAATTACATAATTACTCAAAAAATATATTCGAAATTTATATGGGCCATGTTTTTTTGTTTTTTTTCTTCAAATGTACAAATGATTTAGGGTTACCTAAAACATAAATGGTGGTCCATTGCGCAATGTGTTTGGAATATTACTTATATACCTTCCGCTCGACAATAAAGACAAGAAAAAATGCAGCTCATCACCTAGTCGTCATAATCTCTAAAGTCCGCGTGAACAAACAATCTTAACAACAAAAAAATGGACCAAAATCAATTGGAGAAAAGAGGCTTTTTTAAACTTCGTCATCGGTACTTCGGTAAAAAAAGGAAGCATATGAACAGATATGTCTTATTTTGTCATAGGCGCTAAAAGTCAAAGATATCATCCCATTCATTCTGGATTTTCCTTTTAATATTTGAAAATATAAGCCGTTTTAAATCGCTACCGAGTGACATATTATGACAGTCCTTATGTGCTTCCTGAGAGCCTATTAACTCCGGTCAGACAGCCATCAATAAGGCGTCATGCAGGACTTCAAAAGTGTTAAATATCGTTAGATTACAAACAGGACGGAATTAATAAGCTATATAAGCAAATAATTGTCTTGCTGAACGTATCAAATGTTCTTATAATCCGGGACCAACCTACAGCCGCATAAAGCTAATTGCATAAAATAAAATATATGCCATATCCTAAAATCCTTTAACATTTTGTAATATTTGTCCAGATTTTTTTGTATTCTTTAATGGTGGCAATGCCTGGTCAAAAAAAAATGTTTATATATAAAGTAATATACCTATTTTAATTATTTTGCCCCCATATGATGTGTTAATAAGTCCAAACTTAAGATTATAGATTATTTATGGGCAAACTCAATTATAAAAAATTAATTATATAATATTTTTTTATTACTGGTTTAAATATTTTTTTTGTTAATTTATGTAAAATTCTATATAAAAACTAAAACTACAAATTACCACTTAAAATTTAGAACATCTACATTTAAAAAAATTACATAATTTAAATTTTGGCCAAATTATTGCAAAAATCACATTTTATGCCTTAATGCAAAAAACTGAAGTTAAGAATTAATTGTAGTTGGGCTTGTAACCATCTTATAGTCATTCAATACATTTGTAAAAATATTTTTCGATTTTTAATGTGTGCGCCTCTTTCAAATTTCAATACAAGGGTTGACCAAAACGGTCAGTGAGAGTATTGGTTTACTTAAAAATATGGGGACTTTAATAAGTAGAAGCACAAATTGATTAAAACCCAAAAAAAAGCATCCCAATATTTTAGGCATGTTGTGTTTTGAATTATACAACAAAAAAATACCAAAGTTCTCTTTGATTAGAGATTCGTTTCCATATTTTTCGATATGTCCGTCCTCTATCGCTAGATGATGATTGTTCCTGCTTATTCCAACCAAACAATTATCACTTTTTCTTTTTATCTCTGAGTGCGCGCACACCTTCATAAACATATATAGAGAAGCTTTATTAAAATTTTATAAAAACACATTTGATTTTTTTTTTCAATTTTTTTTTCAATTTTATTTTTTTCAGAAATTAATAATTTTCTAAAGCTATTAATTAACTATATTTATTCGGCGGTATTTTAATAGATAACAAAGGTCAACAAATTTCTAAAATTTATGTAACTACAAAGATATTGCCATCATTGGGATTTTAAAATCCGTTTACCGTTTTTTCTAACCAAACTTAGTTAGGCAGCTCCCAGTGGCGACTCGTCATTAGGTGCAAGGTGTTCACTGAACACCCTGGCAAAAATTTATATAGAAATGTTTTTAAAACTATTTAAAATTAGTTTTGGATGGTCTAGCGGGACGGCAGTGATTTGTAAACAAAATAAAAAATTGAAAGTCCCATCGTACCGTTTTCTATTTACAAAATTGAATCATACATAAGCTGTTTTATGTTTAAATTAAGAGGATCAACAGCTAGATTCAAAAAACTAACATCGAGTGTCTATCAGAAAATGTGCAATTCAAATATTGAACCGTGCTTAGTCAAATGCAATTTAAAAGCTTAATATTATTAAGCTATTAAGTCTATTTACGAGGTCAACAACTTAAATTTCAGGTAACATAGATAATTTTGTCGTAAGATGTTCAGCGTAAAAATGAACACGTAATATTAATCTTCGAGCGTGTTCAATTCTAAAATTGATCATAAATCGACTATATTTAAAAAAATAAACAAACCGGACAAGAAAGCTAATAATTTTTTATATTGCATTGCACGATGTTCAATCCAAGAACTGAACACGTAATGGTTCACTCCATCAATCCACAATTTGAACACTATGTGTGAGTTATAGTTTAGCCTCTTAACATTGAGGATTGAGCCTATAATAACACGCAGAATACAATATACAATATTAAAAAAATGGTGTTCAATTATTAAATTGAACACCAATTACATATTTAATAACACGAAGACATATAACAGCTAAAAGATGGTGTTAAATTCTAAACACATACATATTGTGTTCAATGCCTAGCATTGAACACTTTATTAACACGAAAAATACAATAGTAAAAAGATTGTGTTCAAATAAAATTAAGCGTCAATATGTTCAATTTTAGCATTGAACACTTAATAACATAGAAGGGTAAAAAGTTTAAGTTAGCATTAAGTCTCATATTTATAAAAGATTGGGTATATTCGAATGATATATGAGAGAAAGGCCAAATGTGTTACACAAAATTTTAAAGCTTATAATTAAATTGTAGAGACTACACGCTAGTTGAACAAAAATTTTGATTTTTGATTGAACACCCTGGCTAAAAATCCACGAGTCGCCACTGGCAGCTCCATACATTGAAGATTTTAGAAAAAAGGACAAAAAAATAGTGAAAAAAACTATTTTTGTATTTAAAACAGCTAACCTTTTAATTCAAACTTTAAATGATAATTTTATTTAAACCCGATAATAGATTGGGTCATATTTAGTTGGGGTGCAAAAAATATTGTATAGTCATAATGTTGATGTAAGAGCATTGATATATTGAAATTATATTTCTCATTATTTGAGATAAAAAATAATAAGTGAGTAACAAGAAATATTTATATGAAAATTTTTTTTTGAATTTTATTCCTTTTAGGGTATTTTCGAGGTCGCTCTGTTAATTTGAAAAGGTCCATTGAACGGCTAAATAGCCGAGGGGAGAAGAAACTAAGAAAAGCGGAAGATATATTTGAGATAAGGCCATCATAAGGATGTGTTTTATATTTTATAAATTTTTTTATTGACAGTGATAATTGTCGACCTTTGTAATAAAAGCCATATAGCTCATGAATATTTGTGCAATTTTATGAAGGCTTGTTAATGTTACATTGTAGGTATACTACATTGAGGGATTTGGGATTGTCCAAGGGTAAGCCATATGGTCGTGCTTGCAAAATAAGTGCTCTATCTGTTTGGGTTGATAAAATTTTGCCTCTACTCAGGAGTTTTTTCAATTTTCGTCAATAATGGTCACATTTTAATTTAAATTTCCGTAAATTATTAAATATTATTAAACAATTTTTTGGGTGTTTAAATACACATTATTAAACCTAGGCCATTCAAAATAATTTTTACCTCATAACAAAATGCGACCTATTGTCCATAGTTTATTAGACTTAGACCTATAATTACTAATATTAAACTAAAAAAAATTACAGTTTTGGTCAATAATAATATGCAATATTTTAAAATATATTCATAAATTAAATAGTGCTGGGGTCCATATGGACCATAGGCTAATCGCGAGTTAATGTAATATAGAAAAATAAAAATTAACATTTGTTACATTTTTTTCTACTTTGTGTAATTTACAAAATACATAAACAGTAACTTATATTAGTTTAAAAAGCACGCATTTATCCTCAAATAAAAATGAAGTTTATAGCTATAAACCTAAAGTTATAGAGGTTTAAAATTAGGGTCCATGTGGACCGCATTTTTGCATTCGCGTTATAAAATTCCCACTGTAGCATTCGCGGGTTAAAGAATAAAACTAGTAAAGACTATGAATCGTTTAATGACTCACTAACAGATTAAAATGCCCATCTTTAAGTTAACTCATTTTATTATTTAGCAAAAATTTATTAACGATTTATAAAAAAAAAGTTTTTACAGTAATTTAAATTGCTATAAGAAAGTTGAAATATAATTTGGTTTAACTCATAATATTCTATATTTTATAATTACATACCCAAGATTTTTCCAAAATATACGACCGGTGATTTAAAGTTATTTCTTTCAAAGTTAAATCTAAACAAAACAACCAAAATTTATTCAAAATCTAAATTTTATTGGCATATTACATAGATAATAATATAAATAGATTGCTACATCCACAGTAAATAACAAGAAAAAAAAAACAAACAATTGGTTCGAGGTTTCCCTCATATCTTTCCCCACTTAGGGGTGCCATACCCGTTAGGGCTTTGACTCTTTAACCCGAGCAAAGCAATTATATTGCCGACGGTTTAAATAGTAAGATTTGCTCGCACGCCGGCGACCTAGGTTTTTAGCCTAGGCTCTTACTTTTAGACATATCTTTTAAGACCTACTGCCTAAGAAGGCCATTTAGAAGCTTTTAAAGTGGCTATGTATGCTATTTTTCTAAAGAAAAAAGCTATGCTTGGATTCAAACTCGCAACCTCCTGCGTTTGAGGCTGAAGGTTTGCCACTGAGCTATCTGAGCCGATATAAATAACAAGAAATGGAGCAAAAACAATTGGTGGGCAAATTTGCAAATAGATTAATTCTTGAAAAATTTAGCTTAAGTTATATTTATATAGAAATAGCCTAATCAATAGTATCCGATGCAAATATGTAAACTTTTAAACTGCATGCATAAAAAAATGCCTTTTTTGAAAAATTAGAGCGTTATAAAAAAAATTCCTGTTTTTTATTAAAATTATTAGAATACCTTAATTATAATTTTTACTTTTAAATTAAAATCGTATTAGCCCTATAAAAATAAAAAATTTTTGCCAATGAGTGCAAATTGCGCAAAATCCTAGATAAAGTGATTATCTCTGTCTCTTAAACAATCTATAATTTATAAATTCTCACGTAAGTTACTTCAATAATGTAATTTAACATAATTAAAAAACTTGTTATTATAGGCATAATCCATTCTTCGTTGTTTTCGTCACTAATTTTAAGTACAAAATTACAAATATTATATTTCTTCTTCTTTGTTTCTTTAGTTAAATCGATGTGATTTAGTACTTTATTTAACTAATCTAATAAGTTAAGGTTAAGAAACTATTAATTATATTTATGTTTTTTACACTAATATTATTTATTGTGTTTAGATTGCAAAAAATAAGGATTCTACATTAGTAATAATGGTAAATGTGTTTTTATTGTGGCTTTCAACTAATATATATTTATAAACTTCAACATTACAATAATACATTCGATATTATTTAATATCTTATATTAAAATTTATCTATGAATTGTTAAAAATGTGATTTCGTTTTCATTTTTTCGGTTCATATCTCATTTCTAACACCATTTTCAGATTTATAAATATTTGATTTACATTTATTAGAATTGTGAACGAATAGAATATTTTTTTCTCTAATTATTAATAGAATGTTCGAGGGCAGGATTAGTTCAACGTTTGCTTGTCCAGGTTAAAGCTTTGCTATTAAAACCCATATTATTAACATAACAAATTCGGTCGTCAAGTGGCCAGTTAAAGTAGAGTTCCATAATTTTCAATTTAAATCAAATAGGTCCAACATAAAAATTAAGTATTTGGAGATAACTATTAAATGCTCATCCCCTTTTAATTTAGAAAATCTTAATTAAATGTATATTTTATATCTTATGTAAATGTTATTTAGAGGGTGTGGGCTATTTTTTTTCATGTAGGCCTATTTTTTATTGCATTCTTAAACGTTTCACAAAAATGGTCTATGGCAAAATGGGAGAAGGGGGTGCGCACCCCTCTAGTACGCCAATGGCCATACAAACCATATTTTATCAATTTAAATACCTTAATTACAATGCTTGGTTGTTGATTTATTTACAATATTCGATTTATACTGAATTATAACTCAAATATATTCATAATTAAAATAGATCAATTTTTATTTAGTATTAAATATTATCTAATTTAAAAGTAAAATTATTCGAAATTTCACATTGTAAATAGCCATCATCGAATAATGAGAGGAGAGGGGGCAAGCGTTCTTGGCAAAAAATTGAGGTTTAATAATATGAAAAGATTGTGGGAAGGGGGGGGGGAGGAATATAAATAAATATATTGGTGAAGAGGTTGGAAATTTACGAGAAGAATCTTTAAATAATTTTTTTTTCCAGACAAAGTAAATGTTATGTCATACCAATAAGAATGTATTTTCCTCTATATACACTAATTCTCTTATACAAATAGATCACAATTTTCAATTTATGTTTAGAGTTAAAGTGCTACATTTTTCGACTTGTCTTGTCTTTTATGCTCATTTATGCTTATTTTAATGTTACCAGTTTGGCTAACATAAACCTTACCGCATTCACGAGGCATTGTTACAAATTTTTAACCTAAATTATGTATAAATTAAATTATACTTATCAACGCAGAAATCATTAGGTCCACGAAGTATTTGTGAACACAATCTTGCTACCTATGAAAATTTTTACAATTAAAATATAAGATTTGTTGTAAATAAATTGAAGGATTATTAAAATATATATTATGATAATTACTTGATCTGCTAGGAATATCAAAAAAATATAGTTTATTTATTATACCTGAAAAATATAAGCACTATTTAAAAAGATTAAAACTAAATTTACCAAAATAAAATACAGCTAAAAAAAAAGATAAAAGGTGGTAAATAATATATTTGACCAGAAGACCTAGTTGTTTAATTATAGAGAAAAAAAAATTAAATGCACATTTAAAAAATTTAAAATTTAAATTTGAGCAAAATCTCAATGCCTCCTTTTTCTGTATTTTTTTTATGCAACTTAATAAGGAGCATGGAAGTGCAAGCATATAGTATTTACTTTCATTGTTTAGGTGATATTTGTCGCCCGATCCTAATAGCCCATAATCTAGTTCTTCTTCATAGTCTGATAAATAGAAATTAAAAAGAAAAATCATAAAAAAACTGTGTCAAACGTATAGTAACAATTAATAATTTGCAATGTAATAAAAAAAATTTAAATTTTTTCAAAAAACACCATGACTTTTTAATTTACATTTTGATATTTTCACTTGGAGCACAACATTCCTTTTTTATTTTCTTTCCACGAAGAAGAGATTTATATTCTCTGAAAATTGATTATATTTAAATTATTTTTTTTGTTCACATTATTCTTCCGGATAACCATATATATTCTATAATAACTCTGATATCGTCCTACATGGGCAACTTTTGAATATTGTTAGTAATATATTCGTGTCTCTTTACATGCTTTGCCATGTTGCCAACATTATGGAAAACAAAATGTTTTACTAAATGATTAATAAAAAATTGGAATCTTTTTTTTTAAGAAAAGTTAGAATGTTTGTTTGCTTATGTAATTAAAAACAAAATGTGTTTTTAAAATATATGTAATTTTCTTTTTTTCTAAAGCTTTCTGCCTCTTTAAGGCTGTAAGCTTTTTTAGGGTTTTACTCAATGCTATCCTTTCTAGAGAATTTGTTATATATAAGATTTCATATGCAAATAAAAAATATTACACAATTATCAAAAAAAAACTGGAAGGTGGGATAGGGGTTTAACTTGCATAATTTATAAAAAAAAACTTTTGTTTAACACTAAAATCTAGATAATAATGCTTAAAATAAAATCAATTGTTTAAGGGCACGTTCAAAGTGAGTTTTTACTTTCGTAATTAAAAATTCTGAAAATTTTAAAAATTTTATATTTTCTTTTTTAAAATTTTTTATTTTAGAAATAGAATTTTATGTGCTTAAACTAAGTTTGGCAAAAATTTGTTACAATATAAATTTAAAAAAAAATTTCGGGAAAACAAAAACTTATCTTGCACGTGTCCTAAACCCCAGGAACGAAATACCAAATAATTGTAGCCACAATAAAATATTTTTTAAATAATATGTTTTTTTATTAACTTCAGTATATCAGGATCTAATTTATGGTTCAAAAGGGGCGAGAATTAATACAAAAATTCTTAAATACTGGTTTTCCCTCAAAGCAGGAGACATAAGTGCCAGACCTTTAATATTTAAAAATAAAGTTTTAACATGATATATATGCTTTTTTAAAAATTGACGATAAACTTTATTAAGTTTAATTGAATGCCCCTGCCAATATTTTTTTAATACATTTTTATCTTTCATTCTTTGTAATTTTTTAAATAAATATATACCTAATTCATTGCATTCGCAAATTTGGCAATTTTTGTCATCTAATTCATATCTTTCACATGAGAGGTTGCAGTCTTCAAAAGGTTTGCACAATGCTAATTTTATAAATAAAATATTGCTTGGTAATTGATTTAAGCAACCCGCGCCAAGTATGGTGGGCTACATACGCACCTCATAACATCCTAATTAGAGAGCAAAAATATTCTTCAGGGGTAACCTATAATTTTTTGAACAAGTTATTTTATTAGACAGCAAATTATTTATTAATTCTATTCATTTTGTATTTAAAAATTAGAAAAAATGGAAACATAACATTGCATGTTTTTAAATATTTTAAAATATAGATTCCTAATACTTGACCTGCGACAGGTAGGGTATAAAAATTGCTTACCAACTTTGTTTTTTATTGTTTAGAGTAAATTTTGATATTTAAAAGATTTATTTATAAGATAACCAGCATTAATATATTATAATAATAATTAACAATGTTAAATATAATTAATAAATTATAAACAGGAAATATAATGTATGTATTATATGAGAGAAGTAATTAAAATAATTTAAAAATAAATAAAAATATTATATTTACTAAATTTTAGAATCCTCTGGCCATGTATTATTAAAAAGAAAATAATTATTTTTCATAATTTCTATTTCAATTTTTTGCCACACTATCGGTGAGAGTCTTGCATTTGCTGCAAATGTAAGTTGTAATAAAGATTCCTAAAAGCAAATACAAAGCATATTGAAACGCTTCGTTAGGAAGTAATTGATAGATTAAAATGTGCTTTTACTGGTATATTCTTATAAAAGTCAAACATTGTCAAATTTATTGTGGAAAAAATTCTTCTAGCGACCTTATTGGTAAATTATTTTAGTTGCATTTATCCTATCATTTTTATAATTGAAATTAAACTGCTCACATCCAAAAAAATTATAATCCATGTCAGATGACTTTTGTTGTAACTAGCTATTTTAATTGCGTGGTGTCGTAATAAGCTGGGTTAGTCCAAAAATTAATTCTACTCCAGGATCTTTTCAAATGCAGTTAGGCCTTGATTGTTACAATAAAAGCCTTTAGGGGTAGTTTCTCAAGTATATTTACTTCATAAAATTATAGAATTTGCTGCTTGTTTGAGCTTTTGATCCACAAAATCCCAATTAATAAAAAAAAAAAAAAAAAAAAAATATTTGGCTTTAAAAAAAAAAAAAAAACACTATAACAGAGTGACCGCGCCCTATTTTTTTGGTGATTTCACTAAAAATGGTAGGCGGTGACGTGAAGTCAATAGGGTTAAGTGCGTCTCTCCACCATTACCATAATATCCATTGAAATGAAACAACATTCTCCAGAAAATTGCATGCTGACTTAACAACCCTTGCAAAAGTCTAAGGCCTAAGCCATTTACTGCAAAGATGCCCCCTTGCCCTACATTTCTTGAGACAACGTCCCCTTTATTGCATAGCCTTTCCTGTCGGATAGTAGCACTTAAACTAGAAAACAAGCTAAAATTTTGGGCCAACAAGAAAATATTTAATTCTTTTGAAAATTTAAGACCGATAAAAAAGCCTTTGACTTTTGTAATCTTTAAGTTGAACGACCAATAAGCCAAAAAATGGGCCTTTTTCCAGCTCTGCTCCATATGCACCAAAACATGGAAGGAAAAATATTAGAACAAAATATTTTCTCATGTGTCTAGATCGGTGATAAACGGTAACTTCCACTCAACTTTTACACAAAACATTGTCGTGATTTATAGATGCCATGTCTTAAAATTAAGATATATAAAATTTAGAGACATTTTGAAATAACCACGAAATGTATTTTACCAAAATAAAAAATAAAGAAACTTTGATTTTTAATTTGATATCCATTTAATGCATTTAAAGAATAATATAATAATAAAATGGAATAAGATATTAAATACATCAAACTAGATAAATAATTTAAATGATTTCAATATATAAATACAATTTTATTTGTTAGAGGAATTTTTTCCAGTAAATGATACTATTTTAGCTAGAGTTTTGTAGTTAGATATACAAATCGAATAGGAAATAACCAACACACACAGGTCAACAATATTCGTTGGTGTTAGAAAATAATGAACGTGATTGCAATATACATGATAACCTTACCTCAACTTTTAAGTTTCGAACAGGGCCCACCAGATCCTGCCTGTACCATCAAAAATATTGCAAGGTTTGGCAAATTCTGTTTAACCTAAGGGCACGTGCAAAGTGAGTTTTTTTTTGTAAAATTTTGAAAATTCTAAAAATTTTAAAAATTTATTTTTTTTTCAAAATTTTTTCAAAAATATTTTACTTCAGAAAAAGCATTTTATGTGCATATAATAAATTTGGCAACTTTTTAAAAAATTGCGTTTTATTCCAAAATATTTTTCAAAATTTTGAAAATTTTACGAAAATAAAAACTCACTTTGCACGTGCCCTTAAGTAAAGATTTAAAAAATGTCGATATAATATATTGAACGTTTCTATTTTTAATTTAAAATAATAAGAACCAAAATTCTGTAAAGCTTTTACATTAATATAAGGCTATATAGAATAACTTGCACCTCATTAGTTTTGAATTCTTAGTAAAAATGTTTAAGTGTAGAAGCAAAATTAAAAAAAAATTTTTTTTATATTATTATTACTCCTTCATTATTACAGTTATTTTCAAAACTCAAAAAACTGACAAATTATCGTGACAATATATTGTAGGTAATTACTTTTTTCCATCCAAAAATTGAAAATTATAATTCACTTTATTTGAGTATTAAATTCTTCCTCCAAATCTATTCAATAATTGTCTTAATTCTTAATTTAGAATAGATCATATGTGGTAATAAAATGCTAAATAATGAAAGTTGCGCATTAATTTAAATCCAATGAATATAGATTTCCATTAAATTTTTCTTTTTCGTTCGTTATATTATTTTTCTAATTACTTATAAAATAATGGAACATATAATCGTATATTACACAGGTCGATGTATGAAAAACACAGGGGGGTAATTTCCATAATGGAAACTTTGGAAAGCGGTATTATATAATATAATACCGCTTTCCAAAGTTTTTTCCTCTACGGGTTTATTCTTTGGTATATATAGAAAAAATGGCCAAATTTGACCGAATTGATTAATTTTACAATTTCGAGGTTACTTAGAAAAAACTTCAGAAATTCTTTGCATATCAAACGGTAGGTTTGTAAAAAAAATAAACGCAAAACTAAAAATAGCAAAATCGCAAAGTAATAAATCATTTTTGACGAGAAATTTTTTTCCCATTTTCTTGGCATATGTAGGTGTTTTGTGTATTTCTTTGTTGTTAAGTATTTATTGTGGGATATTGCTTGTCAGAAAAGACAAAAAAAATTTTTATTTTTGGCATTTGTCGAGTATTTCTTTGATGTTTTGATTAATTTTTGAGGGATTGTGCATTTTGAGATTTGTCTTTTAAGACAATTTTTTTTTGTTTTTTCTTATCAGTTTTTTATTTATTTCTTTGATTCAGACATTTTACTTTTTGTGGTCACTTATTAACATTGTTTTTTACCGGGTGGTTATTTCTAGATTTATTTATCATGCTTATGCATTTTTAACGAAGGTTGAAGCAAAACTACCAGGAAACATTATGCATTGATTTTTGTAATTAGAGAATCAGGACCATAACCGAAAGGAGGCAAAATTAAAAACAAACCCTTCTACCAGAAATTAATAATTATGCTTTAACATCCCATCTGTTTTGTCAGGGTGTAAATTTCTTATTTGACCTTAAATAGTCTATAACTAGATTTAAGGTTACCCCAAAACTCGAAAGAGTAGATTTATTGATATTGAATAAGCCAAAAAACGCAAAATCCCCTTAAAAGCGAACTTTTACCTTATACATCAAGATACACCATATTAATCAATATATTTTCTGAAGAAATACTGAATCGTCCAAAAAACTCAAAATATCCAAAAAGCGGCAAAATTTTACGTAAAAGCATCAAAGAGACATTATAACTTAATTATTTTTAAAAAAAATTGTCTATAAAAATAGTGAATTGACCAAAAAACGCAAAAACATCGAATAGAGGCAAATTTTTAGAGAAGCCATATTCATCAATTAAAATGTCAAAAAATTTTTTTATATGAAAAGCAAAATCCATAAAGCAAAAAACTAAAAAAGCAAAATTCCTTAAAAAATACTTGAAAAGGGGAATACATAATACTGACAAATGTCAAAAAAACAAAATAAAAATTATGTCTGAAATGCAATATACCAATAGGCGAAATCCTTTAAAAATTACTTAAAACATTAAGAAATACATAAAACACCGACAAATGCCAAACAAAAAAAATTTTGTTTATGCAAAATCCCTAAAATCAACCCCAAAAATTATTTTATACAATAAGAAACACCTGATGTCAAATAAAAAAAAATATTGTCTGAATAAAATTTTAAAAAGCAAAATCCGTAAAAATTACGAAAAATTAATTAAAACTTCAAAGAAATACATAAAACATCTACAAATGCCAACATAAAAATGTCTCAAAAATTACTCAAACAATATATCAAACACCGACTAATGCCAAAAAAACAAAAAAGAATTGTCTGAAAAGCAAAATACCAAAAAGCAACTCACAAAAATTACTTAAAACATGAAATACATAAAACACCGACGAAAAATATTTCCTGCAAAAAATGATTTACTTCAAAATTTTGCTTTTTGGTATTTTGCTTTTTTAGATTTTGTTTTTGGAGGGATGTTTTTTAAACCTACTCCAACATAAATTTTTAATCATTGACTCAAGATTGTAATGAATAGGAAAATATTTGTAATTTTGCGCTAGTTTTTTTGTAATTTAAACCCTGGCCGCTTAAAATTAGTGTTTGGTAAAATTCTAGGGATTTCTAATTAATCAAATGTGTTTTAATAGTTCTATTTAACCGTGAGTTATGTGGTTTTACACGTAATGGTAGAAAAAATAAGTATAAAGGCATAGTCTTTTATGGCTAAACAAAATTTTTTTTAGGCATACCCTAAACGTCAAAATTACTTTAATTCATATTTTTTAATATTAGCCGTTAAATAAAAAAAAATGATTAAAAAAAAATTTTACATTAAAAAATGAGAACTAATGTATTTGGTCGTTTTAGGATTGGCCTAACTAAAAAATTTGCAAAAAAATTATTTTTTTTTACAATTTTAGAATTAGTATTAGCGGCAGCCAGGGCTACAACTATTATCGTTTTGGGTTATGCACAACAAAGAACTTTATAAATTTTTTCAAAGTTTTTAAAATTTATAATTCTCAAATTTTTTTTTACAAGCCACCTGATTGGAGTGTCTCTGCTCTAAAAAGCAAAATGGCGCACATTATAAGTCGGCAATTATATTTTTTACTAAATTAATTAGTTTACATATTTCATATATGATGATGGTAGACTATAAAATAATTTTAGAGGATGATAGTTCCTGAACCAAAAAAAATCACAGATGTTGTACAGCACAGATATTGTACAAAATGACGTAATATATTTATATAAGAGTTTTATGTACCCAGCCACCTTGATGTTAATTCATTGCGCTCAATTTTTTTTCTCAAAATACACCAGCCGCAGCACATCATCTATATGAATGAGCCCATATTTATACGCCATGCCATAAATTTTGAAGAAGCTTATCATAATGCAAAAATCTTACGTAAACTTTCTTAACTTTACTCATTTTCATCTTGCTCGATTTTGTTCAACAAATTTTAATTGGTCTTTTACGCATCTTAGAAGTCAAAATGGTCAAAAAATCAAAGCCTGGAGAGAACAACCAAACGATACAGTTGCTCCAATTAAAAGGGGTGATGTATATTATCCTTCAAGAACTCTTCCTATATATCCATACAAAAAGCGATATGGTCATGAAATGAATTATTTTAATGGTGGATTCTTACCAAGAGTTAAAAATTCCAAAAGGGTATGTCCTGGACCACAAAAAATATTTTCAGATCCCTGGTCATATGAAAAAGCATATTTCGGTAGAAATGATTACATAGATATCTTGGGTGATACAAGGCTAGAGCATGTGGATTTGATTGATAAAGGGCCTTATTGGGTAAGAGGTGTTCCTAGGAAATGGAATGAACTTCAGTGGCTCATTAGAAGAAATAAATACGAAGGTAATGACTTGAAGGAGGATCAACCAGAAAGATATCGATTAATGGTGTCAAGAATTCAATACTTATATAAATACTACAATGTTAAATTGGCTGGTAGGGAAGGCAAATATAAAAGAAGATATAGATAACAAGTTTTAGATAAATATTTTATAGTTTTTTATATGTACCATTTTATATAAAAGTTGCATAATAAACTTTTATGTGCAAAATAACAAAAAATATTTTTTATATAAAAATCAATTACCAGGGGTTTAAGCCTTCCTTGCATTTGCTAAATGGCCCGGCCCTACTGCTGTATTATCAATAAATAAATTAATGCCTTTTTATATGTTTTAATTAGTCATGAGGGTATTTGGGCCTTTCAAAAATAAACTTTGCATTTTAATAATAGTTATGTATCATTGACTAAGCAAATGTTCATCATTTTAAATATTGTCTTGTGCCTCTTGTTATCTTTCTGCCAACACCTTATCTATCAACTCTATAACCAATTATCATACAAAAATAATTATATCTCTTTGGTAGTAAGTAATGAGGCTAATCTATCTTTTAACTCTCCTGATTGGGTACCCATTAAAATTAATTAGTCAAATTAAGGTTATTTTTAAATTACTTAGGACTAGAACAAACTAGGAAATTTATTAAGATTAACCACTCATTATTTTTTATCTGCATTTTGCAACATTAATTAAAATTTTTAATTCATGATAATTAATAATTAGGCATCAATTATTTTCATAAAATGGCATTTGGAAATATAAGAACCTTTTGCCAGCGGTGATCTTAAAGTTTTTACAAAAAGCAGTGTGTCATTATTTGACTTATATTCAATTCTTATACACAGTATAATCAATCCTTTACAAAAAGATTTTATGTTATGGTGCCAGGAGAATTATCATGTTTTTATGGGATGGTAAAAAATTGATTATTAGGATTTGAAAATTGTTCAGCTCATTGCCCGTTTTAATATTTAAGGTATTTTTTTACGTTATAGAAATCCAATCGTAATCCGAAAATCCACCTTAATCAGTTTTGGGTCGGCCTGCCCGAAAAACGGGTCATACCTAGATTGGTGAAGGGTATTACCAGCCCCGCTAGGTTTAATATCTCATTTTGCCATACTTTTTTTTAGTAGCAAGGACTAAAATTGATAAATTTATTATCACATGTACTACTATTAAACTCTGTACTTTACTGATTATTTGAAGTAAAAAATTTATAGACTAGTTAAAAATCTAGGTCCTATGGGCCAGGCCTTATTTGTATATGCCGGGCAGGGCCAGTATCACGGCCCCGTTCGAACTCCATTACCTATCATTTTGCAAACGTAGTGTAATTAGTTTAGACCTTAAAATAGATATATCAATTTGTAACACAAATAAAACATGTTTTGGCCTATTTTATAATCATTTTTTTTGATGAATTTATACATATTTAAAAATAAAATTTGAATCGATTTTAACAAGCCGGGCAGTTCATTACACGAATCTGTTATTTTACAATTTAAAACATTTGCAAAATAAAGGAACACCTGATTTCCAAGAGTATTTTATGTCCTTTGTTTGGCGTTCGCTAAATTGTTAAGCCAATATCACTTGCAAATACTTTTTATTTTTTATTTAATAAATTTGTTGAAAACTTAAAAAACGAAAGTGGTAATTTTAATAATTGTTGTAAATAAATTTGGCCAACCATTTATATTTTTAACATAATTTGTGCAAATGAAAAGCGAATGTAGACGAATACTCATATTTAAAAAAAGCTGCTGAAATTTAAAATAGGTTTTGGACGAGATTGAGAAAAACTCTAAATAAGTTTAAAAAAGATGCAAAATTTTTTCATAAGTTCATCGTTACATCGACCGAAAGTCAAAATTTGTCCATATACGTTATGGACTTTAATTGCTAAATTAATAATTTTTTTAGAATATTAAAAATAAATAATTTTCGACATATAGTATGTAATAAAACCCTAAAACCTCGGCAAAAAATAATTATAACTCATAAATTTAGAAACTTTGAAAAATAATGTCTAAGTATCATAATTATTGTTATGTATTTTGAGATAAATTTTTGTTCAAAAATAACACGAGTAGTCTAAAATTTATTAGATTATACCTAAACACGTAAGAATAAAAAATAATTATTTGAACGCGCCTAAAACAATGTAAACAACAATTACTATCAAAATAATTCGGTGAAATTCATACACCTTACAGCCTACAAATATAAAAATTTAACTTACAATACATTTACATTTTATATATTTATATTTTTTCTATATACAATATCAAGTTATAATTTTTCTAATCCATGTTAATCTAAATGACATTGAGGCGATATGTTACAGTTAGGGGTGTAAAATATTTATACGGTAGACCCAAATTTTATTTTAAATGTTCGACTGTGCTTATAATCTCATTATTGATTATATGGCAAATCCGGTTGCCGACATCATTGATAGGGTCTTTGCGTAGCAAACTAGATGCCCAAATATTCAGGTCGCAACATAACACGATTATAAAACCTATCGACGGGCAATACATCAATTATTCTACTACCACTGGGCTCAATTTTTCATTTAAAAATGTTGAAAAAATTTTAAACGTTTATGATTCGAGAAATCATGTTGATGCCACTTCCCGTAATATCAATGTTAAAACTTCTCCTCCAGCAAATTCAAGCCGCCTTCCTATATGCGTCGTACAACGCGTTGATACACCCAATATGACTCGTGTCCTTGACAAAGTGGTACATCCATCGAAAATGGTGCCTTTTAATGGTCCTATTCGAGTTAGTGAATCAGTGGAAGATAACTCAACCATCAATATATCTATACACATTGATTTTAATAGATCAAGGTCTGGTGGCCCTATACATAAATGTAGCTATTGTTGGTTTACCAGAGATGAACAATCTCAATTGCCTGACAAAAAAAATAGATACAGCAAACTCCGTGAAATTATATCTCACACGGAACACCATATTCACGTATCGACGAATGAAAATAATAGTTCAGAGAATGCTTGGAACGAAATTTTGTCGTTTTTTAGCTCGGGTGCTGGACCTACTAACTTCGATATTTATATGACTGTGATTTGTTTTAGTGAGCATAATGTTATTATTGCCCGCAGTTTGCAATATTTTCCGCGTTTAAGTTTGCTTTTCTACCGATATTTTAAAGGGCCGAATCTTAAAATAATTGCAGATCAGAAGAAGCCAATGAATATTCTTGTGTTGGGGATTGATTCAACCTCAAAAATTAATTTTCGACGTGGCTTGGTAGGCTTAACCAAATGGTTCGCTGACAATAACTTGGGTGTATCGATTGATTACGAAAACTTTATTAAAGTTGGGCACAATACTCTGCCCAACCTATACCCTTTGTTAACGGGACAGGCCTACCAAGAAGAGTTTGGAACGAGCTTCCAAGACAATTATAATTTTATATGGAAACATTACAAAAAACAAAATTACGCAACTATCTATATGGAAGATTGTGCAGCCTACAATACGTTTAGCTATTATGTTACGGGCTTCAAAAACGCCCCAACCGATTTTTATTACAGACCCTTTGCTCTCGAATACAGTCATTTAAACGACAATCATCGCCGGATGATGCAAAGTGATACTCAGTCCTTGTTGAGTTATTCGAGCGAACTAATCATTGCATTAAACCGAGAACCTCAACCCTTTTTTAGTTTCCAGTTTTTGACTCAGCACACGCACGATTCTATGGATGGCATATACGACCTCGAACCGTTGTTAATTACGTATTTCAAGGAATTGCACAATAATGGCGTGCTTGATAACACGTTAGTTGTCATGTTTGGGGATCACGGTTTTCGTATGGGGACTTTCCGGGCAACATATGCAGGTATTAGAGAAGGCTGTGTACTTATTTTATAATATCTAATAGTTATGGAATCGGTTCAACAATGACCAACATTCCTGTCTTACATGCGGAAAGTCATGGGTTCAAATTTGTGCATAGCGTCTTTACGGAAATAACACATGTGCCACCATTTTGAAGCTGCTGATTAGCCTACTAAATAGGCCCTAAACTGCCTAAAATAAGATTTAGGCTAAAAACTTAGGTCACCGACGTGCGAGCAAATCTTACCATGGGTGCTCTAAACGAGTACGGCGCCCCTATGTGGGGATATGGGGGAAACCTCAAACCCTGTTGTTTAATAGGTTTGGTGTTTACTAGGGCCGTCAAATTGTACTAGGGTATTTGTAGTGGTAATTTGAGAGTTTTTTGTGTATATTTGCATAAATACTTTTTTCTTAAAAATCAAATAAATATAGTAAATTAGTAGCCTTTACCGAATTAATCTACATTCTATTAAAAAAAAATTTTTTTTTAAATTTTTCGTTAAAATATAGCATATAATAAATACAATATATATTAAAATCAAAAATTTTTCTTTATTTCTTATTTATCGACAAGACCCAATGAATAGAGATACGGTATCAACATTAACTGGCATTTCTGTTATCGCCTTTGTTTTCCACAACGTGGTTGTTTTTGATTTAATATTCGTTTTTGTTTTCACCGGTTTTTGTTTTTGACATCATTATTTGTTTTTGTATTTAAATGGGAAAAATGTGTTTTTTGATAAACATCATACCAACGTTAATTAATTTATTGTATACTGCGAATTGTATAAACATTATTATTATGAGATAGTTATGTTATAATATCTTATAGTGCTGGCCACTATAAATTGGCGTAATAAAATGGTCAAGGTTACATATATTAGGCCAGCAACCACTATATTACTGATCGTGGTCACTAATAAATAAATCATGATCAAAATTAAATGGCCAAGATAATGATTTCATATAAACATTACTATGTTATGTGACCATTTACCCACAACATAGTGATTATCATGAAAATATGATCTTGGCCATTTAATTGTGGTGATCTATTTATTTGTGACCACGATCAAATATATTGTGGTCAATGGCCACATTAAATGTGACCATGATCATTTTTTTGACACTGGCTAATTTTTAGTGGCCAGCATTAGCACTGTAAATGATTTTTTTTTAATATTTAAAACGATGAAATTTCCTATCTATTGAAACGCGTTTTTTAGGCGTTCTATCAATGGCGCCAAGGCAATAATGCAAAATGGCTTTATACAACAATGTTTAATATTTAATTATTGGAAGTAAAAAATGATAATAGGCATGTCTTAAATTTTGCATAGCTGTAAAGCTCATTTAAAGAAAGTCTTTCATAATTTTTTTCTCTTTTCATATTTTAAATTTGTTTTTAATGTTGTTTAAGCTCCCGTAAATATTTTATAATTCCTCTAAATTATCCATTTCTGGGCTTATAAAATTGCAAAAAAGGGATAAATTCTAAACATGTAAAAACATTACGTTCTTTCCCGCTAATAAATACTATTGATGTAACGTGCCTAAAAAAAATGTGAAAATAGGAAAAATGCAACTATATTTGTTTAATAGTCCCGATAAATTTAGGGCTTAGCTTGTTGTTGTTGTTTTTTACCACGCGGGTTTAGCCTAAAAGGTGTAGATAGTCCAGGTAGCATATATCATATATTTCGTAAAAATTTTCTTCGACATTTTCTCGATGGCGTTTAATTATGCCACCATTGACTTGGGTAAGAAGCGGTTTCAATAAAGTATAAAATAAAATTATCCTAGATCTGGGAAAGTGACCGATTAACTATTTTTGAGTAAAGCCCTAAAATGCATTGATCATCGCTGCAAATATAATTGTAGAGCAAAAGTTTATTGTGGAAACACAGTTTAACAAATATCAATGTAAAGAAAAATAATTTAATGAAAACATAAAAGCATATATTCCCGTGATGGCTATCTCATTTACAATCGTTTTTCTTGGTATCTTCCGCCTTTGGCTCCTTAGATCCGTCCATAAAAAAATGGCCTTTTTGATATAACCTTAAAAAGAAAAATTTAAGTATCTTTTTTTTATAAAAATCCCTTGTAACTTATATTTATCATCACAAATAATGAGAAATAAATTATATAAATAAAAAATTAATATGAGTAGCTCTTACATCAGCATTTAGATAATACAAATAATTTTGCGTCCAAACTTAAAAACGACACGATATATTATCAGTTTTTATTATACATATTTTAAGTATGAATTAACAGTTTAGATGCGAATATGCATAAAAAAATTGATTTATTTTTGTTTTTGAATTTTTTTTGTTTTTTTTACCTTTTTTTCTATGTTTATCTAACTAAGTTTGATTAAAACGGTAAACGCAGCGTCTCCTACTCCCAAAATTCCAATGACGAGCTACCCCCATGGGTAAAAATATACACCGGGGTAACACCCCCCCCCCCCCCCCCCCCCATTGTTTTCTTAATTATAAAAAGGTGCTCTTTTTTTATCAACTAACGATAAATAAAGATAATATTTATTTAGTAAAAAAATTATTAAAAATTGTACGAAAACATATATATGGATAAAATGTAAAATTATTATGACTAAAATTAATTAAAATGATTGTTTAATGTGCTACCACGTAAATATTTAAAAGTTAAAAAAGTAATTGATTGCAACAATAAATCTTGATTAAGATTACAATAGGACTAGTTAGAGTAAATTATTGAAATTTGGATATAATTATATTTAAAATATTTAATTGTATCATTATCTAATTCTAACAAAATATCCTCTTCGGACTTTAACAATATTAAATTGTGTAAAAACTTATTTTCCATTTTGTTGCGAAGATAAGTTTTAGTTAATTTAATCTTGCTCATGGAACGTTCAGCGCTGCAGCTCGTGATAGTTAATGAAAGCAGGATATTATTGAGTAATAAAACATATGTAAAATAAATTTGAAAAATAATATTAAACGTAATTTGAGCTTATAGTAAAGCATCGAGTTAATTATATTTAATAAATTTTAAAAATAAAAACATATGTAAAATAAATAAGAAAAACAACAAAATATTTAAATTAATTGAAGTTTATTGGACGGCAATAAATCAATAAAACAATTAAATAAATTTTAAAAATAACAAAAAATTCAATATATATTGCTGGTCAAGGGGGTCTTTTTCCTCATTTACCCCCCCCCCCCCCCCCCCCCCCCCCATTGTTATACCTACCCCCCATGAACAACCTACCTCCCACGGCCAATTTTTATGAGCCATGCTCGTCATACCCCCCTTCCCGGATTAGGAGACGCTGGGTAAACGTATTTGAAAATCTCTAAGAGGGCAGGTTTGATTTCTGAATTAAATCATAACTCTTAAAATTTTGTTGATCTGTGCTATAAGCGCCAAGTGTCTCGTGCATTGAGGACTATTACACCTGGATTAAGATAACTGATTTTAGGGGCACTTTTTACACGTCTAATCAAAACGTGCCAAAATTAAAAAAACGATATCAACCCTTCGCCATAACTGTGCTGGCTTTTTGACAACTACTATTTTTTCGTTTTTAGAACATATTAAAAGATTTTATATCTAAAATTTTTTTTACAGTTTTGAAGGAAAAGATTTAATTATTAATCCGAATTGCTAGTGCTACAAAATCAAAAAAAAGATTAAGTGCGGTTTAAAATTAATTGGGCCGACGATGGAGCACCAGGCCCGATTCTAGCTTTTCCCTTTTAGGGGGGCAAAAAAAACTCGTGGGGGGGCAAAAAAAAATTTTTGCCGCCTTCGGCGGCAAAATTGGCTGTGACCTTCGGTCACGGCAAATATACATGTACAACAATAGAATCCATCAAAATTTTTTAACAAATTAATAGTAATTTATTATATTCTTAAATTAAAAAAAATGAGTTTATAAATTGAATATGTGAATTAAAATTAATTGCTTTCACTAAAATCAATTGTTTAAAAAGATATGAGATTTGAATTAAATGTAAGTATAATTTTATCATTTGGTATCATTGCGCAGAAAATTAAAAATATGATATATATGAATGATAAAAATGAATTATATAAAACTTTGGATTTTAGAAAATGAAAAGTAAAATAAGTTTGATTATCATAAAAACAAAATAAGTATGCTAATTTGGAAGAATATATATGAAAATACACTGATTATATATAACTAGTTATTAATATTAGGGTAAAAAACTAAATAAAACATGAACATAAACGTTAAATGCGCATAAAAAAGTTTGCAACCATGTTAAAATAGTAAGCAATAATTAGCTGATTATGAGCAGTGTATTGTATTGATCAAACTATTTTATCTTAGAGGATTTTAATAATTACATTATTCATCAAAATTCAACGTCCCTAGTTAATGATTTTTCGTGTTCTAAAAGAACCAAATCACCTTTAAGTAGGTCACTACTTGTCAGCCGTTATTATTCTTCTTAAAGAAGAAAATGTGGCCTCACAACTCGACGTTGAAGAGCCAATTTACAAATTATAGGAAAAATGTTAAATAGATTAGAAAACGCATCATTGTAATCATATAAAAATTTAACAAAATAAATAGTAACACATTCTTTGTAATTAATAAGTTTCTTTTTAAAAAATTTTTGGCTATTTGAATTTCTTTAGATAATGAATTTTTATCAATATTACTTATTTTTAAAAGAGGCTCTAATTTATTTATATCTAAAATAAAGGTTAATCAAATTTATAAAGGGAATCTAAAGATTTTAAACAACTATTATCGGTAAAAAATCTATTATCAAAATATAAATAAATCAATAATATTAAAATAAATATTTTTTACTTCATCATTAATATTTAAAATATTTTCAAACTTATGAGTAGAAAATAAATAAAAATCAGAAAAATCTTTAGGTTTAGTTTTTCTTTTATCCATAGATAAATTATTGTCATTTAAACAAATATTAATATCTAAACAATTTTTATAAATCTTCAAATGTATTTTTATTTCTTAATTGTTTAATTTCTAACAAACAATGGTGTATTAAATCAGAAGGTTTAGAAATATAAATCGTTCTGCATTAAAATCGATCTTTAATTATTTTTAATAAATAAAATAATTTTTCAATTACAAAAAAATAAATATATTATAAATATGGTCAAAAAACCCCGATTCGGCCCTGTGACCTGAAGATATAAAAGTTTTTTTATTTTTAATTTTTAAAAGAGTATTAAATATTTCTGTGTAATTTTAAAAAAAAACAATGGGCAGGTAGTAACCACACCACCAATGGTGCAACAGCCGGGGTATGGTCCCGCATTCAATAACTACCTTGATTGCATCATGTTTAAAAAATTTATGAAGGGAAGAAAAATTATCAAAAAAATCTTTCCCTTCACTTATAATAAGACAATCTTGTACAACAAAATGCAATCGGTGGTTAAAGCAGTGAATATACGGGACATGGTGTCCAGCTATTTTGAGAAATACTTGAACACCATTTTTTTCCCGGGCATTACGTTCGCCCCATCGTAGCATTGTGCGATCAGGTTCTTTGGTTCTAGATTATCTAACAATTGTTGTTAACTGAGAAAATTTCTTAGGCATCAGATTTATGAATTGGTTTCACAAATATTAAGCTTTCTGTAAAATCAAATTTTTATATATATTTCTGTCAGTTTGATCTTTCTTGCGGACGAGAAGTATTAATGAATAAAAACACTATTATAAAAAGTAAATATTTTAAAGATAATATTTATTAAATATTTTTGACGGAGCAAATTTAATTATATTATGTGGAAGAAATAAAATTACTATGTATTTTTGGGGGGGGCAAATTCAATTTTTTTTGGGGGGGGGGGGGCAAACATATAATTACTATGTATTTTTGGGGGGGCAAATTCAATTATTTTGGGGGGGGGGCACTGCCCCCCCCCAAAAGGGGTCTAGAATCGTGCCTGTGGAGCACTGTCCTATTAAAAGCTATTATTTTTAATAAAATTAGCTTTAAATTTGCCAAATTAATTTACATGTATAGGCCTTAAAAGGGGCGTTTACTTAAAAGGTTATTAGCTAATCATTGTCAAATTTTTTTATATTTTTTATATTTTATAGGTATGTTTGAAGACATAAACCCGTTTTTATTCATCTCAATACCACATACCTTTCAGCAAGGCTACCCACAATATTTTAAATCTCTAATGGATAATCACAATTCCTTAATCTCAGTTTTCGATTTACATCAAACTATGCAACATTTTCCAGAATTATTTAACTCAACTGCAGCTAGTAAGATCATACCATTCTTATCTTCGAACATTAACAATAGTTCTCATAGTCTTTTTACTCCAATTTCAAATACCCGTACATGTAAGGCCGCGTCTATACCTAGCAAATACTGTCCTTGCAACCTCGTTCCCATATTCTCCAAATCAATTCCGCCAAATTTGACCCAATCACTTCCCGTGCATAAGCATTTACCATACACTGGGGCTTTTGAGCGACTAGCTAGCGGTGTAGTTGATCTCGTTCTTACTAAAATCAATACAGATCTGGAGCCGTATAAGAATTCATGCTTGTATCCCGTTACTCGGAAAGAAGTACTGGAAGTCTTTGTCTCTCTCGAATCCCCGTTTGACGATGACGGTTCACCCGCAACAATTCATTTGAGTGATTCTAAATTCGAAATAGCCTCAGGTGGCAAAACCAAAAAAATTAATGAATTTAGCATTCATATGGATGAGCGAATAAGCCGTAGCATGCAAACCCTCATTGTCATCTTTTCGACACAGCCTCCTTTTAATGCGATGTATGACGTTGCCATAGATTTGACCCATTTTGGAGTACAAAACTATTCCAAATTTAATAGTTCTCAATATATCAACTTAGGTAATAAACAACTTCAGGACACGAGCCTTATTAATAGCTCGATTATAATTGTTAGACGGACCATTACTCAATTGAATATCGCCTCAATCTATCGTGCAAATCAATATGGTTGGCATTCCAATTGTATACAAAATGAATACATAAAAACGCTGTGTTTTTGTCAAAATTTAAATAAAAAATTTGGATGAACCAGTGTTTCTTAAAATTAAAAATATTAGCTTCGACCTTAATGATGCTCAGTATCACCACCATGCCGGGGCATAATATTGACAAATGTATTTTATAAGTAAAATTTGTAAATGAATGTTTAATAAAATGATTTCCAACCAATTGATATCACAAGTATGGGAAATAGCCAGTTTTTTTTTCTTTTTAAATAAGATTACTACAAATATTTTTTTGAAAATAAAATTATTGCAATTTAAATAATGCTATCGAGGAATCCTTAATACGGAGAGCCATTCTCCATAATTCTTTAAATTAAGGCTATTCTTCAAAAATAGGCACAATGTCGTAAAACGCCTAGAATTTTGCCAGGTGCGTAAAGCATCTTTAGATGATTGACACAATAGGCGGAAAGAGTGCCCAGCTTATACAATTATTAAAGATAAGATGACTGCTTTATAATTATAAGTTTTCAATTAATATAGAGTAATTCGAAGTCCGAACTTGTAGATATCGGACCTTGAGCGCACACATTGTTATGTTCTACACATTAAGTTAAGCAACCTTGAGCCTGGTGTAGTGTAATGAGCCTTTGCAAACAAACCCAAAGTTGTGCATTTTTCTGACAGCCCAAGCCTATAAACTTAGGTCATTGGCGCGTGTTAAATCTCATTTAACTCTGCGGAGCCTGCTGTTGACTTAAAATTGGCCAAGCATTTATGGGTAAGCCGTCCCAGGGAAAAAAGTCTGGATAAAACTCCTATACCACAAGTTTTTTTTGTAAAAATTATATTTTGAGGAAAAGGGGTCAATATAGCTCACCACAATTAACTTCTAATAAATAGAATAGAAATTTCCAAAGGCGCTCCCCGTAGCTCTTACATCGATATTTTGGTTTAATGGCATGATTGCCACCCCAAACTATAGGACTCAATATATTATCAGATTTTAATAAAAAAATTTAAAGTATAATAGCTGTTTTAAATGCAAAAATATTTTTTTTTAATATTCATAGCTGGCTTAGTTTGATTAGTAAAAGTAAACGGATTGTAATATGCCTATGTTGGCAAGTCTGGTCTTTAAAGTTTTCTCGGGTATCTTAAAAATTTGTTGAATTGTGTTATCAAGATTTCAACATAAAACAAATTATTTTCTTTTATATAAACGGTCGAAGTCACAGAAATAATAATTGTTTAATTTTGCCATTTTTAAACTTCCTCGTTTATGTAGGGCAAAAAAAACATTGGATTTTTTCACTGCAATTTCCACGGAACCTTAAATTTTGTATAATTTGAGTCGTGTCTTTTATTGTGCGAGAATTTACGAAAGGGTTATAAACAATTTTAATGTTAATTTGAATTTCATTCATTCATTAAGTACAACGTTTAATTTATCTTATGCAATTTAATTTTTTTTATTTATTTGTGTTGTTCTAAACCCATATAGAGCCAGCCAAAGAAAATTTTTTAGAGGCTAATTAAAGATCCCACTAAAAGGCCCAAAAAGAAAAAAATGTACAATTTTTTTAAAAATTTTCGTTTTTTATAAAGGGATTTGTGGGCTTTATATTAATTACACAGGTCAACAAGTAATGGTAGAAAAGTGAATTTTATAAAAGCATAAAATAATAATACTCCATGATGACCTTATCTCATATAAAATCGTTTTTCTTAGTTATTTCCGGCTTCAGCTCCTTACATCCGTCGATATCAAAAAATGGCCTTTTTTGACCAAATTGACAGATCGAGAATACCCTAAATTTTTTTTCAATCCCTTGTAACTTACATTTATCATTTCAATAATGAGAATAAATTTTTTTATTTTGTACATTAGCATTTAGATAATACAAAATATTTCGCGTCTAATTCTAATGACCCGATTATTATCGGTTTTTAATAAAAGTTTTATTTGAAGTTTGAATTTAACATTTTAGCGGTTGCCAAAAAAAATTAATTTATTTTTTTTTTAAATTTTTTTTTGTTTTTTTGCCATTCTTTCTAAAATTATCAATGTTTAAGCTGACTAACTAAATTTGATGAGAAAAAATGATAAACGGATTTGAAATCCCCATTAATGACAGATTTATTTTTCCTAGTTAGCTAATAACTCTCAAAAATTCGTTGACATGTGTAATAATCATTTTCTTTTTTTTTTAAATTAAAAAATCAAGGGTTTAGCTTTATATTCTAATTTTTCATAAAATATTTGAAAAACAAAAATACAAGTTTAGCCAAAAAAATATTGGTTTTTCCAGCTCTGTTTTAAACCGCGAATGGGAGGGGGAGAAATTTGTAACGCGAATGCTATAATGGGGTCCATACGGACCCCAATTTTAATTTTTTTATAATTTTAAAATTTAAAGTTTTTAATTTTTTATCTTTTTTGATTGACTAATATAAGTTATTATCAATGAATATTGCAAATTTTATTTGACACAAAGTAGAAAAATCTGGAAAATTGAAATTTTTTATCTTTACATATAACATTAAATAAATTATGGCAATAAATTAAATGTATTCATATTAATTATTAAATCGTGTTTTTATGTCTAGTAGAACATATTTATGTTTTATAAAATATTTTGAAATAAACAATTATTTTTGGCTATTATTTATAAAAACTAGATATTTTAAAGAGAAAAAAAAATATTTTATAGCATTATGATACAGTACAAACATTTTATATACTTAATTGTAAGATTATTTATAAAAATTTTAGAATATAAGGTTGCAATTATTTAAGTTTAAACTTACATATAGGCAATAACATGGTTTTCAACAATGAAATTGAGAGGGTGGGGACCATATGAACCCCAATAGAATTTTTAATTTCTATACAAATTTTGTTTTACACATAGACCAAATTTTAAACTGTTTTGTTTATTATATATTTAAAAAGTGTCACAAAAATTTAGCCCATAATATATAATATATTTGAAGATATTTAAAATTCAAAATGTGCTGGGGTCAGTATGGACCCCACAGTGCTGCGGGTTAAAGAAAAATGAGGCTTTTTACTTTTTTTTTGCTTTGGAAATTTTTATCTAATATTTTTGGGCTTCCTTTTAAAAATACTAAAGGCTTTTTTCTTCCTTATTTGGCCCGAGAAAAAAGCCCATTTTTCCCATACCCACACTTCTTAGCTCTGAATTTGTGTTTCAGTTATAAATCCGTTTTGATAATCTAATAGTAAATTGCTACATATTTATTTTTAAAATCAGCTTTTAAAAACGAATCTTAATATGTTGCAGGCACGATTCTAGACCCCTTTTGGGGGGGCAGTGCCCCCCCAAAAGTTTTTGATTGCCCCCCCCCCAAAAATAATTAAATTTGCCCCCCCAAAAATACATAGTAATTTTATGTTTGCCCCCCCAAAAAAAATTGAATTTGCCCCCCCAAAAATACATGGTAATTTTATTTCTTCCCCATAATATATTTAAATTTGCTCCGTCAAAAATATCTAAAAATTATTATCTTATAAATATTTACTTTTTTTAAAAGTGTTTTTATTCATTAATACTTCTCATCCGCAAGAAAGATCAAACTAACACAGAAATATATAGAAAAATTGGATTTTACAGAAAGCTTTATATTTGTGAAAACAATTCATAAATCTGATGCCTAAGAAATTTTCTCACTTGTCATCAATCTTTTGTTAGAATATAATCAAGAACCAAAGAACCTGATCGCACAATGCTACGATGGGGCGAACCTAATGCCCGGGGAAAAGGTGGTGTTCAAGTATTTCTAAGCAAAATAGCTGCCATGTCCCGTATATTTACTGCTTTAACCACCGATTGCATCTTGTTGTAAAAGATTGTTTTGATATTTTAAGTGAAGGGAAAGATTTTTTTGATAATTTTTCTTCCCTTCATAAATTTTTTCAACATGATACAATCAAGGTAGTTAGCGAATGCGGGACTATAGCGCGGCTGCTGCCCCATTGGTGGTGTGGTCACTACCTGCCCATTGTTTTTTTTGTAAAAATTACACAAAAATATCTAAGACTCTTTTAAAAATTAAAAAACTTTTATATATTCAGGTCACAGGGCCGAATCGGGGTTTTTTGACCATATTTATAATCATCTATTTATTTTTTTGTATTAAATTGAAAAATTATTTTATTTATTAATAAAAAATATAGATCAATTTCAATGCAGAACGATTTATATTTCTAAAACTTCTGATTTAATACACCATTGTTTGTTAGAAATTAAACAATTAAGAAATAAAAATACATTTGAAGATTTATTCAAAAATTGTTTTGATATTAATACTTTTTTAACTGACAATAATTTATCTATGGATAAGAGAAAAACTAAACCTAAAGATTTTTCTGATTTTTATTTATTTTCTACTCATAAGTTGGAAAATATTTTAAATATTAATAATGAAGTAAAAAGTATTTATTTTAATATTATTGATTTCAGGCACGATTCTAGACCCCTTTTGGGGAAGGGGGGGGCAGTGCCCCCCCAAAAGTTTTTGATTGCCCCCCCAAAAATAATTGAATTTGCCCCCCCCCCCCCAAAAAAAAAAATACATAGTAATTTTATGTTTGCCCCCCCCAAAAAAAATTTAATTTGCCCCCCCCCCCCCCCCAAAAAAAATATATATAATTTTATTTCTTCCACATAATATAATTAAATTTGCTCCGTCAAAAATATCTAAAAATTGTAATCTTAAAAATATTTACCTTTTTTAAAAGTGTTTTTATTCATTGATACTTCTCATCCGCAAGAGAGATCAAACCAACACAGAAATAATAAAAAAAAATTGATTTTACATACAGCTTTATATTTGTGAAAGCAATTCATAACTCTGATGCCTAAGAAATTTTCTCACTTGTCATCAATCTATTGTTAGAATATAATCTAGAACCAAAGAACCTGATCGCACAATGCTACGATGGGGCGAACTAATGCCCTGGGGAAAAGGTGGTGTTCAAGTATTTCTAAGCAAAATAGCAGGACACCATGTCCTGTATATTCACTGCTTTAACCACCGATTGCATCTTGTTGTGAAAGATTGTCTTGAAATTTTAAGTGAAGGGAAAGATTTCTCTGATAATTTTTCTTCCCTTCATAAATTTTTTTCAAAATGATGCAATCAAGGTAGTTAGTGAATGTGGGACCATACCCCGGCTGTTGCCCCATTGGTGGTGTAGTCACTCCCTGCTCATTGTTTTTTTTTTAAATTACACAAAAATATTTAATACTCTTTTAAAAATTAAAAATAAAAATCTTCAGGTCACAGGGCCGAATCGGGGTTTTTTGACCATATTTATAATCATCTATTTATTTTTTTGTATATTAAAAAATTATTTTTTTTATTAAAAATAATTATAGACCAATTTTAATGCAGAACGATTTATATTTCTAAAACTTCTAATTTAATACACCACTGTTTGTTAGAAATTAAACAATTAAGAAATAAAAATACATTTGAAGATTTATTCAAAAATTATTTTGATATTAATACTTTTTTAAATGACAATAATTTATCTTTGGATAAAAGAAAAACTAAACCTAAAGATTTTTCTGATTTTTATTTTTTTTCTACTCATAAGTTTGAAAATATTTTAAATATTAAGGATAAAGTAAAGAATATTTATTTTTATATTATTGATTTATTTATATTTTGATATTGATAATAGTTATTTAAAATCTTTATATTCCCTTTATAAATTTGATAAATATTTTAGATATAAATAAATTAGAGCCTATTTTAAAAATAAGTAATATTGATGAAAATTCATTATCTAAAGAAATTGGCGTAGCCAAAAATTTTTTAATAAGAAACTTAATAATTACAAAGAATGTGTTACTATTATTGTTAAATTTTTATATAATTACAAAGATGCGTTTCCTAATCTATTTAACATTTTTTCTATAAGTTTGTAATTTGGCTCTTTAACGTCGAGTTGTGAGGCCACATTTTCTTCTTTAAGAAGGAAAATAACTTTTAGTAGGCTGGCAAGTATTGACCTGCGTAAAAGTGATTTGCTTCTAGGACACGAAAAATCATTAACTGGGGCGTTGAATTTTGATGAATTTTATAATTTAATCCAAACAACCTCTAGGATAAAATTGTTAGATTAATAAAATACACTGCTCATATCAGTTAATTATTGCCTACTACTTTAAGTCATGGTTGCAAATTTTTTTTATGCGCATTTAACGTTTATGTTCAGGTTTTATTTAATTTTTTACCCTAATATTAATTACTAGTTTTGTATAACCAGTGTTTTTTCATATATATTCTTTCAAGCATACTTATACAATTTGTTTTCATGATAATCAATCTTAGTTTACTATTCACTTTCTAAAATCCAAAGTTTAATATAATTCATTTTTATCATTCATATATATCATATTTTTAATTTTCATGCGCATATACCAAATGACAAAATTATACTTACAATTAATTTCCAAATCTCATATCTCTTTAAGCAATTGATATTAGTGAAAACAATTAATTTTAATTCACATATCCAATTTATAAACGCAATTATTTTTTTTTATTTAGAATATAATAAATTACTATTAATTTGTTAAAAAATTTTGAACATGGATTCTATTGTTGTACATGTATATTTTTTGCCGTGACCGAAGGTCACGGCCAATTTTGCCGCCGAAGGCGGCAAAAAATTTTTTTCTGCCCCCCCACGAGTTTTTTTTGCCCCCCTAAAATGGAAAAGCTAGAATCGGGCCTGATATGTTGATCGATCTTTGGGAGTTTGATAGTTTTAAAAATGTTAAAAATTGTTTTCCCAATATTTTTGTTATCCAGTCTACCAGAGCCGTTACAAAAAAAATTTTCCAGGTAGATTTTATTCCGAAATATTTAGCTAAAAATTATTCAGGTGGTAGCCCCTCCCAAAAGGTATATAGTATTCAATTAGCTCTTACTTAGTGTCAACAATAAATTCGCATTTTTTGCAGAAGAAAATTCATCCCTACTGCCAGGTTTGTTACTCTACTAAAGTAAATATAATAATCTGTTGTTTGATAATAATTGATAAAACTTACCTTATATCTATAATATGCAATATCTAAAAATCTAAAAAACTAACATAAACTTTTTTTTAAATATTTCTAATATTCATATATATATATATTGTAATGTAAGATAATAATATAAGTTATGATTTTGAGGCGTGATTTTAACTTTAAGGCCGTCAAACATTTTTGTTATGGGCCAAAATTTTATTTTATATGTTCGTTTATGTTCATATTTTCATTTTGGATATTATGGCAAAACTGGTTATTATACGGGGAACAGCTTGAAATTAAACGATTTAATAAATATATCACTTATTTTATGATTGGGCCTAATAATTCGGTTAATGCTGAGAAAAATAAAAATAAACAAGCAAATCAAAATTTCAGTGATAAAAATGATGATTTCGTTTCAATCATTCAGCAATCTTCTGCAAATCCAAATCTTCCAGTGTGTGTCATACAGCGCTTAGATATACCCGACTTGGCAAGGGTCTTGGCCTTAGTGGTTGACCCATCTCAAACATCGGTTGTTAACGGCCCTATTCAAATTAGGGAATCAGTCATAACTAATTCAACTTACAAAATTTCTATACACATTGACAAGATTGATTTGAGATCTATTCAAAAATGCTCGTATCAATGGTTTACCCGAGACGAATATTCTCAGTTCCCAGATAGGAAAAATAGATACAGCAAACCTCATGAATTTTCACTGAACCTGGATCATCAAATTTTTATTTCGACTAGCGAAAATAAAACAGTAAATGCATGGAACGAAATTTTGTCGTTTTTTAATTTAGGCGGAGATTCTATGCCTACTAACTTCGATATATATATGGCCGTGGTGTGTAAAAGTGAAAATGATAATGATGTTATGGCTCGAACTTTACAATACTTTCCGCGTCTAAGCTTGTTTTTATACACAAGTTTTAAAAAAATTAGTGTTAGGCAAGAAAAGAAGAAGTCAATGAATGTTCTTATCTTGGGGATCGATTCAACCTCTAAAATCAATTTTCGACGTGGCTTGACAGACTTAACCAAATGGTTCAGGAGCACAAACACGAGCGTGCAAATAGATTTTGAAAATTTTATCAAAGTTGGCCCAAATACTTTGCCCAACCTCTTCTCCTTGTTAACCGGGCAAAGCTACCGAGAGGGTGAATTTGGGATAAGTTTTGTAGACGGTTATGACTTTCTCTGGAAGCATTATAAAAAACGGAATTACGCTACAATCTATATGGAAGATTGTGCGTTTATAAATACCTTTACGTATTATGTTTCGGGGTTTAAATCAGCTCCAACCGATTTTTATTTCAGACCCTTTGCCCTAGAATACAGTTTGAATAGTTATGACCGTCAAATGATTCAAAGTGACACCCAGTTCTTGTTGGAATACTCGAGCGGACTGCTCGGTGCTATGAGCAGGCAGTCTCAACCCTTTTTTAGCTTCCAGTTCTTGACTCAGCACACGCACGGTCACATGGATGGCATATACGACCTTGAACCGTTGTTAATTACGTATTTCAAGGAATTGCACACAAATGGTGTGCTTGATAACACGTTAGTTGTACTATTTGGTGATCACGGGTTGCGTATGGGATCTTTTCGAGCAACATACGCAGGTTTTGTTGAAATATATATGTAGTAAGTGTGAAAGCTATACTATTTTGTTGCTTATCTCCTCTTATTGGCTATGGCTAGTTAGTAAACATAATTTATATTTACATAATTGAACACATAACGTCAAAATGGCTTGTTTTTGTTTTTATTGAAAATAAAATGGTCAAAAAAATATTTTTTAGGGGTCTCGTGAAGGGGCAATTATTGCGTTTTGGTTAAATATAATTTATTATATTTTTTATAAAATGGTTTGCCTCAGAAATTTAAGTAATTTGTAAATAAAGTTATTTAAAAATTCGAAAAACAGATTATTTAGGGTAAAATATAAAAAATATATAACATTATGTGCAACAATATCGACCTATTTCAAACAAAAATAAAAAAATACATTTTTTAGGTCACATTCTGATTTTAGATTTGGCTTTCTTATAATTCTAGCTTTTATTGAATCTGGACAACAAAACTTGGACGACCCTAAGCATCATTTATGGCAACTATGGTTTTTGGTCAAGTTTTTGGCGCTGATCACGAATATGATATCAGAATTTTAGCCAATGCCTCAGATTTTTAGTTATTCGGTGTCAAAGTCGAGATTTTTCAATTTTTGGGGTATTTTGGGCTTCTATATCATAAAACCTATGGGTAATAACAAAAGTTTAAAAATATATTTAGATAACGGAAACATTCATTACACTGGACAACAAAATTTGGACGGCTTAAGGCATCATTTATGGCAATTATGTTTTTTGGTCAAGTTTTTGGCGCTGATCACGAATATGAAATCAGAATTTTAGCTAATGCCTTAGATTTTTAGTTATTTAGTGTCAAAGTTGAGATTTTTAAATTTTTGGGGTATTTTGGGCTTCTAAATCATAAAACCTAAGGCTAGTAACAAAAGTTTAAAAATATATTAGATAACCGAAACAATCATTATTAACGTAAGGGGTTTATATTTTTTTACATATTTATTTTTTTTTATTTTTTTATTTTTATGAAATTAGTGGTTTTCGTCATAAAATCCGTTTTTTGATCCTAAATAACTTGAAAGTAAATTGCTAATAATTTTAGGGAAATAACTTTTTTTAGATATGTATTTTATAAGGAATCTGAATATGCATTAGATTTTTTGGAAAATTAATAGTTAAAGAATTTTTGTGAATTTTATCTGAACTTTGGACGCAGTTTATTGGAGGCATTGGAAAAAAAACTAAAAACAGGATCGTTATCGCAAGAAAATTCTCTACAAAACCCTCAAAAAATCGTTGATGTTGTTTTTTTTGTTGTCCAGTGTTATTAACGTAAGGCGTTTTATTTTTTTTATAATATTTAATTTTTTTTTATTTTAACATTTTTATGAAATTAGTGGTTTTCGTCATAAAATCCGTTTTTTGATCCTAAATAACATAAAAGCAAATTGCTAATAATTTAATGTAATAACCTTTTTTAGATATGTTTTTATAACGAATCTGAATATGCCAATAGATTTTTTGAAAAATTAATAATTTAAGAAATTTTATGAATTTTTTTCCGAACTTGGGCGGTTTAAAAAAAATTGAAGGCATTGGAAAAAAAAACTAAAACCGGGGTCGTTATTGAAATAAAATTCTCTATAAAACCCTCAAAAAATCGTTTATGTTGTTTTTTTGTTTCAGTCAAAGTCGCAAAAAAAAATGTCTCGTTAATTTTTGGGGTCTTAGAACTTGGCCTTGGTCTGATAGAATTGAACATAAATAATTATGTTTTTAAGCCCCTACTTACACCGAATCCATATACATTTTTTTAAGTTTAGGTTTATGTATAATTTTTGGTAACAAATTTGGATTAAAATTTTAAAATTTTATCCATTTTTACAAGGTTTTTTGGAAATATAATTTTTTCTTGGTTAGTATGCCCTCGATCTTTATTATTCTAAATGTAATTTTTAGGCAACACGCCAATCACTTCCAATTTTTATTGGATAAAAAATTAAAAAAAGAGAGAAATTTTATAAAGTTTTCTTTCATATTCCGTCATTTTGAAGTACATATTGTCAACAAATAAACTAAAAATCAATTAAAACTTGATAATTTGCCGTGAAAAAGTATATAACGTAGAAACATATAAAATTAGTCAAATATAATTTTAAATTATATTTTTTTAGCATTATTTTAAAGAGTAAAATATGATTTTGGTAGCCTAATTACAAAAAAATGAGTGTATAGAATTTTTTGAAAATTTGCCAAAAACATTTACTTAAGGAAATACGGCACTTAATTTTTGCCAACCTCTCTTCAGCATTTTCAATTTTCTCCTAGGCATTAAACTAGTTTTTATTAGAAATTTAAAATAAATTACAATGCTATTAAAAAAATTTTAACCCGGGGCTAGCGGATCACAAATTTTTGAATCAATTGATAGTCCAAAGATAACCTAACAAAATATTTGATTCTATTAATTGGGCCTTATCAAATTATTTCTGCTTGACTTATTAAAACATGTTATAATAATTTTATATTTACTTTTATATAATATAGGTCTACTAGAGGACTTTAATCCGTTTTTATTCGTCTCGGTACCACGCAGATTTCAGCAAAGCCATGCCCAACAATTCAAATCTCTGGTAGAAAATCGAAATTCCTTGATCTCGGTATTTGACTTACATCACTCGCTACGACAATTTCCAGATTTGTTTGAAACGAAGATCAATGTGAGTACCAACTATTCAGCCACGGGTAGCATTAATTCTCATAACCTTTTTACTCCAATCCCAAATGCCCGGACATGTAAGGCCGCGTCTATACCTAGCAAATATTGTCCCTGCAACCTCGTTCCCATATTCTCTAAAACAATTTTGCCAAATTTGACACAATCCCTTCCCATACATGAACAATTGCCGTACGTTGGGGCATTTGAGCGGCTAGCCAGCGGTGTAGTTAATCTTGTTCTCACACAAATAAACGAGGACCTCAGGCCGTTTAAAAATTCATGCTTATACCCAGTAACTAGTAAAGAAATACTCGAAGTCCTAGTCTCCTTTGAGTCTGCGTTTATCGATAACAATTCAACAGTAACTCAATCAATTGAATCTAGATTTGTCATATCCAGCGGCAAAAATAAAATTCACGACAGTTTTAGCATGTTTATGAACGAGGTAATAAGTCGCGGTATGCAAACGTTCTTTGTCATCTTCTCCACACCTTCCAACGCTATTTATGACATTGCAATTGACCTATCGCATACAGTTATACATCATACGACACTGGAATCTAATAAGTTGTCAAATATCAGTGATAAACGATTTAAGGGCAAATCAGCGCTTCCAATAAATTCTTTTATAATTACACGCAATATAAGTCAATCCAACATCCATACAATTAATCGTGCCGATCAATATGGATTACATTCAAAATGCGTACAGGATGAGTACATTAAAACATTGTGTTTTTGTCGCATATAGTCTTTCAATAATATTGCTAGATTTGATGCCATTTTTAAATGGGATAAAAAAAAGTAAGTTTAGTCTCGATGAGCCCTTCAATTATTTTAGGATAATTTAGAGAATTTCGTGTGCAAATTACATTTGTAAATAATTTGTAAATTTTAAAAATTTTTATTTTTTTTTCTAAATTTTATTCGGATTTACATATCAGAAAAATTAATTATAAATGCTAATGATAATGGCATTGGATGTAATGCGTTTTATGTGAAAAAGAAAAAATTTTAAACTGGTCAAAATTATTTGAAAAACTGAGTGAAGTCTTATAGGCCCCGAAATAAAGAATTAAAATTACGCGAGTTTAACTTTAATTAAAAATCCGTTTCAGTTTTCATATAAAATAAAACTATCCCGCCTGTCTACTAGTGAAAGTTTGGTTATTTAGGAATTTTATTTTAAATGCCAGGTTAAAATTTGTTAATATGTTATTTGGGTGCTTTTAACCAATCCACACTTCAAAATTATTTTAGTGATTTGTCATTTAGTAATGTATCTTCAAGTCAGAACTAAATAAAAGTTCTGTGTATGGGATTGCAGTAAACTCTTTTACAAATTCGCCTTATCTCTATTTTTCCGTTTTTTTATTCTCAGGCTGAGCCGTAGCCAGGATTTTAGAAAAGGGGCCAGCCCAAAAAAATGTTTGCTTCTTTTGACGGCAGGTAAAGGCAATTTTTAGCGTCTTTGTTTTTCGAATTGTATACCATATTGCACTAGTTATTTATTTGTGTTTGGTTTATTTAATTATTAACTTAAATTTATATGGTAACTTATTAATTTAGAATACCACTTATTGATAAATTGATATTATACGAGGGAAACCCTTTTTTAACCTTTTTTTTTTAAAAATTTTTAGAAAAAAAAAAAATTATTATTAATAAAAAAAAAAAAAAAAAATTTTTTTTTAATACTAAAAAAAAAGTATATAGCATTTAAAAACAAGTTTATATAATATTTACATATTTTAAATAATAATTTAAATTTTAGACTAAAATATAGATAAATATATTAGAATTACAAAATTTATTTAGTTAAAGCTATTTTTAACACTAGATTTATGCCTTATTTTTTTATTTAAAAAAAATATTAATATAAGGCAGTGGGAGTATTTTAAACGATAAAGGAGTTAGATATAGTTAAAATATACACTTGCACCAAACTTTGCTCATTTTTCAAACAAATGTTAATTAGACCTAAGAGGGAACAAAATAATTTTTTTAATTTGACTTGAGATTAGAAACCTACAATTATATGCTTCAAAATAGTATCCTTCACAATTATGATTAACCATTACCAGAGGCGTATTGGGGGGGGGGGGGTCAAAAGGGGGCAATTGTTCCCCTTTAGAATTTTTTTATTAACTTTTATGAAGTAATCAGCGTTTAAATTTATATATCAAACATATAAAAGGGAATAGAAATCAATAAAATTGCTATTTTTTGGAAAAAATACAGCCTAATAAAACAATTTTGCAAATAAAATATCAACATTAAAATTAAATTTGTAGTTCCTTTCCTCCAAAAAAATTTCTTGCCCCCCTTTAGAAATATTTCTGCATACCCTGACCATTACTATTTTTTGCAAGAATATATTTTTCTAAATTACATTAGAATGGGTGTTTAATAAACACAAATCAGACAAACGATCGTTAGCCATTATTGATCGCTCATAAAAGTTATGTCTTTTATTGTACTGAAACTACGTTCTGCGCAAATTGTTATTGGGAGGGCTAAATTAACTAATATATGGTTGCGACATATTTCAATAAACTTGCATGGCAGAGCTCATTAAAACAAATTTTTTATTAATTTGTTTATTTTGTCCACTGTTCTCTACGTTTAGTTTTATCTTATATTTTATTTTAAATTTTTTTTTCCAATTTATATATTTTTGAGCCTTTTCAATAAAAGTTATCTGATTGGAATTCTGTGTTTTTATGATGGCTAGATTTATTAATAAAATCAAATAAATTTCCCACCATAAATCAAAGTATTTAGGATTATAGCTTATTTAAAAAATGTTTAGAATATAAGGCCAATTTAGAAATTCAATATGGGGGAGTATTATACTGTTCGACAAATATCTATGTTTAAAAAAATAAAATTATGTCACTGTGGGAAAATAATTTACATGATGGCATATATATATTGCCATCGGCTATTTAGTTATAAAAAATGGCAAAATTTGATTATGACTTATTATGTGTGAAAATACCTATAGAAACTTAAAAAAAAAATTATTTTTCATATTAAAATCACTTGTAGCTTATATTTTTTGTTTCAAATAATGAGAAATAAAAATCAAGCGTTAACATTTAGGCTGAAAAGAATAACACCACCTACATTGGACACGAATTAGTAGAAATAGATATTATATTATAATCATAAAAATGATATTTTTGATATTTTTATGGTTTTGAATATTTTTTGTTTTTTAATATATTTTTAAAAAATTTACAATGTCTATAGCTGACTTACATAAGTTAAATTAAAAAATGGTAAACAAATTTGAAAATCCTTAAGCTGGCAGGTCTGGTCTTATATGTTAGCTCTTAAAATAAAAATCGTCTGTAAGGACAGGTATACCCCGGTTGTAAAAATGGGGAGGG
>CM060244.1:9082216-9209602 GCA_030555515.1 Acutogordius australiensis
TGTATGCCCTATTTCTAAAACAAACTTTTACCTCTCCTGAGCAAATATTTATGTGGTATGTTTTAAAAAACTAGAGTCGTCGTCTTTTAAGTGTTCCCTATTGGTAACTGCAATACAAATATATTGGGTCTTTTAGTCACTCATATTTTTTCAGTTTTTACCGTAAATTTGAATCTTAAAGAAACGTAAAATTAATTATGACAGTTCAAATTATTATTCTTATATGCGCTACTTTGGTTGTATTAGATGCTAGAGGTAAAATTATTTTGTAATATAGCTTTGTCCATGTTAATAAAATAGAAAAATTTAGATTAAAAATAATTTAACTGTAAAATTATCGAAAATTACGTTTTTAATACAAACAACGTTAAATTGATTTTTTGCTTCAAATGTGCTTTGTAGCGCAAACTGTTATCGTATTAAAGTTCCTACCCTGAAGGAGACACTGTTGTTGTTGTTAGTAGCCCCTGCAAAGAAGGGGAGTAAGTAGTGTTGCCATCTGTATCAACAATATGGTGATAATACCTCCACGAACGAATACGCCGCAACATTAGAGGCGAAGGATACACTAATATTGGGGAGTGAGGAATAAAAAATTTCACTGACAAAGAGGGCGCCAAGTCATATTTGCCTAACGGCTAGTTAAGTGCGAATCTTTTTATGGCCCTGTGTTGTGATGATTTTATTTTAATTATAAAAGTGAAAACGATGAGATTTTTAATTATAACGGGTTTTAATTCTTTCTTTTGAAGCAATTATGCAAAATGCCTTTATGTAACAAACCATTGTGTTTTATACTCATTTTTCAGAAAAAAAGAAAGCTATTAAATGAGACATGGCCTATATCTTGAAATGTTAAGATAATTCCAATTACGTTTTAAAAGTAGTATTTATATTGTATATTGGGTTATGATTACTATAATTTTGAGTCGTAAGACAGCTTTAAAGGTTAGATAATTAAATTTCAAAAATTAAGATAAAATTTTAAATAAGACATTTATTCGCAATCATTATTGTGACACGAGTTAATACTTGACAGCCCTGAATAATAAAAAGACAACACAAACAAGAACCCCAAAATTTCAATGGTTTAAATCATGGGCCCGGACTTGTGACAACTCTAATTTTAATTCCTGCTAAGGCCATGTAGAATATCATTTTCATTTTTACGAAAAATTAATTAAAAAACACATGAATCATGGTTATATAATGACATTGGGCATTATTGCCATGGCTGATAGAACTCGGTTAAAAGGTTTTTGATGGATAGTAAATCTAATGGTTGAGATTTTATTACAAACCACTTATAAGACAAGGCCTAATAAGGAAAATTTCTTAAGTTGCATTAGGGATCCTATTCTAAATCGATGCACAAATTTTGTGGCACCGCCCTGGTTGCTTAGTCTGTTGAGAGTAAAAAATAGATATAAGGTCAGACGAGGGGAAGAGGTTGTTTTATATTTGGGATTGTAACCGCCGCCAAAATATAGCGGTTTCGGTTATTTTCGAGTGGATGCTGATTTGGTTCCGGTTTCTAGGGTAAGAAAAACATTAGGCATATTAATATTTACTACCAAATCAATAATATAAAAATGATTGAACCACTGTCAAATATTTAAACGGTTTTGATTCCTCATTTTTTCGCTGGTTCCGGTTATTTGATTCGTTCGTTTTAATCCCTGTACGATAATTATTTTTCCACAACAAGTTTTAATCAAAGTATAATGAGATCAAAAATCTTAAAGAATTTCAAAGCCGTTTACATCTATTGGTTGGTCTAACTTAAAAAAACAAATTAGATTTCAAAACAAAAAAAATGTTAAAAAAATGTTTAATAAATTAGCTAAACTATATAATTCGGCATTGAATAATATTTTTATTTTATATCGGTAAGAATACTTGTCCTATACAGGTTGGGGTGCAAAATTTTATGTTATTTAGGATATACGAAAAGTTTCATTATTTAGATGAAATTGAAGTTAGAGTTGATTTCATTAAATAAAATAACTCTTTCTATTTTTTTCTTTAAAGATTCTCGAGGTCAAATCAGTCATTTTGCCGAAATTCTTTTTGAATGGTCGATGTGGTAGGCCCAGTCCCATTGATGATTTATAAAAAGAAAAAAACATTAGAGATAAGGCGCTATCAGTGTTTTCTAGCAGACAATTAAACCTATAAATATTATTTGGTTTTCACCTGTGATATCATCTGCGAATTATTTCCCAAGAATACAGTAGCAGCCCCAACTTGTTTCTTTTATCTTTTTATAAATGTTTTTTTATGATATTTGAGATAGGTTATAGCTACACCTACGGAAATACGTATCCGCGATATCCCAGGACCTATAATTCATACCCAAATTATTACAACCAACCTTCATACATTAGGAGAGACGGGCCTTGCATTATAACATACAATGGGGCTCAAATTAATCCAACTATCGGAACCATATATTCTTCAGGTTTGACCCGTTTCTGTTTATTCACCTGTATTCATCGGTAAACCATTCAAACTAAGCGTGACAAAACCTTGTCATGATTTAATTTGTATTTGTAAAAAAAAATTCAAAAAATGAGCCCAATTTGAATTTAGTCTCTTGATATATTCTAATAAAATTTTATTACAAAATAATTTTTTCACGGGTTACTGATTCGAAAAAAGTTATTTTTTTTTATTAAAAATAAATACAAATTTGACAAAATAAAATCCCTGTTTTTTTACATTAAGTTCTGGACGATGTTTTGGAAAAATGATAAAAAGGTTTAAAAAGCGGGCCCAATACTACCCTCCTATTCACCAATATTTCCCGCCCGATTCTTTATAAGAGTTACCAAAATTAAATTTATATTTTGTCAGATGACTTTAAACGCATGTAAACTTTGTCGTAATCTACACTCAAATTAGGCAGGCCTGGTTAGTAAATAAATGCCCCCCCCCCAACGAACCCCATAAATCCATTTTCCCCAAAAGCCTAGCCTAAAAACCTCGGTCACAGGCGCGTGTTAAATATCATTAAATATGCGGCGGCTGCTGTTAGGTTAAAAAAGGCAAAGCTCTGACAGACAAGCCCTCTTCAGGGAAAAAGATCTGGAGCAAGCTTCAATACCACAGCGTTTAAATGAAAGCCCTTATTAAGTTTAAATAAAACGTTTTTTATAATAAGATAAGCAAAACTTTTCTGATTTATTAATAAAAAAAACCTAGGTCAACAAATTATCGAGAGTTATAAGCTAACTTCAAAGATAAGATTTGCCATTTTAGGGATTATCAAATGCGTTTACCGTTTTTTTAATCAAACTTTAGTAGTCAGCAAAAACATTTTTTATATTTAAAATAAGCTGTTAAATCTAAAATTCTAATAAAATTTATATTTAAAAAATGTTAATATATTGTCTTTAGGTTGGGGTGTCAAAAATTAGTATAACCTCATTGCTGATATATACTTAAAAATTTAATTTCTCATTATTTGTCATAAAAGATACTTACAAGTGATTTTAATATCTAAATATTTTATTTAAATATTTTATTTAGGTAATTTTTAGTCGCAAAATTAGTCATCCTAGTCAAATTTGGCCATTATTTTGATATATACCTAAGAAAATAGGCGAAGGGAAAAAAATATAAAAACAAAAAATGTATTACACCCCCCCCCCCCCCCCCCCCAAAAGTGTCATAATTTTCTTTACGCATTGATTATTGTCGACCTTTGTAATTTGCACAACTTTAGCAACCGCGACAACAAACATTCTGGGAATTAACAATTGCAACGTTCAACTAAATGTACGATATAATACTAACGACACGACTGGAAATGCAGGTAATATATTAATGAATTATAAAATTTTCACTAAAAATCAAAATAAATTCAAGGCTTTTTTAATAAACTTTTTATTTATTCAAAAAAAATGAAATAAATTTAAGGAAAAATTTATTCTATAGTAAGTTTGGAGTTCATAAGTATTTTAGAATACTATTAGTAATTTTAGGCTAATTAAATACAATTTTTGCCAATTTAATGTGAGGTTTTATTTTCAACAAATATTTATTTTAATGATTGGCCATGTTTTTTTGCACGCACAAGTTTTCAAATATGGGCAAGGAAGAATCGATATCAGGAATTCGAACGCGGGAAACCAGTTTCCACCTTCGGTCGTGTGCAACAACATGAATGCAAGGAGAGGAAAACGCAGTTTGAAAATGACACAAAATTTGAATCAGATTGAGGGTTTGAATTCCATTAGCTGTTCTCAGGAATTTTTGCGATTTCTTCGATTTAAAGGGTGAGGGGGGGGGGGGCATGGGACTAGAGTAATATTTGAAAAAGTAATATGTTAATTCTATAAAAAAAATTAAAAAAATAAATGACATGCTTTACATAAAATGTTAAAAAAACCAAGCATGGCAACCATTTTCTAGCAGTGCTGGGAAAACAATGAGCCAAAAAACTTTGGCTCATATTTTCCCCCAAAATTTGAAGAATGAAAGGGAGCTACATATAAGGGCCAAAATAACAATTCAAAAAAAGCCTTTATTAAGAAGAGGGGCAAAAAAAACCACCCAAAAAGTGACTCTTAAAAAGAGCCCCAAAAACCCATTTTTTTCATAATAATTTCAAAAATTTTTGATTTTTTCTTTATAATAATTATGGGTGGGTTATTTTTTCTGAAATCTCCTAGGAAGGGGCTTTTCTTCTGCCATGCACACGAGTTTATGGGCATTTGGGGGAAAAAACTCAAAAACTGGTTTAAAAAAAACCTCTTTTTTTCCCCAGCCCTGTTTTCTAGTTTATAAATTTAAGCTATCATAAATCACGTTAAAATTAGTGGCGTAGTAATGCCAATGTTACAAGATATCATGTCTTGCCTGGTGTTTAAAGCCGAGCCATGCCGATTCGGTCTATTATATACTTTGAAGCTACAAAATATACACTACAAACCTTTACGCCCTAAAGGATATAATCAAAGTCCATATTGTCTCTGCAACGAGTCTAAAGAAAATTTATTTGTAATTTAAAACTATTTAACAAAAGTAAGTTAAATGACGTGTTTATATAGTGTATATATTAATTTAAATGATTGGTTTGTTTTAAATGGTGTTTAGTCGTGACCTTGATATGTCACAGTGAAGTGTAAACATTTTTCGCATTTTTTATAGAACTGCATTTTCGGGGTAAAATAGTATAAGCAACCCCTCACATTTCCTCTCATTTTTTTATAAAATCACAAAAACAGATGTAACCGCTGGGAAAACAGCTCGAAGAGGTTATTACTGTGGCTATGTTTATAACTACAATTATAACAACTACCAAAATTACGGTCCCCGACGATGTTGCTATCCTGGGAACATTGCTTCAGCCGGATTTGCCGCCAGATGCACCCTTCTCAATCGTTACGCGGCAAGAATAGTGCGAATCGCTGCGCCTGTCACTTCGGGAAACTCGACGAGTAATAACGTACAAATTAACGCGAGATGCCTTGGAACCGTACTAATTGATGTATGTGTATCAACAAAATAATTATCGAGAATCAGTTTGGGATATCAAGTTGTTATAGCCAATAATGAAAGAAGTGTGGGCAAAGGAGAAAAAATGGGCTCCTTTTTTCTCAGGCCAAAAAAAAGAGTACTTTTTTTTAGTTTTCTCTTCTTTATTCTAAAGTTGAATGAGACTATATACTATTACTAAAAATCCCAAAAGGCTACTAAAAATAGGCCTTCTAAAAAGGCCCTTTTTTAAAAAAATTTCTTTTGGCCCTTTAAGTATGAGCTTTTTAAATAAAAAAGCCTATCTCCTTTGAGGGCCTGGCTCTCTTTTCTCCAGGCCTGGTTGTAGCATAAATGGCTGTAAAACAAATATGATAATTAAGTTTATTGGTAGTTTTATAATACTGATAGAGCATGTTGACAATGTAATCAAATTCATATTAAATATAGGGGACAGGACTAATAGAAACATATATTGTTATATCTATAAAAATTTCTTTCAATAAAATATAAATGGTCAGCTGCCAAGAGCGATTTCTAGACATTTTATAATAAAAAAAAATCAAAGAATATGGGAACTACCTCAAAAATTTTAACTTAATTTAATATGCTGCAGCTGTGGCGACTGCTAATTTCATTCAAAAAAAATTTAATTTATTAAAAAAATTGCACTCCCACTTTAAAGCTAAATTACATTTCACCAGTCACAGTCAATGAAGAAACACCCGTTTCCAAAAAAATATTTTTTAGCTGTGTATTCCATTTTTATATTTGAAAAATTAATTAAAGATAAATTGTAAATGTATTGTAAAGCTCGAGTTTTTTACTAGTTTTTCAAAATGACTTTTTTTCGCTAAGATTTTAAGTCATTGCTGATCAGTTTGGGTAACTTCAGTCTTTAAAACCTGTGGGAGGTAGTGAAGACAATAAAATAATACTTTTTTATAAATGTTTGATATAATTTTTAGGAATATGAATCGAAGTTTATAGTTGCCTACAATTGATTTTTAAAAATTTTAGACTACATCAATAAGCGCCGGAAATCCCGTTGAGTTTTCGTTCACCGTCGTTGAACCGAATGTTAATTGAGTAGGTTACTATGAGCGCTTTAAATAATTTAAATCAGATTTGTTGGTGATGGTTTTTTGCATTTGAATATATATCTAATTTCATTTGTTGACATGTTTGTATGTCCTCCTAAATCAAATTATATTTATTCTCTTTTTTGGACAAAATGTTTTAACATCGAACAAAGATACACGTTAAATGGTAACGAGGCCTTATAGATGCTGTTCATTTTTTTTAATAAAATTTTGTGGGAAAATAAAAGTGAATATGGCCATAGAATAGTCGTTATAAACCTAACTTCTGAGGCACATCAACATTAAATCTCAAACACTTCCTTGAGCATCTATATAACATATACTTGTGCCAATGGAGTTTTCCCTCAACCTTTTTCCAACATTTGAGGTTCGGCTTACTTATCAGGGCTTTGCAACTTTGCCAGTGACCTAAGATTTTAGGTCTAGGCTTTCAGAAATATGGACACTTGTGGATTTATCGGGGGTCACCCATCCAATTAATAACCAGGCTCAACACTGCTTAGTTAAGATCACAACACAAGCGTAAAATTGCCTAAGACTCCTCCGACCTTGATAACATTTAGCCTTTGGATCGATAGTTAAATGAATAACGTTTTATTCATTTATTCAAACAACAAATTCAACGTGACAAGTCCTCCTAAGTTTTGCTACTAATGTTTAAAAATCTTGCTGTTTGAAACTAATTGCATTGAAAACTTTCAAAAATTTACATAAATGCAATTTTTCACGCACTTGCATTCGAGGGTGAAATTTTTTTGGTATCTACCTATTAGTGTAACATTCAAATATTAAATTTTAATACCAAAAAATTGACCAAATTTAAATATCAAGAGAAGCTACCTTAATGTCATTTAAATATCTATTTTGTGGAATTTCCTTCAAAAAAATATATTCCTAATATACATTGAATTTAGAATTAATATCATATGTAGTTTTATCCACTTTGTAAAACTCACTATGATCATATTCCGAATTTTTTCTTAGCCCCTGTTACATACGATTCCGCTAACTTTTTTTGGTGTAACCCCAGCCATATAAAAATTCCGCTCGGTCTTTTTAGAAATGTACGTGTTTTACTACGAATTTCATAAATAATAAGGAAAGTTAGTAAGAAAAGGTTTATAAAATTTATAAATTTAAACAAATTTTCATCAGTCTATATATATTACACAGGTCAACAATTAATGTCAGAAGTTTGATTTTTATAAACATAAAAGAATGCATCCCCATGATGGCCTAATCTCATATATATTTTTTCTTAATTTCTTCCTTCTTAAACTCCTTCCATCCGTCTATAACGAAAAATGTCCTTTTTGACCAAATTCACAGATCTAAATATACCCTAAAAAAAATTTTAATATATTTTGCAAATAAAAATCTCTTGTAACTTATATTTTTAATCACAATAATAAAAATTTTGTTAATATATCAAGCTCTTACATCGGCATTTAGATAATACAAAATATTTCGCGTCCAAACTTAAATACGGCACCATATATTATTGGGTTTTAATGAAAATGTTATTTGAAGTTTGAATTTGACAATTTAACTATTGTGAATATGCAAAAATAAAATTTCAATTTATTTTTATTTTTAAATCTTTTGTGGTTTTTTGACCCTTTTTTTTAAATTTTAAATATTTATAACTGACTAAAAGTTTGATTAGGAAAAACGGTAAACGGATTTGATATTCCTAATATGGTAGGTTTAATCTCTGTAACTCATAACTCTAAAATTGTTGACCTGTGTTATGGAAGTTACAACCAAGAATTAGGGGAGCTAGTTAAATTACTAAAATCGTTCCATGCGCGCGTTCTAAAAAATTAACTCACGTCCTCATTTAATGAATAATACTGACAATAAACTTGTTAGACATCCCACAATATTCCAAACCTCGGGTGGAAAAATTGTCCCAGCTCGGCAAAATCTTGAGGGGGAAGATGAAACGCAGAATCTTGCGAGCGTCAGTGGCGGTATGGCAGATACGGCAGACAATATTCTTGACACAATTCCTGGCCAACCCTTAAATAATGCCACTAGATATACGGAACCTGGAAATTATTTACAGTCAAATTTATCTTCCAGGGATCAGCTCCATTCTCAAATCTTTTCCAGACAAACGGGTGGTCTTTCCCTGCCTTCCAGCAGCTCACAATTAGCTGAGCCCTCATTAGCTGTTGCACAGCCTGTGACGACTCAGCTAGGCCTATTGAAAGACATTGAATGCTACTCAAATATCGCGTGGACAGCCCCTAAACCTTGTAACATTCAAGATTTTACCTACTACTTTTGGGACGGTAAAGACATGCATTACTATTTGAGAAATCAAAAATCATGGTGGTGGTACAGCTACCAAGAGAATAAATGGATCAGGGACCATTTTGCGGATATGGAACAACGGCTTAGTCAACAACAATCTGCTCCCGTTGGAGCCGATTTGGCGAAAGAGACAAGCGACAAGAGTGGTGCAAATATGGCTCAAGGACAATCCTTGAACAATATCGAAGGCTCTCAACAAAAACCCTTAGGACGTGAATCTCAATCCAGCTCGTCGATTAATAAATCTTTGACAAAGCTTGAAGTAGCTAAATCTGATGAAGTGCCAATCTCAACGGAGGACACCCAGAGAGCTGCCGACCTGAAGGGAAAAGTTGCCGCTAAGGTAAAAAGGTTTGAAGTTTTAGGCAGTGGACCAAATTCAACAGGTAAAACTATCCCAAGCCCTCGAACTAATGCTTCATTGTGTGGTAATGCCTCTTCAGATGTTGGATCTATTCGATCTGTTCACCATCAGTCAATCTCGACTGAACACAAACTTGCAACCATTGAAGAAAGTTTGCTAGCCTCCCGAGGGAAACCCGAAATTCCGATTATTAGAAAAGATGCTTCGTTTATTAGACAGCATCATGAAGATAAGGGGACGGGATTAAAGAGCGGCAGCTTGACGAGAACCTCTGGTTCTAAATCTAGCGTAAGAAAAACTGATTTCCACCCACCAAAAAGTATTTTAAAATTTCCCGGACGCCGAGCAACATTTAACAATAGACCTTCAAAGATGGTACAGCCGCGAACGAAAGTAATCAAATGGGACAGTACCATAAGCACGACCTACACGTACCAACCCCAACCAGAGTGCAATATATCGCCGACACCCTTGCTAATGAAGGATGTTCACCCGAGGTTACTTCAAACTCAGGGCTACCAAAACCTCGAAGAATACTCCAGGTATTATTGGGAACGGCACAGTCCGCAATACTTACCACCCCCAAATTACACGAACGCCTATTACGGGCCAATGGGCCAAGGAGGCATGACGCTAGGAGTGCCACCCGGTCAGTCCGGTTCCAGCGCTGGTAGCTATTACGCCGCCCATCATTACGCTCAGCAGCCCCAGGCGCATCACAACCCAAACGTTCAATACTACTATTCTCCTCATCATGCCTACTACGCGGGAACTCAATCGCTAGTAGGTCAGGTTCAGCCAACACAGCATCAAACATCGGTCATTCAACATTCCGTACCCTATACCGCGCTTACGCCTCAGGGCAATGTCAATATTAACACACCATCATCATCAATGAATAGTTCAGCAACGGGTCTCCTAAATTACGATCAACAACAAAGAGCTCATGGACCTTTGATGCATTCGCAAACCATCCATGCAGACCCTCAAAACACTGCAAGATCGCAACAACAACAAAACCAAACTTCAAACACATCTGTTGCTTCTCAACGTGAAGATTAACTCGGTGGAAATTAGTTTTTTTTCTCTATAATATAATTAAAACATAATCAATATATTATAAAAAAATTATTTTATATTTATGGTCACGTGAATGCGGAATTTTCATAACCCCAATGTAGACTTTGGAGCTTGCTTAATTAAAAAATAGTATAAAAATTTATATAAGGTCACGTGCAAAGTCAGTGTTATTTTCGTGAAATTTTCAAAATTTTGAAAAATTTTATTTTGTAATAAAATGCAAATTTTCAAAAAGTCGCCAAATTTAATATATGCACTTAAAATACTTTTTCTGAAATAACAAATTTTTGAAAAAAATTTAAAAAAAAATAAATTTTCAAAATTTTTAGAATTTTCAAAATTTTACGAAAATAAAAACTCACTTTGCACGTGCCCTAATATGTTTGATTGTTGACTTTATGATAAAAATTTTTATTTATAAATCTAAAAGTTGCAAAAGACGTTCTCCTTTTATTTTGTCTTAACCAGATCTTAAGCTACAATTAAAAACAAAAAATGATAGTGATAAGGCCATATTGTCTAATAATTTTGTTTTTACACTTCGATGTACTTTAATATCTTTGTGAGCCAATATAAATTTGGGCAAAAGGCTAATAAATGAAAACCAAAATTATCATTAAAAATTTGACTTTTTTATGTATTTTTGACAAAGACGGTGAAGCTCTTTGATAAAGATTTAATTCAATACAGAACTAAAAAACAATGAGAACAGCAGGGAGACAAGGTTATAATCACATATCACTCATAAAATTATTAAGCTGCATTTAGATATATAACACGAACCTATTTTTATGGGCCAATTATTTTAATTTTGTCCTTTTTCCCCTAATAAAAACTTGAAAATGTTATTATTATCTATATAAATTTTAGACACCATATAGTTTAAATTAAGATAACAATATAGTCGGTAACTGATTTAGTGTTAACTTATCAATATTATTAAAAATTAAATTTTCGAGGTTTTTTGTTTACCGTTCAAAATCCACGAAAAAAAAATCGTTTGTGTAAAAGGTGTCTGAGATGGCAAATTTTTTGTTTTTATCCACGAGGTGTGCATATTTTTTTATTAAAACGAAAAAAACGTTTTAACCAAAATAATTGTAAAATATTTTTAAAATTTTTCTCTATATTAAGTATATCCCTATTAATGCACGTGAAAAATTTCAGACCTCTAGCTACTTCCTCTATATTATTAGAAATGAAAATCCCATTTGGTGATTACCGTTCAAAATCGACGTAAAAATCGTTTGTGTAAAATGTGTCTGGGAATGCCAATTTTTAGTTTTTATACACGAGGTGTGCATATTTATTTATTAAAATAAAAAAAACCGTTTTTCGACCAAAATAATTGGAAAATATTTTTGAAATTTTCACTCTATATCAAGTATATACCTATTAATGCACATGAAAAATTTCAAACCTCTAGCTACTTCCGTTATCTATATTATTAGAAATAAAATTTTCGAGTATTAGTGATTACCGTTCAAAATCGACGAAAAAAAAATCGTTTGTGTAAAAGGTGTCTGGGATGGCAAATTTTTTGTTTTTATCCACGAGGTGTGCATATTTCTTAATTAAAACGAAAAAAGTTTTACGCCCAAAATAATAAAAAAATATTTTTGAAATTTTTACCCCATATTAAGTATTATCCTATTAATGCACGTGAAAAATTTCAGACCTCTACCTACTTCCATTATAAAGATACGATATTTTAAAACTTTTCAAAAAAATTGGGGTTTTTTACTCGAGTTCTATTATTTCAAAAGTTTGACTATAAAATACTTTCAAATTTTAATAGCTTATTTAAGAATGTTTACTTGAAATTCTATGCAAATTTTAGCCTCTTAGAGTATATAGGAGCCGAGTTATGCATCAGGTACCGAAAGGTACATAAAACGTATATTATAAGAAATTTCACTATAATAGCCAAGAAATATAATTAACGGTAATAAATATTCTTTTTATTTAACATGTTTATCAATATTATCTTTTATATTAATTATAGTTATATATTTTAATATATATTTTTAATTTCAAATACCATATGATTTCTAAATTTCGTATGTTAGATAGACACAACCAATTTTAAATTATAGGCTAATTCCTAATACAACGACCCCAGACTGAAGTCGTTAAAAAGAATTTTTCTAGGTCAATATTGCTTTGAAAATCCCGAATTTTCTATTAAAAATTGTTGCTCGCTTATAGTTTTTAGGATATTAACGTTTGAAAGTCCAGAAATGACCAATTCATATCTATTATTTTTTTAGAATGAAATATTAAAATCATTGTCACCAAAGTCTGGCCAGGTACATTCTTACCTTTGTATTTTTATAAAGTAGTTAATCTTAAATTTAAAGCTATCTCTGCATTTAGTTTTTTTTTGATTAAATATTTTTGATGCTATATAGCAAATAATTTGTGATAAACATTATAAATAGCACTTAAAATTATTGTATATTTAACTTTTTGTCAGAAAATATAAATTATTGTAATTTTTATTTCCATCTTTCATCTTCTTTAAAGCAAAAGTACTGGAAATAACTAAAATTTTACACATTATTCTTTTTATATAATAAATATTAATAAAATTATATTTAATTATTCATAGAATTTTTTTCAGTTTGATATTGATGCTTTTTAGTATAAACTTTTTATTGTAAATTTGACCCATTTAGCGCATATTATAGGTATGATTTTCATTTTAAGATATAACTAGAAATTTAAAAAAAGATTAAAACAAGAGTGTTTTCAAGATATTTTATTTAAAATTTTGAATATTAGATATAATCCTATTCATTTTAAAAATATTTTTGATATTTATACCTAAATAATAACATTTTTTTCCTAATTTTTCAACTGTATTCTTAAATTGCTTGCTATAATTTTATGTATCTCATCTTTCTTATCTCTTTAAATTAACTAATTTGCAATTATCTTTGTTCCACTTTGTGAAAAAATATTATTGAAATTTTTATTCTTTATTAAGTATAATCCTATTAATGCACGTGAAAAATATCAGACCTCTAGCTACTTCCATTTTTAAGATACGATATTTTATAACTTTTTAAAAAATTGGGTTTTTTTACTCGAGTTTGATTATCTCAAAATTCTGACTATAAAATAATTTTTCTAGGTCAATATTGCCCTGAAAATCCCGAATTTTTTGTTAAAAACTGTCGCTCGTTTATAGTTTTTTGATATTAACGTTTGAAAGTCCAGAAATGACCATTTTTTAATGATAAACATCAGGTTTTTATTAATAAATATTTTTTGTTATATTGATCGTATAATAGATAAAAAAAATTTATTAATAAAGGGATATCCCAGGCGAAGCCGGGTGACATATTCTAGTTAATTATTAAAAATAAATTAAATAAAATAATTATATGTAATAAATAAGAAATAAATACTTATTTTAAATATTTTTTTAAAGCTGCCAATGGCAACGAAGACGCTTTAATCGAAGTTTATTTAATAGCACATTAGCCATAAACAATAAAAAGATTATACATATAAAGGCGGTTTCCGACTTCTTTAAATCAAAGTAAATATTAAATTTGGGTTTAATAATAAATTGATTTTTAAAAGATTTTACAAATAAAAACACATAATTATAATTAAAGTCATTTATGCAACCGAAAATTAATTTATTAAGTAATGATAAATAGTTTAATATGATAATTATTTGACAGACATCTTAGAAAAAGTACTAGGATAGCTAAAATTTGGGCGTTTATTTTTTATAAATTATTAATGTTGACTATTATACCTTTAAACAATTTGCAATAAAATCAACAAATTAGAATTAATATAGACTAAGCAATGAGAGTTAAAATATGTTAATTTATTTATTTTTTTTTACTATAAAAAATTATTGAGCCATTATAAATTTAATCATCTAAAAATATCTATATGGTCAATTTCCACCTCAAATCGACAAACTTGAATATCCGATTGTTACAGTCTCTAGTAATTTGGCTGATAATATATGAAAGTATATCACATGGTTAATTAGGGTCCTAGGGTGCTGATAAAAACCTAAATTTTTTTTTACCGGAAGTGATTTTTGACCGAGATATGAGCAAAAATATTTTTCATTTTTTTGCAAAAAAAAAATTTGAGGCAACTTTGCGCGCATGTATCATCAAAAGTATTGTAGCTAGAGTCATCATTTTTTTTTATTTTGAAGATCGTAATAAGGGACTACCTTAGACGCAAAAACTTTAAAAAAAAAAATTTTTTAAGTTACCAAAAACGTTCAAGTCAAGTTTAGACACAAATAGCTCAAAAAACGTATCTTTGAAATTTCTGAAAAATTTATATAATATGGCCCTTAATAATGTTAATAAATACATGATTTAAAAAATTTGGGACCGGCATGACTTTTTACAAAATTTAAAAAAATCAACTTTTTGCACTAATTTTGGACACATAACGCCTATTTACTTAATAGTTAGGAATATGCCAATGTGCCAAATTTGACAGTATTCAAAAAGCAAGTAAATATGGGCAATCATGTTTACATTAGTTAATATATTAATTTAGCAATATAGACAAATTTTATCAACTACAAATTATGTTATTGTATTTAGTAATTTTCCTAGTATCGTTAGATGAAAATATTTCCTAGTAATATTAGACTAAAATATGGTTCGATTTATTTTGGTTAAATATAGATATGAATTTTATAATAAATTTCAATGGTGTATTTATATATATTTTTGGACAATCATCGTGATGTGCACGATCTAATTTTAAATTAGCTATAAAATCTAAATATACTTTTAATTACTTTTTCTACAAAATTCAAAGTTATAATTAAAGTGATGACTAACAAATATGATGACTGCTATACACTAGAACACCTCCCTTTTTCAGAGGGCGTAGTAGTATGAGTTATCAGCAAAAAAATTAATATTAAATGTTAAAACAAAAAATCATTGTTTGCTAATTGATGTTTTATCTATCTCGTAGAAATGTAAAACGTTCCGTTGTTATTGTGGCTTGATAGTAATGCCGTTCGGTTGTTATCGTGGCTTGATAGTAATGCGTCATTAATTTTTCTTTCTTTTTTTTGTGAGGGGGCAAGGGAAAAGAACTCTGGTTGATTGGCGGTTGTTATATTAGCTTCAATCGTATCTTCATTATCCATTTTTATCGATTGGTGTAGCATTCGCTTTTAGAAAATGATAAAGTTTCGTCACCTCTCATCGTGTGCGGCTTGCTTTTGTCGGTTTTTGTGTTTAGGTGGTTTACCATCCGTTGTAGATAAATAAATTTATGATTATTATTTTTTATGCTCCTCTACGAAGTGCCTAGATAAGACGGAACTTTTGCCGTAATCCATTTACGATGATGCTAGGTCTTACACTTTCGAGAGTTATAGAACAACCTTATAAAAAGGAAAAACGAACCGGTATCTATTGCGCGACCACCATCTTTTCTATCAGTATGCAAAGCCATGATTACGTTGTTGAGGTGTGATCTGTTTGAGGAAGTGTTATTTGGTTGTTATAAGTGTATGAGAAATTTGGTTTGGGGTATGAGTAAATAAATATCGTTTGCTGTTTGAGTAGAGAAATTAGTGTGTGCGTGTGTGTATATGATTTTTTAGGAGAAGTTAGAGTTCATACCGTGTTGCTAACACCTGTAATGTCAGAACTCTTAACTGCCTTGGTTGTTCGGACATGCTCGATGTGCCTTCGAACTACCTCTCCTTGCCGATTTAGAATATTAATTATTCTATGACCTTCAGTTCCTACCACGTTACCCGATAACCACCTGGGTAATCGTTATTTATGTGATAGGTACCACACTTGGTCTCCGGCTTTAATGACCTCACTAGATAGCGGGTTCATTTTGGTGGATGTAACTTGGCAATCTCAATTCCCTTTTTAGGAACTGCTCGGCAATGGTTGTTCTATCCACTCGAGGTGCCGTGATACGGTACAGGAGATGCAGCCATATACCTTCTTTTTCCTGGGCTTGTAGCTTTAACCATCTTTTTGCAATGCCTACCCCTCTTTCCGCAAGACCGTTTGAGCTCGGGTGATAAGATGGCGTAAATTGTAATCCAATGTTCCAGCGATCGCAGAAATCCTGAACCTGTGAGGTAAACGGTGTCCCATTGTCAGTTAAAATTTTTTCGGGCATTCCAAAATTACCACACAGTTTTTGTACGTATTTAATGACCACGGCGCTATTCACTTTGGTAGTCTTCACAAAGTCGATCCAGCCTGAATAAGCATCAGCCCTATTTTGAATTATTCACCTTGAAAACCTGGTTTCGGCACCAATTTTCTAGAAAATATTTCCTAGGAATATTAGACTAAAATATGGTTCAATTTATTTTGGGTAAATATAATTATGAATTTTATAATAAATTTTAATGGTGTATTTATATCAGGCACGATTCTAGACCCCTTTTGTGGGGGCAGTGCCCCCCAAAAAGTTTTTGATTGCCCCCCCAAAAATAATTGGATTTGCCCCCCCCCCCCCCCCCCCCCCACCAAAAAAATACATAGTAATTTTATGTTTGCCCCCCCCCCCCCCCCCCCCCAAAAATTGAATTTGCCCCCCCCCCCCCAAAAATACATAGTAATTTTATTTCTTCCACATAATATAATTAAATTTGCTTCGTCAAAAATATCTAAAAAATATTTACTTTTTTTAATTGTTTTTATTCATTAATACTTCTCATCCGCAAGAGAGATCAAACTAACAGAAATATATAAAAAAATTTGATTTTACAGAAAGCTTATTTGTGAAACCAATTCATAAATCTGATGCCTAAGAAATTTTCTCAGAACAATCTTTTGTTAGAATATAATCTAAAACCAAAGAACCTGATCGCACAATGCTACGATGGGGCGAACGTAATGCCCGGGAAAAAAATGGTGTTCAAGTACTAAGCAAAATAGCTGGACACCATGTCCCGTATATTCACTGCTTTAACCACCGATTGCATCTTGTTGTAAAAGATTGTCTTATTTTAAGTGAAGGGAAAGATTTTTTTGATAATTTTTCTTCCCTTCATAAATTTTTTCAACATGATGCAATCAAGGTAGTTAGTGAATGCGGGACCATACCGGCTGTTGCCTTATTGGTGGTGTGGTCACTCCTGCCCATTGTTTTTTTTTAAAAATTACACAAAAATATTGAATACTCTTTTTTAAAAATTAAAAATAAAAAAACTTTTATATCTTCAGGTCACAGGGCCGAATCGGGGATTTTTGACCATATTTATAATCATCTATTTATTTTTTTGTATTTAATTGAAAAATTACTTTATTTATTAAAAATAATAATAGACCAATTTCAATGCAGAACGATTTATATTTCTAAAACTTCTGATTTAATACACCATTGTTTGTTAGAAATTAAACAATTAAGAAATAAAAATACATTTGAAGATATTCAAAATTTATTTTGATATTAATACTTTTTTAAATGACAATAATTTATCTTTGGATAAAAGAAAAACTAAACCTAAAGATTTTTCTGATTTTTATTTATTTTCTAATCATAAGTTTGAAAATATTTTAAATATTAATGATGAAGTAAAAAGTATTTCTTTTAATATTATTAATTCATTTATATTTTGATAATAGATTTTTTACCGATAATAGTTGTTTAAAATCTTTAGATTCCCTTTATAAATTTGATTAACCTTTATTTTAGATATAAATAAATTAGAGCGTTTTTAAAAAATAAGTAATATTGATAATAATTCCATATCTAAAGAAATTGACGTAGCCAAAAATTTTTTAGAAACTTAATAATTACAAAAAATGTGTTACTATTGATTTTGTTAAATTTTTATATGATTACAATGATGCGTTTTCTAATCTATTTATCATTTTTCCTATAAGTTTGTTAATTGGCTCTTCAACGTCGAGTTGTGAGGCCACATTTTCTTCTTTAAGAAGGATAATAACGGCTGACAAGTAGTGATCTGCTTAAAGGTGTTGAACACGAAAAACCATTAACTAGGGGCGTTTAATTTTTATGAATATTGTAATTTAACTAGCCCATGTGGCCCGGCTCCGCCCGGGCAACTTGACATTTTAATTAAACTGATTGGCTGTGTACACGACATTTTAAGTAAACTGATTGGCTGTGTACACGATCAGTCGATATATTTAAATATTTAATTTGATTATAAAAAAAATAAATAATTTAAAAAAACTTATTAAAATTTAAAAAGTTTTTTAAAAATATACATAAAAATTAAAAAAAAAATTAAAAAAAAAATTAATCGAATAAAATTGAAAAAATTTAAATAAAAATTTATGAAAAAATATCAAATATTTAAAAAGCTTTTTTTAAAATATACATAAAAATTTAAAAAAATTTGTCTAAAGAATTAAATTCCAAATAAAATTGAAAATTTTTTCAAAGTAATTTATAAAAATTATGAAATAATAAAAAAATTTATTAAAATTTTAAAAAAAATTCATGAGAAATGAAAAAAAATTTTTTAAAAAGAATTAAATTATAAATAAAATTAAAATTAATCAAATAAAATTGAAAAAATATCAAATATTTAAAAAGTTTTTTTTAAAATATACATAAAAATTAAAAAAATTTTGTATAAAAAATTAAATTTCAAATAAAATTAAATCTGACATAATCCAAATATACCAAAAGCTTTAATAACTAATTATACTAATTACAAATTCAAGTACTAATTCAGACTAAATCTATTTAATTCAATAAAAAATAGTAACATATAAATCCCTAAATAGAAACCCATTTGGTAGCAAATATCATCATATCAAAGATCTGAAGTTAAAAGAAAAGAATTATTCCTATATATTTTCCTATGAAAATAAAAGCAAATACAGCCCAAAAAAATCAGTATTAAATCCAAAAACTAACTGTGTATGACTTTCCGACAAATCAAGACTCAAAGATCCTAAAATTTATACCAAATGATTTAAGTTAATTGTTAAAAAACAAAAAATAATATCTTAGTTCATGTTATAGACAATATCAAATGCATCTTTAATGTCTTTAAATTCCTAAAAAATATCATTAGGTTTACTTGAAATTCCTATATCATCTACTATTTAATTTTCAAACTCGATTTTCCTTTGCTACGCTAGATCTCGGAGACGGTATATAGTTGAGTGGTGTGTTGGGTGGTTTTGTAGGCTAAGTATTGGGAATAAGAAAGAAATAATTAACATATGTTTAATATTAAATTCAAAAAAAAGACAGTTGTCTTAAGGTACAATTATTCAGTATAATATTATTTTACTAAACAAAGGGGGTCCGGGTCCGGACCACTTTAATATAATAAATTAATATAAACATTTTAAATAGAATATATATGTATTATAAATAAAATTTAACTTTTACGTATTGCCTGCTTATAGGTGTATTTTTGTACCTGAAAATATATGGCCCAATCTTAGCAAAACAAATAAAGTAGCTATGTCACTCACTTTATACCACGATAAAACTATCATTAAGGAATAGGATAAGACAAATTTTGATCGTTTTGGCGACCTTCTTGTGTGTTAATTTAATTCGTACAGAGCAACATGATTTCCAGGGTTTGGCGCCCTAGGTCTTTCACACCATATAGCTGAAGAGCTTCAATTTGCATAAAATTTAAGGACCTAACTTGCTTACATATATTATGGATGACGTTTAAAAAATATTTTTTAACTACTCTTTAAGACCGAAATCCCAAAAGGTACATTTATGTACCTTTCGGTACCGGGCCGCTAACTCGGCTCCTATGGGCTAAAAGAGTCTGAAAATTTGAGAAAAGGTAAAGGACTATACTATTATGATTCGATAAAAATTTAAGAAAAATCTGTAGTCAGAATTTTTGTCAAACCGATCCCGAGTGTAAAGTTCAAATTTTCATCCCCTGTTTAACCTTAATTATCTCGGTAACGGAAGCTGATAAAATCTCGAAACTTTCCAAAAACGTGGGCAATATTATAATAATTAACCTAAAAAAATTTCAAAATAAAACCTTACCATTTAAAGCGCTGAGAGAATTTCGTCGTTTAAACAAAAAATAAAACTTCCTAGTGGATAAAAATACAAACTCGACATTCCTAGGCACCTTTTCGACAAACGATTTTTTTTTTATTGCTACTGCTCGAAAAAACTTTTTTAAGTAGGTTTTTCACACCCACCGAAAGTCTCGATCGCTTCCTAACTATCTTTCCGCACACCTTCTCAACCTACCCTACAAAACAACACCTCACACGTCGCTCAACTACAAACCATTTCCGAGATCTAGCGTAGCAAAGAAAAATCGAGTTTGAAAATTGTATAGTAGATTAAAATCCTCTAAGAAAAAATAGTTTGATCAATACAATACACTGCTCATAATCAGCTAATTATTGCTTACTATTTTAACATGGTTGCAAACTTTTTTTATGCGCATTTAGCGTTTATGTCCATGTTTTATTTAATTTTTTACCCTAATATTAATAACTAGTTATATATAACCAGTGTATTTTCATATATATTCTTCCAAATTAGCATACTTATACATTTTGTTTTCATGATAATCAATCTTATTTTACTTTTCATTTTCTAAAATCCAAAGTTTAATATAATTCATTTTTATTATTCATATATATCATATTTTTAATTTTCATGCGCAATGATGCCAAATGATAAAATTATACTTACAATTAATTCAAATCTCATATTTTTAAGCAGATTTTAGTGAAAACAATTAAATTTAATTCACATATTCAATTTATAAACTCATTTTTTTAATTAAGAATATAATAAATTACTATTAATTTGTTAAAAAAATTTGAACATGTATTCTATTGTTGTCAGGCACGTATGCAGAACCTTTTCTAAGGGGGGGCAAGAAATTTTGGGAAAAAAGTTAATATATTACATCGTTGCTTAATGAATGATAATACATAATTTTGACTATTTTGTTTTTAATTAAAAGTATAAAAAAATTAAAATGAATTGTATTAGAATACCTGGTGTTGAATTTTAGTATTTATGTCAAAAAGAAAAATAACTTAATAAAATTTTACTTCTTTATCAGAATCACCAGTCTTCATTGTTCTTTATCAAAATCACCAGTCTTCTGAGTAGATTTTATTATTAATTGTGTGAGAATAGTTTGTGACTAAAAGATACAATAATAAATTCTAAAATTAAAGATTTTGATTATTTTGTTTTTAATTAAAAGTATAAAAAAATTAAAATGAATTGTATTAGAATACTTGGTGTTGAATTTTAGTGTTTATGTCAAAAACCTTTACAAAACAGTTGAAATTTAATTGTTTTTGATCGACCTTAATTATAATTGGCAAAGGTTTTATTACATATATTTAATTGTAAAATTAAATAATAATAAACTATACTTTTTTTCTTGAAATCTCATTTTCTCTAGTTTTTCTGTGAAAATAATCAAAAATTTTGTTCTGTTTACCATTCATTTAAAAATCAGACACAAAAAAAATCAGATGATATTAAATTTAAAAATTGAAATTAAATTTATACATAACATTTATTATTATTTTAGTTATTTCTAAATTACACTTTAAATTTATTATAACAAATAATTTAATATTGTTAAATTTTTAAAATTATTAAACTTAAATCATAATATTAAAATCGTACAATATATTTTATAAAACAGTAAAATTGCAAAATAATATTTAAAATAAAATAAAAAAAACATTAGATGATATTTAATATAAAAATTGATATTAAATTTATACTTAACAATTATTATTATTATAGTTATTTCTAAAATACACTTTAAATTTATTATAACAAATAAGTTAATATTGTTAAATTTTTAAAATTATTAAACTAAACTATAATATTAAAATCGTACAATATATTTTATAAAACAGTAAAATTGCAAAATAATATTTATTTAACGTATATATATCCCGATTTATGTGTAATATATAAAAATTAGCGTTAATCTGCACAAAAAAAATTTAAAAAACTATTTTTAAGGGGGGGCATGGGCCCCCCCTTGCCCCCCCCCCCCCCCCCCCTCAATACGTCCCTGATTGTTGTACATGTATAATTTTTGCCGTGACCGAAGGTCACGGCTAATTTTCCCCACGAGTTTTTTTTGCCCCCCTAAAATGGAAAAGCTAGAATCGGGCCTGATTTATATATATTTTTCGACAATCATCGTGATGTGCACGATCTAATTTTAAATTAGCTATAAAATCTAAATATACTTTTTATTACTTTTTCTAAAGTTATAATTAAAGTGATGACTAGTAAAAATAATGACTGCTATACACTAGAACAATAATATAATAAATATAAAAATAAGGCTTGTTCATCCATTTTCATGCGAAACATGCATACATTTTAACCATGTGTGCTGAAAGCTGGAAAATTTTTAACAACACTTTAAATGTAATACCTCTCAATATGTTGCTCGTTTTAGTTCACATAATAATTATTGTTTTATAGAAAATATACATTGAGGCTAAGACTTTATTATCAAAGAATTTGAATATTGTTTTATGCTTGGAAGATTTGAGGACAGTGATTGATATTTGTCAAGTTAATATAATAAATAACAAATCTATTATACCTGCAGGTTAGTTAATCTTTTTGTTATATAATAGGAGTGAGCTTAAAAGGTTTTATTTTAGTTTCATCAAAAACATTTGATAAGGAACAAAATAATATAAAAAATTATCTCTACAACAAAATTAATGAATATTTTGAGGTAAATTTTTTTCTTCTCTATTTTTAGGAAAATGATTTTTCTTCAAATATAGAAGAGTATGTGATTCATGTTTATCATGATTCACTAATAGATCTGGGATACCTTAACAATTATGATGATCTTGTACAAAGCCAATGGCTACATTATAATATAAATAAAAAAGACATCAGAAACATTAAATTGAACATAGCTTATAATAAGGTCATTGATAATGGTATAATTTTTTGTATTTACTATGTAGATATTATTTGGTCTGGCATTGACCTCTACTCTGACAATCATTTGAATCATGTCCTATATGCTCAATTATATTTAGATGTGCCTTTATTGTGGAATGAAGATGGTTTTTATACTTAAAATTTTTTTTAATATAATTTATATTAAGAATTATTTATAATTGTTCTATTTAAAATCTTAGATTAAACTGTTGTTGGTTTGAGATATGCTTAATTTATTTTCATAATTTTAAACTAGTACTTAATCTATTTTAGCTCTTTATCAATGGTTCATCAAGGATTCCATCAGTCATTGGGTAGAAAGCTTGAAAAACAAATTAATTATTTTTTCAGCAATAAACAAAACTAAGCCAACTTTAAGATTTTCAGAAAATTCTCCAAATGGTCAAACCCTATTGAACATTTTTAAAGAGGACCTTATTAATACAAAGAAAGTAACTTTTTAATTATTATAATAATATATGAATAAATAATGCATATTTATTAAACAGGTCACCAAATATCAATATCAGAATAAAAGCTTGTGAAAAAGATATAATCCTCATGATGGCCAGCTCTGTTAATATTAAAAAATGGCCTTTTTTGACTAAATTGACAGATTTTGCGACCTCTAATATTCCTTAAAGAAAAATAATTTTAGAATTTGTATATTAAGCCCTTACATTAACATTTAGATAATAGATAAAACTGGACAACAAAAAACAACATAAACGATTTTTTAACGGTTTTATACAGAACTTTCTTACATTAACGATCTTGGTTTTATTCCCAATGCCTTTTTAAAAACGCATCCATACAATATTTTTTAAACTATTAATTTTTAAAAAATTTATTGGCATATATAGATTTTTTATAAAAAACATATCTAAAAAGGTTTTTACCTAAGATAAATTACTTTCAAGTTATTAGGATCAAAAAACTGATTTTATGACGAAAACCACTAATTTTATAAAAATAAGAAAATAAAAAAAAAATTAAATATTATAAAAAAATGTAAAAGCCTTACGTTAATTATGAATGTTTCCTTAATCTAAATATATTTTTAAACTTATGGTTTGAAATATCACAATTTTAACACTTAACTAAAAATCTGAGGCATTGGCTAAAATTCTAAAATATTTGTAATTAGCACCAAAAACTTGACCAAAAACGATAGTTGCCACAAATGATGAATAAGGTGGTCCAAATTTTGTTGTCTAGTGTAATATTTGGCAGAAAATATTATGAATTCCAGCAAATACAGCACAATATATTATTAATGAAAATATCATTTGAAATTTTAATTTAACAATTTAGTTGTTAATAAAATTTCAATTTATTTTTGTTTAAGAATCGTTTTTGTTTTTTACATTTTTATTACTTGATGTTTATCGTTGGTTTATAAAGTTTGATTAGAAAAAACGGTAGACGGATTTGGAAATTCCTAAAATGGCAGGTTTGATTTGTAGTTAGCTCATAAATCTCAAAAATTGACCTGTGCTATACAACCCAAAAAAATTTAAGTTTTATATACAAATTTTGACAAATTTAAAAAAATAAGTGCTATTAAATTTAACTTGTCAAAACATTATATAATGATTGAATTTTCACTTCCATATATATTGTCATTATTTTGTAAAAATCAGAAGATAAAAAAATAAAATTGTTTTCAAATTTCTAACATATAGTATGTCCCTCTTCAAGTTTCAATTCAATCAAGTGGAAGAAAAACTCTTCATTCCGTATCTCACTCTGTGCCTGTTATAAAATTAGAAAAGGGTAAATGTTTTTTAAGACCAATTATGTAATATTTGTAAATTTTTTACATTTTTTTTGGCAAGAGAAAAAATATAAAAATAAAGTTAGATATGCACTAATAATCTATACTAGTGTTATGCAACTAAAAAATATTGAGATCCAGAAATTTTTCTTGATTAATCTTTTCTCTTTTTTTTGTTTTATCCCAATTTAACATTAAATTAATCATCAAAGTTGAAAAATATACCTTTTTTGTTAGGGAGCAGTGAAATTGTTTTGCGGCTTGGGGCGACGTCCAGCGGTCAATAGAATTAAGTGCGTTTTTCCGCTAGTGTCATAATATACATTTTATTAGCGGCTCTTTCTCCTTAATATTACAGCATGCTAGCTTTACGATCCTGGCCAAAGTCGAAGGCTAAAGCCATTTACCTACTATAACAATGCCCATTGCCCTATTTTTTGAAAGAGAAGGCAGACCTGTTAAAGTATAATTAGCTCTGTCGGGTACTTAGACGACTACCTAATCTTGAGGACTAGGAGTTATATAAGATTTTATCTAAACAATTTTTTATAGGAGAAAATGAAGTCTTCAACTTTTTATTACACGGGTCAACAAATATCAACATAGAATAAATAAGTTTACGAAAAGCATACATCCCCATGATGGCCTTAACTCAGATATATTTTCCGTTTTTCGTTCGGCTCCTTAAATCTGCCCATATCGAAAAAGTGGCCCTTTTTGATGGCAGATTTTGCGACCTCGAGAATACTCTAAAGAAAAAATTTATAAATTTTTTACATACAAAAATCTCTTGTAACTTATATTTATCATCTCAAGAAATAAAAATTTTTAGTATTTCAAGCTTTTACATCAGCATTTGTATATTAAAGAGTATTTTGCATCCAAACTTAAATACGACATGATATATTATCGGTTTTTATAATTTGAAGTTTGAATTTAACAGTTTAGCTGTTGTGAATATGCAAAAAAAATATTCTTGTTTTTAATTTTTTTTATGTTTTTTTTTGGCCATTTTTCCTAAAATTTTCAATTTTTTAGCTGGCCTAGACTATAAAAAACGATATAGGATTTAATCCCTATGATGGTAAATTTAATCTCTATAGTTAGCTCATAACTCAAAAACTTGTTTACTTTTGTTTTTTAATATTTTCTACAATTAATATAATTAGTTGAAGGTCTTTTAAGTGACAATACTAAACCTGGAGATGCTCATAGGATTTCCCCGCCTTCCAAATTAGATGAATTCGAGAAGCGACAGAAAAATCGAAATACCCCTAATTATATTGATGAAAGCGAACCATTGGATTCAGATAAAAACCTTAGTTATATGGTATTATAATCAAAATCATACATTCAATAGCATTTGAAAAAAATCAAAAATGCCTTTTATTAATTCTTTTTTCCAAATATCTGATTATTTACTAAAATATATATTAAAATTTTGGTTGTTTTTTTTTGCTTTTAAATTTTTTCTAATTTGGACCATGTCTAGTTATATTTTAAAAAATATATTTCTTAAAAAATTTACAAATTTGCCCAAATGCAAAAGGTTTTACAAAAATTCTAATCAATAGTTTTTTGGGTTATATTATTTGTTTAAAAACAACCTATTTAATTAAACGTTTAAATATATGGTTATTTTTCTAACTAAGGACACTGATAATTGCTGAAATATATTTATATTTCAAAATTAAAAATAGTTTGATTTTATTTTCATTTTAATTAAAAAAAGGTTTACCTCAAAATTCCGCTTCATGCCATCTACCTAGTCCGTACCGGTCAATCAACTGAACTAAAACGCATAGCTCGGTCTTTAAAAACTCAATTAATATCTCAACTAGAATATATGAGGGATAATTGTATGTCAGAAGAGACTAACATTTTACATATACGCAATGCATTTAAAGTTTTACAATTTTTTTGTTTTATAAGGGTATGTTTTTATTATTGAGGCTTATATCTATTACACAGGTCAACAATTTTTTGAGAGTTATCAGTTAACCATAGAGATCAAACCTGCCATCTTAGGGAATATCATATCCGTTTATCGTTTTTCCTAATCATTATATGGTCAGTTATAAACATTGAAAGTTTTAGAAAATTAAGGTCAAAAAACTAAAAAAGATTCAAAAACCAAAATAAATTGAAAATTTATTTTTGTATATTCACAATAGTAAAAATGTTAAATTCAAACTTCAAATAATATTTTAATTAAAAACCGATAATATATCGTGTCGTATTTAATAATGGACGCGAAATATTATGTATTATCTAAATGCCGATGTAAAAGCTTGTTAGATTAATAAAATTTATTTTTCATTATTTGTTAAAATATAAGTTACAAGGGATTTTATGCAAAGGATTTCTAAATTTTTTCTCTTTAGGGTATATTATATCTGTCAATTTGGTCAAAAATGCCATTTTTCGTTATAAACGGATCTAAGGAGCCAAAGACGGAAGAAATTATTTAATTCGAAGAATTTATGAGATTAGGCTATCATGGCTATGCATTCTTTTATGTTTTCATAAAATTTACGTTTTTGACATTGATATTTGTTGTGTTATGGATAAGAAAACATTAAAGGGTGAAGATTAAAATTTTAACGTAATATGCTCAAGCCTAAATACCAAAAAATACAATCCTTTAATTCAAACAATTTGATATTTAAAATTAAAATCAAAATTTCTCAATAATTTTTTGTCACTTCAAAGTTGTCTTTAAAACAAATTATTATATTACATTATTGTATTTTTTCATATCTTACCTTATGAAATTTTATATTGCAAATTTAATATCATTTTTTTGAGTTAATAAATAACTTTATACTAGGTTAATGTTACGAGCTGTTTTTTTTATTTATATTTTGAAATTTACAAATTATGCATGTGAATATAAATTCATTTGTCCATAATCAAAAAATTATAAAACTTTGAAAAATATTTTTTTTATTCTCTTGCCTTGATTTATGTTAATTTGTAACAAATATATTTTTAGATTGTTTTGTTATTATTCCCTTAAGCTGAAGTGCAGAATTATGATACTAATTGTTTTTAAAACTTATATATTTATACATCAAGATTTGAAATATTCTTTTTTTTTAGAAACGTTATGCTAACCAAAACAACATTGATTTGAAAGATAAAATTGTGGATTTTGAGCCCTTCACACCGCTTTTGTTTTGGCCTCGGACCGGTGAGCTAAATACTCCCATTACATTCATTCATCATAATTTCGCAGAACCCGACGTTCAAAGTTTAATCAAGTTTTTTAAAAAATATTATTAAACGAATCTGAATTTTTATTATATCATTATTTTTCTTCTCCATGTATTTTATTATATACTAGCTAATGAATTCAATTATTTATACAATATGTATTACACTAATATATAAACTTTTGTTTTTTTGCTTATTAACGTTAAATTGGTTTACCAACATATTACACATATTTACAGAATTTGGAATTAAAGATTTTTAATACTCCGTAATTTTTATGCCTTTTTCCTCTTTTTTTTTTAAATTAGTATTAGCAAACGTGAAAAGTCGAAATATGTCAAAAATTACGTTTAATGACTTCGAAATCGATGCATAGAAATTTTGAAATCTTGTTTTTGGTTAATTAAATTTATAAATATAAACACTAATAGCACAGTTCAACAAAATTCAATCAATATTGTGGAAGGTTTGTAAATTTGATGAAAAGTAATCTACACTATGACCAACTCTAATGTTATTTTCCTAATCATCATCTGAATTGTGCATTAGATCGATGACAATTGGAATGGTTAAATTAGGCAAAATTTGCTGTTACGACCTTTTTTTTAAAGAAAAATTTTTTTTATTTTTTTCGTTTTTTAACATTTTTTAATGTTTATAGCTGAATTAAAAATTTTGATTATAAAAACGGCGTAGGGATTTTACTTGCGATGACAGGTCTGATTTCTAAAGTGCTCATTTTTCTAAAAATTTTATCGAGCTGTTTAGTATCTAAAGTTTATTATTATTGATAGGAACTTATATTAATTAGAGACTTAATCGCATTTTTTTTTTCAAAAATTATTGTAAAATCAAAAAATTGTTTTTTCATAAATATCAAAAAGATATAATTTTTTTTTAATGTCTAATATAGCAATCATATAGCATAATATAAAATTTAAAAAAAAATGAAGTATTTATTATGTAATTTTTTTCTATTACATATTTTTTTATATTTTAGATCGAACAGATCGATTATTATCATTGTCAGAAAATAATTTTTAAAGTATATGAATTTCCGTTTGATTCTTCATCTGTTCATATCAAAAAATGGCTTTTTGCGACCTCGAGTATACTAAATATAAAGAAATGTATATATTTTTCATCTCAGATAATTAAAAATAAAATTTATAAGACCATTAAGCTCTTTTTAAATTTAGATTCAATAAATTTGGCACCCCAATCAGACCCAATTTATTATCGGTTTTCAATAAACACAGGTCAACAAATATTTATGTCAGAAACGTGAATTTTATGAAAACATAAAAGAATGCATCCCCATTATGGCCTAATCTCATATATGCTTTGCGTTTTTCTTAATTTCTTCCGTCTTTTGCTCCTTAGATCCGTCTATAACGAAAAATGGCCTTTTTTGACTAAATTGACAGATCTAAATATACCCTAAAAAGAAAAAATTAAAAAATCTTTTTTATATATTGAAATCCCTTGTAACTTATATTTTTAATCACAAATAATGAATTTTTTTTTATTAATATATCAAGCTCTTAGATCGGCATTTAGATAATACAAAATATTTCGCGTCCAAACTTAAATACGACACCATATATTATTGGTTTTTAATAAAAATATTATTTGAAGTTTAAATTTAACAGTTTAACTATTGTGAATATGCAAATAAAATTTCAATTTATTTTTGTTTTTGAATCTTTTTTGGTTTTTTAACCTTTTTTTCTAAAATTTTTAATGTTTATAACTAACTAACTAAGTTTGATTAGGAAAAAAGGTAAATGGATTTGATCTCCCCCAAGATGGCAGGTTTGATCTCTGTAGTTAACTTATAACTCTCAAAAAATTGTTGACCTTTGAAATAATTATTTAAGGTTTGAATTTAACAGTTTAACTGTTTTAAATACAAAAATATTTTTCTTTCAATATTTTTTGTTTTTGTTTTTTTGATTTCTAAAATTTTCATTGTTTATAGCTGATTTACTAAGTTTGATTAAACTAACGGTAAACAATTGACAATCCCTAAGATGGCTGGTTTGGTCTCTTTAGTTAGCTCATAAATCTCAAAAATTTGTTGACCTGTGTAATATATATAATTTTAATATTTATAATTACAAAAACAGAAAAAATGCGTAAAGATGTTATGGATGCCTTTTATATACCTCCCGTTAGACCAACGTTCGTGCCTTCTCTCTCCATTAATCCGAGCTATTTAGCTACGTTCTTGAATGTTGACAAGGATTCGGACACTACGAAAAACGATTTTTCCGAAAATAACTTAAAAATAACATCGAAATTGCCCAAATATTTTGACAAAATTCACCTGATAAATCCACACTGCTACATGAAACAATACGAAATAACGCCCACCACAAATTTGAATCTTAAAGGTGGAAATAAACAAGCATCTGCCAAAAAAAGTTTTATTTTTCACCTTATTTCTATAAAATAAATTTACATTGGTCCATTTTAGGCAAAAATAGTATTAATTTAGGGCGCGTTCAAATTTGAAATATTTGTTAAGTGATTGGATTGTTTATATGATTTATATATGTTTGATTTTTTTTGATATTTTGCGTTTATTGGTATAGCTAAATTTAGATTTTGTTTGGCGAATTGGGATGAAGAATTGATATAACAATACAAAAAGCATATATAAGATAAATATTACAGAGATTTAAACAACTATGTTAAATTTTTATTTTCTTATACCTAACACGATTTAAATGTTTTATCTTTAAAAGTTATAGCATAAATATATAAAATATTTTTATAGCACAGGTCAACAAATATCAATGTCAAATCGTGAATTGTATGAAAACATAAAAACATCCTCATTATTCTCATATATATATTTCGTTTTTTTTTTAGTTTCTTCCGTCTTTGGCTCCTTAGATCCGTCTATAACGAAAAATGGCCTTTGACCAAATTGACAGATATATACAATAAAAAGAAAAATTAAAATTAATCTCTTGTGACTTATATTTGTAATCACAAATAATGAAAAATAAATTTTATTAATTAAAGCTCTAACATCGGCATTTAGATAATACAAAATATTTAGCGTCCAAACTTAAATACGACACGATATATTATCGGGTTTTAATAAAAATATTATTTGAAGTTTGAATTTAACAGTTTAAATATTGTTAATATGCAAAAATAAAATTTCAGTTTATTTTTGTTTTTATATCTTTTTTGGTTTTTTGACCTTTTTTTCTAAAATTTTCAATGTTTATGCCTGACTAAGTTTGATTAGGAAAAACGGTGAACGGATTTGATATTCCCTAGGATGGCAGTTTTGATCTCTGTAGTTAACTCATAACTCTCAAAAAATTGTTGACCTATGTAGTTAAATAATTAGGTAAATTATAATTTGTAAAATATCCAATTTGAATATATTTTTACATGTTAATATATTTGTTTGAAAGTCTTAAAAGCCACGATTTCTTTCATTTTTGCCTAAATTTCTTAATTTTGATTGAAAGTGTGACATTATTTCATAATTCATTTGCAATAAAAAATTTTTCTCCATATCTTTGCAATATACAACTTTCTTTAATGTACAAACATATCTTCCTAATTATTTAGCAAACCCTAAAAAGACGTTGGCTGATCCTGTGTCTAATCCTGATTCAAATCAATCTGAACCAAAGTCAGTGCTACAATGCCGACTAGTTAAGGGACTTTACGCTTACTACCATTATTTGCAAGATAATTGCAGAGACAATGGTTGGGGCTGTGCTTATCGTTCTCTTCAAACCATTGCCTCTTGGCTCATTTTCCAGGGTTATACGAACTCCCTAACGAATTCATCGAATTTTCAACTAATAACAAATTATCATTCCCCTAAAGAAAAAAATTCTGATGAAACCAATACCCAAATATCGTCTAATCTTGAGGCTATTGAAATTGCCACCTCAAATACTCATTCACAAGTGCAAATAAGGCCGCCTACTCTCAAGGAAATTCAAACAGTTTGCATTTATAACATTTATTTCAATCATGTTTTTAGGAAGGTGTTTTGAATAAGCTTTTGTGCAAGTAATGTTTCTTTACGTCGTAATAGATTGAAATTTAAGGAAATATACGATTGCCCCGGAAAATTAGCCCACAATAATGCATTATTAGATTGAAGTTTATAGGCTAATTAAAATTTATTAATTTGAATAAAATTTCGTTTTTAATGATCTTAGAAGAAATATTTTTTTATTCTACCACTCTAAAAATGTATATTTAATTTATATATAGTTTATGACATTTAAATAATTTTAGTAACATTTATTGTTACGTCTTTAAAATTCGGTATTTTCTATATAAGGCTCTATACGAAATTGGTGACAAAAAGCGTGATTTTATTGGCAGTTGTCAATGGATCGGATCAAATGAAGTTTCTTATGTTCTGCAACATTTTTATCAAGTTATTATAACAAATTCCTTTAAATTAAAATTTATATTGTTAAGTCACCTATCAATAAAATTTGATTTTGTATGCTTATAAAATTTTGTGCCCATTTTAAAATTCATTTATCGTTAAAATCTCGCCCGTTTTAAATTTACTTATTTTAAATTGGCTAACCTTATAATTTTTGCTAAAAAATTTTGGTTTCGTTGATTCTATACCCTAATTTAATCAAGCTTATGTTAAAATACATATTGTTGGATAAATATATGACAATTTTGAATATATTTTTTTTTACAATTTAAACTTCCTTTTGTAATTTCTAGAACATTTTTTGAATAATATAAAAATTCCGGAAACTATTGCAATATATTTTGCGTGTTTTTAACAAAAATATTTAAATCTTATAAAGTTAGTGTTAACTAAAGGTTATAAAAATGATGCGATTTAATCTTATACCTTTAAAGACAACATGTTTAAAAAAAGGGCTTATAAATATCTAGATCAAATACTGTTTGAATCGGTGAATATGTCTATATGTGTTATTATTTTTCAGTCGAGATTTTTTGGCTAATATACATTTTTTAATTATATATACAAATATTTCCACTTATTAGATTAATTCCCGAATCATTTTCATGCAATCAGGTCTCGAAATGAAGGATCATTTAAATACACTTATATATCATTTTGATACACAGGGGACTCCAGTGATGATAGGTATAAATACAGCTCGACAAATATGAGATTTATAAGATAACTTGAGAGACCCTACTTGCCATTTTAGCCGTTTACCGTAATTTCTAATCTATATATCAGCTCTACTTGAAAATTTTGAAAAAAATATTTTTATTTAAAGTATGCCAACATTAAATTTTAATTTAAAATTAAACTTCTACTCTAAATAGTTAGATTATGTTTCCTATTTTGGTTGGGGTGCTGATCTGTAAAACCTAAATATTGATATATAAAAGTTCGATACCCAAAAATTTAATTTTTTATAAAAAATAGGAGTTACAATTGACTTTATTATTAGAAACTATCTTTTTAAGAGAGCAAAATCTTTCACATTAACTTATTTTGCCATTTTTTGATTTTTTTGCCATAACAAGTCGATCCTATATTATATAGGGAAAACCCGATGAAATATTTGAGATTAGACTATCATGTAGATTTGCAGAAGTGCCATAATTTTAGTGATTACCTTAAATTTTTGTCAGCCTATGTTATTAAACAATTTGTAATCAAAATTAAATTGTTCATATGTTTTCATTGAAGGTCTTTTTAAAAACAATAAGTTTTATGTAAGAAATATTTGGCGTTTTACAATTTGCTTTTTCCATTTGTTTAGACTTTTCAATAAATAACATAATTTATGTTCAGAATGTAATAAAATTTTAAATATCATGACCAATTAAAAACCAATCATACATAGGTGGAGGAGCTTTGGCGCATACTATTTTAGGAGTGGCATATGATCCTGGGCAAGATGATGCTCGATATTTAATACTGGATCCCCATTACACGGGCCCTGATGATAATATCGAGTCCATACTTAAAGAAGTTTTATTTCCCTCACATTTCTATATTGGGTCTTTGTTATTGTAATTAGGTTTTGTATAAACTTTTTTAGGTAGAGCTTTATAATTAAATTTTGTTTTTTTGATTGAAAAAGGGTGGATGTTATTGGTGTGGTTCAAAATTTTGGGACGCCAAACAATTCTACAACATGTGCCTGCCTCAACGACCAATTACATACTAAAGAAAAGACTTTTACATGCGCATTTTAAAATAATTTGATGGATTGATTTTTATTCTAACTGTTTTTTTTTTCAATATTCCAAAAGGCGCGTTCAAAGTTTATTCATTTTTTTTAAAAAAAAATTAAAATCATAATATTGGCTCAGAGTTAGAAAATTTGAACATTCAAATTTTATATTGTAATTGATAGCTATCATATGTATTAAATCAAATTTATAAAAGTTAATAAATATACATTAGAGCATTGCTCAGAATACTAAAAATGAATATATAGTTCTCGTATTTTGGGGGGTAAGGAGTCTTTAAATTGTATGTGGCGACGTTCATAACCCTTGAGGTCATTAGGATTAAGAGTCTCTCCGCCAATACATCCATCAAAATGACGCCACATTTTCATGACTATAACTATATGCAGGCTTTAAAACCCTGACAAATGTCGAAGGCTAGAGTCATCCGCTGAACAATGCCCCTCTTGCCCTATACCTTTTGAAAAAGACGAAATACCCGCCAGAATTGAGCCCTGTCGAGTGCTAGGCAATTTAACTTTACCTAAGAGCTAAAGAAGCTGTTTTGTTAAAATTTTAAATTTTTTTGATTCAACTCTGAACCCGTCCAAACTTAAACAAAATTAAAATTAAATTATTCCTAAAGCGCATTACGTCTTCCCTACTAAAATATATATAAATTTAAAACAATTATTAATTATATGTTTGGTACGAGAGAAATGATTCAGTAATTTTTCGGTTATACGCTTAATGTATGGTCAATTCCACCTCAAATCGACAAACTTTTTCCCTTGAAGTCTCAGTTTTGGCTGAAAATTGGCACTAGTAGGGTCCTTGGGTGCTGATAAGAACCTAAATTTTTTTGACCGGAAGTGATTTTTGACTGAGATATGAGCAAAAATATTTTTCATATTTTTGCAAAAAAAAATTTGAATTAACTTTGCGCGCATGTATCATCATAGCCAGAGTCATTATTTTTTTTTTATTTTGAAGATCGTAATAAGGGCTACCTTAGACCCAAATAATATTAAAAAAAAATTTTTTTAAGTTACCAAATAATTAAAGTTTTAGACACAAATAACTCAAAAAACGTATCTTTGAATTTTCTGAAAAATTCTAATATGGCCCTTAATGAGGTTAATAAATATATGATTTCAAAAGTTTGGGACGGCATGACTTTTTACAAAATTTAAAAAAATCAATTTTTTGCCCTAATTTTGAAACATATTTATCCCCTTTGCGTGCACTATATTAGAATATGCCAATGTGCCAATTTGACAGTATTCAAAAAGTAGAACATATGGGCAATTATGTTAGACCAAAATAGTTTGATATAATTGATTACTACTATTATTAAATTTACAATGAAAAAGTGAACCTTAAAACCAAAAAAAGTGAAAATTTTGCCTGTTTTTAAAATCGACTTTCTAGTTAACCAGCCAACTATTTAACATTTATTTTATAGATAAATATCGCTTAATAACATTTAATAGCCCCACCTTTTTTCATTCGATTTTGACGCTTCTACAATAAAAATACCTAAATTTGCCACCAAACAGCAAATTTTTAGGTGTCAAAAAACTAACGCAGATTGTATTCGTCTGTGCAAGCTTATTTTTTTATTATTTTTGCATAATTAATTAATAATATTTAGAACCTATATAATCAGTCATAATTTGCCTGTTTAAGTGTTAAAAAAATAACATATATGTTATGTATAGAAAATCTTAATAGAACGAGATAGGTAAATTACAAAAAAAGGAGATTATGAAATCATTCCATTATTTTAATTAATGTAATTTGTATTTTTATTAAAACATATTCTTGTGTTAAAACTCGTTAAGAACGCATTTAGTTATAAAAAACTTTAGGTCAATGCTCAAATCCATATGCCTATAGAATAAGTGATATTTCCTCTATCTTTAATAGGTCTAGTGCGTCTATCTTATAAAACTAAGATGTAATTGGAACTAAAATTGTCTTTATTAGGGTCGGTTAGATATATATTGTACGCCTTGTACTAAATAGCCTTTCAAAAACATATTTGGCATTTGTAAAAATTAGTAAAAAATGAATGTTTATATTTTATTATTATTAAATTGAGTCTAATATTTAGTCTTATAATTCATCATTGAAGCTAATTCTGCCCGTTATAATCATTCAAAGTTGTTTAACCCTATACTGACTTCTTTTATGTATTTATAATATCAAAAAACCATACAACTATGTTTCATAAAATAAATGGCTGTTTACGTTTATTTTAAGTTTGTTGATAATCAAAAAAAAGAACATCTATTGAATCATAATGTTATAAATAGGCCAAATATATTCTATTTTACTTTTTTATTATCCGATTTAATGTTGTTGAGGCTGTTTTATTTAAGAAAAAATAAATTTTTACAAATTTTTAACATTATTTTTTCTAAAATCCTCCCAAAATTTTTTTTATGCAATAAATTTAACAAATTTTATGAATTTTGTTGAGGATAAATATTGAATAGTATGTACAGTTTCTAATATTGTTTATCAAACCTAAAAAGGACTAGTAAAATTTAACAAATATAAGCATAAAAATTTTAAGTTTATTTTTTTTACACCTTAAAATTTCAAAAAACTTGGCAAACTTTTGTTTTAATTTCATAAAAAGCTATGGTACGTTGTAAAATGTTGGGGGAAATTTATGTTATATAGCGATGTATTATGTATAAAATGCAATAATTTTTAAATGGGTTTGGTAGTGACCAGGGCTGGGAAAAAAAACTAAATGGGCTTTTTTTTAACAAGTTTATGGGTTTTTTTTTCCAAATGCCCACAAACTCGTAGGCATGGCAAAAGAAAAGCCCCTTTTCTTGCTTAAAGAAAAGGGGCATATTAAAAAAAAGCCCCTTTTCTTAAAAAAACCCCTAGGAGCTTTAAGAAAAAATAACCCACCCATCAAAATTTTTTAAAATTATTATAGAAAACATGAAATGGGTTTTTTGGGGCTCTTTTTAAGAGCCACTTTTTGTGCGTATTTTTTTGCCCCTTTTCTTAGTAAGGGCTTTTTTGAATTCTTATTTTGGCCCTTTATATTTGCCCCCCTTTCTTTTTTTATGTTTTATGGGAAAAAATGAGCCAAAGTTTTTTGGCTCATTGTTTTCCCAGGCCTGGTAGTGACCCAGAAAGTCGGCTATGAAAATAGGAGTAAAATACTGAAAATTACCAATTTTTAGTATGAATTAAATAAATAAAACTGTTATAGCCTAACATAATTGCCCCTATGTCTAACTTCTTATATATAATTGAATTTTGCACTTTTAAATATTTTAATATAGTGCAGGGAGCAAATTTTTGTCTGAAAATCAAAAAAAAATTATTTTTTTGAATTTTTTTAAAAAAGTCATGTCGGTCCCAGACTTTTGGGTTCGAATATTTATAAAGAATATTAAGGAGTATATTTTAGCAATTTTTCAAGTAATTTAAAAAAATGTTTTATTAGTTATTTTAAACTGAAAATTCTTCATAAAATTGTAAAATTTCAAAATAAATTTTTTTAAATAATAAACCCATGCAAGATGGCCCTTATTGGCCTCTTCAAAATAAAAAAAAAATTAAGTCTCTAGCTATTATACATTTTGACTTATGACCTCCCAAAGTTGCATCAAATGTAAAAATTCACCTTCCATTTTTTTCTTTTGCCCCTATCTCCTTCAAAAATCACTTCCGGTCAAAAAGCAAAATTACATCCAAATCAAAAGGGGTACCACTCCTGGACTTGTTGGATTGAGGTGGAATTGACCGTATAAATAAAATTAGGACACATCCTCTTAAATAAATATGTTTATTTGTCATTAAATTAATATATTATTAAATTACTTATAAAAAAAACTTGTATGGGTGTTAAACAAAACATAAGGGGTAATTTGTTATAAAAATTTTAAACTTATATTTATCAGTTAAATTATAAATATATTCTAAGTGTAATATAAAAATTAATGGTATTGAATAGGGTCGGACAGTCAAAAATAAATTATAAAGGGGAAAATTTTATCCAGATTATAAAAATTAGCTATGATATATATGTTAGAAACCGTGATAAATTGAATATAACAATAAATGAATTTCACTTGTCATGAAAATAAATATTACGAATTTTTATAACTTTGTCTATTTGAAGTGTAAAATATTTTCTACTTTGTTGTGATAAAAATTTATTATAAGTTTGGCCGTACCCTAGGGCGCGTTCACAGTTAAGCTATTTATTAAAAATACATTTTTCAAAAATTTGTAAATTTTATTTTTAGAATTAGCAACTTTTTATGAAAACATGTCTTATTATATTTTTTTGTAAAATATACATCTTTACACGAGCCCATAGGTAAAAATAATTATATATATTAAGATAGCTCAAACCCAGTGTTACTGGTAATGGCGTACCTCAGCTTATCACGTAGTATGCTCTTTTTAGAGTAATTTGGCAATTTAAGTAGATTGAAACAAGTGGAAGCGGTAGGGAGTCGTGTCTTATTTCGTTTGTCCGAACGTCGAAGTGACAGAAAACCCTGTATAACGGTTGCTAAGGTATCACCATTGTCCTAGACAGAAAGGTTAAAATTACAAAATCAAAGGTTATTTTATATTTTAAGCTTTTCACAAAAGCATTAATTAATAAAAATTTATTTTAATTAAAAAGATGAATCTAAAATAAATCTATATAAAATTATGTTTTTAAACAAGTTGATATTGACGAATAAATAAAATTGTAATGTAAATGCAATGAAAGTTTTAACAACAAATTTGATAGATATGATATTATCAAATTTAATAAAGCTTAGAATTTTGATCCAATTTTGAATGCCGAAATTTTAAAGACAAGAAAATATTGTTTTTTAAATTCCAATAATATTTTTATACCAATTGTTGCCACAACTTCTGGATCATTTGGTCCTGAAGCCTTGAAAATTTTCAAACAAATTGGTAAATTAATTAAAATTTTATTTCACCAAGTTTTAGCATAAGGCAAAAAATTTCCATAGAAATTTTGAAAAATAATTATTTTCTATTTAAAATACGTGGCCAGAAGACTCTAAAATTTAGTAAATATAATATTTTTATTATTTTTTTTTATATTTTAATTACTTCTTTCATATATTACATTTAATATACCACCTGTTTATGATTTATTAATTATATTTAACATTGTTAATCTGATATTATAATATATTAATGCTGGAAATCTCATAAATAAAATCTTTTTAACATTAAAAATTTAACTTAGTATTGCAAATTCCTATAGTATATACAGAAGAGAAAAATATTTAGAAAGTTGTTTAATTGTGACAACATGATTTTAATTCAAGAATGTATAATTAAATTATTGTCAGTAATAAATATAGGTGTAAAATATTATTATTTCGGTTATCTATACTTTTTTCATTCCTCGACATAATAGAAGTATCTATTTCATTTTGTCAAATTTAATTAAAAAAACCTCTTTGCTCAATAACAAATGATACATTTTGATTCTATGAACCTTAATGAATAAATACACTATTAGTAATAAATTCCTATAACCCTCTTTATAATTAAAGAAATTTAAATGACTTTGAACAGTTTTGCTGTATCCGATTAAGGGCACGTGCAAGTGAGTTTTTATTATGAAATTTTCAAAAATTTTATTTTGTAATAAAACGCAAGATTTAAAAAAGTTGCCAAATTTATTATATGCGCATAAAATACTTTTTCTAAAATAAAAAATTTTTGAAAAAAATTTGATAGATTTTCAATATTCAAAATTTTGAAAATTTTACGAAAATAGAAACTCACTTTGCACGTGCCCTAATGTAAAAATTAAACTTCGAAAACCAATTTCGAAATTTTGAAAGTTCTCTAAAATAGAAAAAATTATTTCATCAAAAACTTGTTCATCCCCAACATCGACACACCGAACGGCAAAAGGTGGATCCAGGTGAGAAAACCCTTGGAGAGGTGCACGCGAACAGCTGGTAACAAATTTAAGAAATTTTGCCCTTTCAGTCGCAGTGAAATCGTTGAGAAGGACGTCCCAGAGCCAAACTATAACGCGATGTTTATCATGGAAGCCACCGTAATATTTTGTATTCTTTCGTAAATCCTGTAAGTCCAGTTCGCTATTTTCACCTGTTTCATAACGTAAACGTCAACAACGAAAAATAAAATGATAAATAATAAAAAAATAATTAAAATCAATGAAATGGCATTAAATAGTTATGATAAATCGTATTAAGAATAAAATTAATCACATTTATGCATTTAAAGGCAGATATAAGGACAAATATTAAAAAAATATATTTTACTTATAATTTACAATTCTCAAAAAAAATCTTTAAACAATAATGAAATCAAGTTTAAAACAATAAGCTAGTGTAATACATATTCTATAATTAAGTAGTAATAAAATTAATATAAAAGTTTATATTGTTAGATAATATCTATTCCAATAGAAACGTGCGAAAAAAAAAATAGGAAAAATAATTAATATAAATAGAAAAATAATAGCAATAAAGGTGTTGCCTGATATAATTTGCTGGAGTTCGGGAGCTGAAAAAATGGCAATATAACCGGGTTTTATAATGGAATAAAAACCCTTGACAAAAGCTGTGATTTGTTTGGCGATTTGCGTATGAAGTCGATAACGGGCCATTAAGTGAATGTAAAGGAATTTGTTTTCGTCAGTGACGGCAATATTTGAACCACCTTAAAAAGGATAAATACTATATTCGTATTACAAACAAATAATTTAAACATGGAAAAAATCAATAATTCAATGGTTCCTAATTATTTTAAGCTAACATGCTTAATTTTTTAGCTAACACTATTAAATTTCGAAAAATAGAAAATAATACAAAAAAAAAGATGACGAGAAACTAATATAATCTTTAATGACCCTGGATTATTATTTTGATTTTGCTAACTCCAAAATAATTTGCTAAACACAAATAAATATAAGATATTATAAAATTGACATGCAAAATATTAAATTTTGCACATATGTAAATAGGTACATAAAGTAATAATTTAAAAAAAAAAAAACGTTATATATTAAATATAACAATAAAATTTTTTTTCTTGTTATTTTTATATTTCGTCGAATTAGGTAAAGTTCGATGTTAGATCCGTATTTAACGCATTTTTTACAATTCACTAAATTTAATTTAAGCACACAAAATACTGTTTAAATGATTTTCAGCATTTTTGAAATTTTAGCTAATAAAAATCCACTGACCTGATTTCCTGAAATTTAATATTTTGCACCACTAGTTAAATCTATACATTTTCGTTTACCCTTGCGTAAAAAAGGGCATTTTATCGAAAATATATTTTTTTTTCATTGTTAGCTTTTTGCCATTGAGGCAGTGAGCTCTTTCAATTTAAGTCTCCATTTGTTTCTATCTCTACACTCATTTCTATTTAGATTGTGACATCTCATGCTAGCGTCTACTCTTTGGGACCAGGTGAGTTTAGGTCTGCCCCTTTTATTCTTGCCTTGCACTTCAATTGCATTTACCAGATTGCTTAGATACCCGTCTTTTTGCCTCATAACGTGTCCAAACCATCGGAGTCTGTTGATTTCGACTTTATTTTGTATGGGTGTTATGTGTAAACTTCCAAGTATATGATCGTTGCGGATCTTGTCTTTGCGAGTCACCCCGAGAAACATCCGTAGCATGCGCATTTCCATCTTTGTAGTATTCTTTCATCGCTTTTCCTTAACGCTGTTGTTTCTAAGCCGTATGTTATTGCCGGTTGTACTATGCTTGAGTAAGCCTTGCCCTTACCTTTTATTGGTATATTTTTGTCGAACAGGACACCTGTCAACGATCTCCATTTTAGCCACCCAACTTTGAGTTTGTTCCTAACTTCTTACTCGACGTTTTCATCGGATTGTAGGTAAGCACCTAGGTAAGTTGCTGTTGGCTTTGATTTAAGAGACCAGTCATCGTTAATTACCAGTTGTTCACCTTCTGAGCCTCCGAAAACTATCAATTCAGTTTTGTCTTTGTTAATTTTTAGGCCTAGCTTTTCAATCGCTTTTATCCAATTATTCAGATTTTCACATCTCCTGCGGGTTTTCAGCCATTAGTAGAATGTCGTCAGCGTACAGTATGTGCCACGGTGGATTTGTGGCAACGCTCTTTGAGATCACGTCCATCACCACGATGAATAGTAGGGGACTTAGGGCCGAACCTTGGTGCACACCTTCATTAATTGTAAATCCTTTCGATGTTCCTGACGAACTCCTTACATACGTCAAATTTCTTTCATACATACTCTGAACCAACTTGATATACATTCAGGAACATTCTTTCTCCTCAAAGCCGACCATACTACTGATCTTGGAATTTTGTCGAAAGCTTTTTCCAAATCAACCAATGTGCAGTAGAGCTTTTTATTCTTTCTCGTGAAACGTTCTGCCATGTTGCGCACGGCATGAATCGCGTCAATTGTCGACCTTCCTTTCATGAACCCGCATTGCTCAATACCTATATCAATTACATCTCTTAATCTGACTTCTATGACTTTTTCGAAAAGTTTGAAAGTATGTGACATTAGTTTGATGCCTCTGTAATTGTGACAGTCAAATGCGTCGCCTTTATTTTTGAAAATTGGAATAATGTAGCTTTCTTGCCAATTCGGAGGTATTTTCTGATATGTTAATATCGAATTGAATAGAGTCGTTAACGCCGATTCCCTCATCTCCTAAAGATTTCCAGCACTCAATGGGTATGTTGTCGGGACCTGTCGCTTTCCCGTTTGAACACTTTTTGAGCTGAAGGCTGACTTCTGATTTTGAGATTGGTGGTATTAGGTTACAGTTTGGGGGTATCTCCTCGAGCTCAATTCTATTTGTGTCGCTGTTCAGTAATTCATTAAAGTATTCTTTCCAACGCTCCAGTACCTTTGTTTGTCTACGAGAAGCTTGCCTTCTTTGTTTTTGATGAACTTTACGTTTCCGTCACAATCTCTTGACTGTCTTTCACGTTGCTTTGCCATCTTGTATACCAAATTTTGCCCACTTTTGGTGGCCATCTCCTTGTATGCTTGTTCATAGACTTTCTTTTTCGCTTCTCGTAGGACATTTCTCACAACTTTGCATTGTTCTTTGTAATCAAGCTTGTCGTTGGTCAGTTGACTCTTTTTCCATCGTTTGAGCAGCTTTTTCTTTTCTGATATTTCTCTTTCAACTCTTTCATTCCACCACCATGTAATTCTTCTCTTATCAGGCCCACCTTTTGTAGTTCCAAGTATTTCTTTCCCGGCCGCTTTGAGTTTTGAAGATAAATCGCACCAGAACTGCGTAGGACTTGATATGATTTCGCAATTGTATTCGCTGTCAAGGTTGCAGGTGATTGCGAAGGCTTCGTTTCTCTCCTTGAGCTTTGACCATTTGATTTGGGAAAGAAATTCTGTTTTGCTGGGCCTATGTTTCTGGCGCTGAAACGTGAAGTCCATCACCAGGAGCTGATGCTGCGCAGATATGGTTGGGATGATTTTGCAATCTTTGATTCGTTTAAGCTGTCGTCTCGAAACTAGCATAAAGTCTATTTGAGATTGATTGGAACCACTTTGGTAGGTAATGAGATGGGATCTTCTTTTACTGAAGAAGGTGTTGGCAATGGCCATGTCGAAAGCTTGGGCGAATCTTAGCAAGTGCCCTCCGTCATCATTGATCGCTCCATAACCTTTGCCTCCGTGAACTCTTTCGTACGCCACATTTTCTTCTCCTACATGCGCATTAAAATCCCCTCCAATTATTGTCAATTCCTCGTTTGGTATGTCCATCAGCACTGCTTCTAGTATTTCACGAAACTCTTCCTTTTCTTGGTTCGTAAGATTTGTTTGGGGTGCATACACCGAGATAACGTTGGTGACTTTGCCTTCAATAACTAGTTTGATTGCTATGATTCGCTCGGAAGCTCTGTTAACTTTAACGACTGTTGGAATTAGTTCTTGCGCTAGTATTATCCCAACTCCGTTGCGATGGTTTTCCTTTCCATTGTAGAACATCTTGTATCCTAAGCCCATCATAAACGCCTTTGAGCCTTTCATCTTGGTTTCTTGCACACACATCACATCAATCCGCCTTTTAGCTAGCATGTCCGCCACTTCTGCCATCTTTCCCTTCATCGTTCCCACGTTTAAACTTGCAAATCTAATGGTTTTTTGTTTTGCTTGGACCCTAATGTTTCTTCTCACTTGATGCGGGCCAGATACACCAAGCGCGTCGCATACAGGGGACGCCTTAACGTTTGGTTTTTCATATTGTTTGGTTGTGTTCATTTTGTTTTTGTTCAGAGTTTTCGGGATTTTCACACCCGCCTTCTGAGGGCTGACGGTGACCCAGATTTGACTCTGGACTCCCTAGGCATCATCGTTTAGGGCCTACTGCCTTGTAGGTCACCAGTAGTCATGTGGCTACTCTCTTGCTAAAACTTTCTCCTGAAAATAAAATCTGCCTTCGCCGGGATTCGAACCCCGAACCTTCTAGGCTTATTCAGGCTAAGCAAGCGCTCTGCCACTACACTATAGGCCAATTTTATCGAAAATATATAATGTACGTATTTTTCTTTGCATATGAATTATTTAGAAAAACAAAATCTCAACTCATTTTTTTTGCAAAAAATGTCATTTTGAACCTGCCCTATTAGTGCTAATAATTACCGGGCATAAGCTCGTGTGTTTCAAGGCGACCCAAGCAATCCATATCAGTGGCAAAGGTTAGTCCCAAATCTTCTATCTCATGCCCGCTACATTTTTTAAGGAATTTCAAATTTTTGTATAGTTCAGGATCAGATGATTCAAGTTCATCGATGGGACTGTAAAGTAATCGTAAATTTTCCGTCCTTTCATCTCGCGGAGTCGGAGTTGAGTGGGCAGTTATTGAAGTTGACTTAGTAGTTGATTTGACTTTTGTGGCAGCGTTAGACTGATATAAAACAAATTTACAAAAAAAATTTTTAATTACACATATCAATATATTTTTGAGAGTTATGAACTACAGAGCTCAAGCCTGCCATCTTAGGGATTTTCAAATCGGTTTATCGTATATTCTAATCAAACTTTGTAAGTCAGCTATGAACATTAAAAATTTTAGAAAAAATGTCAAAAAAAAACAAAATTAAAAACAATTAAATTTTAATTTTGTTTTTGCATATTAACAACAGTTAAACTGTTAAATCCAAACTTCAAATAATATTTTAATTAACGATATATCGTGTCGTATTAAAGTTTGGATGCGAAATATTCTGCATTATCTAAATGCTGATGTCGCTTGATATACTGAAAAATATTATTCCTCCATAATGGAGATAATATTACAAGGAATATATGAAAAATTTTAAATTTTTTCTTTTTAGGATATTCTCGAGGTCGCAAAATCAATTTAATCAAAAATTACCAATTCAAAAGGACGGATCTTAAGAACTTGAATCAGAAAAAAACGGAAAATATATATGAATGCCGCCTTGGTCATGCTTTTATGTTTTCATACACTTATTTTTTCTGATAGTAATATGGTTTATTAAAAAGAGAGTTGGAAATTTTTTTTTGAGAATTAGCGACTTTCAGATGCAAAGGGCATTGTTTAAAATATTACATTTTTAATTGGAGTCTTTAGCGAGCTTAAAACAAAAAATTATGAAAAGATGGAAGCTCGACCGGACTCGGATCATTATTTTAATTTAAACATCGGGCCAAGTCCGATTTTAGATTGGGCCTATGCGTATAAATTTTGATAATATGATGTCGAGTCAAAAAGGCACGTATATATTTCTTTTATATTATAGGCACCGTGTATATCATAGAGAGAGAGAACAATCGCATATGAAGAAAATGTAGAAGAGGGAGAACCTGAGATCTATTTGGATATTTTGTTCTTTGAATGTTTTTTGTGTAAACAAAATTAAATGTAACGTAAGATAAAATGATAGAAGATAAAATAATAATTGAATAATGTTATTTCCTCAAAAAAAAACATCTAAAATATATGTTTTAAAAGGTACGTAATTTAATGTTGTGTACATTAAAAATACCAAAACCATAAAAAGATTGTTTGAGTAAATTCAAATCATAAGGTTGCATTAACTAATATGGGGCAAATAATTTAACTTATTATAACAATAGAAAATAGTGTAAAAAGGATAGATTTAGATATAAATCAAATAAAAGTTTGCCTCAAATTTCAATATTGTAACCTCGAATTTTAATACTTTTTCAAATAAACCTATTCAAAAAGACTAGAAAAAATTTACAAAATTAATAACAGCAATTTACTTGAGTATCTGACGAATGACTCGTATTAAGGTTAGTATTTGCAGTTCCTCCTATATTACAGTTTGAGGTTTGTAACGAAAGCTGTAACTTCCGACCACCCTGTATTATGTGATTCAAGAAGAAAGGAGCCAGCTCGATTTCGTCAAGAACGAGGCCCTCAAACACGGCCTTACCTATAAGCTTTCCCGCAAACTCGATGAGACCAATGTAATCGTCCTGTATTAACAACAATAAGAAATATTATAAGAGAAAACCCATATGTAGCATCAGCGATTCTAGACCCCTTTGGGGGGGGGGGGGCACTGCCTCCCAAAAAGGTTCAAATGGTGGACATGTATATTTTTTGCCGTGGCCGAAGGTCACAGCTAATTCTGCCGCTGAAGGTGGCAAAAAAAATTTTTCTGCCCCGCCCCCCACTAGTTTTTTTTGCCACCCTAAATTAAGAAAGCTAGAATGGGGCCTGTATAGCATCTATATAAAGGTGCGTTCAAGGTCAAATTTACAAAAAAAATGTATGTAAATATTCTTATTCCATTTTTAAATATTTTAGGAGCTCTCCCATATAAATAAATAAAAATTCCAATTCAATTATTCGCAACGTCCTATAACAAACATGTTGCACATTAAACTCGTATAGACGTAGTTAATGTTTTTAAATTAGTAATTTCCAAGAGCTAATATTATCGGTCTAAGCCGACCTGTGAACTGCTCGGTCTGGTCGCGTCATAAATTAAAATTTAGTCAATGACTATTAAATTATCTTTAATGTTTTTGAGGGCGCGGTCAGAGTACATTTAATTTTTCAATATAATTTAAAAAAATTTCCCGGACATAAAAAAAACATTTCTGAAAAATTACTCTTATATTGATTTTTAGCTCTGCTAAGCATTTAAAATTTTATTAATAAAATGAATAAACTTTGGTGCTTGTTAAAAAAAATATACTCAAGTATGAGTCAATCAAAATACTAAAAAGTTAACTTTTAATATTGATAAGGCCAATTTCAGCTTACAGTTAACGGTCATCGCATTTGGAAGAAGGTATCAGACAGTGTTTAATTATTTGTATTGGAGTTCAAAATATTTGGCAAAATTAGCCATATTTTGAACTCAACTCTTTACCATTTTTTACCCCCCCCCCCCCCCTATTTGAAAAAATTTAGATGAAAAAAAAAATTTCCTTTCTCTTGCAACTCACCTCAAAAAAAATTCCTAATTGTAAAAATGAATAATTCTCAAAAAAAATGCATTTTGTTTCTTTTCTCCTCAAATGAGCTCAAATGGCTTCTCCGAACAAGCTGAATGAACTTTAAGATTATCACAGGGAACTGCTGCCAAATTTGGGTATAATTGCTTTGAGTGTGAATTAATTAAAAATGGCATTTAGTACCCAAGAATACCAAATTAAGGAAATATTATTTAAAAGTTAATAAATCTGAGCTTGGTTCTTTAAAAAACTTATGAAAATTTTAATTATAATAAAATTTAAAAATAACAAAAATGAGTTTGGCCATATAAAAAACTAAAGTTTTCCAAAAATTGCCCAGAGTACCTCACTCTGACTCATTTGAAAAAATTCCATATTGAAAAAAAAAGAAAAGAGGTTCATCAATACTATCAAAACTCCGTTTTACCAAAAAATAAAAAAATTGAGTTCTTTTTTATTAAAATGAGGAATATCATTTTTTTTAAATGAAAATTTTTCATTTGAATATTTTTCACCCCCGTGAAAAATTGAATTCCCTCATATTCACTTTTTTCTTTCCTCACCATTCACTAGAATTGAGGAATGCACTGCGGCTGAATTCTTTTTTATTAAACACTGGTATCAGAACACTCAATATATGATTTAATTTAAAAAATAAACCGACTCTTATAATATATTAGATGTGTCGAGGTTCACCAAATTTTTACTGTATATACATACTAAAAATTAAAATTATTTACAAAAAAAAATAATGATCAAGTAATAAAAATTAATTATCAATTAATATATTTGAAAAAAAAATATATTTTTGAAAAATTCTTATGCCAAAATAACCATTATACAGAATGACAAAAATTGTTTGCTAAATTATGCAAAATATTCCGGCGGAATATAAGCTTTAGACGTCGAAGTCAAGTTGAAATAGTATATGGCCGGCGTATATCTGTTTGAAACTATGACTATATGCTAAAAATATTCCGCCGGCAAAATATAGGCTTTGGACGTTGAGGTCAAGAGCTAAACAATATTCCGATGGCGGATTATTCCCTTTAGCCGGTAACGATTATATAAAAGATCTACCGGAAAAAACGCCATCTATAAAGTATAAATAAATTAAAATTTAGCAAAGGCGAAACAAACTTGGATATGAGATGTAGGTGAAGGGTAAAATTTCCTATCCTTTGAGGTAACGTGAAATAAATTAAGTGCGGGATCAAACAATTTCTTGACTATTTCCTCAAGGAACTCTTTAAAAACGCCATCTTGATCAATGCCCGGTTCATCTAGGCCCTGACTGTTAACGAACCGAACGCGTATGGTGCTCTTAATTTTGCGTGGAGTGAGACCCATGATTTGTATGTAACTATTTAAAGTTATTTTGTTGTAATCAAAAAATACATCAAGAATAACATAAAAAAATATATTGATATTTTTAGATAATTTTTCTAAAACATATACACAGCTTAATACTTATTAGGATTAAAAATCTTAAAATTTTGGTAATGAAATGGGTTAAAAACATTTTCATATGCTAAAAAGATATATAAAGTAGTGGATAGTAAAATATAATAGATAAACTATAATGAATCAAAAAGATTATGTTTTTTAAGAAACAGTGAAATTGCTGTGCAACAAATGAGAAAGTCCGTCTCTTCACCAATACAATGCCGCAATTTGCAAAAAAAATTACAGCATGTAAGCTTTATGACCGTGGAAATAGTCGAAAGCCAGAGTCATTAACCCACTAAAACACTGCCCCTTGCCCATAATCTCTTGAAAGAGATAACGTAGCCATCCGGACATAGCCCCATAGTTAAATATTTAATATTTGTAACACATAAGGTAGATAAAGGTGCTAAACCCATCTTCTAAAAGACAATTTCTTCGGACTTTGATGTATGTTGCAAATTCGCCTCTTTTGTATTTGGAGGATTCCCAAGATAGGTAACGCCGGAAAAGAGTAACACGATCATTTTGGGATAGAATGTGTGGAATATTCTATATGTATAATAAATATCTAATCTAACTTTTTTGTATTTGAAAAAAGATACAATTTATAACTTATATAAATTTCTTGCAAAATACAATTAGACGCTATAGATATTAGTATGATATAATTAAAAATTTTAAGTAACATTCGAATACCAAGAAAAGCTTACTAAAAACTAAATATAACCTCAATACAATTTTATAAAACTGAGTAAACTTTTCTTGATATTTAAATATTAAAAAATCAATTATAGAGTTTTATACAACATCCCAAACTAAAATTTAATGAATCGTGTTTACATTAAGTAATAATTTCGATTTTGCTGGAACGTCGTGAAAGGCCTCTTCCTTTTCGTTTATATCCAATATCTCATCACGGTTTTTGGTAACGTTATTGATTAAACTAGACGCTAATTAATAAACAGAAATTATTATTTTTTTCATTTGGTTAATATTTTAACAGTTGAAAGTCTATAAAGACATGCATATAAAAGAACCTAATCTTTTCAGATGTAGATTTTAAATAATTGGGCATTTTTTAACTCTTTTTAATTATTTAAGTGCCTTCATAAAATATTTCAATGGAATTCATAATTTTTATTATTTAAATTATCATCAATATGCCAATATAGTTTCACTAATAACCTAAAAAAATAATAAAGCACTAACTCCTTTAGTAATGTCGCCCTTCTGTATATATATTATTATTCTATAATATAAAAATCTAATATAGGCACTTAATTCAAACATATATAAAGGGCAGGTTAAGAGTCAAATTTTTAACAAACAAAATTTTTTTTGTTTCTCTTTCTGTTTTTGAGGATTTTAAAATTAATATTTAACATCTAAAGAGTCAGACAAATGTTTATTAGCATTCATAGTTTTATACCTCCTAGTTCAAAACAACAATTTGTCAAAAATTGTGAAGAATAGGCATTTCGCATATAACTAACCATGTATTACAAAATGCAAAAAAAACATAAGTTTAATATTTGTACCCCATAGGGGAAAAATTACTTATTTTGAATACTGTGTTTACAAGACAATAAAATTTTGGATCATTTAAACAAATCCACTGAACCACCCATATTAAAAACCATACTATCAACCCATATGATATGCAACCAACTTCATATACCGATTAATAAACCACATGGATCAAACAACAGCTTACCACAAATCGTTTTAAAAACCACGCAAATGGGGTTACGAGGCCTATCCCAATTTGTGTCCAAACAAACGAATGCATGTTGTTATTACACAGGTCAACAAATATTTATGCGTGATTATTATGAAAACATAAAAGAATGCATCCCCTTATGGCCTAATCTCATATATGCTTTGCGTTTTTCTTAATTTCTTCCGTCTTTGGCTCCTTAGATCCGTCTATAACGAAAAATGGCCTTCTTTGACTAAGTTGACAGATCTAAATATACCCTATAAAGAAAAAGTTTAAAAATCTTTTTTGCATATTAAAATCTCTTGTAACTTATGGTTTTAATCACAAATGATGAAAAAAAAATTTTATTAATATATCAAGCTCTTAAATCGGCATTTAGATAATACAATATATTTCGCGTCCAAACTTAAATACGACACATATAACAGTTTAACTATTGTAGATATGCAAAAATAAAATTTTAATTCATTTTTGTTTTTGAACATTTTTGCTTTTTTAACCTTTTTTTCTAAATTTCTCAATGTTTATAACTGAGTAACTAAGTTTGATAAGGAAAAACGGTAAACGGATTTGATATTCCCTAAGATGGAAGGTTTTAGCTCTGTAGTTAACTCATAATTCTCAAAAAATTGTTGACCTGTGTTATCATTGTTAATAAATTTTACTTTTAATCAAATCTATTTTGGATATCAATACATAAGAATTTAAAAACTTTAAACCTAGCCCACGGGGCAAATTAAGTAAAAATGCCAGGGGTCTACTACTGCTAGCACCATTGATTGAATTGCCGCCCGCATTTTCAGCGATGGTACCAGTGAGGGCTTCATCAAACTGATCGTCTTGGTGCTGTTCGAGTAACAAATCCATCACGGGGTCCGTTAGGTAGTTACCGTGGTCGTTATCGTAATCGAGATCGAAATCGTTGAGCGAGGACAAATGAGAATTGGCTGAAGTTGCCGCTACGCTACCGCCCAAAGGTTGACCCGTTAATTCAAGTAAGCTGCTGTAGGCTTGTAACAGATCATCACCACGTCTGTGCCTTTTGCAATCGTCCGAAATGAATGCACTCAGTTTGACTTCACGGATGAGCCAATCCTGTGTGTGCCAGAAGGGCGTTTGAAAAGTAATTTATTTATAACATATGTCTATAAAAAATAGTTTAAAATGAAAGGTCGATTTTCTAGATCAATTCTACCAACAAGTCTTTTTTTGGATATTTAACTAGTATTGTCATAAGTAACTATTTTTGTGACCTCAAGACTCAACAAACAAATAATGGTAAAGGATCTAGTCGTTGAATGAAAAAATTAAGTATAAATTCAAACTCAATGGGTTAACGTTAGAGTAGCCTATTTTAATAAAAAACTTTGGAAAATATTATTTTTTAACTTTTTCGTTAGTCATATTATCGTGAGCGGGCATATTACATTAATATTTTATATTTAAAAAAACCGTTTAAAATTAAAATTAAAAAAAAAAAATTCATTTATAATAGGGACCACAATCAAAATTATATTTTAAATAAGATATTTAAAATATAAACGCTATTTTTTGTCAAATTTTTTTAAGATAATTAAAAAGTTAAAAAAGAAAAAAACGAGAAAAAAAACTGTTGATAACGCCTATTAGTAGTATAAACTTGCTTAATTTTAATCTGAAAACCTAAGTTTAAATTTGTAAACCACTGTAAGTGATATAAGCAATTAAAAAAAATTATTTTAACAATTCTTTCAAATTTATATATCTCTTAGCCGTATATTATAATTGTTTAAGCATAATATTAAATAAAATTCTCAATAATTTTTGACACTTCCTGGAGCCATCTGGCCTAGGAAGCAGAGTATAGCTAAAATAAAGTTAATCAAAATTTAGTTTTTATTTAATAAATTTTGACGCTTCCTGGAGCCATCTGGCCAAGGAAACGCCCTTGTTAAATTAAAGTTATTTTTTTGTTTTCTAAATATAATGATTTTGCTTTTAAACTCGCCCTATTTATAGAGCAGCCTTTACTTATTTTTTTGAAAAGAAAAAAAAAGAAGAAAACCTCCTATAAAGGTCATAAATCAAATTATTTTTAGAAAACAAGAAAACAACTTTAATTTAACAAGGGCGCTTCCTGGGCCAGATGGCTCCAAAAAGCGTCAAAATTTATTAAATAAAAACTTTATTTTGATTAACTTTATTTTAGCTATACTCTGCTTCCTGGGCCAGATGGCTCCAGGAAGCGTCAAAATTTATTAAATAAAAACTTTATTTTGATTAACTTTATTTTAGCTATACTCTGCTTCCTGGGCCAGATGGCTCCAGGAAGTGTCAAAAATTATTAAGAATTTTATTTGTTATTTAAACACCTACCCCTCTAAAACTAAAGAGATAAGCGCACCATCACTATATTGTTAGGTTGGCGAGATCCCGGCAGAGGTTAGGCTCATGCCATCGCCGGCACGTGTCGCATCTCCTTCTCAAGGTGCCGCTGTCTTCGGCTCGTAGTTCTGCCAGAGCTGTTTCTTCTGTGGCGCCTCCGGGAGACTGGGACTTCCTCCCAGGCAATCTCTCCTTTTGAAGAAATTCTCACCCGAAGTTCGATTAGGCGTCCAATGTTTCGCCGTCTTGCCTCCATACGTATTATCGCATCCTCCAATCTGATGCATGATTGAGCTTACAAATATAGGAGGAGTTACACTCAGGACATTAAGGAGTAGCAAGAGTGAGATATTATTGGTCACACATGAATCAGTCAATTCAATAAACATGGGACAAATGTAAAGAATGCGCGCAGTTAGCAAAAATGCCAAGACATAACTTGGAAAAGCAATAGCCCAAAGAAAAGGCAGCATGGGAAAGAATACATATGGACTTCTTAGAATGGAAAGGACAAACGTTTTTGCTAATTGTGGACGCATACTCCAGTTGGATAGAATACAAAAGGACACAAAAGATCGGCAGGAGTGGTAATTGAAATATAAATAACTAATAGCACATTGTGGAGTTCCACAAAAGTTAGTGTCGGATAATGGAAAAGCATTTGTTGCTAAGGATTTTAAAGACTTTTGTGAGAGGTTAAACATAAGACAAATATTCACACCTCCATACCATCCTAGCAGCAATGGAAGTGCTGAGAGGGCAGTCGGCACAGTCAAAAGATGGTTCAAGCTGGCGGAAAAGGAAAAGAACGGAACATGGTTATATAAACTATACCACAATACTGTCCCCAGACAAAATCGAGAATCAATAGGACAAATGTTCTTGAAAAGAGAGCTAAAACTTCCAGGTGAAGATACGAATTACAGGAAATCATCGATGAAGACGCCTGCGAAGATTTAGTATGGTATGCTGTGTACGATAACAATGGAAATGGCCTGGGAAAATAATTCGTTGGTAAGATAATAACATCGCCATGGTAAAAGACGAAACGGGACAAACTTAAAAAAGACATCAAGAACAGTTACGACCCAGGGTAGAGTAAGTTAAGGCAAAACAGGTAATTTAAATAAAATTTTAATAAGATCTTATGATTTAGTTTTGAAGTTTTTAATAAAATTTTATGATTTAACTTTGAATTCTAAAAAAAAAATTTTTTTAGATATAGATTTAATTTTTATCAATGAGGACCTGCTGTTAAAAAGAAAGGCCCACCTGAAACGAAAAAGCTATTGAGGCCGCAGTGAGGTCCTTGTGGAACGTAAAATAAATTTTTTTCGGTCCTTAAACAAGGTTATTCAATAATAAACACAAAATTTTAAATAAACTGCGGCTACACACCTTTCATAGGTATCGTCTAACAGCCCCGCCGTATCTAAACTTTAAATGATCGCAGATAATACAACAAAGGGTCCTTAGCAAAATAAAAATTAATAATTATTATATGGAATATTTTTTTTGATAAATATGTAACACGAGCAAACATCTACATAATTTTCCTAATTAATATTTAAGCTCAAGCATGCATCAGATTGGAGGATGCGATAATAAGTGTGGAGGCAAGACGGAGAAACATGGGACGCCCGATCGAACTTCTGGTGAGAATTTCTTCAAAAGGAGAGATTGCCTGGGAGGAAGTCCTAGTCTCCCGGAGGCGCCATCGAAGAAACAACTCTGGCAGAAGCCGAAGACAGCGGCACTCCTTGAGAAGGAGATGCGACACGTGCCGGCGATGGCATGAGCCTAACATCTGCCGGGATCTCGCCAACCTAAGAATTTAGTGATGGTGCGCTTATCCCTTTAATTTTAGAAGGGTAGGTGTTTAAGCATAATATCAAATATAATTCTTAATAACTTTTGACGCTTCCTGGAGCCATCTGGCCCAGGAAGCAGAGTATATCTAGAATAAAGTTAATCATAATAAAGTTTTTATTTAATAAATTTTGACGCTTCCTGGAGCCATCTGGCCCAGAAAGCGCCCTGTTAAATTAAAGTTATTTTCTTGTTTTCTAAAAATAATTTGATTTATGACCTTCATAGGAGGTCTTCTTCTTTTTTTTTATTTTCAAAAAAATAAGTAGAGGCTGCCCTATAAATAGGGCGAGTTTAAAAGCAAAATCATTATTTCAAATTTTTTTACTGCATAAATAATTGTATCCTCTTATTTTATAAATTCAATAAAATATATATCCCGCGTTATACATATTCAATATTCTTGTTAGATAATAATTTTTTTAAATTAATAACAAAATACAAAAAAAAACATAAAAAAATCATGGCCTTTTTTTAATTTAAGCTTAACCGCACCCTTAACAAAAATGAATTTTTACGGCGGGCGCCATAAAATGCGATTTGACATCACGATCGTATAAAACGACCAGCAAGGCATGGCAGGACGTATATAACGGGTCAGTGAGTATTGTTTGAGGTCGTGAGTTATTATGACAATTTGAATGCAAGGGATCCTGTTTCGTATAGGATTCTTCTTTTAATTTGGAAGTTGTACTGTTTTTCTTGAACAGTTTTCCACCCGTCACTAATTTTCCCATGTTAACAAGCTCTTTAGTCGATTTAGGTAATGTTAAGTTGTTCCGATTTATGGGAGTGGAAGGACCTTCTTTCGTGGAAGAAGGAATAAGCGTTGACCATGAAGTTTGTTGTTTGAGAAGTCCGTATACCACCATGTTTAGGTATAGTGAGATGGCAGTTAAGGATTTTTTGGCATCAGGGAATAAGATTTCATCGATGAATAGTTCGGAATCATCCAACAATATTATGGCATGACTAGTTATATCACAACAAAATATTAGGGGTTGGTAGTAGGTTACGAGTGTGGCATTGTTTGACCTAAAATCTAACAACAAAATAAACCATTTATCTGATAATCATTTCAAAAAAAAAGCAAATATATGTGAAATTTAATTAAAATTGAATGTTCAAACATAAAATGCTTTTTTATGTTTAAATAAACCTTTAGGAATAGTTGGGGCAGGATAAGCTTCCAAAACAAATTTCCAAAGGCCACACAAGAGTTTGTAGTTGGTCGCAAAAACAAGAAAAATAGCCAATTTTTGTTGGGGGAATGCATCTATAATCTTTTGATACATGTCACAAAGTTGAATAACGTCTGTAAATGTTTTATCATTCAGGGTGCAAATAGAATTTTTTAGTAAAAAATTATTATTTATTTTGACACAAGTGTTCCTTGAGTATGAATTTGCAATATTGTTGATGGAAAAAAGGTTAAAAAAGGGTGTACTATTTTGTAGAGATGATTGGTTAACTTGTAAATTAGCAAGTGACTGAGTCTTTTGAGTGTCAATTTCATCATTTATAATTTGACAAAATAATTTATTAATGACTTGCAATGACCAAAGATGTTTAAGATCTGCATTAATAACCTTTATCACTTGCATGTCAGGCATATTCAGCGATGTCCACCCAAATATAGGATGCCACTGCAGATTTTGCTTATTTTCATATTCAAGGCCACCTTTAATGTTGATTAAGATATGATGAATGAGGTCAACTAGTGGTGCACTATCTCTGATATTGTTAATAGATGATTTAAAAAGGATGGATATATTGGTCAACAAATAAAGATGGTTATTTGCTTGAACTAGGTCAATTTGAGCATAATTAAAATTATACAAAAAATAGTATGTACATTTAGTTTTAAACTTTTGAAGATTATCTGTATTTAAAAAATATGGATGGGCAAGAATGTTTGAAATGATTCCAGGCATAATAAAAACTGTATTTGAATATGCATCCAATATATATTGGCTATAATCATATAACTCCAATATTTTAATGTATACAAATAATAAAGCATTTTGTAGCACACTAGATAATAATTTTCTAATAATAATTTTATTTAACCAGATTTTGCTAAATAACAGTAAATATTTTTCTGCAACCAGTTTATCTATTATTTTATGCTTTAAAATCAATGAATGATTTAAGCAAGGCATTATATTAAAACAACTAATTAAATAATTGAGAAAAATTGTGAATGTTTGATTAAATTGGCAATCTAAATCTTTACAATTTAATATAAAAGAAATTATATTTATTATTTGATTATGTAACTTTATAAAATGGGATATGTTATTATCAATATCGTCTTTATCATCCTGTTTAAATTTATTTTGAATCATTGTTATAAATTTAATAATGCCAATGACGACCTCAATATTGTCTTTAATTAGAGGAGTTGAATTAAATCTTTGTAGATAAATGTTTAATAAAATTATATCTTTTATTGAGTAATTAATACTTTTTCTTACTATTATTTCTTTAATCTTAATATGTAGATTGGCTTTGAAATGTTTCTCACAAAGATGTTTACGTACAATACTCTGGACTAATATAAGATTTTTGAGATTAAGATTTTCATCGGTTCTAGTCATTTGCAAGCACATTTATATCAGCCACTCATTTTATTAAATGGCTATGGTCAATTAGATTGTTATTTATAAACTAATTAAATTAAATGCACGGTTTAGTTTTATACCAACATCAGCATTTAAAATATATTAGTTTTGTTACAAAAAAAAATAATAACAAATTTTTATTAGATTTTTCTTACATTTAACTAGCTATTAACGGCAAAACATCAAAATCAGCTTGCCATTACGTAAATATTTATAAAATAGATCAAACATAATAAATAAATTAAATGTGACAAAATATATTGGCAGTGTTATGATTAACGTCGAAGGCTATGTTTAATGTGAGTTATTTTTCGCACAATTTTACAAATGTTAAAACAGTTAATATTAATTCACAAATTTTAAGTAAGAAATTTTTAAGGCAAATGCTACAATGGGGTTCATCTCCAATTAAACCGCTAACTTTGTGAGTTTTATATGAACTTTATTTTTTAATTATTTTAAAAAATGCCTGCTCTTTAATTTAAAACTATGTTATTATTAATGTTGTTGATTTTGTTTAAAACAAAAAAAAATTAAAAATTTGAAATTTCTAATAATTTTTTTTATTTTTTTTTTTAATTTTTAAAAAATTTTTTTTAGAAATACTATTTAAATGCCGATAACAAAGATGGCAACTTTTTGTTATTATGCGTTCAATATCAAGTAAAATTATAAAAAAAAAATGAATTAAGTCTTGCGCCCTTATATAGACAATTTTTAATTTTATAGTGAAATCACATGTAGCTTATAATTTATCTTAGGGGGCGTTCAGACCAGGGATTGGAACCGCCGAAATTAGTACCGGTACCGGTACCAGCTCAGCTCAAGTACCGGTACTTGGTACTGGTTTCGGTACAACGGGGTACAACAATAATTTAATTATGATAGCACCTAAAATTTAGGTTATATTTATTTGTAAATTAGACAAATGTATATATTTACACGTCTACAATACATCTTTTTAAATCTTATTTAAACGAAAATAATTGAATTTAACAAATTAGAATCTGATCGATTACGTATATCTGAAAAAATATATTTCAAAGTTTAGAAGGCTCTTTCAACACTTACCTAAAAAATAATATAATTAAAGTACTTGAGTAATTAAACTCTGAATGAGACACAGAGTTTTCTTCCCAAATTTTTAAAATTGACCTATCTTTTAAGACTCTTTCATGTTTTTCAAAATTGTCTAACTCAGCATATATCTCAACAACATTGGCTTCTACTTTGTATTTATCTTCTTACTTAATTGACAAGTACTTATTTTTTGAGAGATTGAATTTGGAAGTGGTGAACGTCTAAAAGCTATTTAAAATGTTTAATTGAATGAATTAATACAGATGTTAAACATCTAAAAATTTAGTTGCATCAAATATTTATTTCGGATTAAAATAGTTTTATAGCTGAATCTCTGATAAAAAATTAAACTAAAATTAATAAAATTTTATTAATTATGTATAAATATTACTAACATATATAACTTATTAATATTTTAGCTTAAATATTTTATCATAATTAAATTAAATATACATCTTTAAACCAATATTATAATAAAAATTTAATTACAGTTAAGCTTAATATTATATTGCTAATTAGGTGATTTAGTGTGGAATGCAATTATCAAACTTAGTGAGATTTCCAGGCACTATGTTATAATTTAAATATTTTAAAGCTATTAATATATTTTGGTACCGCGGAACCGTTTTTTTAAATTTAAGAACACGTACTGGTTCCGGCACCGAGCGAACCTCCAAGTACTGCGGTTTTCGGTTCCGGTACCGGTCCCAATCCCTGGTTTGGACTCAATTTAATTTTGAAAAATTTTAAAATTTTTACCTTTTGACACTGAACATTTTACAAAAAGTTGCCAATTTTGGTGCATTTGATATGTTTTTCTGAGAGAAAGGTTTTTAAAAAATTTAAAAAAAAATAATAAAAATTGAAAAAATTCTAAATTTTTAAATTTTTTATTTAAAAAATAGAACGAGTCTGAACGCGCCCTTAAATAAAAAAAAATTATATTTTAAATATTTCAAGCTCTTACATGGACATTCTAATTACACAGAGTGTTTAATATCCCAACCTAAATAAGACTTTCAAATTAAAATATTTCTTAAAATTTAAATTAAGCCGTTTAGCTGTAATAAATGGTACCCGACACTCTGGCATAAAAAATTGTGTTTTATTTTTTGTACAATTTCTGTGACTGAGCGAATTTTTGTAACGAAATTGACGTCTATCTGTTGGAAGCTTATCCTCATTCTTAATGTTGGAAATATTTGACACTTATTAAAATAAACAATTCATTATATATTTATTATACATTATATTTTGAAGATTAGAGCTATTTGTTAGAGCTTAATCTTTAGTTCGGTTATTTAGGATTCTCTTTTGACCTAAATAATTACTAAATTAGCTTTTATTTAGATAATTAAAATAAAGATAGATAAACAATTGGCTAGGTTTAACCTTAACTTGATATTATAAATTAAGTATTTTTTCCCCTGAAGAAGGTTTAAAAACTTTTCTAATTTTAATAGCTTAGCAGGGGGTATCTAGGAAGGGGGGGGGGGGGGAGTCAAAAGGGAGAAAATTGCCCCCCTTTAGAAATTTTTTTAATTTTTATAATGTAAACAGCGTTTGTATTTATATATCAAACATACAAAAGGGATTAGAAATTAATAAAATTCTTTTTTTTGGAAAACCTTATAAATTAAATTTGCAAATAAAATATCAATATTAAAAAATTTATAGTTCCTCTCCCCCCAAATTCCCCCTTTAGATAAGTTTCTGTAAACGCCCCTATAGCTCGGTTCCTATGTTTTTCTAAAATTATTTTGAATTTGTTTTGCTCTTGTTAAAATTCCATGTTGTTTGCAACTAAAATTCAGGATGTGCATTAAGCCTAATCCTAGAAATGATTGTGACAGGTCGCTTTCTTAACAAAAATCTTATTAGTACATGTTTACTAATTAAATTAATAGAAACAATTGATTCAATGAAAGCTTGAATTAACAAAATTAAGGTGCAATGAGTCCAGGTCCAGGGACATAAACATTTTTAGATAATAATCTTATCTCGCATTCAATAGACTCACCCAATTAATTATATATTAATCCTCCCCTACAGTGCTGGTAAAACAATGAGCCAAAAAACTGCTCATTCCCCCCCCCCCCCCCAAAAAAACATAAAAAAAAAGGGGCTACAAAAGGGCCAAAATAAGAATTTAAAAAAGCCCTTACTAAGGGCAAAAAAATCCCACAAAAAGGGGTTCTTAAAAAGAGCCCCAAAAAGCCCATATTATGTTTTCTTTATAATAATTTCGAAAAATTTTGATTTTTTCTTTATAATAATTATGGGTGGGTTATTTTTTCTTAAAGCTCCTAGGGGGTTTTTTTAAGAAAAGGGGCTTTTTTTAACACTTTTCTTTAAGCAAGAAAAGGGGCTTTTCTTTTGCCATGCCCAGGAGTTTGTGGGCTTTTGGGGAAAAAACTCAAAAACTTGTTAAAAAAAGCCCATTTAGTTTTTTTCCCAGCCCTGCTCCCCTATATACAATAAAAGCAATCCCTGATTATTTTTCCTCTTCTCAACTTCAATTTAATAGCTCAAGATATACCTAGCTTGTCTTTTATTTGTTAAAAAAATTGTCAATATATATCTTATAACAAATTTTTTGTTTATAAATATCAAGGAGAACTCACACGATCCTAACAATATACCAACTGATTTACCTTGCCAGTTTCAGGAATTAACTTAACGTTAATTTTTCAATTATGTGCCAAAGTATTTTTAAACGATCATATACTCAATTGATTTACTTTGCCAATCTCAAGAAAAAACGAATGATTTTAACTTAAACTTGGTAGCTTTGTCAGATATACCAAGTGATTTTAACCTCATTTAATAATAAAACCCGTTCCCAATTAGTTTTTAAAATCATTGTCATGTAAAAGGACCTAAACCCTTAAAGAGGTCTCATTCTGATTTACAACTTAATATTCCTGCTCACCCCTTTTTCAATAAATTTATATTCTTATTAAATGAAAAAGACAACAATATCAAATGGCCTAATTAATAAATTACAAATATAATTAAATTAAACATTTTTAAATTAAATTTGGATTATGACCAATTGCATACACCTGTTGAGTTGTTGAAAAAGGTAAGTGTTTTTGTTAAAAATAATAATCCAAATACTTAATTAGTGATATTTTAATAGTTTAAAAAGATTCATTTTATTTCCAGTTTTATCTGCTCATTTTTCTTTGCATTTTACCTTTAAATCAATTAATTGTAGTTTTTATTCAAACTTTTATAAATCAATTCAAAATTATAAATATAAATTTATAAAATAAGTTGTTATATAGAATTAATATTGTACACTAGTCTTTATATACGAATTAATCAAATGTTGCATTATATTAATAAATTTATAAATATATTGTAATGGAATTGTAAAATTTTTAGACATGTAAGGGCACGTGCAAAGTGAGTTTTTATTTTTGTGAAAATTTCAAAATTTTGAGAAATTTTATTTTGAGATAAAAAGCAAATTTTTTAAAAGTTGCCAAATTTAGTTTATGCACATAAAATGCTTTTTCTGAAATAAAAAAATTTTTTAAAAATTTTTGAAAAAAATAAAATTTTTAAAAATCAGAATTTTTAAAATTTTACGAAAATAAAAACGCACTTTGCACTTGCCCTAACATAATAATATGTTTAGTCAACTATTTCTGTTACCGTGTAATATTTTTAATGGTTTTAAAACTGCTATAAACCTTAAAATTTTAAGAAAAGATATTTTATTTCTATTTTATTTTAACACTAGCTTTTAATATAGTAAACCTATGAATTAGACAACTCGGGCTAATGTCACCGCCCTCCCTCCCAAAATATTTTTAATTTACGCCCGGCCCATTAAAAAAACTGTCAGAAAATAGAAGGAAGAAATTATTTGTTTAAATTTTTAAAAAGATAGAGTGCCTAATTCTTTTTTCAAATTCAGGCCAGGCCTTCTCAATATCGACCAACCCTAGCTCAATTTTCGGGCTGGTCGGCACTTAGCTGATTTTGACTTTGATTGCACTATAATCATAAATTTTGCACTAGGGCATGTGCAAAGTGAGTTTTTATTTTTGTTAAATTTTAAAAATATTACATCATTTTTCATTTAAAGCATTTTATATTCATAAACTAAATTTGGCAACTTTATAAAAATATGCGTTTAGAAAATAAAATTTTTGAAATTTTCACGAAAATAAAAACTCACTTTGAGCTTGTCCTTAATGATATTAATATTCAAAGTAAAATTCTTTTGTTTTGCTTTAAATATTGAATTTTTAAGTTACACATTAATATTGAGTTCCAGTATTTGCCTAACCCCAAGCAAGTCAGGGTGAAGAATTTCCCAATGAGTTGTTGCATAGCTTCTTTACACATACACATTAGAGCTTTTCCTTCTAATTTTTGTTTTTTTTGTGAAATCAAAAACAATGATTTAGAAATCCAAATGGGCTCCGTTTTGCCAAGGTGGATCGGGTTAAAATTTGTTTAACTTTTTTTTTTAAAAAATTTTAATGTTTAGTTCTATTTGATTTTAGAAGAGCAAACGGATTTGAAAATCTCTAAGAGAACCTATCGGGTTTTTAAACTTAGCTTACTATAAAATTGTTAATTTGTGTTATAAGTAATTTTGCAGTTTTTGTTTCAATTTAAATAAAACTGAATTTATACATAGTTTGTTGAAAGGTTCCCATATTTTAAAAAATTAATTTAAATTTGTATTTTTTTTTGATTAATTACATAAAACTAGGATGAGAGTCAATATATTTTATTTCTATAGACTCCGCGAATGGTAGGTGAAAAATTTGTAACGCAAATGCTATAGTGGGGTCCATACGGAACCCATTTTTAAACTTCTATAACTTTAAAAGTTTTAAAGTTTTGGTTATTTTTTATTTTTTTGAAGACCTGTTCTTTAATTATAAACTAATATAAGTTATCATTAATTAATATTGCAAATTTTATTAAAGAGAAAAAAAGTGAAAAATTGATCATTTTTCTATATTACTCTAAATAAAACATGTCAATAAATTTTATTTATCGATATTATTAATTAATTTGTCTTTTTAGGTCGGGTAGAATTTTATGAAAGTTCATGAAAAAAAATATTATGAAATAAGTTATTTTTGGCTATGATTTACCTTAAAAACAAGATATTTTTTATAGAAAAAGGATACCAATATCATATCAAACATTTTTTATACTTAATGTAAAACTCTTATGAACTAGAAATTAGGTTGCAATTTTTTAGTTTAAATTTACATTGAGCCAATAACATAGCTTTTAACATTAAAATTAAGAGTGTGGGGTCCATATGGACCCCAATAGAATTTCTAATTTTTGAACAAATTTTATAGACTTAAACCAAATTTAATTTACTAGTTTTGTTTATAATATATTTAAGAAAAAAGTCACAAATTTCTGCCAATAATATATAATATTTGTAATATTCAAAATTTAAAAAGTGTTGGGGTCCTTATGGACCCCACAGTGCTACTCGCGGGTTAACTTAATAATATATTACTAACAATTATAAATTTATAAATTGACCTTATGTATTTTTATCTCTCATTTCATAGTTTAGTGAAAGCATGATTTCAAACCCGTATACATTTCCGAATAAAACCTAAACATAAATAAAGCATACCCTAATATAAAGATATATTAATGGTCAACCTGTTAATTTTTTAAGATTAATTGTCTTGCTTTATTTGATTTTTTGGGCATTTTAAATTTAATAGCTCTTAATTATATAATTCTTAATTTTGATTTTTTCGATACCATTTTCCTTAAATAAAAAGCCTGCTAGAGGCTATGACTAATGTCGTTACCGTATTTTCGAAAAAATGAATAGTGATCAATTTTAGTTACTAGGCATTTTGTTTTCTTCAAGACTCTTGATAAAACGATTTAAAAACACATTTTGATGGAAGTCAAACATTTTCCTATTAAAAAACCAAACAACAAGACACACCCTGAAGTAAAGTATATAAATTTGTATTTTGATTTAGATATTACCATATCAATGTTATAGATATATGAGCTTTGTTTAAGTAAAAACATGATTTAGAGTTGGGTAAAATGGGATATACATTTCTAAAATTTTTAATCAATTTTATATATTTGGACTTTATTTAATATGTTAAATTTAAAAAAAAAATGAAGTAATATATTGGAGTGTGAAAGGTATAGCTACTAGTACTTTAAATGTGACATCCAATTTTTAAATTGAAAGAGAATTTTGTAGGATTCCAAACTTGATTACGTAGACAGGCCGGATACTGCAAATGACTTTCCAAAAACTCTACGTTATTTTTGGAATCAATGACTAAGATATTTATAGTCCGCGTTCCATAATAAGTGCTAAGATCGGGTGCCAATTTAGTATCTTCAAAATCAACTTCTCCATTTGTTGGCAACGGTGGAATAAAAATGGAAGCCCTATTCTGAATGTCAGAATATTCGTAATTTAGATCCGTTAGTTCCGTTTCCATTTTTGGATCTGGCAGGAAGCTATATTTGATAATATATAGTTTAGACTACTGTCGAAACGACCTCAATCGGTCCATAAAACAATGTGTCGGCTGAGTTATCTAGCGGAAACATTTCTTTTACACCCAAAGGTCTGGTGTTCGATTCCGTGCATAGGCGGATTTCTTTTGCGTAAAATAGCTCGCATGTATAATCACTTTGAAGCTGTTGAGTGGCCCTTCAGGTAAATCCTTAACGATGTGCCTAAAGTAAAACCTTTTAACCTATAGCATACGAGCAGATCTTACTTATTACAACGGCAATTACGTATTTGAGGAAAAGGGTATATTCCAAATTTGATCATGATTTAACAAAAACTATAACAATAGAAAACTTAGCCATTAATTTGCCCATATGTATAAATCGAAAGCTAAAAACTTTTTACCAATATATTCAAATTTGATTGGGTATATTTTTATCCAACATTGTGAAATTATAACAAATTATATATAGTTTATAAAAAAAATAGATACTAACACCTATTATTTGGTTATTTAACAATTAATAATTTGGTTTATTTTAGGATTTACTTTGGCTAGTTAAAAAAATTGGTTTAAAACAAGAGGCAGCCCAATTTAGACAATAATAAACTGTCAATGTTCATATGGCCGCGGCCTATTATTAAAAACAAAATTTAATGTTAATGTCTATCAATTGGTTATATAACATGGACAATTTGCCAAATTCTAAAGCCATAAATTTTGCGAGGCCATGAAAGCAGGCAAATTATTATGTTGATATCAATAAAAAGCTGATACTTACCCGAAACATTTTGCAAAACTATTCCCCCCCCCCCAATCTCTTTCCCTCCTTACTAAGATTTGGAAATCTGGGTATGCCTTTGATGACACAGGTCAACAAATTTATGAGAGTTATGAGCTAATTATGTAAATCAAACCTGCTATCTTAAAGATTTTCAAATCCGTTTACCGTTTTTTTTAATCAAACTTAGTTAATTAGTTTTAAATATTAAAAATTTTAGAAAAAAATGCCAAAAAAACAAATAAAAGTTTAAAAACAAAAATGAAAGGAAATTTTTTTTTGCATATTTTCAACGGCTAAACTTTTAAATGCAAATTTCAAATAAAACTTTTATTAACACGTCAAGTTTGGACGTGAAATATTTTGTACTATCTAAATGCTGATGTAAGAGCTTAGTGTTTATTTCTTATTATTTAATATGATAAATATAAGTTACAAGGGATTTTAATATGAAAAAAAGATTCTTAATTTTTCTTTTTAGGGTATTCTCGATCTGTCATTTTGGTCAAAAAAGGCCATGATATGGACAGATGTAAGGAGCCGAAGCCCGTAGAAATTAAGAACGAAATATATTTATAAGATAAGGCCATCATGGGAAATTTTTTTATGTTATCATAAAATTTACGGTTGTGCCATTGATATTTGTTCTGAGTGGGTGATAGACAATAATTGTTTTTCTATTTATTATTTTCCGTTTAAACAAACCTTCTTATTAAATTAACTTCTATACTGGTGTTGATTTTTCATAAGTTCCAATATTTTGCGAATAAGTGTGTCGAAATGGGCCAAATCTCCACCGAATTCATGAATTATTTGCAAGAAATCAGCTTTCCCTTCAGCCACTTTGCGCCATTCTGTGTTCGTCTTATCGGAATGTGGATTGAGACGGGAATCACAGAACCCATGAACTGTCCCGGGTTTGAGCTCTTCCTGAATACCTGAATAGAATGCAATAATAATCGTTAGTTTATAATAGTAAATCGAATTGACGTTGGGTAAAAATTGTAAAAAATAATATTTTTTATATTTAATATGGAAAACAATAAAGATTTATTTTTTAGTGATTGTACAGAGGCATTTGCTCAAGAAAAAACTAAAAAATTATGTTTTTCATAAGCAATTAATCAAATTTTTTTTTAGTTCTAAAAACAACTGAATTTCAAAACATAATTATATTAAATAAATATATAAGGCAGCATCGGCTGAGTTTAAACTTTGTTTATAACACAGGTTAACAAATATACAATAAGTTTCTGACATAAAAGCATGCATCCCCATGACGGCCTTCTCTCATTTAAATTTTCCGTTTTTCTTATTTTCTTCCGCCTTCAGCTCCATAGAACCGTTCTTTCATAATCAAAACAATGGCCTTTTTAACAGATTTGCGACCTAATACCGTAGTTAACTCATAACTTTCAAAAATTTGTTGACCTGTATAAGTTGAAAAACAATTTAGAAAATAATTAATTTAAACTGATCACTACTTCACTACAAGCCATGCCAAATTTTATTGTGTCTTACACTCATTTAAAAACGTTTTTTCTCGATTTCTACTTTTACAAATTGTAAATTACCCAATAGCGTGTTGGTGTAATCAAATCTCCAATCATGATCATTATTCAGACCTATGTCCTGAGCTTGATTAGATTTAACGTTTCCGAGAAACTTTTGACCTTGTTTTCCAGCGAATGTTGGCCCCCTATTGTCATCTGATAGAGCGGAATCTATAAGCGGTGCATCATGTATGCCCTTGGATTTAGGTGGACTCAGAGACCGGGTCTCATCAATGCTACCTGGCAGTGAAGAGCCACTCAATAATTCGTCTAAGTAGCCTGAGTCGTTCAAATCCAATTTTGCCCTGTTGACCTAGGTAATTGATAAAAAAATGTGTAAGAAACTAACGATTTATATGTTTATTGTATTATAAAATGCGATAAGAAACATGCAATTTCTCCTAAATATGGATGAGATATTTAAAAACATATGTTAACGCAATTTAATCTTTTAATAAATCATAATTCTCTCTAATTATAATACTAGAAAAATTTTTTTTATTAGGGCACGTGCAAAGTGAGTTTTTATTTTCGGGAAATTTTCAAAATTTAAAAAAAAAATTTTGTAATAAGGGCACGTGCAAAATGGGTTTTTATTTTTGTTAAAATTTCAAAATTTTGAGAAATTTTATTTTGAAATAAAACGCAAATTTTTAAAAGTTGCCAAATTTAGTATATGCACATAAAATGCTTTTTCTACAATAAAATATTTTTTTAAAAATTCTGAAAAAAAATTTTTTTTTGAAATTTTACAAAAATAAAAACTCACTTTGCACGTGCCCTTATACAATGGAGCTAATATATGACTTAAAGGCATTACCCTGCGCTTTGTATAAAATAAATTCAAAAGGATGAATTTACCTCTCTCTTTATTCTGTTTCGCAGGCACTTATAATAAAACGTGTCACATTGGCCGGTTATTAGCTGAAATGGCTCACTCTGTCGAATTCCGGACCTTAGGGCGTTAAGACACGATACGTAAGGCTCTAACAAGTCAGGTTCCACAGGAATATCACCTCTATGTACTGATTTACCTTGTGACTCTATTAAATCTCCTTGGCAATTATCGAAAAACTGTTTCAAAGTTGTATATCCCGTTTCCGGACCTTTTTGATCATTTCTTGGGTTCGACAAAATATCCAAGCAAAGCCCAAAACGTCCTCTTAAGTCGATGCCAAACGAAGTTCCAAATTTCCTCGTGGAAGGTGTCGCATATGATGGGATAGTTTTACCTAAAGAATTTTAAATTATCAGAAAAAACATTTTCAGCTAAGATAATAAACAAATCGTATATGTTTCTGATTTCTTGTAGAAACCTAAATCGTATGCTTAAAGGTTTATCGAATGGTATTTTTATTTTATAATCTAGGATTATAAAGGGTTTTTAACGTTTAAAAATCAGAATTTTTTTGGGGGTTATTTATTTTATAGGATATGGAAGCGTTTAAACAAATCAATGAATAAGTGTTTAATATTTAGCTAACATTTTTTCATAGATTAACTAATGCATTAATTTAATTCCATTACCGAGATTAAAAATGTCTTATGAACTTCATTTATAAAGACACTTTTTTGGGAGGTGAGGAGCATTAGAATTGCTACTATTAAAATATAATTATCTGTGTCCGTCATACACTTTTAAAATTTTTCCTGATTTTCTTATGAGCTTCTTGGCAGACCGCTTTTTATAGTGGCAATCGGTGCGATGTGGGCACATTGTTAAATATTCAGTAAATAACTCGATGTCGTAATAAAGCAAAAAAAAATTGTTACCAAATTTCCTGGCAACATTTGTACCAACGATGTACTGATCGGCCCTAAGTACTTAATGTTCGGGCAAATTAAATTAAAAAGCAAAACTGTACAAAACAAAAATATTGGTCTATCTTGTTTTTGAAATTTGAGTTTCTCGAAAAAAAAAATATGTAAAAAGATCCAAGACGCTTAATAGGTTTATTTTAAATGTAAAGTAGGTTAGATGATAGGCAAATAATCATTTTAAACATGCGTTCCAATGCCTTATTTGTTTTATTTTATCAAATTATGTTCACTAAATGGAATATGACCTAAGGGCGCATGGCATATTTTATGTATACTGCAAAGATAAGAATAATGCGCAAAAATTGTGTCATTTAATATTACAAAATGTCATTTTGAATCAAGGCATGAACGATTACGAGTCGTTTATAATGTAGTTTTCCTTGCACCTTTACCTTAATTGGACATACCTGTTGAAGGCTATTAAAACCGAGTAAATTTGATAGTGAGATTCACTCGCACGCCGTGATACCTAGATATTTAGCCTAAATGGCATGTTTAAGGCCATGTTAAGTAAGCTACTCAGTAGCTTCAGTGTTGATGTAGAGGAAATCTTTTAAATAGAAAATACGAGTTAAACCAATGTTTAAACAAGGCAAATTCACACTTTGTAACAAATTTTCCCTTTTTATTTTAAAATTATAATATTTTAAGCCAATTTAAAGAAGAATATACACTTTTTAAAATGTTCCATGTAAAACTTTAATATTAAAGAGAATTTTAATATTGTATATTATTATATATGTATTACTAGCGCTGGGAAAACAATAAGCCAAAAAACTTTGGCTCATTTTTTTCCCCAAAACTTAAAGAAAGAAAAGGAGCTACAAACAAAGGGCCATAATAATTATTCAAAAAAAGCCCTCACTAAGAAAAGGGGCAAAAAAAACCCAAAAAGTGGCTCAAAAACGCCCCAAAAAGACCATTTTTTGTTTTCTTTATAATAATTTCAAAAAAATTTGATTTTTTCTTTATAATAATGATAGGTGGGTTATTTTTTCTTAAAACTCCTAGGAGTTTTTTTTTGAAGAAAAGGGGCCTTATTAAAAATGCCCCTTTTCTTTTAGCAAGAATATGGGCTTTTCTGCCATGCCCACGAGTTTATGGGCATTTATGTAAAAAAACTCATAAACTTGTTCAAAAAAATCCCATTTATTTTTTTCCCAGCTCCGTATATTACATATGTAACTTTATTCTAAATTTTTTAAACTTAACCAAATGTTACCGAAATATCTTTTATTTTTCATTATTTATTTCTAATTCTTTATAATATTATGTTTTTTAACGATTTGAAGAATTAATAAAGTTTTATTTTCTTTAAAACAAAAATGGTTTTGCATGTTGCCTTGTTAACTATCGGCTGACTGCAATCGTGTAATTTAAGAACTCGTCACTCGTATATAAACAATCAGTCATTAGCGAGATCTATGGTCCTTAAAACTTTTAGAAGATTAGTTAGTGAAAATTGTTTAATGACTGGTATATATACAAAGGGATTCAATCGGTTAAATTTATATTAAGGGCGCTTTAAAATTTCTCACCTCAGTACCCCGAATGCTTTAAAATTATCCGACCCCAGAATTTTTGTACCCCTAACCTCTGTATAAAGTTCAGTGCATACGATTTCATCCCGTGAATAAATATTTTATAAAACAAGATAATAAATTTTACTCGCATGCTTGTTAACATTGTTTTATATGATAATGGGTTGCAAAAAAATCAATATATTTAGCCTTGACACTGAACACACAAAATATGTATGGCGAGGAAAAATACACTTTATAGGGTATGCGTAATGAAAAATGAATGTTGGGTCGATCAGCTACGAAAAAAATTAAAAATGAGCTTACTTTAAAACTCAATTTTAGTTACAATATAGGAAATTCATAAAGGCCTACTGCACCTTTTGAAAGGTTTAGAATAATGTTTTTAAGAAATTAATCTAATAGGGTGCGTCTATTACAATATGCTATACATTACAATAATTAAAGCTTAAACTTTGTTGCTTATTTTGGACTTAAAAACTGGGGGAGATTACCTAAATACTTTGAGCCCTAAAATATAACGCTATTTTAGCAAATGCCGTCTTAAATTAAAGAAGATTGTGATATAATTTCAAATTCATTGACCGAATGTTTGTAAAAATAGGTTTAAATAAGGTAATCAAATAGAGCAAGTTTATATTACCTAATTAGTGTGAATATCATCCTAAATTTCGAAAATTTTAAAACTTTATATTGTTTACCAGTTATAATGTTCGAATCAGTGCCCCAAAAATCAGCCGGTTCAATTGGATTACCCAAATAAGCATCTCGGTTATGTGCAACGATTAATTTATATTTTCCGTAGGTATTATCAGGATCGTAATACAGGAATACGATACCCATAAGTGGAAATCAAATCAAATATTTATTGTATTTTTTCAAAATTCAAATTTGATTCAAAATAATACTCAAAAAGGTTATATAAAATATGCTATTTTTTTGGTATTGATTGGAAAAATCACACAGAAAAATTGATGAATGATGTATTTTTTTACCATTTGTATATGTGTAAACATCACAATATAATAAATAGGAGACAATAAAAGAAAATAGGACGTTACCTGTGTTTTTGGCACAAAAATCTACAAATTCAAAAAAAACATTGTTATCAATTTCACGAACTATGGTAAATTGCTTTCCCAATTAGGCCAGGATGGACTGTTAAATTCTTTAGGCAAAGAATATAGAAATCTAGTAATTTTATTAGTTATGATCCATCCCGAGTCCATGTAAGCTAAAAATCGGCCCGCAAAAGATATGACTTAACACAAAAAGCCTTAAGACCGAGTTGAATTTAAAATTTTTACTATCCAAGTTTAATATCTCAATAAATCGCAAAATACCTTTATAGCTTACGAAATATCCTAATTTCTATTGTCAAAAATAGATTTTGGTTTTGGTAATGTTTTAAGTTCAGGCAATATACATCTAACGTCCTTGAGGTTTACCTTAGTTTATGACCATTTTTATCGAATTACCTTAATCTGTTTATGACAATTTCCTCTAACGCCGTTACTATTTCGCACAAAGGTGATACACCTTTTTTTAAGTTTGCCAAAAATATGTACAAAAATATTCGAAAATAAAATATTAATTTCAACAAGGTAGAAAGATTTATCCAGTTTTTTTAAGCCCACATTATAGTGTTTGGAGCATATGGTAGCACAAAGGTACTGGCGGTTCATAATAACTTGTGACAATTTTTTTTTCAAATTTATTTTCATAGGCAGGTTTTAACAATTTAGATATTTGATACAAGTTAACGCCTTGAAATATTGCAAAATATATTAATTCGTGGTTTAAATAACTAAATTTAAATCTAAAACAGACCTTAAATATGAAAGATCGGAAAATTTAAGCTTGTTTTATTAGTTTTTTTCATTAAATTGCCTGAGCTCTATTCTCAAAAATGTACAGGCTATATACCAGTCAAATTGACTTATATGTTGTCGGATATAGTAATAATTAATTACACAATAACTTCCATCGGTAATATAATCTGCAACACATATTTAGTTATTAGTTAACAAAATGTTGGATATACACTTTTTAAATTATCTATCTTAAATGAATTTCTGCAGTGGTCAAGGAAAAGATGACGAAGAAATTTTTTGATGAGGTCGAAATTTCGGCTACCAAAAATGTAGATCTTTTTTCATGCGCAAAACAAAATCGAATATCTCAGTTAAGTATGAAAAATAAATTTTCTAGGTCACATTAATATGTTAATAGTCTGATTTTTTACCCGTCGACGAGTAGTTTATATTCAATATTGTAAACAGCTGACTCAGCAATTATAAGGGTCTTAAAAATAGGCTTAGGTCTAATAAATTGAAAAATAATGCTTTGCGAGCTTTTATTACCACCATATTCAAATATATAGCATCTTACCTTATTACATTGGTCCAGGCCCGATTCTAGCTTTTCCATTTTAGGGGGGCAAAAAAAACTCGTGGGAGGGGGGGGGGCAGAAAAAATTTTTTTGCCGCCTTCGGTGGCAAAATTGGCCGTGACCTTCGGTCACGGCAAAAAATATACATGTAAAACAATAGAATCCATGTTCAAAATTTTTTAACAAATTATTAGTAATTTATTATATTCTTAAATTAAAAAAAATGAGTTTATAAATGGAATATGTGAATTAAAATTGTTTTCACTAAAATCAATTGCTTAAAAAGATATGAGATTTAATTGTAAGTATAATTTTATCATTTGGTATCATTGCGCATGAAAATTAAAAATATGATATATATGAATGATAAAAATGAATTATATAAAACTTTGGATTTTAAAAAATGAAAAGTGAAATAAGATTGATTATCATGAAAACAAAATGTATAAGTATGCTTATTTGGAAGAATATATATGAAAAAACACTGGTTATATATAACTAGTTATTAATATTAGGGTAAAAAATTAAATAAAACATGAACATAAACGTTAAATGCTCATAAAAAAAAGTTTGCAATCATGTTAAAATAGTAAGCAATAATTAGCTGATTATGAGCAGTGAATTGTATTGATCAAATTATTTTATCTTAGATGATTTTAATTAAATTAAAATATTCATCAAAATTCAATGCCCCTAGTTAATAATTTTTCGTGTTCTAAAAGAACCAAATCACCTTTAAGCAGGTCACTACTTGTCAGCCGTTATTATCCTTCTTAAAGAAGAAAATGTGGCCTCACAACTCGACGTTGAAGAGCCAATTAACAAACTTATAGGAAAAATGTTAAATAGATTAGAAAACGCATCATTGTAATCATATAAAAATTTAACAAAATCAATAGTAACACATTCTTTGTAATTATTGAGTTTCTTATTAAAAAATTTTTGGGCACATCAATTTTTTAGATAATGAATTTTTATCAATATTACTTATTTTTAAAAGAGGCTCTAATTTATTTATATCTAAAATAAAGGTTAATCAAATTTATAAAGGGAATCTAAAGATTTTTAACAACTATTATCGGTAAAATTTCTATTATCAAAATATAAATAAATCAATAATATTAAAATAAATACTTTTTTCATCATTAATATTTAAAATATTTTCAAACTTATAAGTAGAAAATAAATAAAAATCAGAAAAATTTTTAGGTTTAGTTTTTCTTATATCCATAGATAAATTATTGTCATTTAAAAAAATATTAATATCAAAACAATTTTTGAATAAATCTTCAAATGTATTTTTATTTCTTAATTGTTTAATTTCTAACAAACAATTGTGTATTAAATCAGAAGTTTTAGAAATATAAATCGTTCTACATTGAAATTGATCCATAATTATTTTTAATAAATAAAATAATTTTTCAATTAAATACAAAAAAATAAATAGATGATTTTTAATATGGTCAAAAAACCCCGATTCGGCCCTGTGACCTGAAGATATAAAAGTTTTTTTATTTTAAATTTTTAAAAGAGTATTAAATATTTCTGTGTAATTTTTAAAAAAAAACAATGGGCAGGTAGTGACCACACCACCAATGGGGCAGCCGAGGTATGGTCCCGCATTCACTAACTACCTTGATTGCATCATGTTGAAAAAGTTTATGAAGGGAAGAAAATTCAAAAAAATCTTTCCCTTCACTTAAAATAGGACAATCTTTTACAACAAGATGCAATCGGTGGTTAAAGCAGTGAATATACGGGACATGGTGTCCAGCTATTTTGCTTAGAAATACTTGAACACCATTTTTTCCCGGGCATTACGTTCGCCCCATCGTAGCATTGTGCGATCAGGTTCTTTGGTTCTAGATTATATTCTAACAAAAGATTATTGTTAACTGAGAAAATTTCTTAGGCATCAGATTTATGAATTGGTTTCACAAATATAAAGCTTTCTGTAAAATCAAATTTTTCTATATATTTCTGTTAGTTTGATCTCTCTTGCGGATGAGAAGTATTATGAATAAAAACTTTTAAAAAAAGTAAATATTTTTAGGATAATATTTTTTAAATATTTTTGACGGAGAAAATTTAATTATATTATGTGGAAGAAATAAAATTACTATGTATTTTGGGGGGGGGGGGGGGCAAATTCAATTTGGGGGGGGGGGGGGGGCAAAAATAAAATTACTATGTATTTTTTTTTGGGGGGGGGGCAAATTCAATTTTTTATTTAGGGGGGGGGGGCAATCAAAAACCTTTAGGGGGGGCACTGCCCCCCCCCAAAAGGGGTCTAGAATCGTGCCTGCATTGGTCATAATTTTTTTGAGAGTTTTGAGTTAACTACAGAGATCAAACCTGCCATCATAGGGAAGATCAAATCCGTTTACCGTTTTTCCTAATCAAACTTAGATAGTCAGTTATAAACATTAAAAATTTTAGAAAAAAAGGTCAAAAAACCAAAAAAATTCAAAAACTAAATAAAGTGAAATTTTATTTTTGCATATTCACAATAGTTAAACTGTTAACTACAAACTTCAAATAATATTTTTATTAAAAACCGATAATATATCGTGTCGTATTTAAGTTTGGACGCGTATTTATTATCTAAATGCCGATGTAAGAGCTTGATATATTAATAAAATTTTTTATATTATTTGTGATCAAAAAAATAAGTTACAAGGGATTTTTACATGCAAAAAAGATTTTTAAATTTTTTCTTTTTAAGGTATATTTAGATTTGTGAATTTAATCAAAAAATGTCATTTTTCGTTAGGGCACGTGCAAAGTGAGTTTTTATTTTCGTAAAATTTTCAAAATTTTGAAAAAAAAATTTTTGTAATAAAACGCAAATTTTTAAAAAGTTGCCAAATTTAGTGTATGCACATAAAATGCTTTTTCTAAAATAAAAAATTTTTTAAAAAATTAAAAAAAAATTTTTTTTTTTAAATTTTCAAAAATTTCGAAATTTTACGAAAATAAAAACTCACTTTGCACGTGCCCTTATAGACGGATCTAAGGAGCCAAAGACGGAAGAAACTATGAACGAAAATTATAAATGAGATTAGGCCATCATGGGGATGCATTCTTTGATGTATTCATAAAATTCACGCTCCTGACAATGATATCTATTGACCTGTGTTATTAAATCTTTTAGGTTTGTGCAGATGGTAAATATTTCGAATTCTTCTAATTTAGAATTTTACACACTTAGAGTTTAAATGTATCAATATATAAAAAATTAATTGATCACTTTTGGCCTCTCTCTTCTTGATTTCCTATTCCAAATATAATTTTTAAGCATCACGTCAATCACTTTCTATATTTAGTTTACCAAAAAATAACAAAAATAAAAAATTTAAGTTTTTTACTGTCTTTTTTATGTTCACATTTTCAAATAAACTATAAATCGAGTACAACATGATAAAATGATTTTAGCGTCAAAAAAGAGTACGAAACATAGAAATTACGATCTCTATTTTTTCCTAGGTATACAACATTTTTCATAATTAATATTTTCAGTGATGATTTTGATGCTCAATATATTTAGCCAAGTAAATTTAAAAATATTTTATTAGCGTTTGATCAATGTAAAATAGTTTGAGTACTTTTTAATGAGGATATAAAGTTTTTCGAAAATCAGATACTTTCCTAGGCTTTGTATTTAATTTTGGTTAACTTATCTTCAGGTTTATTTATAGTTTGATCTAAAGACATAACAGATCAACCAATGATTAATATGAGCTAACTTAAGTGACCAAACGTGCATCTGATAATCAAAATTTTTTTTCTAATCAAACTTGGTAAGTCAGTTATAAATAATAAAACTATAAAAATAATGTTTAAAAAAACAAACAAAAACAAAAAAAATATTGAAAAATAAAGTTGTTGAATTTAAACTTCGAGTAATTTTGACATTAAAGAAAATATCTCGAGTCCTATTTAGGTTAAGGTGTTAAATATAATATATAATCTAAATGTCTATATAATAGCTTGATACACTTAAAAATTTTTTTTCTTAATGTTTAAGATAAAAAATATAAGTAAAAAAAAATTTCATATAAACAAAAATTGTAATTTTTTATATTTAGGGTATCTTGAGGTCATAAAATCAGTCAGTTTAGTTAAAGCAATTTTTTTGAAATGGACGTCAAAATAGCCGAAGGCAGAAGTAAATACAGAAAATGGAAAATATAAATGAGATTAGGCCATCGAAGATTAATTAACAATTAAAAAATTTTTTTTTCTGACATTTATATTTATCCACATAATGCATTTGTTGCAACTTTTTATGATGATTTTTCGAAATTATATAAAATTTACTGTAAAATAAAAAATTTAATTTTTTCTATGTCGTTTCAGTATTTTATTGAATTAAAAAAACAGTAAGCATCGAAAAAAATTGCTTATATAACACAGGTCAACAAACATTTATGTCATAAACGAGATTATTATGAAAACATAAAAGAATGCATTACCATAATGGCCTAATCTCATATATGTTTTTCGTTTTTCTTAGTTTCTTCCGTCTTTGGCTCCTTAGATCCGTCTTTAACCCAAAAGGGCCTTTTTTGAACAAATTTAAAGATCTAAATTTACCCTATAAAGAAAAAATTTAAAAATATATTTTGCATCATAAAATCCCTTGTAACTTATATTTTTAATCACAAATAATGGAAAAATTTTTTTAATAATAGATTAAGCTTTAACATTGGCATTTAGATAATACAAAATATTTCGCGTTCAAACTTAAATACGACACGATATATTATCGGATTTTATGAAATTATTATTTGAAATTTAAATTTAATAGTTTAACTATTGTAAAAATGCAAAAATAAAATTTTAATTTATTTTTGTTTTTGAATCTTTTTGGTTTTTAAACCTTTTTTTCTAAAATATTCAATGTTTATAACTGACTAACTAAGTTTGATTAGGAAAAACGGTAAACGGATTTAATATTCCTAAAATGGCAGGTTTGATCTCTGTAGTAAACTCATACTCAAAAAATTGTTGTTTATTTTAATGCGTCTTGGAATATAGATAATTAGAAATTGGGTTAGGATCGTCCCTCGACGCCACTTGTTTTTTTAACCTACTCAACGTCGGGTGAAACAAAATATGTTAGAGTAGAATCACTTATATTTTCGTAATAGAAATAGAAGAAACGTGTCGTTTTTTTACTTGCGGTTGAGTTGAAAATCACATGAGTGAGGAAACAGCTTACCTCTATTTTTAACCTTTAAAATATTTAAATTAAATTGCAATTGTGAAATATAATTTGAAGTATTTAGTATACAGAATTAAATTGACAAAAAAAGTTTTTTTTGTTTTAATTTATATTTTATAACGATAAAATTAACTGCGAATAATTTAAAACTCTAAATGTAGCTCAGCGTTTTTACAAAATTTAAAAAAATAAATTATATAATTATATTTACTTTTTTAATACTTAGGTTTAAGAACATTAGTTATTAAGTATAAAAGTAGTTTAAAAAATATTTAAATTAAAAAGTATCCGCTACTTACATAATCGTGGATTAAAGCTGATAATCATGTTATAAATGCCATGTCTTTTAATACGCGTTTAAAAATGTTCAAAAACACATGCTTAAGGCAAATCTACATTTCTTCTATATTTTTAGGCTTCCATAACTCTAACTTTACCTTAAATTATTATTGATTAAGTTTTATTTCAACTTTTGCATACTTTTATGAAGATAAATAATATTGCAAGGTTTATTTATTTTTCTTGCGGTTTTAAGAGTCAAATTATATTTTTACAAAAAAAAAATATAAAATTACTTGTATTTTTGTTTAAGCTTTATAAAACGTTTTTGTATAACAAATATAATAATTCATATAAGACAAAGCCTAACCAAGAATGAAAGTGTGATTATATTTTTATTGTGAAATTAAATAAACAACGATTTCAATGGATTCCCTGAAAATTCATCATAGATCGAACTTATCAACCATATTGGTAAAACCGTCATTAATTTCTAATAAATTGCGGCGTGATAGTTTGCCATTACCCTGCAGCCCTGTTAAATTTATAACCAAAAAACTTGATGGTGCACAGATTGGCGAATTGCCGATTAAATATTGCGTGAAGAATATTTTAGCAAACGAATTTCCTGTCGTTGGTAATAACTCTATGTGCTATTGCAATTTCTATTATAATTAATTATGTTAACATTTTATTTTTAGGTGTTTACGTTGACCCTAGTATAATTTCAGGATTCAAATACAAAGTTAGGTGTTTAAATGATGATCCTTCTGTATATGAAACTTCATTTTTATTTAATGGGTCAGCTAGATGCCTTCTAAATATTGGAGCTGGGTATGCTAAACGTTTTACCTTTCAAGGAGCCACTTTAAATAATAATAAAAATTATTTTTGGAGTGACAATATTGTAGAGGGATATGCTTTTTCATTGGAATCCATTGAAGTTGGTCAACAATTCACTATTTATATGGTAGATTCTAATTTACAAAAATGCCTTGATAGTCATATCAATTGTTTTCTTACAAACTCCAACATGATGGACCCAATTGAGTCAGAGAATACTGATAGCCCTGAAAATTACTCATTAAATTTGAATGGTTCAAAAAGTAGGCAACCAATTGGTGATGCAACCATCACAACTGTATACGGCTCTGAATGTAATGAACTTAAAACAGTGTTTGTTAAGGGAAATGCCAAACAACCTGTGAAAATTGAAAAACATGTTGAAGTCAAATTTAAATGTAATATTAAATTTAACGTGCCTGTAATTGGATTTCCTATTAAAGATTCTGAATACACACTCAAAGGGGTTGCTATTGTGGTTAAGGAAAACACCAAAGGGTCATTGGCACAAACTTTGGAAATAAATAATATTGTTGTTCCTCAAATGGGGAAGTGTATATTTACTCGTGCATAATGATATAAAATTTACTCAATTTAATTGCATAATTATACCTCTTTGCTGTGCTCATAATTTTCATAAGCTTTATTTAAGTCAAAATATTTTTTGATAGATTGATTTTTTTTAATATATAAATAAGCTTCAATCCCTTTTAATATCATGCATTTTTACCATATTTATTATTAAGAGGATATTGTTTATTTTTGCCATTATAATTTATTTTTTCTTATTTATAGGGTTACATTTTTAAAATTTTACATTCTTTATTTGATGAATATATGAAACCTTAGAACTTTAATAAATTTATCCCGTGCAAACATTTATATCAATAAAAAAATATGTTTTTTAATAATCTAGACTTATTATTATACTTTAATTTTTCCTATTTAGTGGTTTACCTAATACAAACTAATAATTAAATCACACAGCCTGTATAAAAAAATTCAATTTATATACATACACATTTATATCAATATGTCAGCAATAATAAGTTATAAAAAATACATATATTAAAAAAACATATCAGTTTGCCTCTTTAATTACCCATTGCATATTTGGCTGTCCATTCACGGGCTATATAAAAAATATTGTAACATTATTGATCAATCAATTTAAACAAATTGAAATACAATTTTTCTTTGCTCAAAGATTTTTGCAAAATTTATTATCCTATATTAAGACACATTTATACAGAAAATTATAATTTTATAAGTATTAGCATTCAAAATATTTTTCTTGAAAATGTAATGAATTCTGAACTGGTTTAAAAAAGAACTCGTTGATATTGTAAATATAGAGCAGATTTTAAAAGTATGGTCGTTAACTAAGAAAAGGTTGGGTGAGAGTAAATATTTACGGCAGTAGGCAACTCTTTTCATTTAATATATCTACCCGGTCATAAAATAAACAATCAAGCTAAATTGGAGTTTGATTATAAAACTTGCTTCAATTTGTACGTGTATTAAAGGAGCAAAATGAACATTTTAAACTTTACAACATAATTTCAAGAGCTTTGCAAATTTCTAGTTTGAATTTCTGAATAATTGGGCCGTGTTATATTAGCCCGCTTGAACTTGCGGTTAACGATCATCCCGTTTACAAATAGGCCCAAATTTTATATTGCAAGCTATACATTTCTTAATTATACTACCCTTTATCGCGTAATGATTTATCATTTTTATATTGAAAAATTGGTAAAAAAATAAATCAAAATGTAATTTCTTTTTTTTCAAGGGCAGCTGCACCGGGCCCGACGGGCTTTCTTATTATTTTAATCGTTATTTAATCGGTAATAGTTTGTTAATTGCCTACTTTAAGTTTTTAAAGTTAAAATAATAATCCGAAAAATGTAAGATATATTGGATTTTAATTAGACTTGCAAAAAAATTGAATTATACATAAAAAATTAATTTCAAATGTTCTGGAGTCAAACAGCATAAACAAAAATGTTAGCGAATATTTTTATAGTTTATAAGATTAGATAACGATTCTTAACTGCCTAATTATTTAAAAAAAATTTTTGACAAAAAATTTAATTTTAGATTCTAATCCCCATCAAAAACTTAACCAAATAGTTTAAATGAATTAATCATGTAAGTATTGCTTAATATCAAATAAACGTAGCTTATAACCAATTTTATGTTAATAATGATGTTTTAACATTTTTTTTACAAACAAAAATGAGCTAAATATATTTATTTTTTGGCAACATTGAAGTACAATTTATTTTAAAAATTTGGCGTCAAAGTAAGCTTGCTTGTAAACAATAATATTAACATATTGGCACATTTTTGTTAGCAGGACAAAATCAAAATTGTAGTCGCGTTTATAATTAAGAAAGTTTGACGTAAATGGCAAACAGGGTAACAAATATCAATGTCACATGAAATAAGTTTTTGAAAAGATAAAAGAATGCATTCCCATGATAGCCTTATCTCATATATATTTTCCGTTTTTTTTTAAATTTCTTCCGCCTTCGGCTCCGTAGATTCGTCCATAACGAAAAATGGATTTTTTTGACCAAATTAACAGATCTTAATATACCCTAAAAAGTAAAAAATTAAGAATTTTTTTTTCATATAAAAATCCCTTGTAACTTATATTTATCATCGCAAATAATGAGAAAAATTTCATTAATATATCAAGCTCTTAAATCAGCATTTAGATAATACTTTTCGCGTCCAAACGTAAATACTGCAAGATATATTATAAGTTAAAAAAATATTATTTAATTTGAATTTAACTTAGCTGTTGTGATGCAAAAAACAATTTCAAATTATTTTTGTTTATAAATCTTTTTTTTACTAAAATTTTCGATGTTTATAACCGACTAACTAAGTATGATTAGAAAAAACGGTAAACGGATTTGAAAATCTTTAAGATAGCAGGTTTAATCTTTTTAGTTAACTCAAAACTCTCAAAAATTTGTTGGCCTGTGTAATTAAAATTATAGTAAAACTCCGCTAGAGCGCTTGTCCTGACAGGGCTCATTCGAACCCCTCTGTGCAAACAGGTTATATTCGCGGGACGCTTTGGACCCTGGTAAAAGGCTCGGAAGAATTTCGTGGGGCTAGTTTCGCTTACACAGGTCGATAATTATCAATTTCAAAAAACAAGTTTTTAACACTGATATATTTGGACAATCTGATGGCCTTATCTCATATATATTTTACGTTCGTAGTTTCTTTGACCTGTTCCGCCCATATCAAAATAATAGCCTTTATTGCGGAGCTGGGAAAAAGCTTATTTTTGGGGTAAACTCATTTTTTTATTTTTCGAAATTAAAAAACAATAATTAATATTTACAAGATTTAAGATTTTCTGCTTTTTCTTTGTATTTAAAGTTGAATTTTTTAATCTGTCATAGAATTTTTATAAAAAAAAATTTGAGCTTAGTCAAAAAATAGGCTGTTTTTTACCTCTGCTGATAGATAACCTCGAGAAATCCTATATAGAATTTAAGATTTTTTTTGCTTATTAAATATAAAATTGTATCATATATTTAGCTTAAATGGAAAAAATAATTTTAAGTATGGCAAGCTCTAGCATCAACATTCAGATAGTTAAGAATATTTGGCATCTCACCCTAATGCCACATTATATTCACTGGACAACAAAATTTTGACGACCTTATGCATCATTTATGACAATTATCGATTTTAGTCAATTGGTGCTAATTACGAATATGATATCAGAATTTTAGACATTGCCTCGGATTTATCGTAATTCGGTGTCATAGTTGAAATTTTTCGATTTTTGGGGTATTTTGGGCTTCTATATCTTAAAACTTATGGGTAGTAACAAGAGTTTAAAAATATATTTAGATAACGGAAACATTCATTATTTGAGGTGTTTAAATATTATATAATTATTTAATTTTTTGTATTTTTATAAAATTAGTAGTTTTCGTCACTGAATCCGTTTTTTGATCCTAAATAACTTGAAAATAAATTGCTAATTAAAAGCTATAACCATTTTAGAGAAGTTTTTTATAAGGAATCTGATTATGCAAATAAATTTTTTTGGAAAATTAATAGTTAAAGAAATTTTGTAAACTTTTCTGAACTTTGGACACAGTTTAAAAAAAATTGGAGGTATTGGTAAAAAAAAAACTAAAAACGGGATCGTTATAGCAAATAAAATTTCTACAAGACCCTGTAAAAATCGTTTATGTTTATTTTGCTGCCAGTATTATAATTTAAGCGTTCACAATTAATAACTTAATTTATTCTAATTCATTTAATAACCTTTTACAAGGCTTTGCATATGGTAATGTATATAGTAAATCCGTTTTCACAATTTTTTTCAATTTAAGAATAAAACCTGTTAAAAACAATTAAGCATAAAAAAATAGCGTGAGATAAAGATATCAACAACCTCAAAAATGTAAAATTTAATTTACATACTAAATTAAACTAGCGCCTTGTATCACAAATAGAGACTAGATTATAAAATATCTAAAATGTAATAATGTTGTTTATAAAGTAAATTAACTAATACCTTATAAACAATAGAAAGCAACATAATATTGGATTAAAGCAGCGTTATAAACCTTAAATTTTTTTTTCTAAAAACATTTTAAAAATTGTAAAAAGCTTTAAAGCAATGTTATATTCATCCAAAAAAATAAAAAATAACAGCACAAAAGTTTATTTTTAAAAAATCATTTATATTAAAAGAATTATAACTACTTAGTTAAAAAAAATTCAAGTAATTTAGATTTAGAAATTAAATTTTTTTTTTCATGTACCAGTTTTTATAGCTTCAGCTTCGTTTGTTTTCCACTGTTCGGCCACAACATTATCAAGCGGATCATCTGGGTTAGGGGCGCTGAGTAAGGCTTGAATTGAGAGTAAAACTGTTCGGATTTGTAGGGCTGGACTCCATTTATCTGCAAGTTTAAAAAATTGGTCACACGTTTATAGTAAATTATTTTAATTTTTATTTTGATTGAAACTTTGTTCATTTGAATAAAAGCATATTTTATTGCAAAAAATAGTTTTGGAATGTTCACATAATTTCATTTTTAATTTGAGAGCTTATTAAAAAAAACAAATGCTATAGTATTATGGTATAGAGGATGAAATATTTCAGCATTTAATTAAAGGTTATTTTATAAATAATAATAGTGAATCAATATTTACAAAAAACTCAATATTTAATATCAAACATGTTCATATTAGAGTTGCAAAATAATAAAAATCGTTTATATTTATCACAAAGGGGAACAATGGGTATTAAAACTGAATTACCTAGAGTGTTTTATTAAGCGATTTTTTTTTGCTCTTATAACAACTGCAAAAAACAATATCTAGAGATACAAAACATCTATGTTATAAAACAAGTCAAAAAAAATCTATAAACTGAATGGTTAAATTAACTTTTGCAACCTATATATTATGTAAAAAAAATATTAAAAAAAATTTTCATAATGAAATCAATCGCCTTACCTCTATATTTAATTGTAAAAATATCCGTATAAAGAATATTTGGTACACTAACCTAACACATAATTATTGTGAAATAAATATATTTTTTGAGTTTAAATTAACGTTAGCTGTTATATATAAATGTAAATATTTTTTCAATGTGTTTTTTTTTTCAAAAAATTTCAATGTTTGTTAATAGCTGACTAAAAGTCTAATTATGGTAAATAATTCAAAACTAATAAAGCAGGTAGTCTGGTCTCTAAAATTAGCTCATATATCTAAAAAAACGTAAAACTTGTTATTTTATAATTGTCGAGAAAGATAAAAATAAATATTAGAATAAAAAAACTCCTATATACAATAATAATAAATATATTTATAAAAATGTATTTTAATTTTATTTCTCAATTTTTGTAATATTGATTTTATATGATTTTATTAATACTTAATCATTAAAAGTAAATACACATAAAAAAAGACAATGTTTTCATAAAAAGATTTAGTCCACAAAAACAATAAATATAGAAATAAGATATTTTTATTTAAAAAAAAAGCAAACCAATTAATGATTAAAAAAAATTTAAACAAGCTAGGATATAATTTCAAACCTCAAGACCTATATATAAAAAATTGAGAGGCAAATGAAAGCAACACTATAATGAGATAAAAAAGGATATTTTAGATAAAACCATCCCATAATTATCAAATTAACCTTTAAGGATATCAAGACAAATCCGGCCCAATTTATCAATGTTTGGATGGTAAATTTTTGTCATAAAACGAACTTTGGGAGCTGACATAGGGTATTCTTCAGGCAAGAAGAGTTCCAGTTTAAAAGTTCCTTTTTCAAATGGAGACTATTGTAATAGAATTATAAAAAAAGAAAAATATAAAAAAATTAAAGAAATAACCTTATAATTTTATTTAAATAAAAAAAATATCACACCAAAATTATCAAAAAAAATTAAATTAGTTAGGCTAAAACTCAAAACTATTCTACTTAAACCTGTAATATTTGATTTATATCTGACACTTTATTTATATACATTTAGATATTAATAAATGTTTAAAAACTACCTATCAAATTCAAATTTGAAGCTCAATCAATGATTAGATAATTTATTTATAAATAGAAAAAAAATGATGTAAGTGTGGCTGCGGCTAATACTTTTTTCAAAATTGTAAAAAAAAATCTTTCTACATAGGGCAAGTTTAGACACATTTCAAATTTTTAAAAATTTTGTATTTTTTGAAAATTATTTTTTTTTTCAAAATTTTTTTTTTCAGAAAAACTTTAAATGCTAATAACAAAAATTGGCAACTTTTTGTAGAAAAGCGTTCAATGTCAAAAGGTAAAAATTTTAAAATTTTTCTAAAAAAACAAACTAAGTCTGAACACACCTATAAAATATTAGCAGGTTATATCAAAAATGAGAATTTAAGTTTTTTGGTTGTTGTAGGATATGCCTAACAAAATATTTTTAAAAAACATTATTTACACTAGCTGCCTCACTGTTATTCAAATGCTGTAATTTTTTTGTCAAAACTTTTTTCCACTAGTTACAGCCTATAATACATATATGTTGTTGATGGCAAAATCTTAAATCTATCTTAAATTAAAATTCACAAAATTTGTGAATAGCATCTAATACATTTTAATCAAAAGATCATGCATTATGATAAGGGTCAAACTAATTTAAGACACTTAGAATTTTTAAATAGGCATATTTTTATTCCTTTAATGAGGTTATGGTAATATTTGACAGATAAAAGTAGAACAATACAGATTAATAACAAACGACCTAATAGAAAACATAAATAATATGGTTAACATTAGAAAAAATTAGATTTTTGTTCATCTTATTATCATAAAATTTACATCCTCAGGTCCAGAAATAATCACTTTAAAATATCTAGCATTTTCTTCGTCGGGTAATGCTGTTATTCCAGGAACAGGCTCAGCTATCAACCTTTGTGTTTCCTAATCACAAACAGAAATTTAAAAATAGATCAAAGAGTAAAATAATTATTAAAGCATGTAAACCTTTATAATTCGTTTAGGTAAGCCCGTTGACATAAGTGCATTAAACCGAACTACTAATGTAAACACATGATTTAAAAAACTATAATTCAGTACCCAATTAATACGACATTACAAGTGTATTCAGATACTAAATATATAATCAAAAAAGTTTAAATAAATTATGTTAGATTTTTTTATAAGGGCGCGTTTATACTTAGTTTGATTTTTTCGAAAAATTTTAAAATTTTTATTTTTTGACATTGAACGCTTTTTTAAAAAAAGTCGTCAGTTAGGGCGCGTTAAGACTAAAGTTCATTTTTTAAAGAAATTTAAAATTTTTTCTTTTTTGACATAAAACGCTTTTTAAGTCGTCAATTTTTGTAAGCGCTCTAGCATTTAAATAGTTTTTCTGAAAAAAAAAATTAAATAAATTTTGATAAAAAAAATCAAAAAATACAAAATTTTTAAAATTTTTTAAAAATTTGAAATGAGTCTGAACGCGCCCTAATATAATTTATGAGACTCTAAAACAATATGTTTAGAAAGCTTTATGCTTTTTGCAATATATTTCGTCAAATCCTAATGTTTTATTCCATCAAAAATTGCAAGCAACAAAATGAGTAAATATTTTGAGTATTTGGCTGCGGCTAGTGGAAAAAAAAGTTTTAAAAAAAGTTGCACGCATTTGAATAACATTGAGGCGGCTAATGTTTAAAAAAAATATTTTGTTAAGCATATCCTAAAATGACCAAAAACCTAAATTCTCATTTTTAAATATTAGCCGTTAAAAATTTTTTTATTTTAGAAATATTTTTTTTACAATTTTGAAAAAAATATTAGCCGCAGCCTTTGGTATACAAAAATTAACATTAAAAAAACTTAAATAATTTATCATATTAAACACTTATTAATATTTTCAAACTCTGTTATGTTACTCTGAATAAATATATTAATAATCATAAATTAATAAAATAAAATTAATTTAAACAACTAACCATTCTAATAATTTGCTTTAAATATTTTTTAATTAAATCAATTATTCAATTAAGTAATTAAGAATTTATATTTGCTGAGATTTTTACAATACGTTTACATTTAAAAAAATATATTACAATGTTTTATTTTCTTGTATTGCACATATAAGTTATACGCAAATCTGTAGTGACAACCATCAAATGGCAAAAATAGCTTAATCTACTTTTTTCCGCTATTGCAGCAAAACGATATACTTATAAATCATGCATAGATGCAGCGCCTGTAACCCCAAGAAGAAGCTCATCTCTAAACCTTTTCTATCCACATTAATGCTCATAAATGTAGGCTGCGTAATGTTCCCTTAGCTCTGGAGTTCAGACTAACGTGGCAACATAAATTTGTGAGTTAGAACGACTTAAGTAACGGTTGCAGAGACAGTATAACCGTTGAAGTAATTTTTTATTATATTTTTACCGCGCTGTCCGATATGACCCCTTCCACAAATTAACGCTTGTCCCGTTGTTAAATAATGGATATTGTTGATGATTATCATTTTTACTTTATATGCTTATATATTTTCACTTACCTTTGAATGGCTGAATATAAACATACACACATTCTCAATAAATCAGCTGTTTCCGTAACATTGGTGACCCTGTGATATGCACAAAGCCATTAAAAAAAGAGAAGCAATATTCAAAACATTAGCAAGATTTCAAAAAACGAAAGATGAAGGAGTGGAAGTATTGGAGGAAAAGCTACATAAAGTTAAGGAATGCTACAATTCATTTGTTACACTTCAAGATGAAATTGAAGACCCAGATGATGAAAAAACCAGGTCAGATTTTGAATTTTTATACTTTTCTACAATAAAAAAAATTCAAAAATTAATTAAAATAGCACCTTTGAGACATCAAGTAAAATTACCCAAAATCAATATACCTATTTTTAAAGGAAATTCAAGGTCTATTTAATGAGCAAAACAGTTTCAAAATAATGCAAAATCTATCGCAAATTGGAATATCTTGGCATTTCATACCGCCAAAGGCTCCTCATTTTGGCGGAATATGGGAAGCAGCGGTTAAATCTACAAAACATCATATAACACGCGTCGTTGGTCAAGCTGCCTTAAAATATGAAGAGATGCTAACACTTTTCGCACAAATTGAAGCGCTTTTAAATTCAAGACCACTCACCCCCTTAAGCAATGATCCAAATGATTTAGAATGTCTGACTCCAGGACATTTTTTAATAGGTAGTTCGTTACTTCAAATTGATGAACCCAACCTTGCAGAAATACGATTATCCAATCTTTCACGTTGGCAATACGTTGAATCATTACGACAACAATTTTGGAAGCGCTGGCACGTGGAATATTTAACCCAATTACAACAACGTAAAAAATGGAAGACGTCAACAAGAAACATCGAAATTGGACAGCTCGTGTTGATACAAGAAGATGGTAACCCACCACTGCATTGGCCATTGGGAAGAGTACCTATTCACCCGGGAACTGACGGCATTACAAGAACAGCAACGGTGCGAACGTCTAATGGGCTTTTCAAACGACCCGCCATAAAGTTATGCGTTTTGCCAATCGATCCATGAAACGTGACCATCCTCAATGTACCCTCCCCATTCATTCAACATAGGGGGGCAAGATGTTGATGATTATCATTTTTACTTTATATGCTTATATATTTTCACTTACCTTTGAATGGCTGAATATAAACATACACACATTCTCAATAAATCAGCTGTTTCCGTAACAGATATAAAAAATCGTCAGATAAGAAAACCACAAAACAATTTCTCAATGTTCGAGAGCCTTAATTAGTTTATTCGCATCATTATGATTGAAATCAAGATAAAAAAGTTAAAACATCAAAGATGAAAGGTTACTATATTGTTTTTTGTTCTTCCCTAATAAATATTAAATTTATTTACAATTAGAATGTGAAAATAAGCATTTAAAGGCAATAAATTATAAATTCTACAATATAATTCTAGGTACCTGTAATTTTGCAACTAAAACATCATTTGTTGTTAATCAATATGATTCACGATAGAGAAGTTCGGGGTCAGGTAAACTATCAATACTTTACAACAAAGTTAAAGTTTGGCCAACCCGATTTTAAGTTTGCAAGCAAATATGATTAACCTGGCGAAATAAAGAAGCTTTGCCAATTTATTCAACTTTAAAAAACCTATCGAATGAGCTCTTGCCTAATTATTCTTGAAATGAACTGGAAAAAGTACCCACCTGACCGTATAAGCGAGAGAGCCAAAAAATGTAATTTTTTCTTTGGCTCTAGGACTTTAGAGAATTTAATCCTTATCAGATAATAGCAAAATTAATATTTTAAACTTTTTTTTGCATGCGGATGGCCAGGTGTCCAAGAACTACATAACTTTGCGGTGCTACTTTATAAATCTCAACCGTCTATAACGGACATTTTTAGAAATAATATTGGGCACTCGAAAAATTAAAAACTTAACGTATTCGATGGGGGATCATAAATGGTGATACAACAGAATATGATTTTTAGGAGATGCAAATCATTTATTGGTGGTTGTATATATATAATACAATAATAGTATACATAATAGATATATATAAAGTGTTAAGTCTACAGAAACTGACCTCTAGTAATAAGCAAACTTTGGTGTTGCATTAATTATAAAAAATATTAATGTAATGATTAGCTTAAAACGTATATAAAACACACATATAAAAAAATTTTTGACCAATTTTATAAATGGCTAGCTAATAGATAAATTAACCCAGTTAAAGAAATAGAGCATAAAAATACAAATTATGAGTAGCCAGTGAAATATAAACCAGATTGCCACTTTCAAGCTATTAATTGGACAAAAAAAGCCAGGTATATGAGTATATGTGAATGTCTGAGCAAACCTTTATTTCTTATTAAAAACAGATAGAATATGAGTAAATTACAACTTTTTTTTTAATTTGTTACATTATGTTAGAAAATTGTCTTACTAAGTAATATTAACACCTTGAGCATTCGTAGAAATATATTACTCGCATTAAATAAAACAATAAATTTAGGTTTGCACAAAAACACATGTTTGGTAGAAAATGTTTAAACCTTTTTTTTAGCCTTAGACTTTTAATTTGTAAAGTGTTATAGAAAAAAAAGATATATTTCATTAGCATAATTAATTAAGAAATCAATTATGGCCAATAAATATTTATGATTAACATTAATTTGAATATTTTAACACATCTAAAAATACGGTAAAAGAATTAAATAAAGGCAAGATATATATATCAAATTTTATGTGGTCACGAAATATTGCCGACAGGAGCTTGAAATGCTAACGAAATATTTTAGGTACAAGCGGTATTTAATGTGTTTAGATAATCGGTTTGAAAGGGGCGATATAATTCGAGTAAATGTTTGGCCTCCCGCAACGAAAACCATCTTCTTTGACGTCCTGTATTTAAGTAATATCATATAAAAAATGTAAATATTGTAAAAAAAAACATTTTTATTGGAGGCAAACAATATCAAAACAAGACTCGTTGGTCCAAACTATACCTTGAAATTTTTTAAACCATGAAAATTTTTCGCAAAAAAATAATATAAAGTAATTTAAATTTTTTTTGAACAATTAAAATTCATATTACACAGGTCAACAAATATTTGGGAGTTATGAGGTAACTACAGAGATCGAACTTGCCATCTTAGGGATTTTTAAATATGTTTACCGTTTTTTCTAATCAAACTTAGTAAGCCAGCTATAAACATTGATAATTTTAGAAAAATGTTGAAAAAATAAAAAAGATTCAAAAATAAATTTAATTTTTTTTGCATATTTACAATAGCTAAACTGTTAAAAAAAATTAAAATAATATTTTTATTAAAAACTGATGATACATCGTAAGTTTGGATGCGAAATATTCTGTATTATCTAAATGATGATGCAAGAGTTTGATATGCTAAAAAATATTATTGCTCATTATTTGACATGATTAATATCAAGTGATTTTTATATTTAAAAAAAAAATTCTTGATTTTCTTTACAGTTCTCGAAGTCCCAAGAATCTGACCATATAGTCAAAAAAGGTCATGTATCTATATGAACGAATCTAAGGAGCCGAAGGCGAAAAAATAAGAAAAATGGAAAATATAAATGAGATAAAGCCATCACGGGGACGTATGCTTTTATGTTTTCATAGACTTTATTTTTGTGATCTTGATATTTGTTGACCTGTGCAATAAAGAAAAAGGTGGTAATTGTTTTTTAAGACAAAGATATTAAATGCCTTTGTATTGAGGTGAAAAAATACGTCCGAGGTTATCGAATACAACAGTATTTTCTAAGAAGAACAGATGGATCAGTCCAGTGTAAAAAAAAGACGGGAATTATCCGCACTGATATATCCGTGAAAATTGAAACAGAGCATGCAGGGATAGGATTACCTGCTACAAATCCACCAATATTCATTTTAAATGACGGCATGCCGGTTAAGTTGGCTCTTTGAACGTCGATACAATGGATATATAACTAAAAGACCTTATTTATAACCGAAAAACATAATAACAATTAATTTCATGGATCCGTCCAAAATTAATGACCGTGTTATTAAAAAATTGCGCACTAAGCTGTATTTAATGAAGGCAAAGGCATTTAAAATGTTAAAAATCCTGGTGAGAGTTTTCAATAAATTTCCATGTGACAGGAGTAATTATTTTATGAATAATGCCTAAAAGCAGTTATATAAGGACCATTTGAATCCACTTTCATAAATTTATATAATTGTAAAAAGCAAATATGGCCATTCTTTAAAGTTTAAATTAAGTGCTCATAAAAAATGATTTAGAGTGATAGCATTGAGGGGAAAAATATAATAAGGTTATATGAAAGTAAGAATACTGAGGAGCTGCCAATTTTAGGATTGAAATAATAATGTGTCGACATTTTTGGCCAGAAAAATGGATGAAAATTTTTTTTGGTAACAAACTGTATATTCTAAAGACTCAAAAAATGTTTTTCTATCATTCCTAACCAGGCAATAAAAACATTTGTGAGATTATAAAATTTATAATAAAAATAATTTGAATAATTATATCAATTATCACATGTTACATAAGAATACACATAGAGGGCCAAAGGTCAAAATAAATAAGAAATGATATAAGAGTTGTAGAAATAGAAATATATTCATTATTTAAAATATGATCCACCAACTGAAAAATAAATTATCAAAACGTTTATCAGTTTGAGCAATTTGTTAATTTATTATGCCTTTTTTCTCAGTCTCAAACTAATTCATCTATTTTTCTTATTGGAAAATTCTAGTGTATTTGTTAGTCTCAAATTAAATATATAGAAAAAATAATTTTTTAAACTATAGCGCATTTATGTTATATATTTTTCCGTGTATAGTCACGTGCGAAGTAAGTTTTTATTTTCGTAAAATTCTGAAAGTTACCAAATTTAGTTACAAATAAAATACCTTTTCGGAAAAAAAAATTAAAAATAATTAAATATCCATTTAAAATTTTACGAGAATGAAAACTCACACGTGGCCTATTATGCATTTTATTTATCTTTGATTTGAGATAATTTAGTTAACATATATTAAATTTAATAGTAAAAAAGTAGAAAAAAACCATACCTTTTAAAAAAAAAAAACAAGATGCAAAAATTGATAAAAGCGACATATGCCAAGCAAAAAAAAGATGTAATTTGGTTTTTGTATGTTATTCAAATGTCTAGTGAGATATATAATCAGTGACATTAGAGTTAGCTGATCCCTTGTTATTGAGAAATAAATACGTATTGAACGCCCTCTTGTGTTTGGAGTTGAAAATATAACAGTGGTGTCAGAAGTGGGATCAAATTATATGAACAATTATATGGTAATAATAAGAATAATATTATTGTTATATATAATACAATGTTTTAGTGCATTTTTTATTAGTAGATTAATTTTATTTATTTAGATTAACAATATGAAATAAAAAGGAATAAAATTATAAATGCTTTATAAAAAACCTGTTTTTTTTGATTTAGTTTAGATTAAGATAGAAATGTATGTGTATTTTTAATTTTAATCAACAAGTTTTATAGCTTAAAAGTAAGAGTATTCGAATTAAGAGGGACTACTGATAACTTGAGCCGTAGAAAGGCTAATTGGAATAATCGACGGCAATATACAGCATATAGGCCGAATAGAGGTCTGAATAGAAACTATGCACAAAGTGAGAGACCACAGATCAGAGACTCAGAATGTAGATGTCAGCAACGAACATGGTAAAGAGATGAACGGGGTTGACTGACTAACTAAATTTAATAATGCAAATTTTAATATGAATGAATATAATATTAATTTATTGCATGTCAAAAATTTTATTATTAATTTATATAAATATTATGATTTTGATAATGATTATACTAATATGCATGATTATAAAATTTTTAATATATTTACCAAAAAATTAGAAGACCAAAAAATGCCAAAGATTGAGATAGTGCTCAACCAGAGCTCCATACAATTTCTGATGGATACTGGGGCAGATATCACCTTAATATCCAAAAAGACTTTGGCAAGATTTGACAGGCTGAATTGAAGACAACTAGGTTAAGGTTAGTACAATATAATGGAGAGCAGGTAGATTTATTGGGTCAGCTTGAATTTGACCTGGCAATAATTACTACCTTGTTGCATATGACAATATATGTGACTAAAATGGGGGCCAGGCCGATTATAGGGTGGTCTTGGATACGGGAGATTGGTCCTTTAGTAGGTAGGTGGGCATTTGTTACAACTTCTGTAATAAAGCTGGCCAAAATGACCAACAAAGAAGGAACAAAAAGATTAGTTTGTGCATGAAAATATTTACTTAGGTTTGAATAAATTGAAAAATATTAATAGCATAAATATAGTTAAAAAGGATAATATAATTAATCAGCCAAAAGAAATAAGGCTTCCAAAAGATGTTTTAATTAAATGCCCATTTTTAGCAAAATCCAAGATTTTTAATGATGAATAGAATTGCTAAATGACTATGAAGTAGTTATTAATCTAAAGGAAGGAATCATTTCACGGTTTCTACCTAGAAGTAGTGGAGGTTTTTAATCGTTGGTTAGAACAAGATATTATATAACCAGTAGAATATAGCTAGCTACACCACTAGTCCCTATAAGGAAAACTAATAGAAAATTGCGGGTGTGCGCAGATTTTAGGTTAACCGTTAATCCATATTTAGTACCTATTAAATATCCCTTAACATTAGGTTATAAGTCCTAGGGTTTGACGCTATTTAAGTCAAATAAGTCCCATGTCATTATGACCATTTAAAGTAATTTATTTTGCTAAGGCAGTGCATTCGCATCTTAATGCGGCTAGTGGCAGACCAAAAAATATTTTTGTTTATAAAGGGCCACCAATGGTTTATGATCGGTGACTACCGTTACATGCATACCTAAAAGGTATTCACGGCATTTTGTCAACTCAAAAACCATTGTTAGTGCTTCCCTTTCAATCACAGAGTATTTACACTCAGTGATAGTTAACTTTCGAGAAAAGAAAAAAATTGGATGCTCCATTTGGTTATGGCGTTGTAGTACCCCGCGGATACCAAAACATGAGGCATCAACAGCTAAAAGGGTGTCACGGTCTTGTTCAAAAAGAACAAGTACCGGTGCTAACGTGAGACATGCTTTAAGCGTCTCATACCCTAGCTGTTAATTGTTGCCCCAAATAAAACGTGCATTTTTTTTTTCAAAAGTCCATAGAAACATGCAGATACACGTGCAAAACCCGGTATGTACTTTCTATAGTAAGAAACTGACCCTGAAAACGACATCAGTTCTTGTGCTAATTCGGGCCGTCTCATGCGTTCTATAGCCTTTTACTCTCAACTGACCTAACGCCCGTTGAGTTAATAACATGCCCTAAATAAGTAACTTCGGATTTTGACCAACAACATTTTTCAAGGCTTACGCGAAGCCCTTTGTGCAATGTACGTGCAAGCACAGCCTCTAGCCTTAGGTTATGTTTCTAATGATTAAGACCCACTATTAAGATATCACTTAAATAGTAAAAGACACCAGGCATACCCTGAAAAATGTTGTACATCGTACGCTGAAATATTGGCGCCGAGGTGGTCAACCCAAATGGCAACTTCTTAAATGCATACAACCCTATCGGTATAATGGTTAAAATCTTAATAGACTTTTTACTAATGAATATTTGTAGATAAGCTTTTGCAAAACCAATTTTGGAAAATAAGCATGTTTCCCCTACCCTGTATAAAATTTCTTCTATACGTGGTAGGGGATTAATAGGTAATGAACATGGATTAACGGTTAACCTGAAATCTGGGCATACTCGCAATTTTCCATTAGTTTTCCTTATGGGGATTAGTGGTGTAGACCAATAGCTATATTCTACTGGTTCTATATCATCTTGTTATGACCAACAATTAAGAACCTCCAACTAATTCTGGATTAATTGCAAAAGGTATATGTCGACTAGGTAGAAACCGTGGAATGGTTCTTTATTTAAATCAATAACTACTTCATGGTCAGAAGATAACCAATTAAAGTTATTCAGCAGTCTAAAAAATATGTATTTTGTTTATAATGTATAGTTTTAGTGTTATCACCCCCCTTATGCCGAATATTAATTGCCTCTCGAGCATCCCACCATTTGGGACTACTCGGTCTAATCACTTTGGTGTGCCGGGCAGAACTGTGCTTGAGCTGATCAGCTCCAACGGTCCTGGCAACGGTCTTCGAAGGTAAGCGTCCTTTACCTGCGACAGCTGACCTCACCTGTAGTGGCTTAGGTACACACCATTGGTGGCCCTTTATAAGACGATCGTGAGCTATTGCTTTCACCACGATTGCAAAAATGGCAATTACAGTTGGGTAGTTTTGATATAACTGTGAAGTATATATCGTGAGGGAATATAATTACCTGCCCGATATGTTGTCGCGCTTAGTACAACATTTCGATGCTACGATAGGCGAGAATGTTTCATACTCTATGGTAAACCAGTTACTAGTATCAGAAATACCTGAAATAGCTGATGCCATTCTAACTGATTCTGTTTTATTAATTATATTAAAATATTTGCATGGTGAAGTTACAGAGGATGCAGTCCCACGCACGTTTGTCTCATTTCTGCATAATTGCATGTTGAAAGGGGTATAATAAAACGCGGGGACAAGGTAGTGATACCTGAAGCCTTAAGCCAGACAATTTGTCAGGAATTGCATGCGGGGCACCAGGGTATGAACCGTATGAAGCTGATAGCCAGGCAACTGGTGTGGTGGCCCAAAATGGGTAAACTGCTAGAGGCTGTTGTCCGGGAATGCAGGCATTGCGCTGGGTCGGCCCGGGTACCCAATCATGACCGTCAAGCTAAATGGCCCGAGGTTCAAGGTCCGTAAGAGCGCATTCACATGTATTTCTATGAGCTTGATCGGTGTTCGTATCTTTTAGTTGTAGACGCATATTCTAGCTGGATTGAGTTCAAAAAAGTAAAAAGAACGTTAGCTGGGGCGGTTATACATATTGTAAAAGATATGCTTAGCTTGTATAGTATACCAAAGTCAGTGGTGTCTGATAATGGAACCGCGTTTGTTTCCAAATAATTTTATGGTTTTGCCATTATCTAGCCATTCGACATATATTAACTGCTACTTATCACCCAAGCAGTAACGGTTTAGCAGAACGCTCCGTGGGAATTGTAAAAAATAATGGTTAAAGTTGTCCAAATTGGAAAAAGACGGTACTTGGATGTATAAACTTTACCATAATACAGCTCCCAGGGAGAATCATCCAAGCGTTTCGGCACATTTTTTGGGTAGGGGGTTATATTTACTTTTATCTAATCGGTTGCAGAAACGTGATGCTAATATTACCTGTACAGTTAATAAATATAAAAAGGGTGATCCAGTTTGGGCTCTTACGCTAACGGGCCGCAACAAATGGATTAAAGCCATCGTCATTGGATCAATTGGGAATAAAATTGTGTCGATCAAACTTTTGGACGGTTCAATGGCGGCACGCTGAACAGGTCAGACGAATGTGGGACACGCCAGTTCCCGATTGTGAGATGATGCGATAGACTCTAAAGCATGGAAACATTTAATAATAATTGTTCTTATGTGCTCGATATTTCTATTTTTATTAGATTGTTTTCCTTTAATATGGAAATATGTAAACCAACTTTCTCGTTAAGGATGTCACTGCGCGTAATGAAGCGACCGCTTCAGGCGCCTTCATTCCGTGTGACGGTTACACGGCAGGGATTTCTGTGAGTGCAGGACGATATCCCTACTGTAACGCGACCGGACGAGAAGGCATAGACCTCTGGTCTAGGGAAAAAACTCCGTAGAGTTTTTTGCAAAATTTGTAGGGGTTTTCGAAAGGTAGCACACGTGTACCTAAGCCACCAAGGTGAGGTCAGCTCTCGCAGGTAAAGGACGCTTACCTTCGAGGACCGTTGGAGCTGATCAGCTCAGGCACGGTTCTGCCCGGCACACCAAAGTGGTTAAACCGAGTAGTCTTAAATAGTGTGATGCTCGAGAGGCAATTAATATTCGGCAGAAGGGGGTTGGTGACACTAAAACTATACATCAAAAACAAAAATAATTAATATGTTAATATTTTGTAAATAGCTATCTTTTCAAACAATATTTAATTTTTTTTGTGCAAATAACTTATTGTTATCAATTTAATGATAAATATATTAGATATAAATTTCCCAAAATTTATATTAGTTTAAAATACTTTATTGTATTCAAAATTTATATTATTTTAAAATATTTTATTGTATTCTAAATTTATATTACGTTTACATATTGTATATACAAAATGTGTATTATTATGATATATTTTATTATATTTAATATTTGTATTATTTTTTTTGTATATTTTATTTTACAACATATGAGATTGTAAACACCTAGTATAAGAAGTGATGATAGAACAAAGTATATTATATATTATTATTGGATGTTTGGCAATATATATAGTATAGAAATTAGCATAGAAATACATCTAAAAATAGAAGAGCTTCTTTGTATGGATGAGATTAGATGGAACAATAAATATAAATTTGAATATCAACACCTAGGCTGCAACATTTTCTTGTAAACAAAAATTTTTTTTTGAAAGGAAAAGGGACAACCATTTAAAGTTATGCAGGCTAAAAAATGTAATTTGTTTTTAGAGGCCTTTTTAATTGAATTGAAGATAAAAGAGATTTTGTTAAAGGGCCAATGGTGTCTAGTGAGGTATATAATCAGGTGACATTGGAGTCAGCTGATTCTTTGTTATTGGGAAATAAATACTTATTGAACGCCCTCTTGTGTTTGGAGTTGGAAGTATAACAAAAAGAGAAGGGGAAAAATGTCAAAGTCATGAGTTTTCAACAAAATGCCGTTTTTAAAGAATATACATTAATAAAATATTCTTATAAATTATTTTTTTTTAATTGAATCACCAAATTAGAATTAAATGAAAAATCAGGTTTTTTAAAATATGATTATGAACGTGAACGTATGTAAAAATTATAATATAACCAAGTTTTTGTGCTTCCTCCCAAGAAGGTAGCTCTTCCTTAACCATTAACACGTATACGTAGGTCCTGTGTTTCCTCTCAGGGTTCTAATATATTAATAGAAAAATATTATATTCTCAAATTTTTTTTCTTTTTTTTTAATGTGTTTTATATGTTTAATGTTATAAAAGAATGTAGTAAATAACTCATAAATGATTTCTTCTGGTAAACATACCAAACATTTTTAAAAAATTTGGCCAAATTCATATACTGAAATCTAGATAAAATGCATAAAAATGGTTAATACGTTTAAAAAAAACACAAAGTTTTATCTTAATTTCATAGCTCACCGATATTATTTATAAACCGAAGGTCATGTGTCGCCAATTTTAAAACGATCAATTTAATTTTAAATGCCTGCCATCCCTGGCATAAAATCAAGTATCGAAAAACAACAAGTATTTTAGGTATATATAGCAAAAAATTTGAAAAATTTATGGTTTTTCAAATTGATATTGACTATTATATTTTAAATGGTGACAACTTTTTGTAGGCGTTCGCCTAATATAGCTTAAATTTATAAATAACCATGAATTGTCGTTTCTCACAAACCAATTTATACATAAATGGTGGCTTCTTCGAAAGAACTTTGCCTCCATAGGGGAAAATTATATTTTAGGGCAGGCACGTGGCTTATGATTTTAGAACCAAGCTACCTGAAAACAAGGGTTTTTAACTTGCCTTGCGGTCACCCATCCGAGGGATACCCAGACTCAGCACTGCTTAACATGACTACATTGCAAGAGACACAAGCTTGTGAGCACCTTCAAGGTCGTGAAATCATTTTTTTTGTGAAAGTTGAAGCAAAATAGAACTAAACGGCCTTAATTAATGTATGAATCATTTTTATTTTGTCAACACATCTACTTTTTACGTGGGCGGAGGGAGAGTGTGTGACTATAACGCAAGGCAGCTGTGTTGGTTCATGTAATTCTAAACTAAACATGGCATATCCCACTATGATTTTCATTGAATCCACCAGATATCACAAAAAACGATTTTTATGTATAAATTTTTTTGAATAAGTTTTTAAGTTTGGTTCTTTTCTCAATACCTCTAATTTTTTACAAATTGGGTCCGAAATTCAAATCATCCAAAAAAAATTAAAATTTACAAATAAGCTATTGCCATAATTAGATTACACAGGTCAACAAATATCAATGTAACCGAGAATTTGATGAAAACATAAAAGAATATATCCCCTTGATGGCCTTATCTCATATCAGGGATGGGCAAGTAATGATTACTTGTAATTAAATTACAATTACTAATTACTCTCAGAGTAATTAGTAATTAGTAATCAATTACATTTTTTATAAAGTAATTGTAATGGTAATTAATTACATTTTTTAGTAAAGTAGTTGTAATGATAATGATTACTTTTTCAAAGTAATCATTATATTGTAATTTCTATTGTTAAGTTTAAACAAATTGAGTTAGATTTCATTGAGGAATATTTATATGTTACTAAACCTTTAGCCAAAGCTTTAGATTTTTTTCAAAATGAAAAAACGTTTTTTTATGGAGAACTAGTGCCAAAATTATTTGAAAAATTAGCGGATTTAAATGACCTTAAACCTAATTTAAAATTTTGTAAAAACCTTGTCTCAAAAATGATTTCTAGTTTTGAAAATAGGTTTGAAGACCATCTTACTATGTCGGTAAATTCCAATTTTGCATTATTAGCATCAATGTCTCATCCATTTTTTAAATTAGACTGGGTAGAGGGCAGGGAGAACAAAGAAAATTTAAAATCGTTATTGATATCAGAAGCAAAAAAAATGAAAAAAAGTGACATATCTTCAAGTCAAAATGTTTCTAAAAATCAAAGTTTATACAGGTTTAAAAATTTACCTAAATCAAAATTAACAAATGATCTCTACGATGAGGCAGAATTAGAGGTTCTAAAATATTTAAATGATAATAGTGAAAAGTTACCAATGTTAGAAAATTACCCAACAATTAAAAAGATTTTTTTTTAAGTATAACACGATATTAGGCTCATCAGCCTCAGTCGACAGATTATTCAGTCTTGTCACTTTATTAAATAGATTTAATAGAAACAGATTGTCCAATGAGTTGTTTGAGAAATTAATTGTTTTAAAAAGTAAATATAAATACGAAACCGGCTATAAGGATTTAGTAACTAATCAAACTTTCTTCCACTAACTCAAATATATTTTTAATTATATAATTTAGCATTTATATCCAAAATAAATGAATCTTTTTACATATTGTCTATATAATAAGTGTTTTTATTTTTGTGTATTATTATTTTCGTGTTTTCTAATTTTATATATAAAAATTTTTGAAAAAGTAATTGTAATTGTACTTGTAATTAGTAATTAATTACTTGAAAATTTATGTAATTGTAATTGATTGTAATTAAGTACTTTTTTAAAAACAGTAATGGTAATTAGTAATTAATTACATTTTTTTCTAAAGTAGTTGTAATGATAATGATTACTTTTAAAAAGTAATTGTGCCCATCCCTGTCTCATATATATATTTCGTTTTTCTTAGTTTCTTCCGACTTCAAATCCTTACATCTGTCCATCTCGAAAAATGGCCTTTTTTGACCAAATTGACAGAGAATACACTAAAAAGAAATAATTAAAAATCTTTTTTTCATATAAAAGTCCCTTGTAACTTATATTTATAAAAATAATGAGAATTAAATTTTTTAGTATATTAAGCTTTTACATCAGCATTTAGATAATACAATATATTTCGCGTCCAAACCAAAATACAACACGATATATTAGCGGTTTATTAATTAAAATTTTATTTGAAGTAATTTAACAAATAAAAAATTTCAATTTATTTTTGTTTTTGAATTTGTTTTTTTGGCATTTTTTCTAAATTTTTTAATGTTTATAGCTGATTAACTAAGTTTGATTAGAAACGGTAAACAAAAGGAAATCCCTAAGATGGAAGGTTTGATCTTCGTAATTAGTTCATAACTTTAAAATTTGTTGACCTGTGCTATATAAAAACAAGTTTGAATAAAAATCTCTTAATATGTTTAGCAATTTATTAATGTTAAGTTATTTAAGGTCAAGAAAATTTTATAAAAGAAGGAAATTAAATTTCTAAAAATATTTTAAATTCTTATCCATGTTGTATAGTATTAATGATTGTTAAACCTAATGTTTTTAACTTTTGTTTCAACCCTTTGTTTTAATTAAAAAAGCCTAAAATACACTCCAAAAATGAGCAAATCTTATTTTTGACACCAAGGTCAATCTTAATAAAATATTTTAACTAGGGATAATATCAGCCAATTTATAATTTTTTGCTCAGCCTTATAATAAAAAAACATTAAGCAATAAACAATAAAAATTTACAAAAACAAATAATATATTGAAATTAATTATTTTAAACCTAGGTTAATTTTAGATATTTATCCTCTGTCTAACATTAATTTTATTAACAATATTCAGTGGCAAATAATTTAATATTTTTAAATTTGGTGTAGGTTATAAGGGTAATAAAAAAATTTTTAATTTTAAGTTACATTTAAGCATAATTAAAATTAATAGCATAATATTTGGTAATATTTAAATTAATTGTATATGTAAATTCAACTTTAAAGTCAAAATAATGGGGATTTATATATGTGTATTAAATTAAAAATTTTAAAAATTATTTGCAAATAGTAATTTGTAAAAAATATATTTAAAAAGGCATAAATTTTGCAATAAATATTTATCTTTCACCAATCCCTTAAAAATATTTGTCATACATATAAGTAGGGAATTAAGATTTTTACGCAACAAATTAGGTTACATCAAATGAAAATGTTATAAGAAATAATTTAGTTATAGTATTAGCAAAATATAATTCACATTGTAGAAAAAATGTATTCCTGTAAATATGCTCAATAATAATCAAATTTCAATTTAATTTTATTTATGATAAAATGAAGAAATATTTTTTATCCCTAACAGAAGATGATTACTTATTGTGACATCCTTTAATAAAGAATTTATTGTCATTTAAAAAACTAGAGATTTTATATAAAACCTAATATCAATAAGAATTATAAAAAAAATAATTTTGAAACATATAACAACAAATTACTTCAAAGCAGCCAAGATACCTTCCAATCTGACCTCGGATACCAGCCTCTTCAAATGCTTCACGAGAGGCTGCAGATGGTGGATCCTCATCTGGTTCAACACCCCCTCCAGGAATAACCCAATGTTCAGGTGAGCTACTACTAGTCACTAATAAAATCTAATAAGAAATTTTTATATTTAAAATCTGATAAAAAAAATTAAATTAATAAAACAAAATTGAATAATAAGAGCGAAAAATTATGTCAATGCAAAACTTCAGACTCAGATTCGTTCTTAACACAAACACAAGCCGCTCTTTGGCGAAATCCTTCCTCATCATATATCCTGGTTTGGTATAACTTTTCCTTAACCATGTACCGAATATTTCATAATGTATATTGAGTCATTAGGGAATAGTATTAAAGTAAATGAAAACTTTTATATGATTGCTAAAACATTATTGATAGACTAAATCAAAAACATGACGAACTTGAAAAAGTTAACATCAGAAAAAACTTTTTTTAAAAATTATTATTTATAAATTAAAATATTTTAAATAAATCATATTAAAAAATGGATTTAACGTGAAATGGAAAGTAAATAATTTTTTTTGGTTAAGTTTAGGAGGAAAAAGGCAATTATTAGACCCCACAAAAATATTTTTGCACAATGCATGGTATCTATCTAAAGTAATTTGTTTTTTAGGGACGATTATGATTGGAAAGAAAATGAGATATCTGAAGCTCTTGCTAAAATAGTAGTAAACTCATCTAGTAAACTTGTTCCAAACATGATAAGTTTATAAATTTATAATTAAAATGATAGATGAGCTTGAAAAATTAGCACCTCATTATTGGGATGAATTTTACTCTACACATGAAAATAATTTCTTTAAAAATAGATCTGGGCTTTTTACAGAATTTCCCCAAATGCTAAGTAATTATTTAAACATGTTTTACACTCATATTTATTTTTAAACATTGTTCTAACTATAATAAATTATAGTTTTCTTAAATATATCAAGGAAAAAATTTTTATCATACATTTTGTTGTATTATATAAAAATGTAATTTTATTGATTTAAGGTTGTAATTTTAATAGTGGGGTACACATACCATTATATAGCCAATTTTACAAATCTTCTTCTATGATTGACAAAAGAATGCCACCTGATCACCTAAAAAAGTCATTTAATTTACTTGAAGTAGGTTGTGGAGTCGGAAATACTATATACCCTATATTATCAAAAATGTAATTATATTTAAGTAATATTTATCTTATAAAAAAATTGAAATTTTTAAAACTTTAGCTTTTTATATTTTAATGTATCCTGTGTTATGTTTTCATATATTTAATATTACAGGGGCAGCAATTGTTACCTTTTTGGGTGTGATTTTTCCTCTAAAGCAATACATATTTTAAAGGTCTATTGCATATTTTTTTGCACAAATTTTACTACATATTTGATATATATCATTATATAAACACTAAATAAACAAATTTTAGTTATTTGATAAACAATGTTACATGTTAACTTCAACTACCTTCTTATCATAACTTATTTTATTCCCGTTTCTTAGTCAAACTCATTATATGATGCCTCAAAATGTTATGGGTTTGTTTGTGATATAACAGACCCAAGTGCTCATATTCAATTTCCCTTTCCAACTGAAAGTTTAGATGTAGTTCTACTCATCTTTGTCTTATCTGCAATACAACCTTCAAAGTAATTTTTAATTTTTGTTTTACTGGAACATTTTTACTTTTGTAATTAAGTATTTTTATTCAATTTTAATAATAGGTTTTTATAAATCGAAAAAAATCCACACTCCATATTTTTTTCTCTAAAGTTTCTTTACTTGGCTAATGACTTTTAAAAAATCGTTAAAATGGCCAAATTGACGGATTTTGCGACCTGGGGAATATTTAAAAAGAAATATTTATGTATAAATTATCATATTAAAATCAAGGCAGAATATTTGGTACGCCAATCTAAATAGGACAAAACGTTTTATCGTTTTGAAATTATTTAAAGAATTTAACAGCTTAACGATTTTTTTTGACTCTTTCTTGATAACAATATTTGAAAAAAGTTTTAATATTTATTTCGCGTTTACAAAGTTTAGGTAATAAGACAACGGATTTGAAAATTTGTAAATAGGCAGGTTTGGTCTTTAATAGCTCATATAAGAGTCCAAATTGGGCCGTAATAATTCGATCCGCCCGCCCGACATTTTTTCTAATTTAAACCCCGTCAGAACCTAGGGTTCGGCCCGGCATGAAATTTGGTTTTTTAATTTTAGGCCCAGCTCAATTTTAAAATGCGGCATTTTTACGAGATTTAACGAAGAATAGGCGAATTCTGAAGAAACTTCGAAACAAAAATAGTATTTATAAAGGACCATTATGGAGGTTATTTCTTCCCAGTGTGTCATAATATTATTTTTTTACTTATCCATTTTTGTCGATCTGCAATAATAGTTAAAACGGATAATATGTGATTTAAAACGTTGGCCCTACAGGTTTATTGGGCGGGCATTTTAAGGTCCCGACTTTGATTAGCTCATACAAATTTTTTATGCAGTGTTATCAATCATCATGATATTAAGCTCAGATTTAATTTTAGAAAAGTAAATAAAAAGTTCTCCAAAGTCAAAGTAAGTTAAAGGTATACAAATTTAGACCATGCCATTCTAGATTAATCGATATTAATAAAGATATTTATTATAGGAAACGTGCAAAATAAGTTTTTATTTTCGTGAATTTTTTTTTTGAAAATTACGAAAAAAAAACTTACTTTGCATTATCTTATATATAATTTTCTCTACCTGTATATAATTATTTAGGCTCAAAGTCGTTATCTCACAAATTATGCCTTATGTGAAGGAAGGCGGACATATTTTCGTTAGAGATTATGGTCGTTATGATTTAGCACAACTTCGTTTTAAAAAAGGTAACTTAATTTAAATAACATTGTTAGTTGGCGACATGAAGGACCTTTAAGACGATATAATAAAATTCAGTGTATTCTTTTAAAATTCGTTTATCGTTTTTTCTATTCACTTTTAGAAGCAAGCCTTTATTGTATTTATAACAACAGTTTTTCTAAAATTTCCCAATAAAAAATTTTACGATTGATTTAAATAACTTTTAAAAAATTAGTTGTGGCCAAACTTATTAAGACATTTTTACAATTTTTTATTCATTTATTAACGGCATTTAATTTTTTAGCAAAATTTATTGTGCAAAATAAAAAATTCGTTGTCAAATTAAAAAATTGTATTTTTTATTTAAAATATAAGATTTCTTTAAATTTACATTTTTGGTCCTTTAGATTTATAATAGCGAAAAACGAAACGTTTAAAAACATAAAATAATTTTGAAATCAGGTGTTGATTTATTTTGTAATATTACACTGGACAACAAAATTTGGACGACCCTAAGCATCATTTATGGCAACTATGGTTTTTGGTCAAATTTTTGGCGCTGATCACAAATATAAAATCAGAATTTTAGCCAATGCCTCAGATTTTTAGTTATTCGGTGTCAAAGTTGAGATTTTTCAATTTTTGGGATATTTTGGGCTTCTATATCATAAAACCTATGGGTAGTAATAAAAGTTTAAAAATATATTTAGCGAAAACATTAATTATTAGGGGTTTAAATTTTTTTTAAATATTTTATTTTTTTTATTTTTAAAATTAGGGGTTTTCGTCATAAAATCCGTTTTTTGATCCTAAATAACTTGAAAGTAAATTGCTAATAATTTTAGGTAATAACCTTTTTTAGATATATTTTTTATAAGGAATCTGAATTTGCCAATAGATTTTTTGTAAAATTAATATTAAAAGAAATTTTGTGAATTTTTTTCTGAACTTTGGACGCGGTTAAAAAAAAATTGGAGGCTTTGGAAAAAAAACTAAACCCGGGATCATTATCGCAAGAAAATTCTCTACAAAACCCTCAAAAAATCGTTTATGTTGTTTTTTTTGTCCAGTGTTATCGATGTGTTTCAATTAACCCCATTTTTTGAGCCGACTAATTTACATCAGCATTGATTTTCACCGGGTCGTTCAATAGGTAGGTAGTTAATCTAAAATACCGGCCTAGGTGTCATTCAGACGCTTACAAGTCTTATTTCGTAAAAAAATTGGCCGAAACGAATAAATCAAAAAAACATGTGGTGATCCTTTATAAGAATGAATATAGGAATGTTTTAAATTCTTTTGGCTTTGGTTGACCTGTTATTATATAAATTTGTATAAAATAACGACAACAATGAATTAACATTAGAGTGGCCTGTTTTAACATTTAAAAATAACTGTTCATATAGTATGGTAAACGGCTAAATTACATTAATATTAAATACTTTATAATAGGCCTTTACTCCTTTTTTTTTAACGGAACGAGCCACAGTCAATGTTAATTATATCCTAATTTAATTAATTTGTGATAATGAAGGTAAATGCATTGGTGACAATTTTTATGTGCGCGAAGACGGTACTCGAGCCTATTTTTTCACTCAAGGTATTATATTTGTCTGTGATTTATACCTTAACACAGGTCAACATTTTATTGATAATAATCTAACCACATAGATCAAACCTGCCATTTTTTTGATTTTCAAATCCGTTTACCGTTATTTCTAATCAAACTTATTAAGTCAACTATAAACAATGAAAATTTTAGAAAAAATGTCAAAATAACAAAAAAGATACAAAATAAAAATAAATTGAAATTTTTTTGCATATTTACAATAAAACTGTTAAAATTAAACTACAAATAATATTTTTATTAGAGACCGATGTCGTATTTAAGTTTGGACGCGAAAAATTCTGTATTATATTTAGGGCTTGCTAAAACTCCAATTGGAGTTTATGGAAGGAGTGGGGCGGGAACCCCTATGCTCCGGAGTTTTCCCGTTTTGAACTCCTGGAGCTCAGCCCGGGCGGGTTTTTTGGAGTTATTTTCAAAAGTGAGTTTTTTTTAAATAGTATTTAGCCACCAGATGTTTTTACTACGATGAAACGATAGTTTTTTAGGTAAAGAAAATAATTGTTGGAAAAAATTAGTATTTTGTATTTTGTTAAATATCAAATATAACTTTGTAAATATTAAGCCCTGGAAATTTTTGTTTGCACTATTTATTAATAAATTTTTCAATGTCAAGTCTGCTGAAATTGTGTCAATAAACTCTCCTAAATGCAAATAATTTAATATTGAATTTATTTTATTTTTTTGGTTGGGGCGGTCGTGTGTTAGTAATCTTTATATAAAGTTTCTCAATTAGGCTTTATTAGTAAATTTTGATTTCGTCATTATTAAGCCTGCTGGATGTCACCTATCTGTCGCAAATGTCTATGATTTGACTTATATAAACTTTTTCAAGTTTTTTTTGTTTTTGACCTTATTTATTGATAAATTTTGGCAAATTTTGTTAATTTGAAGCCTGCTGAGTCAATGTCACCTGAATGTCGCAAATTTTTATAATTTAACATTGAATACATATTTTCGATTTTTTTTTGTTCGGGCTGCCATATATGAGTAATTTTTGTGAAAATTTTTTAGTTTTAGGCAACTAGTGACATTTCCAAATTGTCGCAAATGCCATTATTTAAATTTTGAAAAAACTTTTTCGAGTTTTTTTTGTTTTTAGCCTTATTTATTAATAAATTTTGGCAAATTTTGTTAATATGAAGCCTGCTGAGTCAATGTCACCTGAATGTCGCAAATTTTTATAATTTAACATTGAATAAATATTTTCGATTTTTTTTGTTCGGGCTGCCATATATGAGTTATTTTTGTGAAAATTTTTAGTATTAGGCAACTAGTGACATTTCCGAATTGTCGCAAATGCCATTATTTAAATTTTGAAAAAAAATTTTCGAGTTTTTTTTGTTTTTAACCTTATTTATTAATAAATTAGAATTAAAAATTGGATTTTTTCACTAAAAAAACTACCAATATTTACCGCACGAAAAAAATTCGAAAATGCGACAATTTGGTGACATTGTCACAAGTTGAAAAAATGGATTAATTTCACCAAATAACTACTTATATTTTACAGCAAGAAAAAAAAATCGAAAAAAAAATTAATTTTATAATGCATAAAATGCATTTGCGACAAATTTAGTGACACCGTTAGCAGACACAAATTTGATAAAAATTACCATAATTTAATAAATACAAGTTGTACAAATCGTCTAATAAAAAAATTACCACCAAATACATAAATTATCGACTAAAATTCTATGTAGACACTAGGTTAATTATTTAGTTAGTGTATATCAAGTACCATGAAAAAACTAAAAAAAAAACAAAATTAATAACATTATAAGTGTGAGATATTTGCATAATCAGCTGTTTTTGCATTTATTTACAACTTTATTTTTATAAAAAATGAGTTTGGACAAAAAAAAATACACAATTCCAACATTTCCAATGGGCTAATGTTAATTTTTAAACTCCCGGGAAAAAACCCCGGAGTTTAAAAACGGAAAACTCCGGGCGGTTTTTGGGAGTGATTTTTAAACGGAGTTTCCCTGGAACTCCCGGTGAATCGGAGTCCTTCCCGAATTCCGGAGTTTTGACATGCCCTAATTATATTATACTGATTTAAGAGCTTGATATTAATAATTTATCTCATTATTTGAGATGATAAATATAAGTTACAAAGGATTTTTATAAGAAAAAATGATACTTGCAAAATCTGTCAATTTCAATTTGATAAAAAAATACCATTTTTATGATATGGACTGATCTAAGGAGCCCAATGCGGAAGAAACTGCGAAAAGCAGAAAATTTATTTGAGATAAGGTCATAATGGGGATGTATCTTTTGTTTTCATAAATATTTTTTCTATATTTGTTGACCTGTGTAATACATATTATTTTAATTTTGAAATTATTCTTAATATCTCATACTTTTTGGCAATTGGTTTATTTTTTTTATAAAAACGCCTAACTCTTGAAATTATGATTAATATAATTTTTTAGCCAAATGTTAAATGATAATATATTGTGCAGTATTAGCTAATTTGAAATTATTAAATTTTCAAGCATTTTTTTTATTAATTTAGTCGAAACATAAAATAATAAATAATTTTTGAGCATTTTTGATAACATTTATGTCCTAAATCCTCATTCAAATGTTAAAGGTAATTTATGAATTTGAACACTCCCGTCTTCAGAACATGATGCTAGCAATAATGTTTCAATTTTGTCATTTGAGTTTGTTTGATTTACAGTATTTTCGGAGTATTGTATATGTTGATGTTGTGGTTTAAAACTGACCCGTTTTACAGTCAAACTATGGCTATAATTGAAAAATTAATAAATGTTAATATGGGTAATATACATATATGTATTTTAATGTTTTTCACATAAAATATTTGTTTTTTGATCACTTAAAAATCTTTATGAGCAATCATTTAACGACAAACGGTTTTACAATAAAAAATTACTCAAATTATAAAAATGTAAAAAATTAATTTGAGTAAACTTTTTTGTCTTAAAATATTTATTTTAAAACATTTCACTCAATGTTTATCATACTTTTGATTTTTTATTTTAATCCGTATTATTTTTTTTAGATGACATGAGAAGCATTTTTCTACACAATGAACACATCCCACCCGGCTGTGGCAAATTAGTCGAATTACAAAATACTATGGATAGACGTATTATAGTTAACAGGAAAAAAGAGCTTACAATGCACCGCGTTTGGATTCAGTGCAAATACCAAAAAACATCCTAACAAATTATTATTATTATTAATCTCAATGAATTAAAAATATGGAAAATATTTGATTTTTATGGCGGGGAAGTGCTAGTTAAACAATAAAAGTTATAAAATATATACCATTTTATTTCATCTAGAGATTGTATTTCCAAACTAAGTTCTGATTTATGTATGCTGTACAACTTAATCGTACCATTCTCGAGTCCAAGTGCTATGAGACATCTGTATACATATAAAAAAAATTGAAATCAAAAAAATTATATTATATAAATAAGCCGTATATAATGTTTAAAATAGAATGCATTTGTTTAAAAAAACTTTACTCATAAATATATAAGGCACTGAGAGCTTTTTGAATGCTAAATAGAAACAACTGTTGATAAAAAATCTAAATACAATTTTCTACAAATTATGAAATAAATTTGGTTAAAAATTGGAATTCGAAAAGTGAGTAATACTAGCTAACCTCATAGCCAAATAATAAACAAATGATTATGAGCTCCTCGAGATGCTGCCTATTTTTAAGTTAAGGCAACAATTGGTTGTTAAAAACAATAACTATTTAAAATAATAATTTTTGGTGAAATAAAATATTACATGTTTTTATGGATTATTGATGCCACATCGACCGCTGTTATGGGTGTTTCTAACGTAATAACATGTTCTTTACATGTGTCCCAGGTGTGAGATAGAGGATGTTTATCTGTGTTGTCATGAGTTTCCACTGAAGTCCATATAATTGCCTAAAAAAATAAATGAAATTAGAAAATTACGAAAATGTAAAGGTTTTGTTTTAACGTTTTTGTAATTAAAAAAAAAGTTAGATTTCTACAAACCTTTTTATCCCGAGATACAGTTATAAAGGAAGGACCTCTACTGATACTTTTATTCACATCGTTTTGGGGAAGCCAGGCACAGTCCCATATAATGCGGGTGTGATTAAGACTTTTTTTCTTTTTGTGCGCATGTGTGTTTCCGATTGTTGAATTCGGCATAATATGACTCGATGTATCAATCAATTCGTATAGGCGTGAATCGTCTATTAAAAAAATTAAATATAAAAATTAGGCTGCCGATTTATATTTAATTATTCAAAATATCGACAAAACATTCAAAGTTAGTAAAAATGCCAAATGTTACATCGTTTGCAACCTAAAGACTTATATACTAAAAAATAAAATGATTTTTTCACTAATAAGTTAACCTTAAGATTCTTACGTTGATTAAATTGGTATTTATAGATTATTTTTACACGAGACAAAACAAAGCTGGACTTTTATATGAATATCCAAAACATTTTTAACTTTATAGCCTTAAAATCGCGAAATGTCATATTTTTGGAGGAAAGAAAATTGGTTTTGAGGGGGGAGACGAAATAAGTGATGGTTAGGCTTGTTAGTAGTATAATTCCTGAATTTAAACTCGATCTGAAACCCATAACCTAAAACCAACCTTGTATTTCATAGACTCTCCAGGATCTATCACGAGAGACTGAAAGTATAAGTCGACCGCAAGGGCTAAATTTGATACGCGTAACGGTTAGAGTATGACTTTGAGCCACGGCTAGTTTTCCAATTAATTTGAATTGTTGTTGATTTAGATATGGCTTGTCGTCTGCGATAGTCTTAGCAGTAGGAGCACAATCCCACAGGTATATGTTTGCAAATTCAGGTTTGGTGGCCTATTTGGATGTAAAAGAATATGATGCAATGTGATAGGGTTTATCAATGTAAAATGTTTAAAAAAAAGTAATTTAATGCTATTTTTTATAAGTTTTATAATAGTTTTTGCAGAGTTTAAAACGGACAAAGAATGATTTTTTTTGTAATATAAATCAAAGTAGTAATTGGGCATTTTCTAGTTTAATTATGATTGTACACATCACAATTTATTTCAATTTTCAAAATCGTTCAATAATAAACTTCAATGCCCGAACGAATACACAAATCATATTAGATGAGCAAGAAATTTTTGAACGACCCTACAACCTTTTTTTTTAATTTTATTTTCCATATTAATAAGAAAAGGTGTTAGCCTGCTTTTAACATTTATAAATTATGACGATTTTAAGGCTTTGAGGGTAACGAAAAAGTAAATAGATCAAAACAGCTTTAACATTAAAATAAAAAATTTAAAATTATTTTTTAAATTTATTGAGCTCGGAAATATTTTAATTGTTTACATTGTTTATTATTATTGTTTGGGTCAAATCTTCTTTATTTACCATATAACACGAGAATATTTCAATAAAAGTTAAATTGTTTATAAAATATAATTTAAGTTTATCTTTTTTTTGGACCCAAATTAGCAGACTGAGTAGCTTGTGTAGAAAAGAAAAAAAGATCGATAAATAGAAAATTATCTTGATTTAATGGGCTCTAATAAGTTGTGGATCCAATATTCTGTCTAATACAAATAGTATCTTTTCTCTCCAATAACTAGTTTATTAAGATATTAAATTATCTAATAATTAACAAAAATTAGGTAAATGAAAAAATTGCTATAAATAAAAGTTCAAGATTGGCATAATACAAAATCATATAATAATATTATGTTTAACTTTACAAGAGGAAGCTAAAATCTTGTGAACCGGATTGTAAGCTATGGCATATATTTCATTACCATGTCCATAGCTATATTAAAAAATAATATAAAATATAAAAACTTTTTTGCTCACTATGATTTGACATTATATTTTTCAAAATATAAAAAAAAAAGGTTAAAATACATATTTTATTATTCAAACTCGTTATTAATTTAAAAAACGTAAGAATGGTGTATCGCAATTTAAATAATTAAAAAAAATTGTCCCATTAAATTTCTAAATTTTTAAATTCAAAATTAAGATTATTAAACTCTGCTTACAGCTTCCTCTCTTCCAACCAGAGCGTACTTTGATGCAGTAAATTTTCGGTAGGGAAGTCTAGAGCATATATGAGAAATTAAACAAAAATACACAAAAAATTAATGAACACAAATGAAAAATATTATTAAAAAAAGATTTATTAATGCAACCTGTCTTGAGTAAATCGCTGCCCTCTTTAAGCTGTTTAACATTGGTTAGGTCCAAAGGGTTGCTGCTAATGCTTTCAGGTAGATTTTTCTAATTAAGAAAGTAAAAACTGTACTTTCTTATTAAATATATTCTATATTTTTAAAATATATATGGTTACCATTTTAATATATAAAAAATAGATTTTAACTTTTTAGGGATTTAATATAACTAATTTTTGATTATAGCTTTTTCTGTTTTTTGCGTGCAATAATTATATAGATGCAAAACTTTTAAATTCCTATTCAAAAACACGTTCAAAGTTGAATCATTATTTTTTTTAATTTTGTTTCAAAAAATGGGGGCTATATAAAGAAAAACAGTTTTTTTAAATTTGAAAAATAAAGTTTTATAAGAAAATGGATCAATTAATCAGCGTGTGCTAAATTATTAAATTTTGTAATTGGCTAAATCGTAATTTTACATATAGCATAAAAATAAAAATACAATTGAATTTTAAATATGCCTGATGTTATAAGTATTTTTTGTAACATATTTAAAGCTAACATGAAAGTGAGGTTTTATTTTTAATAATAAAATTTATTTTATTCAAAATTTTTGTTTCAACAAAAGTATTTTCAATTTTTAGGCCAAGTTAAAATAAAGTTTTGTTTTTTTTGCAGAGGATATTTTGCCTTTCCTCTATTCGAATGAGAGAATACATATATGTTCATAGTCCAATATTTTGAACAAAAAGCCGTTTTAAGCATACTATTTATTAATTTGCCATCTAAAAATATAAACAAATACCAATATATCTCGAGTCAAATCCTCTCCTCCTCCCCCAACCAAATTATCCCTCAAAATCTCTTTCCCGCTCCATGGTAAAATGTTTTGAACGTAGCTCTGTGGTGCCTTAAATATCCGGATGACTTTTTCTTCCGCTCCGGAAGCAAAAGTGAAAGCATCGATCCAGGCAACGCAATTCAGGTCGTACCCATGGACTTGAGGCCTGGCTATTTCGGTCCAACAAGTTTGATACTTTAAGGTGTGACGAGACGTACCCAGCTGTTAAAATTTAAATTTAAAGTTTTAAAACCAGTGGTATAGAAGTTTCCCTCAAAATATTTTCAGATTAAAAAATATTTGCGGTAAAATTAATATAATTCTTTTAAAAAAAATTGGGTTTTAAATTTTTTTTAGACAAATAAAAATATAATATGATTAATATTTATAAACACTTAAAGTCGATATTTCCCCGTGTATTCGAGTCGTTTGATCATTGCTTACAGAAACTAAATAGCTGTAAGGTGATGGGTGAGATTGATCGTAGTTATTATTTTCATCATTATTGTTTTGATTTTTATTATTAATAATATTATCATTATCATTGCTATTATTATTCGGGGAACACAATTCAAATGGCAAACTTTGCCAAGCTATATCATTAACAGGACCGGTATGACCACTCAGCATGAAACCCGGTTTCCACCTGTGATTTCTATCCTTTTCCATATCATTAATTTCAATTTTTTCAATATTAATATCACTATTATTATCATTGTTATTATTGTCGTTGTGAGTTTCAACATCTGTTTTTTCACAACACCACCGGTATATTCCTAAAAAAATAAATTTCATAAAAAAACAAATGAAACCAGTAAGCCAAAAAGCAAATCCTTAAAAATTGTATAATAAAATAAAATTCTCATTATAATGAAAAAAAAAATTAAATTACATAATTATATAAATTAATAACAAAGTGCAATACTAAAAAAAACAAAATTTTCATATCTATATATGATGCAGGAAGTTCTGTTCAAAATCGTTGCTCTAGGGCCGTTCATAATTAACTTGTTATGTTCTCCCATGCTAAAATCTCAAAGTTACTTTATATTTTTAAAAAAATGCCGTTTTTAAATTAAGGACTATAGAACAAAATTATTGCTAATTAGTTTAGATAAATATATGCAATTATCACATTTATTTTCATTTAATTAGGTTCTGTTTTACATATTTCTACAAAATAAATACTTTTTTGAGCTATCTTAAAATCTGATTTTCCGTGCTTATATGCACATTAAAGAATCGGAACCCACAAGCCTAATGGGCCCGTAACCAACCGCGGCCCCCAGAGAATAAGGCCGAAATTTAGAAAGGGCTGGCTGGCCCCAAATACAGTAAAGATATATGGGTTGGGCAAGGCGATGTGTTATAACAAATTTTTATTTTTTTTATATTTTTGACAAGATCTAAGGATAAATTTGTTAATAGGTAATAAAAAATTATTGTCTCTACTATGGGAGCTGTATAGCTTACAATAAATATTTAAGGGCACTAATTACAAAACGGACCGGGCCAAAAATGAAAAACCAAATTTCGGGCCGGGCCAGTCCTAGCCTAAATTAAAAAATGTCGGGGCGAGGGGGGAGGGCCTAGTATTCAGCCAAAATTCATTAAATTAATTTCTATTTAATGTGCCCCAAACTAATTAATTTTTAATTACAAAATAGGAAATTTATTAAAGGGAAAGTTTAAAGTCTATTAAAAAAAAATAAAAAAAAAAGTTATTTCAATTGTTTTTTCTATTTTTCTATTATAAAAAATAACCTAGTAGCCAAAATTTAGATCTAAACTTTTACATTTTAATAATTTCGTTCCACAAACAAAATTTTTGTTAAACAAAAAAAAATTTGAATGTATTTTTGTCCCTCATTTAAATAAAATAATTTTTGAATTTTTTTTGCAAAAAAAAACAAATTTAATTTTAAACGTGCCCACACCTAACATTAAGAAAAAATATATATTATATTTAACATTCTAACAAATACCACCTCCTTTTATGGTATGAGCAATGATTTCATCTCCAGTCGGGCTGTATATGGCCCCAAGAAAGCCGAGTCCTTTGTTTATACCTAAACGTTCCTAAACAAATTAGTAATTAAAATATCCATATTTAAGATGCGCAAAAAAAATTAAAAATGGTATTTAGGTTGATATAATCGAAAATGTCATTCTTGCGAAATAGTTTAAAATAAAAAAAAATTTAATCTAACAACATTTAATTCTATTTTTATTAATTTTATTTTAAACTATTAAAAAGGGATTATATTTCTCTCGAAAATACGTTGTTTTAATTTATATTTTTTTGTTTTTCTACTTTATTCAATCGAAATGACTGTGCTAGTAACCCGTTTGTGTTTATTTTGAACAAATGTGAAAAAAATAGGGTGTTATGCAAGAGATTTGTATTATAAAATATAATGTTTTCTTTATTATCAACTGCAAGCATGATTTTGGCATTTAAAAATAGAAAACTCAACCGACAAAAAAAAATCTATATTTAATATCTAAAAATTATTCATTTTAAAATATTCTATAAACTTTATCTATCCATTGCATAGACTCACGATCATACTCCCAAATAATAACAGTTTCGTCCAGAGATGCCGATATAAATTTAAGGAAATGGGGACATTCAGGATCAAAAGCTAAAATCAAAAATTAAATGAAAATACAATAATTTAAATTTCAATATTCATTATCATTTATATTAATCAATATTATATAATTGTTTAATTTTGGCCAGTTTTGATATTTTTATGTTAATTTTTAAAACTAGACATTAAGGCATGCATATATTAATTTCATATGGTACATATATTATTACTCATTTCAAAAATAAAGCCTAGGTTAAACCTAGGTCGCCGGCGTGCTTAACTCTTATTATTTAACCCGTCGGCAATAATAATTGGGTTAAAAGAATCAAAAGCTAACGGGTAGCCCCCAAATGGGGAAATTGAGGGTTAGGGTTTTTTAATATACAGAAGCTGGAAATAATATAACCATAATGAAATAATATTGTATAGAGTAAAATTATTTTTTAATTTATTCATCTCTACGTCCAGGCTTGTAACCTTTGCAAAAATAATATTCTCAAGAATGTAAAAATCAATTTAGAAATTAGGAAATATAATTTAATAAAAGGAAAAGCCTTTTTAGTACAAAGTTGCTAACATATAGAGTAGCCAATTTAGTTTTTTTTCAACATAAATTTTTTTATATTTTAAAGATCTCTACTCCAAAACTAAAAAGGATAAAAATATTATAATTCCGAAATTTACAGTTTGTTAGTTTTTAATTATTTTCCTGATCATGAAAGATACACCATGCAATATTTATTATAATTATTTCATAATTGGAAAAGAAAAGTATTATATGTTTACAAAAAGATATTAATATATCAACATTAAAAACATACATTTACACTTTTTTTGACTAAGATTACCTTTAGGATGCCACATAACAGTATAAACCCAATTTTTATGAGCCAAAAGCGTTGTTTCTAGGCTGATGTTAAAGGCTTGTTTGGTGGTACCATCAAAAATATCTAAGTAAAATAAAATACATATATATTATAAGTAGCAGAAAGCTTATTATAATCAGAGCTGGGAAAAAACCCATTTTTTGACTAAACTCAAATTTTTGTTTTTTAAAAATGTTAATGACAGAGTGCTAAACAAAAATAAATTGACTAAAAGATATACAGAATATACCCCCCCCAGAAAATCTTTAATATATATTCTTTATAAATATCTTCTTTTAATTAAAGCTAAAAGCCTTTATTTTTTCTAAATTTCGAAAAATAAAAAAATGAGTTTGACCCAAAAATGGGCATTTTCCCAGCTCTGATTATAATCAGTTATTATATAAACTAAATGAAGAGGATAAAGTTATTCCATGAAAAACTCATATAATATTACTAGGAATAATAATTAAAAAGTGCTAGTCACAAAACAAGTTGTATAAAAGAAATGTCAAGTACACCCCTCCCCCAAAAAATGTTTAATTTATATTCTTTAGAAATGGCATCATTTAAACATATTAATGTTCCATTCCTAATTATAAATAACAAAATTTTTTTTAGATCCTTTGATACCTTTTCCTTACAAATATTTTGGCCTGGTTAACAAATAATTTGTGTAATGCATATACAGAAAAATGGCAATTAATCTTATATGTTTTGTATATATAATGGGTCAATCCTATTAAAATTTTATCACGTATTAAATATTTTACCTGTAATGGCATTTTCAACCACTTCTATTTCCAACTTCATATTCCATATTTTAATTGTATTATCTTGAGAGCAGGTTACAATATAAAAAATATCTAAACAAAAAATAATAAACTAGATAAGATTAAATTACATATCAAGATAAAATTAAAACCTTCAAATATAATGTCTATACATCTTATCCAATCAGTATGACCCTTTAAAACATATTTTTCAGAACAATTAATTGTGAGATTTGGGATAATTTTTATGTCAATTTGGTAAAGTAATAAATCACCGCTTGTTAACCCAATGAAAAATAACATTTCTATAAAGTTTATAAATACTTAAAAACTTGTATCTGAAATTTTCATTATTTTAAGGGAAGTACAAAGATGATATTTTATATTTATCTTATAATTAATCTGATTATCTAAATGTTGAACAAGTTTCAAATATTACCATTTTCCAATAAAGCTATTTCAATTGTATCTAAGCTAGAATATACAATAAGAAATGTGACAACATTTAATGCAATTATTTTTAAATTTGTAATGGATGTTTTTGCATTGTGTATGTGAAAATACTAAGTATATATTGGATTATAAGGTACCTTGTTATTAAAATGATATAAAGAAATAAGCCCATTATTATGTCCAACAGATAAGATGTCAGCTTCTCCTATACTACATACATCAAAACATGTAATTTCATGCAAACTAGGCCAAGACTTGGTAATAACAAAATCCTCTTATAAAATTGCATTAATATTTACTTTCACATTAAATAAGCAAACCAGATATCGACTGCAATAAAGAATGTTATTTTTAAAATCACATAAAATTATATTTGGATTTGTAGAACTTCCGCATGAGATATAATTTGAAACTGGCAGATTTATTTTCATCAAATTTTAAATCATCATGCTTTGCAGCTGGCACCCAACATTTTAAGGCTCTTTATATTTTGCAAATAAATACAAAATTATTTTCAGCCCCCTTAATGCAATTTTTAATGTGATACTAACCTTAACACATAAGCAATACTGCTTAAAATCTTCGTTACTTTCCTAACTCTAACTTAACCTTGAACAAATAAATATCAAACATAGATCCAATGAGTTGATGAGAAAAACACGTGTTTACATCTTTATGTAGGGCTCGGCATAATGGGTTTATTTAAGGTTTGATTGTTAGTTTAGGCTTTGTTTTAGGCTTATGTTAATTTTTATAAAAGTTAATAGTATAAGATTAAAAATACATAACTAAATTTTCGTAAAATTTTTTGTATTTGATATAAATAATAAAATAATGTTACGTAAATTATTTAATTAACTAATTTTTAATATGTTTTCAAACATCGATAAATTATGTCACATACCCCCCAATTTCCTAGGTAATATCAGGCACTTTATCAATCTACCTCCTCTAGTGAAGTGAACCCCCCCCCCCCCCCCCCCCCCCACCTTCCCGTTTTAATTTGGGTTTTAAATAAAAATGCTTACTCTCTCCTATTATTTTGTTAAAATTTTTAATATATTGCAACATGCTTTATTGCTTCATCGTGTGTTGACTAATAAATTTAATTAATGAAAATTGCTATGCAATGTATTTTTTCGTTCTAAACATATGAGATGCTTAATCAATTCAAAAAATAATATAGGAATTTTATATTAACTATTATTCCTGCAATTTAAAAATTTTCATATTGTCCTAATATTGCTTTCTATAAATTATTGTAATAATATTGATTGCTAAGTATTAGTAAAACAAAAATTATTATTTATATAAAATTTTTTCTGTATATGGTTGAATTATAGAAAATTTCATATATTAATAGAGAGATCATAGTCAAAACCTGAATGCCAGCTTAGCCTGGTGCTTGTCGACACGGGCTGAGGGTTAATTTAGAATATGCTGGGGTTACATTCTAAAAAAGAATTATGGACTGGGAATGTTATATCTCCTATTTTATTTTTTTATAACTATTAATAAAAACAAAAAATGATAAATTTATTATCACGCAATGAAGGGTTTTACTTCTACACTCTGCATTTAATTTATATAAAATAAACAATTTTTAGCATGTAATAAAAAAATATCAAGATTTGTGAGCAGGGCCTAAATATAAAAATACATAATTCCGAGCGGGACCGGGCTAGACCGAACCGCAGTTTTAAGCGCGTTGGGCCAAGCCTATCTAATAATTTAGATATAGGAGCTGTTTAATGTGGATATTTTATTGTATTAGTTCAAATGTATCACGTGATTATTATATGCATGAATGCGAGATAGGAGTACAGGCATTAACATACTGCCCCCCTCTCCAAAAAGAAAATATGTTATTTAATATAAATTTGATGCAAATGTTTAAAATTATGTAATCTTTATAAAAGCAAATATTTCGCAATGCTAATTAAACGAAATTATTTAGAAAAAAAAACAAACATGCATTTTTTGTGTATGTGATGCTATAGTGCGGCATTGTCTATCGGCAACACATGTAGTTTGTGTTTGGGTCGTATGAGGCTTCCGTTGGCAGTTTTTACTTCAGCCACTCGCACTTGTCCCTCGCTGCCTTGAAATACACGTTGTATCCTGCCTAGAACCCACAGTAGGGGCGGTGTATGGTCTTCTCCTATCAGGACCATTTGCCCTTCTTTAAGTAGCGGTGCTCTAATTCTCCACTTATTCCTAGGTTGTAGGGTTGATAGATATTCTTTGTGCCACTTGTTCCAAAAGGTTTGTCGAAGATTTTCGATGTATTGCCATCGAGAGAGCCGAGAAATGGTTATTTCATCTAATCTTGGTTCATTTATGCATGTAAATGGTCCGCCAATTAAAAAGTGTCCAGGACTTAAGTAAGTATAATCATTTGGGTCATTCGATAAGGGCATCAAGGGTCTGGAATTTAGTATAGCTTCAACTTGAATTAGTAACGTTATAGTTTCTTCATATGTGAGTATTGCCTTTCCCACTATACGTCTTAAGTGGTGCTTTGTTGACTTGACCGCAGCCTCCCATAACCCTCCGAAATGGGGAGCTCTAGGAGGTATGAATTGCCAATCGATTCCAAACGTCTTTTGAACTATTTTGTTGATACTTTCCTGCTCAAAGATAGATTGTAGGTGTGATAATTCTTTGTTAGCACCTATAAAATTAGTGGCATTGTCAGAGTATATTTTGATTGGCTTTCCACGTCGTGCTATAAAGCGCTTCATTGCATTTATGAACGCTTCCGTAGTAAGATCAGAAACTAATTCAATGTGAATTGCTTTGATTGCTAAACATACAAAGATAGCACCATATGCCTTTGTTAACCTAGGGCGATGTCTGCCTTCCCGTAAAGTTATTGGACCAAAATAGTCCACACCTACATTTGTAAATGGACGGCATTGAGTAACACGATCAGCCGGAAGGTTACCCATTAAGCATGAGTCTCTTCTTGGGTTGACTTTGAAGCATGTAACACACCGTCTTATCACGCTTTTGATATGACTTCTTGCATTGGTAGGCCAGTACAAAGTTCTTATCGCCGCTAATGTAGCTTGTACTCCTCCATGCATTGTGATTTTATGAACCATTCTAATAATAAGTGTAGTAATAGGATGATTCCCTGGCAGTAAATATGGATGTTTGTGATCAAAATCAAGCATAGAATTGTGGAGTCTTCCCCCCACCCGAATAATTCCGTCATGAAGAAATGGATTTAATGAGATAATTTTACTGTTTACTGGAATATCAACGCCCTGCTGAAGCGCTTTTACTTCGTTTGGAAAGGATTGAAGCTGCACGTGTTTCATTATGGCCTTTATAGAAGTTGTTAATTCATCTTTCGAAAGCTTTCCGGAATGTGCTGTTATTAACGAATTTGAACGATGTTTAATATTGTAGATGAAACGTATGCAATAAGCAATTACTCTCGACAGTTTTTGATAATCTGAGAATCGTTCATAGATTGAATCGAAGCTTATTGTAGTTGCCATGCTGGTTTTCTTTTGCTCAGGAGCATCAGTTGCTAATGGAGTTTTGTTTTTTGAAATACTTTTATTGGAAGACAACCAATCTGGACCGAACCACCATAATTTAGAGTTAATTAATTCACTTGGAACGCATCCTCTTGATAATATGTCAGCGGGATTTTCGCTAGTATCAACGTGATCCCATGAAAATCCTTCTGTTATTTGTTGAATTTGTGCCACGCGATTAGCAACAAACGTTTTCCAATCGCGGGACTGCGACTTTATCCATGTTAGCACTATGGTGGAGTCTGTCCAGCAATGAACTGAATTGGGCATCAAATCTAGGGCTTTGAGCGCCTTTTGCAGTAATTGAGCCAAAAGCACTGCGCCACATAATTCTAGCTTAGGGATTGAGATGGCTTTTAAGGGGGCAACGCGGGATTTTGAACAAATAAGCCTAGAAATCACCTTGTCGCGATTCTTCGATCTGGCGTAGATGCACGCCCCATAGGCCTTTTCACTGGCGTCACAGAACGCGTGAATTTCTATGTCTGCATTCAAAATCAATATTAATCTTGGGATTCGAAGTCTATTGATTACATCATATTGTGCTTTGTACTTTATCCATTTTGACTGCTCATCTAGAGGTATAGGGTCATCCCAAGAAAGCTTTAATTTCCAAAGTTGCTGCATAACCAATTTGGCAACTGTAATTATTGGCCCAATGAGACCAAGAGGATCAAATATATGCGATATTTTTGCAAGTATGTTGCGCTTGGTGAACTCATTATCATTATCATCGGTTACCGAAAATTGCAATGTGTCATCACAAGGATTCCACAGTAACCCTAACGTTTTTGTATTATTTTTGATGTCCAAATTTATCACATACTGGTCCTCTATGCCTGATTGCAAACCATATAATAGTGTTGGATCGTTGGACATCCATTTTCGTAAATTAAATCCGCCCTTTTGCAAAAGTGATTTAGTTTCCTGTATTATATTGCGAGCTTCTTCATAATTCGACGCTCCTGTGAGCAAATCATCAACATAGAAGTCTTGCTTTACTATTTTAGACCCTAAGGGAAATGTATCAGCTTCGTCAACGGCCAACTGTTGAAGAACTTTTGTGGCTAGGTATGAAGCCGAAGCGGTCCCATAGGTAAGTGTGGTCAATTCAAAAGTTTTAATGCTTTCAAAATTATTTTCCCTCCATAAAATTCTTTGAAGCTGGGACTGTAGTGGATCAATTAAAATTTGTCTGTACATCTTTTCTATGTCACCCGTAATCGCGTATTTATGCTTGCGAAAACGTATGATGATTGACAATAAATCCTGTTGCACTACCGGTCCTACCATCAACGCATCATTGAGAGATATTCCTGATGTTGACTTTGCTGATCCATTAAATACGACTCGAAATTTTGTTGTTAGGCTGGTATTTTTTATTATGGGATGATGAGGTAAGTAGAGTATAGGAAGATTAGGATTGTTTATAACGCTCTGTTTCATATGACCTAATTTTTCATATTCTTTCATAAATTGGATATAATTGTCTTTTATTTCTTTTGATTTATGTTCAGACTTTAGTAACATTTTTAATGCTAAGTTATAGGTTTCACCAATTTGACATATGACCTCAGATTTTAGTGGAAGCTTTACGATATATCTGCCTGACGAATTTCGCTGATGTGTTAGATCAAATAATTGCTCACAAATTTCTTCTTCTTGACTACGGGGTTGAGGTAATTGATTTTCTTCAATTTCCCAAAATTTGCGCAGATCGAATTGCGTTTGATCGCTTGCAAAATGAGAATTAACATTGTACGCAGTTATTGGAATTTGACCTGACACCACCCATCCAAAGGCGGTTTTATGCATTATTGGGTAACGCTGTCCTAACTTGATTTGACCTATTCGCATTATTTTAAAAAGATTTCAGCACCCAGTAAAATATCTATAGAACCTGCTTTATTAAAGTTGGGGTCCGCTAGTTGTATGTTCGGAATGGTAAACTCCGGCTCAAACGTTTGTTCCGGAATCCTTTGTGTAATCTGTTCCAATATTATAAATTTTAATATCCATGCCTGGTGGTGGGATGCGATTTTTGCTTCAACCATAAGATTAGCGTTATTTTGTTGCAAGTTTATGCCCCCGATAGTCACATTAATTGAGTTAGGAATAAGTCTCAGCTTTTCACACAAATTCTGGGTCATGAAACATGTCTGTGACCCTGAGTCTAATAGCGCCCTACATTTATGAAGGTTACCATTGGCATCGTTTATGTTTATTAACGCAGTTGGCAACAATGTTTGTAGTTTATTAATATATGAGCCGTCTCTAATAAGTTTATTTGATGAAGCGGTTGTTAAATTTAAAGTGCTTGGGTAGATTGGAAATTGCTGGTCTATATTATTTAGGTTGTTTGAATGAAGTATAGTATTATGTGTTGCATATTTTGCAATTCCCATTTTTGCATTGAGAAGCCAAATGACCACCTTTTAGACAATTAGTGCACAAGTTTTGCTGTTTAATTAATTCAAATCTACTTTGGGGGGATCTTTCCAATAGCATTGGGCATTTATAGGTGAAATGTTGCTCCTTACATAGTTTGCAGCAATTGTTTGTAAGGGCCAAGTGTGATGCTGCCTTTTTTGCATCATCAATTGATTTTAATTTGTTAGTGTGCTCAAACACACTGCATTGATGTTGCAAAAAATTTGTAAATTCTAAAAAGCTGGGTTTTTCTTTTATGGATAATTCCCAGGATCTTTCTACATTACTATCTAATTTAGTGGCTAATATATATATTAATATGTGATCCCAATGCTCAATGGGACATCCCAATGAGCCCAGAGCTCTTGTGTGTTGAATTATATTATCTAAGAAGGATCTCAATTCAAAGGGATTTTCTTTAACAGGAGGTAACTCAACTAAAGTTTTTATGTGCTTGTTGATTATTAATCTTTTATTATCAAAACGTTTTTTTAAAAGCTCAAGGGCAATTTTGTAATTGGTGGGAGTAATTTCTAAATTATCAATAACTTTGGATGCAACACCAATTAGCGATGCTTTTAAATAATGAAATTTCTCAAGTGTAGATAGAGCATTGTTATTTTCTATCATACTTGTAAATGTATTTATAAAGTCAGAGAAATTCTCAATTTCTCCATTAAAAGTTGGAAGATTTATTTTAGGCAAATTAATATTAGATTTTACTTGAGCCTCTTGAGTTAGTCTAGATGCTTTGGCTAGAGCTTTATAAATGCTATTTTCCGTTTCTTCGTCCATATCCTCCAAATCCTCCAATAATTTCTCTAGTTGATTTTTTCTTATTTTGATGTTTTCAATGAAATCATCTTGGTTGCTATTGTCCATGAATTCGACAAATCTGGCAACTTTCTGTTTGGTTTTTTGTTGCTTAGTCTTGGTCTTGCTCGTCTTGGCCACCATTTTGTTTAATGTGGATATTTTATTGTATTAGTTCAAATGTATCACGTG
>CM060244.1:9209802-9457112 GCA_030555515.1 Acutogordius australiensis
AAATTAATAATTTTGCAAATTTACAACGTTGCACATTTTATGCATATATATTACTCATGAATTTATAATAAATTATTAATTAAATAAAAATTTAAATTAAAATAATATATATATATATATATATTTCTTATGTAGCATGCTCCAGGCAATAATTCTATATTCTAAGTTTAGATTAGAATTCGTAAAATTCTTTGGAACATTTGTTTCCCGAGCTTGAAGGCGTAATATTTTCTTCATCGTAATCGTCAAAGTTACTGCAATCACCGGGTCCTTTTAATTTGGGTTTGAACGGACCGTCAATCTATATATTTGTTGTAGAGCATTCATTAAGCAATTTACGGCATTAACTTGCATATCACAGGTCAAGAATTTTTTGAGAATTATAAGTCAACTACAGAAATCAAACCTGCCATCTTAGGAATTATCAAATCCGTTTACCGTTTTCCTAATCGAACTTAGTTAGTCAGTTATAAACATTGAATATTTTAGAAAAAAAGGTTTAAAAACCAAAAAGATTCAAAAACAAAAATAATTTGAAATTTTATTTTTGCATATTTACAATAGTTAAACTGTTAAATTTAAACTTTAAATAATATTTTCATTAAAAACCGATAATATATTGTGTTTTATTTAAGTTTGGACGCGAAATATTTTGTATTTTCCAAATGCCGATGTTAGAGCTTGATATATTAATAAAAAAAAATTTTCCATTATTTGTGATTAAAAATGTAAGTTACAGGGATTTTAATATGCAAAAAAGATTTTTAAATTTTTTAGGGTATATTTAGATCTGTCAATTCGGTCAAAAAAGGCCATTTTTCGTTATAGACGGATCTAAGGAGCCAAAGAATGAAGAAACTAAGAAAAATGAAAAACATATATGAGATTAGGCCATCATGGGGATGCATTCTTTTATGTTTTCATAATAATCCCGTTTCTGGCATAAATATTTTGACCTGTGATTCAGGGCTGAGGTGGATATTTTTAATTTAAAATTGGAATGAATCAAATTTTTTATATACACAACGGAAAATGTTGTTATATTGCCAGGAAAACATGGGTATTTTGAAAATACTAGGCTATTGTAGTGTGTACTATTGCAAATATATCTTAGCCATGAGGGCATAAATTCAGTTAATAAATAATTGTAAACATTTAAGCTTGTTAAAATTAATTTCGTAAAATTAAATAATCTTTCCCTAAATTAAATTTATTTATATTTGCAATTTGTTTTTTGTACTTGCATTTTGTTTTTATATATATATTCATTTAATAAAAAAATTTCCCTAAGCCAGGTCTAGAGTGAGTTTTTATTTTCGTAAAATTTTATTTTGTAAATAAATGTATCCATTTTATTAAAAAGTCAAAAATTTTAAAATTTTTCGAAAATCTAAACTCGAGCTGAACGTGGCTCAATGTAAAAAAAACTCTGTACTTTTTTGTTTAACAATGCGAGCCAATCTAAAGTTTGAAACCATTTGTGGCATTTAACGTCACCTATTCCGTTCCTCATATTGCCGTAACGTTTGGTGATATCAATTTGTAGGAGGTTTTTAATAAGATCTTTCAGATCGGCACTGAAGTGAGATGGTGTCTTAATCTGACATATAGGTGATAAAAAATTATTGTGAAATGTTAAAACTATCCTAATTTGAGCAATTGTTTTTAAAAGTAATATAGGCTGTGTCTTTTTTTATTTTTCCGAAATAGTACACATGACCATGGTTATATAGCGGCGTTTTGCATTATTGCCTTGGCGCCATTTATATAACGCGAGAGCCGTTTCAGTAGTAGACAAAGAATCCCATCGTTCAAAATTTTAGTAAAAAAAACAAACCATTTATAAGACACGGCCAAAGACACGGTTACAGTAGGTTAGTTTTTATTAAGGCCAGAGCTGGGAAAATGCCCATTTTGGGGTCAAACTCATTTTTTAATTTTTCGAAATTTAGAAAAAATAAAGGGTTTTAGCTTTAATCAAGAAAATATTTATAAAATTTAGGATTTTCTGCTTATATTCTGTATTTATTAATAATTGATTTTTTTAATCTGTCATAAAATTTTTAAAAACAAAAATTTGAGTTTAGTCGAAAAATGGGTTTTTTCCCAGCTCTGATTAAGGCACGTGCAAAGTAAGTTTTTATTTTCGTGAAATTTTAAAAATTTTGAAATTTTTTTTTTCAATATTTTTTTTTAAATTTTTTATTTCAGAAAAAGCATTTTATGTGCATATATTAAATTTGGCAACTTTTCAAAAATTTGCGTTTTATTACAAAATTATATTTTTCTAAATTTTGAAAATTTCACGAAAATAAAAATTACTTTGCACGTGCCGCAATATCGAATACAAATTGTTTTAACCTTGCCGGCCACAATTTTTTCGTAGATTTGGATAGGTTGATCCGCGAAAAACGGTGGGAACCCAGCTGTCATTTCGTAAATTAGGACACCCAAGGCCCACCAGTCAACTGATTTACTGTAACCCTAATAATATGTTAAAATATGAAATATTTTTATAGGGTCTACATACGTAGCCCTTTACGAGGTAGCGCTATGTGTCAAATCTGAACCATTTAATAGTTCAGCAATAGTATAGAATACTGAAAATGAAAACATATCATGAAAAAGGGAGCTTGACCTAAATACCAAATTAAGAAGATAGTTCAAAATAAAAAAAGCGTGTAGATTGCAAGGATTTAAACACATATGCAATTAATGAAGAAAAAAAAATAAAATTTATTCAGCTCAAAAAGAGATAAAAGAATTTTTCTTGCTAAGCTTAATTTTTTTTAATATACAATTCATTTAAATCGTCAAAGCGTATGATAATTAATTCTGTATTAGAGTTTTTTCCAGTCTTTGGTTTATTATACCGGCATAACTACTATAACCCAGCCTTCATACCTTTACCCATTTAAGGACGCCGTACCCGAGTAGGGCTTCGACTCTTTTATCCCGAGCAAAGCAATACGGCTTAAATAGTGAAATTTGCTCGCACGCCGGCGACCTAGGTTTTTTGCCTACTAGGCTCTCACTTTGGGCATATCGTTTAGGGCCTAATGCCTAAACTGGCCATTCAGCAGCTTCAAAATAGCTGTACAGACCCAGGCAGAATTTGTTATATAGCCCATGCAAGGTGATAAATGAGTCTCGCTCAAAACATTTCTTGACATGGTGGCTGACCATTTAAGTATTTCTAGCCGGGCGCCGTCCTGTCTGTTAGATTTCAGAACAGAACTACTTAAGAAACAGATTGAATGCCATATAAATAGCACAGAAAAGTTATGCAAACAAAACAAATGGACAAAATTAGTAATTGTTAATTTATGATAATATTTTATGAAACAATCCCAAACGTGTATATGTTGTAGGGCATTAGGCGATACAAGGCAGTAGCGTTTTACCCTAAGGCATTAACCCATTTGGCCAAGATTAAAAAGTAAAAATGTCCCATTTATTATTATGTGTAAATTTTTTTTTGAAAAATAACTAAGTATGTATGTTTGCTTTTGATAATTTATTTAAATACTTACAGTCAGGGACGTATTGAGGGGGAGGCAAAGGGGGGCCGTTGCCCCCCTTTAGAAATAGCTTTTAAATTTTATTTTGTGAAATTTAACGCTAATTTTTATTTATTAAACAGAAATCGGAATATATGCTGGTATATTTATTATTTTTTGGCGATTTTGCGGCTTTATAAAATATATTGTACAATTAAAATATCATTTAGCTTAAGTTTTATGAATTATCATTAAGTACTATTACGTGTTTTTGTCATAATAAAATAAACGTGTAATATACAACTTAATAATTATGTTTCATAATCTTAAATGTTTTATCTATTAAAAATATAAAATAGTAATATACTTTTTGTTATAAAAATTAAATTTTTTATTTTACTATTGAATTTCGCCTAGTGTTTAAAAATATCTTAAGCATAATCTAATATGAAAATTTTGATAATTATTTGTTAATAGGTTACCCCATAATAAAATAATTTTCAAATTTTATATATTAAAACAGATGTTTTTTCATCTGATTTTTTAAATCTATGAATACCGGTAAACAGAACAAAATTTTTGACTATTTCCACAAAAAAACCAGAGGAAATGAGCCAATAAAATTTTTCTTGATATGTCATACATTAATTTAATTATGATGCAATATAAATAAACATTTTATGCTAGTCATAATATGATCATTCATTAAGCAACAATGTAATTCATTAATTTTTGTCCTAAAATTTCTTGCCCCCCTTTAGAAAAAGTTCTGCCTACGTGCCTGCTTACAGTGTATTATTAAATTTTTATTTTTGTCATATTAAATTGCTAGAACTTCAGATGTAAAAAGTTTTTTTTACAATTAATTAACAAAATGCGACTGATTGTCCAATGCCCCATGGCATAATGCCCCATATTAAATATTGCGAGTTTTTTAGACGTAACAAAAATTATCACTTCCTTTTTTATTATTTATAATTACCCCAGATTGTCCGAAAATTTATAATTTTTGATTTAAATTGCAAAGTATCAGGATACAATTTTCAGTAAACCACTTTTTACACCTTTTGGCTAATGTTAACGGACCACTAAAATATTTCACGAAGGACTTTTTATATTAATTTTAAGCTAATTTAAGTGGCCGTTCCATAAAAATTATTGAAAAAATGTCTCTATGATATATGACAGGTGTTACCTTACTTAAAATGATTTCTGGAGCCAGGTATTCGGGTGTCCCACAAAGTGTCCAAGTTCGTCCTCGGACTCGTTTGGCAAACCCAAAATCTGTGATCTTTGTCAAAAATGTAGCATTAAGTCATTCATGATATGTATAATTTTATTTTTAAAAAATTTAAAAATTAGGTCAAATATTATTATTATAAGAGTTTGACCCGTTACATATATTTTGGAAAAAAATGGTAAAATCTAAAATTGTTTAGATCGTAGAAGTTTACAAAAAAAACTGTTTAAAGTTTTTAGTTCATTTTTTATTGAAAGTTATAAACTTTATTTGCATATTATCTTGTTTATTGAGTTTTAGTTTTGGCAAGAATATATATATTTTATTATACCTTTAGATAGCCATCAGCTGTGATAAGTAAGTTTTCAGGTTTGAGATCACGGTATATTATGTCGAGTGAATGTAGGTATTCAAAAGAGAGGATAATTTGAGCTGCGTAGAATTTGGCATGGGCTTCGCTAGATTTATGTAATGTAATGTTTCATATATAATTTAATTATAATAATTGAAAATGTTCATAGGATTGATTAATTCCATTTTTTATTGAATTTAAAAAATAATATTTTTTTAAGAATCACGCGAGCCGTCTGTTAATTTAATTAGTTAATTAAAAAATTTGATATTCATGGGGGTTATCGACCATACAAATTAAACAGGTGGCTGGCTAATAAGTGTAAAAGTTGCTGGACATAGTTTTTTGTATATATTTTGAAAAAAATTTAAACATGTTATAGGTCCAGGAAGCGGCTGCAATCCGTCCAAAGGCAAATAAAAAAAATTTTACTGCGATTAGAGATTATAGTCGGGGCAAGCCCGCCTGACCTAATATCGGCCGGCCACAAATAAATTGGGGTAGACAGGCACGGCGGTAAACACTGGAATATCTATATCTCATTTTGCCTTATTATAGCTAAAAATGATAATAGATCATTCATTAAGCAACAATGTAATTCATTAATATTTCTCCTAAAATTACTTGCCCCCCTTTAGAAAAAGTTCTGCCTACGTGCCTGCAGGTCAATAAATTTTTGAGAGTTTGAGCTAACTAAGGAGATCAATCTTGCCATCTTAGGGATTTTTAAATTCGTTTACCGTTTTTTCTATAACTTAGTAAGTTAGCTATAAACATTGAAAATTTAAGAAAAAATGTAAAAAAAAATTTTAAAACAACAAATTAAGTTTTTTTTTGCATATTCACAACAGCTAAACTGTTAAATTCAAAATTCAAATAATATTTTTATTAAAAGCCGTTAAAATATTGTGTCGTATTTAAGTTTGGTTTATCATCACAATGCAGATGTAAGAGCTTGATGTACTATAAAATTTTTATTATTTGAGATGATAAATATAAGCTAGAAGGGATGTTTATGAAAAAAGATTCTTAAATGTTTTTTTGCTACGGTATTCTCGAGGTCGCAAAATCTGTTAAAAAGGCTAATTTTTTGATATGGAGGGATCTAAGGAACCCAAGGCGGAAGTAATTACGAAAAACGGGAAATAATAAGGTCATTATGGGGATGTATACTTTTATATAATATAAATTTATTTTTTGTGACATTGATATTTGTTGGCCTGTGTTTTGCAGCCTTCCACTATATACTATATCGTGGATCTAGAAATCAACTCAACAAAAAAGCTGGAATAAAAACTTACCTAAAACGATTTAATTTTCGAAGATGCATAAACATTTCTCCGCCTGGAATGTATTCGAGGACCATGTAAAGGTATGAGTCATCCTAGTAAAATTAGATTTAAAAAAATGAAAATACACATTTAATTAAATACAGTAAATCTTTATATAAATCTATTATTAATTACGCAAAAGTTTTCACCAGGGCTGGGAAAAAAAACTAAATGGACTTTTTTTAACAAATTTTTGAGTTTTTTTTCCAAATGCCCACAAACTCGTGGGCATGGCAAAAGAAAAGCCCCTTTTCTTGCTTAAAGAAAAGGGCCATGTTTAAAAAAGCCCCTTTTCTTAAAAAAAACTCCTAAGAGCTTTAAGAAAAAATAACCCACCCATCATTATTTTAAGAAAAAATCAAAATTTTTCGAAATTACTATAAAGAAAACATAAAATGGGATTTTTGAGACTCTTTTTAAGAGCCACTTTTTGTGGGTTTTTTTGCCCCTTTTCGTAATAAAAGGTTTTTTATTCTTATTTTGGCCCTTTATTTGTAGCCCCCTTTCTTTTTTTATGTTTTAGGGGAAAAAATGAGCCAAAGTTTTTTGGCTCATTGTTTTCCAGTCCTGGTTTTCACTATTCACCTAAGGGCTCGCAGTTGCAGTTATTTAAAACAATTTCAAAAAAATTTTAAAATACAAAATTCTTGACCAAAACGCATTTTTACAAAAAATTGACAATCCTTATCAGCATAAAAATTTTTTTTCATATTTAAAGTTTTGAACAATGAGTTTTTAAATAAAAATATCAAAAATTCTAAATTTTTTTGGGGTAATGAATGAACTCTGAGCGCGCCAGATATAATAGTATTTTCCTGGGTCCAGAAATATTAGTTGGTGAATTTAGCCCGGATGGATTTTTTATACAAATCATATGGAAATTTGGTTCTTGCAAAAAATATGCAAAATCTGTCTTTTTTTTTAAATATAATAAAAATTTTACCGCCAAAAAATATACGGAAAGACTTTTACACAAATATACAATCAGTTTGTTCAAAGTCAAATTTCTAACAATAATGTTTTGTGCCGAAAAAAAATGCAAATTTTTTATTGAGAAATTTTATCAAAAAGTTAATTTTTTTTTTTAAATTTTATTTAATAATTTTCTAGGATTTTATTTTATAGGCCGGATTCTGCCCACCTATTTTTGGCATGGCTAGTTTGTCCATAAGAGCAATCTATGTGAATCTTTTTTAACGCAAAAAAAATTGTGTGATTAGGGCGCTTGGCAGTAGTTTGTTAAGAAGTTCTAATAATACATGGACCGGCTCTGCTTACTAAATATGGGCACGTGCAAAGTGAGTTTTTATTTTCGTAAAATTTTTAAAATTTTGAAAAAAATAATTTTGTAAAAAAACGCAATTTTTTAAAGAGTTGCCAAATTTAATATATGCACATAAAATGCTTTTCCTAAAATAAAAAATTTTTGAAAAAATTTTAAAAAAAATTTTAAAAATTTTTGGAATTTTTAAAATTTTACGAAAATAAAAACTCACTTTGCACGTGCCCTACAGAGGGTATGCTTAACTAAATTTTATTTTTTGGAATCAAAAAAATTCAATTATTCCGCTAATTTGTGTCATACCTTAAACGCCATTTCAAGCTTGATGAGGAAGGGAAAATTAATTGATTGCAGGATCTTTTTCTCGTTTAACGTGTGTTCCACTTGTTTCAGTTTTACAATCTAAACAAACAATCAAAAAAGTTAATTAAATTATATTTGTTGAGGCTTGAATCACATTATTTGGACTTCGAACACAAAAATTGAAAGTAAAGTTTTTTAAAAATTCTACCCCCCCCCCCCCCCCCCCCCTTCCCCGTAACGGCGGAAAGATTGATTAAAATAAAAGTTTTCGGTAACGTTATTTAAACTTAAATTTTAATTTTTTTGATATTAAAAGGTTTTTCATAAAATTTTTTAAAAAGTAATTAAGTTTCACCCTTAATAAAAAAATTGTAGATCTACCATGCCAGTTTTTATATAAAAAATATATCGATCTAAATGTTCGGTTGTTCTGTGCAAAGAATAACCAAAAAATTGGCACCTGATAAAAAATAATAGTGTAATCTACCTGGTGTGAGGTTATTTTAAGGCTAAGCAGAGTTTTTTTCAAAATACCTTTGATCTTTTGATTTTGAATCAGGGTACATAATTTTATCAAATTTTTTGGTTGATAAAGCATATTTTATATACAAAATTTTCGTTCAATCATTTTTTTTTTGGTTTTTGCAAAAAATAAATGTTTCAAGAGTGAATGCAACCATATAAAGCGTTTGTAATTAATCAAAAGGTACAGTTTTGACAATCAACTGGAACACCGATTGAATTAAGTAGGCGGATGCAATTAAAATTCGCAACATCAAAGAACAAAAATTTAATTTATGGGGCTTTTAATAATTAAAGGACACCCGTCTGGCTATCCATATAAATAATATTACTAATAGACAACAACAATACTTTATTTTATCAATTACGGAAATAATGCAATTAGGGGTACAATTTGGTCTTCTGTTATTAATTGAAAAACAAAGTATTCGCACTGCGATAGGGCTAAACTGTTAATTAAGAGAATTAATTATTATCAATAGCGCGGGCTAGAACAAAGAAAAGTATAAAATACCAAAATTCAATAGCTTTTTTTTTTGGTATTTGGAGTTTTTGTTTTGGCTATTTTATTTTTATATGTAAAATCGATAAAAAGCCAATTAAGCACAGCAACAGTGAGATAGCTTAACGCCAGCTATATCCTGAAAAAACTGTGAAACATATAGGTCAAATATTAAGGTAAGACTTTGACGGCTCCAGAATAAATACCTTTTAAACGTAAAAAGGGGGATTAATTAATATTAGCAAGTTTCCGTTTTTGTAGTCAGATCACATGATACGACAAAAATAATTTGATTTTACGAGAGAATTGAACAAATAAAGATGAAACTGAAAATGCTTTTCTATAATAAAATTTACACATTTGCGACAGTTTTTCGTAGGTGAATTCGGTCAAATCTGACCAGAGGCCTTTCCCCGCCGGTTTTTTGTAATCAACTTGGAAACTTTTATTGTAATTACATAGCTTGCAGCTTCGGCCCCTTTCTTAAAAGGTAATCAGGCTGTAACAAGCAAAATATTGTGAAAAACATAAAACCTATCAACAATTTGCTGCACCAGATTCACCTAAAAACTTAAAATTTCTTTCAATTTAAAAAATGATTTTTGACGCTCCCGTACTTTTTTTTCGAGAAGTGCTAGGCCCGTTTAAATTTTTTCACACGCCATTGGCTTAGGTTTTAAACCTAGGCTCTCATTTCTGGCATATCGTTTAGGACCTACTCCCTAGTTAGGCCACTCACCACTATAAAAAGGGTTTGCACATGTGTGTGATATTTTCCGAAATATTAAAAAGCCGCCATGGAATCAAACATCAGAGCTCCTGCGAATAAAACAGGTAAGTTCTCACTGAGAGCTAACTCAGCCGACGAATTTAAAAAAAAAAAGGAAAATTTTGCATCTAACTTAACCTATAACATCATTTTAAATTTATTTATTTTTTGTTATGTTTTTATCCAATTCCGTAATTCATTGACACATATACAGCTATGAAAGTTCCTGGCTTTTGTCAAAATTTTTGATCTAAATTCCCTTATATATCAGAGGCTTAAAAAATGAGAAGGGCTGGTCCGTTACCAACTGAAATTTTAGTAATAGTAAACACCACTAAGCGCCTAATATAAGAAAGGACCGGCTTTGGAATTTAGCAGGCAGACTGACCTTTTCCTTGTCCAATACTTTGAGGGCGTAATACGTTTTAGTTGTGTTGTGCTGAGACAGGACGACGCGTCCAAATGAACCCGTGCCTATCGTTTTGAGTCGTGTGAAATCTTCGTATTTGCCCTTATTCTAGATTTAAACCACCCATTAAAAATTGCAAATTTTAAATAAACTTTATATAAATTCAAATCCTTTGCTTAGTACCATAATGGCTGTTATTTGGACGCGTTCAAAAATTAACTCGTTTTTTTTAAATTTAAACATATTTTGCGTTTAGAGTTCATTCAGTTTTTTTTAAAAATTTTATTTTAACAATAAATGCATTTCAAAAAAAAAAGTCACCAGCATTTGAAATAATTTTTCTAAAAAAATTTAAAAAAATAAAAATAATTTTATTCTAAATTCGTAAATTTAATAAAAAAAAAATAAATGAATTTTAAACGCACACAAAAAAAAATTACGAATTTTTTAAAATTTTCATAAATAAACTCAACTTTTTAATTATGCCACTCTTTATATTTCCTTGTCTTCATTGAATTCTCATTTCCTAAAGCAATTTTTTATACGTTCTTATTTCACTATAATTACATACTCGACCTTATTCAAATAAAATTTTGGGTTCTATCAAAAATTTCTGATTAGGAGAAATTTATATCGAAAAATAATTACAGGCGGCGGATTGTCCCATTTTTCTTTGAATTCTTTGGCACATCGTTCCAATTGCTCTTTAACTATTAAAATATACAAATGTCATCATATGTAAACGTTGTATATTAACGAAAATTACAATTTTTAATTACTGCTCTAACGTTAGCCAGGACGGGGCACCAGTGTTTAAGATATAGCAAATGCGGGTGAGTTGATTAAACTATAAGGCATTTTCTGTCGAAAATTATTTGATACCGTTAAGTATCAAATGGTACAAAACTCTTTAACAGAAACTGAGGGGAGAGGGCGTATATTGGATGTAGGATTCTTATAGATTTCCAATATCCAAATGGATTAGTATATTCTAACTATTATCGGTTCCTATTACTTGCTTAAAAAAAAATTCTCATATGCAAAAATTAAGTGACCCATAACCTTAAAAATCTCATTTGAAGCGTTATAATGAGTCAGACGTTTAGGAGTAACGAATAAAAAACTGTATAGCTAAAATGTATCGCATACATGTAATTTAAATCGACAGTAAAAATTAGGGCATGCGAGCAGGTGGTATTCATTGCCCCGCATGAGAAATATGGAATCATTTCAAGATTATTTAGGCCACGAAAAAATTAGTTTTATTTTTTTACAAAAAAAGGCTAATTGGTTTTAGGTTCTTCAAAGTTTTTTTCGAGAAGCCGTTTTTAATTTAATATACAACAAAGTTAATATTTCTAATTTATTGTTTTATGTCTCTAGATAAATTATTACACAGGTCAACAAATAACAACATAAGAAAAAATAAGTTTATGAAAACATAAAAGCATACTATTCCATAATCGCCTTACCTCATATATATTTTCCATTTCTCGTAGTCCCGGCTCCTTAGATCCGTCCATAAAATGGCCTTTTTTGACCAAATTGACAAAATTTGTTACCTCGAAAATACCATAATAAGAAAAAATTCAAAAAAAATTCTTTGTTACTTATATTTATCATCTCAAATAATAAGAAATAAAATTTTTGAGTATAGCAAGCTCATACATCAGCATTTAATTAATACAAAATATTTCGCGTCCAAACTTAAGTACGACACTATCAATTTTTAATAATTATATGAAGTTTGAATTTAATAGTTTAGCTGTTGTTAATATACAAAAAATTTTTTTTAATTTATTTTGAACGTGCACTTAGCCAACATTCATACGCTATATCATCAAATAATTGCAGCCCTGGAAGTTGCAACTATCGAGCGTTCAAAAAAACATAAATGTTTAATTAGGGCACGTGCAAAGTGAGTTTTTATTTTCGTAAAATTTTGAAAATTCTGAAAATTTTAAAAATTTAATTTTTTTCAAATTTTTTTTTAAATTTTTATATCAGAAAAAGCATTTTATGCGCATATACTAAATTTGGCAACTTTTTAAAAATTTGCGTTTCATTTCAAAATAAATTTTTTAAAATCTAGAAAATTGTACGAAAATAAAAACTCATTTTGCACGTGCCCTTATAAAAATCAAAACTGGGGAATAACTAACAGCCAAAAGGTTTGGCTTGGACAGCGGTGATCCAATAAAAATAAAAAACCTAATTATTAAACACGGGCCAGTGTTTCCCTGAACCCCAAATGTGTTAAAGACCGAATTCAAATATGACTTAAAGCCCAAACAATGAAAAAAGAAATCAAACAAATAAAAATTTTCGGTGATTTGGCTAATGAATTTTAATTTAAACCTAACCGGACATAAATATGTAAATTTTTTTTAAAAAAAAATCTGAAATGGTAAAATTTTTGCCCATCCTTAATTATATAAAAAATAATATTTTCCGATATAATTAAATTTTTTTAATTTATTTGGCAAATTGTTTTTTGAGTTCAGTATAGCTGTCCAATAACCGTTGTATAAAATTTTAAAATGACAATAATTTTAAAAAAGAAAATAATAGAAATAAATCTACCATTCTAAAAATGATATTTTCATTATATAAAATTCAAATTTTTGGAAAATATGCTTTTAATAGTGTATCAAAGAAAAAGTTAAAAAATAGCGAATCATATATTACAAAAATAACGATAAAATCAAATTGGCTTTGGTAATTTTGAATTGTCAAAATAAATTGGATTACTGTTGGCGAAAAAATAAGTTAAAACGGAAAATTATTCCAAAGTCTTTTTGACTTTCGAAAAAAAGATACAAATAGATATTAATATAATTATGTTATATCAAAATATGCTGAATATTTCTTAATTCTTAGTTTGTAAGATTGTTTAAACTCGTCTCCGTCGATGAAGATTAGAGTTAAATGAGGCCGTGATATCCCGGCCCCGCCTGCCCAACAGGGTTATTAACCTATGACCCGTCCATGCTTGGGGGTCGGCCCGGTTTGACCCCCCGACCTAAAATCACAAATTCGGCTCCAAAATTTGATATATTCAGTCCATGAATTTTTTGATATATCAATCAAGAGTCAAAGTATATTATATTGAAAAAATGTTTTTTGTATTTTTGGTCCATATTTACATAATTGCTATAAGCCATAAGGTAAAAAAACCAGCCAGACAAGAATATTTTTTAATAGCGATCTTAACTATAGATGATAAAATTTTTTCTTTTAAATTGGATGTGGGGCTACCTGAGACTACCTCTCACGGCCCTAAAAAGTCTCTTGTCCCCTGGAAGGTGCCTTAAATTAAAATTTTATTTAAAAAAAAATTTTTAACGCAATCACTAAATTCGGAAAAATTGATTCACCAAACGTAATGCTATAAATGTCAAATATATAACAAATAAAATTGAAAAAAAAAACATATAAATTTTCTCATTTTTCATGATAAGCGACACAAACTTGTTCCATCTCAATGTGCATATAATAACAGAGTTTACGATTCAAAATAATGATTTGCTCATATAAAACAACTTTTTAATTTTTCCCAAATGCTAAGTTTATTAAGTTTAGACATTCCCGAGCTGCTAATTTATGGAACCTTCAAAGATCTTGCTTTAAAATAAAATAGTCAAATTATACATTTTTTAGGGGAACGAGCAAATTAAATCCCCTATATATCCTGCTATCGCAAAAAAATAACTCATTTTCCATTATACAGGTCAACACATATTAATGAATTTACAAATAATGGGTCTTTAAACATTAGCGTTCAGGATGCAACCTAAAACAAACTGATGGATGGCTCGGAGGATTGTTTGAAGTTGTGTAAATGAATAAACTTAAAAGAATGCATCTTCATGATGGCCTTATCTCATACATATTTTCCGTTTTTCTTTCCGCCTTTGGCTCCTTAGGTCCCCAAAGAGAAAAAAAGACAACAGGTTTTACAATCTCGAAAATATCCCTAAAAAGAAAAAATTTAAGAATCTTTTTATATAAAAATCACTTGTAACTTACATTTATCATCTCACTTAAAATAAAATTTAATATATCAAGTTATAACATTTAGATAATACAAAATATTTCGAGTCCAAACTTAAATTCGACTTGAGATTTTGGTATTTTATGAAAATATTATTTGAAGTTTGATAACAGTTTAACTATTGTGAATATGAAAATAAAATTCAAGTTATTTTTGTTTTTGAATTTTTTTTATTTAACATTTTTTAATTTTCAATATTTAGGGCTGTCAAACTATTTGATTAAAAAAACGGTAAACGGATTTAAAAATTCCTAAGATGGCAGGTTTGATCTGTGTATCATGCTCATAAATCTTAAACTGTGTTTTATTATCTCACCTTTAGCCAAATTCCGTTGTTGCATCGTTTTATTATTATGCTTGTTGCTATTATTCCTAGCTCCCCGAATCGTGGACTCCTTTTCACCTGGTAATTCAAGATCAACGCAATTGTTTTCGTCCGAACTTTTGCAACTATCTTGTGAAGAACCCAAAGAACTTCCCAAATAATTTTCGAGCGAATGGGATGATGAGGATACCGATGAGCTCACTTTCGATATTAAATTTGGATTATTTTGATTGTTGTTACTACCGGTCCCACCAACTAAGCCTTCAAATTTCACAGGATTTTTATTTTTAATATTGGAATTCTTATTCACGCTTGACCGCGGTCTAAAATTTCCCAACAACTCTTTAAAATTATTGCTATCAGTGTCGAAATTAAATTCCACCAGGGTCTTGTCCTGTTTAGGAGTATTAGGGGCCGATTTGAAGGACAGCCTACCAAGGTGGGCGTGCCAACTTTTATGCCTCTTACCTATTTGAGAAGAAGATTCTTTAGCAACAAGGTTTGAATCAACTGGAGACGCTTGGTTTGGTCTGTGGGCCCGTAGCGAAAGACTGTTTTTGGTACGGGCGTAAAAACTTTGTCGAAGGGAGGATTTAGTCGAAAATTGACGCGACTTTTTTGATGAAGCGAATCTGTTAGTAGATTGGGAATTTAAAGGGGAAACGCCGTTACGTTTAACGTTATCGTCTAAATATTCCTTTTTAGCAACGAATGTATCGGCTGGACCGGTTACCGGGTAAGAATTAGCCGAAAGTTCGGATTTATGTGAATGATGGTGGAATTTGGAGAGAAGACCGTTAACTAGGATACTTATCATATCAATATGTTTGTGTTTGTAGTTCTTTTTTCTTTTTTTTTCGTTTTTTTTAATTCTCCAATTTATAACTTTTTAATTAAAAAAATGCCGTTTTATGTTGTTTTGTCTTTTAATTTTTAACAAATATCATTAGTTTGTCTCGACTTTGCGCCACAGTTTAATTAGGATTGTTATAAAGTGGATCAATCAATATGAAATTTCAATTAAATTTGACTGCTCTAATAATACATTTTGTTAAGTGATTCAACTCAATCGGTCATATTGGACAATTTTTCGAATAATATGTGTGGACCTTTATTAAAATTAGCATATAAATTTATGAGTTAACCACTCTCATAACAAATTTTACATATAAACAAGGTTATTAAATTAGAATATAAAAATGTATTGAGCGAAAAAAAAATTTATAGCATGAGTGTGATCCTAACCAGGGTGGTTTTGATAAATGCCAGAACGTCTAAGAGTTTTCACATATAAATTTATTCTACAAATCTAGATGGCAGAATAACAAATAATATACAAACTTTATTTAGATGAAAAAAAAATCGTAATTTGTCACGAAGTTTCTAGGTTTCACAAGAGAAAATTGATTGAACGTAATGTGGATGTATAGATATAAAAATATTGAACACTTATAAAAAAAAGCAAATGATCTTTTAACGATTATATAAAAAAAATTCTATCATATATTTTAGTTAAAATTGGCTGTAACAAAGAGAAAAAATTAGGAATTAAGTCCCTGAATAAATATTATTAGTCCATCCACCTCTTTTTATTCTTCCAAATTTTCACATTCAATGTTGTTATTCGACTCTGTAAAGCATAAATTTATTATTATTGATTAAATTGGCAAAAACTAATAATCACTATCGAATTGGAATTAATTTTTTTTTATAAAAAAAAAGTAACATACTTTTTTTCCAAAATTTTTTAATTTCCCTTCTCAATATAAAACAAAAAATCAAAAACCTTTGTGATATAAAAAATGTTGTTAAAAATATTGGTAAGTTATAATACCTAAAGGTCATTTCTTGCCTTTGTCTCTTAATTTTAATTTCCTATCCTTGTAATGTTTCATAGGCTTTGGCATATGTTACAAACTCACATCAAGTTATTTTAACATTTTTTTTGCAAAATTACAACATTGATTTTTGTTAAATGTATCTGATTTACATGATACCCTATTGAGATATTGTGAAAATCGATAGATTTTGGCTAAGCTCGAAGGCATTGTAAAAGAAGATGTACTCTTGTTTTTGTCTATGGTTGGTAAAATTTGGAACCAAACAAATAATTGCAAAGGGCCTTAGGAAAAAAAACATCTCTTCTAATTTTTTTCTACTTAAAAGGCCTATTCTACAATGCTTGCTGCCCCCATGCATTGCTTGAATTGCTCTTATGGACCGGCCGATCGTAACATTTACCAGGTGATAAATGTTAATTTATAACCTTTACTTGCATTTTAACAGATTTCAACCATCCTAAAACATTCTCTCAAGCTAAACCCTTTGTTACCCAATATTAGATCTTATGTTTCCGTGCTTGAAAACTTGAATTTATAAAAACTTGGGTCGAGTTATTAACTCTGTCGAGGCGCTAATAGAAAAGAACAGATTTATAGGGGCACAATTTATTACAGACATAGGGCTATCAAATGAATAAAATGAAGTTGTATTATGAACAAATCTATAAGTGAATGAATTTTTTTGAGGGGTTTGCATAGATGTCAATGCTACAGAATCATCAAAATTTTTATACCTTCAAGCTTAGAATTCCTCCTATGTTTCAGAATGGTATTGTAATATTTTGAGGCAATTACGGTTACTAACGTAGAATTATTACTACTATTATAGGTGTTATTAGAGTTATTTTTGTTATTACCCCAAGTATTGGAAGATTGATTAGTGGTAGAAAGTTCTGATCTCGATAATGAATTGGTGGTGAATGAATGGTTATGCCTCGTGGAATAAGGTGACGATGCCCACGACACCTTTTTAGGGCGGTTCGGCTTTATCATACTACCAGCTGTTGTTATGTTCGATGAATGAGCGGTAAAATTGGTCAGAAAATTTGGCGGGTTTTTAAACAATGTCGGGGCTTTAAAGGTTGATGGTCCCCCGCAAACATCGACCGTTGTAACATACTCCATTTTAGAACAGGTGTTTGGTGTTATATTACCCATTTATAGATATCTCAATCACTTAATTACTAAAAATTTATCTTTTTTTAATATTTAAGTGCTCTTATCAAAAATTGATTAAAAACAAAATTCTTGGAAAACTGTCCTCCAAAAAAAATTTTTGTTTTAAAATAATTTAGGATTCTAGGAAAGGACCATTATTGTGCTTTTTTTGTCATATATTAAATAACTAACCCATATCACTTACTTGCCTTGTTAGTGTCACTTTTTTTTTATGTTTTTTATTTAATGGACAGCCTATGATCTATACGAAATTTATTACGTATGAAAGGAAAAACACGCCAAAGGTCTGTGAAACCATTTATATAGAAGTCTAATACTTTTGATATAATTTGCGATACTCACTTAACTTTTAAAAATTTGAAATTTTCAAAGAACAACAAGGTTATGCTAGCAAATAGGGTCGATCTAGGCTACCAAACTAAAATTCCTTAAGAATGTCATTGGATATGTTAAGTTATTAAGCGATTTAAATGTAATTTTAGACCTTTCTTTTTACACACCAAGGTAAAATATTACATGATGTGGAAATTTAATGTAATTATTATAACTTAATATACTTTTCAAAAATAAGATTGTTTTATTTTTATATTAAAAAGATTGCGCATCGGTGAATATATATCGATCGATATAGGATTAATTAAGGATATAATTTTTATATTTTATGGAGCAAATACGGGCAATGAGTATTGAGAAAAGAAATTTAAATAACGTTATGTGTGTTTTGTAAAAATTTATCTACCTTTTAAAAAGATTCAAAATTCTAAGCCTTTTAATTCCTATGTTCAGTTTGACATTTTTAATTAATTTTGGGAATGTCGAGCCAGAGTCCTTCATTATTTACAATCCTAATAAAAAAATGACTACGTATAGAGTGTCAAATTTTCATGAACATTAATAAGTAGAAAACCACTCTTTATATACGATTTAGGTGCATAAAAATATGAAATTAGGGCAGAGAAAATAAAAATTTCTTAATTAGATCCCATGAGGAATGTTCCTTTAAAGCCACATGATGGTGCTACTGGCATTGGATAACCTCTAAAAAAGGAGAAAATACCTCACGAAAAATATATGTATTAAAAATTAATGTAAGAGACAAATCTTAGGATGTTTATCGTTTTCTCGGAGATGCTAAGCTTATTGAGTCGTGTTCTGCAAGTATTGCACTGTTAGTCATTAATTGGATTGGTCAACGCCTAGAATACTCAAAATTCATACTTTTTTTGAAAAACTAGGTCTAAAAACCTGGTCCGGGTCTGAATATCGTTTTATCTTGTGTGGGCAAATTTTAAACCAGGCGGGGTCAAATGAGATTTGACCGGTGTGCTTCCTTCATTAAGGAAAGGTTTATTTGTGAAACTGTTATGATAAATTGCTTATTTTTGCTTGTCATTAATTTATTCAAAAATTTGAACAATTAAATTAAACGACATAGGACATAGCAGTGTCCTATACTGAATTTTGGACAAATATGACTTAAAAAATTTTTTTAACATTTTATAATTTTGGGGCAAATAAAATTATGTCATGAGACAAAAACAAAATTTATTTTCACCTTTCTATAAAAACATAACTTAAGTAATAGATTCAAGGTCTCCCCCACACACTTTCCCAATGGGCTTTCTTTATCTATATTAGCCCTACCTAAGCAATTTATATTGCCGTCGTGGTAAATAGTGAGATTCGCTCGTACGCCAGCAACCTGAGTTTTAAGCCTAAGCTTTCACTTTAGGCATATTATTTAGAGCCTAATGCCATGGCTACTACTTCAAAATGATCATATTATTAAAGAAAAAACCACCCCTGCGCGGTATCGAACACCAAGCCTCTGCGTGGAAGACAAGAGTGTTCCCACCCAGCTAACTGAGCCGACACACACCGCTAAAAGCTGATCTATGCAAATGTAAATAATAAAATTGCAGCCTTTGGGAAGGGCGGGGGCGGCAAGGTAAGTTAGATAAGTTTAAAAGATATAATATTTTTTTAATTCAAATCTCGTTAATTGAATCAACCAAACATATAAAAATTTTGCTATAATATTTTTAAAGATATTGTTTTTGATTTTATTTTCTCAACTTTTAAGGTGTTTAATCTTATATTAAAAAAAATTCTACCTGGCTACACTGATTTTTACTTTAATATTCATTATTTTGAAATATAAGATGTTTAGTGTTTTTTTGAGTAAATTTCAAACCAGGGCTGGGAAAACAATGAGCCAAAAAACTTTGGCTCATTTTTTCCCCTAAAACATAAAAAAAGAAAGGGGGGCAAAAATAAAGGGCCAAATAAGAATTCAAAAAAAGCCTTTACTAAGAAAAGGGGCAAAAATAAACCCACAAAAAGTGGCTCTTAAAAAGAGCCCCAAAAAACCCATTTTATGTTTTCTATAATAATTTCAATAAATTTTGATGGGTGGGTTATTTTTTCTTAAAGCTCCTAGGAGTTATTTTTTAATAAAAGGGCCTTTTTTTAAACATGCCCCTTTTCTTTAAGCAAGAAAAGGGGCTTTTCTTTTGCCATGCCCACGAGTTTGTGGGCATTTGGAAAAAAAAACCCAAAAACTTGTTAAAAAAAAGCCCATTTAGTTTTTTTCCCAGCCCTGTTTCAAACTGTAACCTGATCAAAATTAATTATGCCCAATTTTAATTAATACAAAGTTATTACATATTGACCAGAGAAAAGTAGATTTTTTGCCCTCTTTAAAATTTTGATTAAACTGATAACCCGCTTGACCTAATTAACGCAAGATAAACAGTTATATATGGCACAAGGCTATAAAAATAATTTTTTAAATTTTCGTGGATATATCTACCCTTGTCTCTTTAGCTGACATCGCAATTATTCCGATCCCAACCCACATTTTTTCATGTTCGCTTATATTTTAAAATTAAAATTATTAATGAGCATCCCGTGGTATATGGTGAATGATTATTTTAGCGGATTATATACAAATGCGCGGCCAAGTCCAAATTTGTTTATTTATAAAACACTCTTTTCCTATTTTTTTCGGAATAAATTAAAACCTTTAAGCTAAAATTCGGAGAATAGTTACTTTCTCTGGAGGTCCCTATATCCAGCACCTTGAAACTCAAGTTATTTTGTATGGAAATTAAGCCTTTGGGATTTTATAACAAAAATAAATTAACATTTTATACTTTTGGGATAGATAGATGTATGAAAAATAATACCAGATAAACAACTCCGTGTTTTCGCTTAATTTTAAATTACCGCACAAGTCTCTAACACTTAGGTCATAATTTATTCTACTTTACCAGGATTAAATTTAAGTAAAATAAGCCCATTATGTTAACCTTTTATCAATTTTTTATTTGTAAACTTAGATGCACTAGTTAAAAAGACTAGTTAAAATTTTTCATTTTCCTCGCTATTTCCAAAAAAGAAATACTATGAACATTTAGAATACAAATATAACAACGTGACGAAATTTGGTATTGCTCAGATTTTCCATAAGTAATTGACGTATAGTTTAAATTATAGCTTTCTCGAAAAAAAATAATAACACAGGTCAACAAATATAATCAAATACGTGAAATAAAAACATAAAAGAATGCATCCCCATGATGGCCTAATCTCATATATATATTTCGTTTTAGATCCGTCTATAACAAAAAATGGCCTTTTGTGACCAAATTGACAGATCTAAATATACCCTAAAAAGAAATAATTTAAAATCTTTTTTTGTAAAAAAAATCCCTTCTCTTTTTTTTAAAAAAAAAAAAAAAAAAAAATTAATTTTTATTACACCCCCCACCTCCAAAACAAAAATAAAATTTTTTTCCCCCCCAAACTAAAATATTTTATTTTTGTTTTTTAATAAAATTAATTGAAGTTTTAATTTAATATTTTAATTATTGTAAAAAAAAAAAAAAAAAAATTTTTTTTTTTTTTTTTTTTTTTTTTGTTTTTTTGCCGTTTTTTCTAAATTTTTTAATGTTTGTAACTGACTAACTAAGTTTGATTAGGAAAATCGTTAAACGAATTTGATATTCCCAAAGATGGCAGGTTCGATTTCTGTAGTTAATCTATAACTCTCAAAAAATTGTTGACATGATTAAATGAAAATAAAAAATAACTTTTTAAAAAACTCTGGTTAAAAATTATATACTGCATGTTATATATTTAAGTTATGTTGCATATTTTTAAAAAATAAATTAATCGTAGTTTTTTCCAACTCTCGAGTTTTAAACTAGTGAAAACTATAATAAAATATTCGCACAATAGTGGTCTAAAAATTTGTAGGTGATGTCTAAAAACAAAAAAGATTTGGAAAGAGAATAGAGAGACTTTTTATATTTTATTTATGATAAACTAAATTGTACCTGAATTGTTAACTTGTCTAAAACATACATTGCTGACGCCAAAGCTGGGAAAAAGCCCATTTTTTGACTAAGCTCATAGTTTTTAAATATCTTATGACAGAATAAATGAATCAACTATATATATAGATACAAAATATAGGGATAATCTTAAAAAATATTTTTTTTAAGAAAAGCTACAACCCTTTATTTTATTTTAATTTTTCAAAAATGAATGTAGCACGAAAATGGGCTTTTTCCCAGTTCTGTCTGACGCACCTATATAGAAATCGTGAAATGGTACATTGCACGAGAGGTGAGAAAAAGGAAGATAATCTATGATCGTCAATTTATGTCAGCTTAAAAGAGGCTTGTAAAAAACCAAATAATAGCTTTACAGAATTTTAAGTTCCGAGGTCACGTTAATTGTCAGGTTTAACAATTTTTTTCTACTTTAAATGTTTAGGGCAGAGAAAAAGGCTAATAAAAAAAAGATTAAAAATTATCCCACCCAAAAATATAAATGATAATTTGGTCCTAAAATAACATTGGATAACAAAAAAAACAACATAAACGATTTTGAGGGTTTTGTAAAGAATTTTTTATCGATAACGATTCCGGGTTTAGTTTTTTCTCCAATGCCTCCAATTTTTTTTATACAGCGTCCAAAGTTCAGAAAAAAATTCACACAATTTTTCTAAGAAATTTATTGGCATATTCAGATTCCTTATAAAAAACATAAAAAAAAGTTTATAGCTTAAAATTTTTCAAGTTATTTAGGATCAAAAAACGGTGCTTATGGCAAAAACCACTATTTTTATAAAAATGAAAAAATAAAATAAAATTATTATAAAAAAATTTAAATGCCACCTTAATAATGATTTTTTCGTAATCTAAATATATTTTAAAATATTTGTTACTACCTATAGGTTTATAGAGGCCCAAAATACCATAAAATTCTCAACCTTGACACCGAATAACTAAAAATCGAAGGCATTGGCTAAAATGTTGATTTCATATTCGTAATTAGCATCAAAAACTTGACCATAAACGATAGTTGCCATAAATAATGCTAAAGGTCGTCCAAATATTGTTGTCCAGTGTAATTTAGATAATTAGATGTATAAAAATATAATTCATATCTTTTATAGGAAATAATTTAATTACCCTTTAATTCACGGTTATAGGCTAAACAACATTTAAACGGGCAAATAGACCTATCCATCATATCACTTCACACTAGGGATCAGAGAGCACACAAAAAAACATAAGCTCCCGCTGGACAAAATTTACACGATTTTATAACGAATGGAATATAGGCTGTTGTAATTGAAAATGGTCAAATAATATGTTCTTAAATAGAACTAAATGTAACTCACTACATTAACAATGTAGGCATTTAGAAGAGGGACGGAGATAGGATTGACTCATTTTTTTTCAACTGGATCAAAATAAAAAATTTAAATCTAATAAAAGTTGTATTAGACTAAATACATAAATTTTTTCTAAAAAGCAAAATTTAATATGGGCATGTTGAGAGTTAATCTATTTTATTTTTAATTTTATACTCTTTCACAAAATTTTCAAAGATGTTATAAAAAAAATAAATCCGTTCTAATGTATATAGGATTGGTGTTGGTAGATTTAATTAAATAACTTTTTTTAAAGGTTTTTATAACTCGACTTAGAATGCGAAATCCAAAATTTGCTTTACTTAGGTAGTTTTTGTTATCTCCATTAAACTAATTGTTGTTTCATTAAACGTTTCCTTCTTATACATTATTATAATTGTTTATATATGAATTTATTCAAATACAAATAAAAAATATATTGATTATAGAGATGTAATCTGAACCTTTTAAGGTTTCCAATTCTAGGTTTACAGAAATGAATGTTCGGAGTTTATAAAACTGCAGCTAAATAATTTACATAGCCTTATATCTCATATTTGTTCCATTTTTCGTCACCAATAGGACAAGGTTCCACAGTCTCAAGAGGGTGTGCCAAAAATTACAGATTTTAAAGACCTAAAAAAATTTGAGGAAAATTTTTTTCGAACTTATATACAACTGTAAATTCAATTTTACATCGAAATTATAAGATACTAAATTTCTAATTATAGCTCCAACATCCACATTAAGATCATATAGCATGTCTTGCACTACAACCTAAATAGAAAACGACAATTTGAAAAAAAAATATTAGGTTCAAATATAACAGAATAATTTTATTATATAAATAAATAATTTTTATTTTTTTGAATCTTTATTCTTTTAACATTTTTTAGAGCTGGCTTTAGAGTTTAATAACATTAAGAAAAGAGGGTTCGTCTTTTATATATTATAAATCAAAAGTTGTGAAATGTGTATTTCATTAAACATTTAGTAAATAGAAACATTTACAAAGTATCGAATTGGTTTTATAAATAACATATTGTAATCAAGGTAAATTTAACATATGAACAAGTAAAAAAAATTTTCTTTTTGAATCTCTTTATCGCAACTTTAATCTACAATACACTAGGGCATCACAATCTTGTATCTTTGTGTGAATAAGATCATGATCGAAATTCAATAAATTTGATGAATTTTTTCCTCCTTTATCCTTCGTAGGTGACATAGCTATTGGATAATAAAGATATAAGAAAAATATTATAATTAGCACAAAAATAAGAATTACATTGCCGCCTCAAACATAGAATCTAATCAAAAACTTTTTTTTAACTAAGTTATTACAAAAACAATTGTATAATAATTAAATTATGTGAATAATAAACAAGCAAAGAGTGATTTGTCACATAAAATCATCTAATCTTAAATACAAAAAGAGATTAATAAAATAAACCACAAAAACAAAAAATATATACTTGACGTTGGTCGATAAACTTTTGTATAAATTCGTCCAGGTTAATTTTGCCTATTAAAATTAATAACAACTTATTATTGTAATTTGTTCACTTCCATTTTCAAAAAACTACAAAAAATAGCGTTATTAATAATAATTTCATTTAAAATAATTATTATTACGGGATAATAAAGTTGATAATTATTATATTAAGGTATAGCAATAAACTTAATTAAATATTAATAAACTAGTGGAAGCAACATTAAATTGGTAACTCATTTCTATATTAACCTAAATAAGAAATATTAATGACAGGACATTAATAAATAACTTAAGTAATTATATTATAGGTTCTAAAACAAAAAATATTAATTATAGTCACCCTCATTAAATTGAGCATATGTTTTTTCAGAATCTTCCTCCATCTGGTTAGCAGCTATCCTCAGGTTCATACAAATAGTACTGGGTTCATATTTGTCAGCGACTGATTTAATTTCACCAATCATTCCTTTTAACTTCTCACGCTTTATGTTTATTTCATCAATCTAAATATTCATAATACAATATTTTTTGTTGTTAAAAAAATAAATCAGGATATAAAAAAATACTAATAACAAATGATGTAAAATATTTAGAAATTTTTCTATTATTTAATAAATTTGAAATATATATTGTATACTTACATTCTCAAGCAATTTCTTCTTTTTCTCCTCCATAACTGGCTTTTTCGTCAAATTTTCATCTATTAAAAAACGTAAGGTAGTATTTACTACAGGTAATAAATTGACAATCGTGATAAAAAAATATAAACCACTATGGAATTGTGGTAAAAACAAAATGTCTGTATATTTGTTATATAATCAGAAAACCCGTATAAACCATATATTTATATATAAAGGGTATATTAGGTGCTCTACATTCTAACTAAAATTGGCAATAATTACATTAGACATTACACATTCAGATTTTTAATAATCTCATAAAAAATTTTCATGCCTGAGGTAAACATCAAAATCAATTATTTGGTAAATAAAAACTAAAAATATTAAAAAAAAATTTAAAAAAATAGAAAAAATTGAAAAAATACAAAAATTAAGTTATTATTATTTTTTAAATCCGAGGTCGCAAAAAACACTGCATTTTAGTATTGTCAATTTTTTAACTTTAGCATTTTGAGGGTCAAGGCTGAAGATAAAATAAAAAAACGGAAATAAATATTAGAGATAAGGCCATACTTAGCAGAATCTTCACAAATTTTTGTAGACTTTGATAATAAAAATAGCATTATTAATTTATAATGTCACAGTTAAATTTTTAATTTAAACCTATCTAATATCAAAAGTTTTTTGCTGTTTTTTTGATAAAAAACAGGTTTAAGCAATTAATACATTACAATATATGTGAAGTGAATTGCAAATAGCGGATGTATCAAAAGAAAAGATAACAAACAACATTACATTATTAACCTTTTATAAATTTTTACCAAAAATTTTCAAAACTAAAATTGTGTCTAAAAACTTTATTTTATTAATAAGCATTGCTATTTTTTTATCTAGCCACATTATTTGTAATCCAATTCGTTTATTTTTTTAACAGAATGTCTTTTTCCAACAGGCACAGCCTTAAATCATATTTCGTTAAACATTTTAAGGGTTAAGCTACAAATTATTGTTTACCTAATAGAAAAAATGTTGCTAGAAAATAGTAAAGTTAATTTTTTTTGGTTAACTGGCCAAATTACACGTACTAGCAAGTCTTTCTATAACGTTAAGGCTTTCCTCCCGATCTCGAGTTAACTGTTCAATTTGATTCAGCTTGCTTATGTGCTCGATTAATTTGCCTTCGTTTTCATTTAAATCCTTTAATTCCTCCACACTATTAAAAAAAGCAAAATATAAATAAAACACTAAAATATAATATTTTAATTTTTCTTAATAATTACTGAATTAAGTTTTGGCATATGTAAATGACAACAAGCAAAAATTTAAACATAAAAATTAAATTGTTCTTTTATTTATTATGGTTAATATAAAAAAGCATATCTCAAATAATTTTCAAATAAAGATATGGAATAATTTTAACAAGGTTATAATTTGAGCTAGCGTACAATTTTCAAACTAATTATTTAAAAATTTATTTAATATGTAAGCAAATAATAAAATTCCAACCTCATTTTATTAATTAATGGAAAATCATTTGGTATTTCAGGCATAATGTAAGTTTTGGCAATGGTATTTTCAAGAATTGATATATCTATGGCAGGATGGAGTTGCTGTTTTTTAATAAAAAATATTTCATATTAATCCAATAATAAATTTTGACAAAAGAGACAATTGGTTGAAACAAGAAAGAATAATAGCAGTATTAGTATTAACAGTTAAATTTTTAAATTGTTTAGATTTTTTAAGATCAAACTTTGCTAGCCATATTTAATCTATTTTATAAAAAAAATGACTTTAAACATTGCAAACTATTTACCTTAAATCTTTTAAATTTGAAAATATTGATTTTAAGTGAATTAAGCTAATAGTTTTTTATATTAACTTCATTTAATTGTTTATCAGTTACATGTAAGATTTTTAATTGCATATATTTGTAAGATAGAATAAAAAAATAAGTAAAAGGTTGTTTAATATTTATAAGTTTTTGTGTCTCATTTGTGTTTTTGCTTTTAAGAGGGCTTTTAAATATCATTGCAAAAATGTGGGAGCAAAACTTTAAATAAAATAAAAAGCATCTGAGTGGCTATTTTACATTATTTAGTGAAAACCTGTATAATGATGCAAAAAACACACTTTAACCCAATATAAATTATTATTTTCAATAATCAAACAATATATCAAATTATTAAAAAGGTAGCAATAAACTGTTTGGTATTGAGAATTTCCATGCAAGTTCATATCATTATTGGTGGATTGCTTATTATTATAACTATAATTAGCATAAACATTTACATCTGATGTGTATGATGACAAATTATCAAGATTAGGGTAATATCCTGATCCCTTGCCATAAGCAAGATTGCTCATGCCATCATTTTCTTTGGTTGAAAAGAGCCTATATAAAAACAATGAAAATTTTCCCAATTCATTTTTAATTACATGTGTTATTATTTTTAATTAAAAAAACAAAAATAAATAGGTTTTAGTAAATTTAGTTAAGTGAAAGTACCTTGGAGGTAACAAAGGTACAGGCACATTATGATAAAATTCATCAACTATCTCTTTTAAAATTGAACAAAGTTCAACACTATTATTATACTAAATTACTACATAATTTGCTAGTGTACTTTGGTAATTAAAGGTGCATTAATAATGACCATGTCTTCATTTACCCATGGATGCTTAACTGGAGGCTCTACTTTTATAATTGGCTTCTCAGATGGATAATCATTTGGTAAGTTTCTACAAATTTAAAAACAGTAAGCTATACATATTTAACTTAAGTTCTGGATTAAAGGATAAATTAAGTGGAACCAAATAATTTAAATCTTTAACAATTTCTTTAGTCCTAAAAAAATAAAAATTAATATATAAATCAATTTACTCCGGGTACCGAGCTAATAATGAGTCAATCTGCTTTATTTTCTGATGCCTGTTATAAGAATTAGTAGATTTTGGAGCACCAAAAAGCCAATGTGTTGGCCAACTCATCTGATTAAGTACTCACGCTTAGTCGAAATTTTATCAGCTGATTTTATGGATGAGAAAAATAAGGAACAGTCAGGTCACACTGTTTATGGAGCACAACACCCTCCGTTGGCACATTTATTGGCTACCAAGTTAATATACATCCAGTAATGTTATTTTAGGCCTGCTGCCTATGCAAACAACAAATGCAAAAATAATAACTTTAACAGTTAATTTGTAAATTGTATAAATTTTTAGATTTAAACAATCTACAAAATTCAATTGATGATGCATGGGACATTGTTGATATTAATGATTGTTGTGAAGAACGGCAATCTCAGACAATTTATAGGATAGGATCTAACATGTTGCAAAATACAAATAAACTTATAAATATTGTTCCAGGGTGTCACTCCACAGGTTTATTCGATAAACCTATATATCCCTCTCTTAAAAGTATGCTTTTAATACTGTATCTATAATTTTACTTAGATATTTGTTTGAAGTTGCATTTAGTTAAATAAAGACTTTTTTAATGTTAAATATAAAATATTTTTTATTTAACATTTAAAGTATCTTTAAAATTAATTATTTAATATATTGTTTCCTCCCAAAAGGCCAATTTTAATAAAAAAAATAAATTAGGCAAAAAAATTTACACAAATAATTTTTTTCTAATAAAACAAAATTAACAGGTAATTCTTTATAATATGTCATTTAGTATTTTTTTTATAATTGTGTATTAAATTATTTGCTTAGTTATTTGTAGCAATTATTATAATGACAAAAAATGTTTAAAAAGGAAGTATTAAATTGTATAGGTGCATCAAAAAATGTGCAAATTAATTCATTACTTAAAAATATGAATTAATGATGTTTTGACCTTGTATTAAATTGATTAAATCTTTGTAGTCTTTAGTAACAATAACGAAAATAATTAAATATATTTTTTGCAAAAAGGCTAAAATTACTTTTTGTAATTTTAAAAAGAGTGGTTATAAAAGATAATCTGTTTATTCAATATTTAACACTTTTTAATTGTTCTTATTAATAAATCTTTTGGTTAGGGATATACATTTTTGTTATTATTGTAATTAAATATGAGAATAATTCAAGTTAAAATTTGTTTTAAAATATCTGTAATATACTTGCCAGGAAAATATTAATTGACTATGTGTAACCCAGGTCCCTGTATCTAGCTTTGTTTGCTAAATTTTTAAAATTATAGTTCAACAAAAATAATACGAATCTCTTTTCTAAGATTACATCATTTTATAATTTATCATGTAGATTTAATGCATACACCGCCAAATACTACTACAAAATTTGGGCCTGGTATAGGTAAACGCATTTCTTCACCCACAAATAATAAAACAAACAATCTGGCAACAGGTTCTTCCAACACATTGTCCACAAAGGGAGATCAACGCCAAAATTACTATCAAACTGCATCACAATACCTTGCGTCTGAACAAGAGTCTGCAAAAATAGAAAAATTTTCTAGACTTATGAATGCTCAAAATCTGGACACTGGTTTCTTATTTTGTCAGAATGCCTTTATTTATATATATATTGATTTAATATTGTTTAATTTGTGAAATATAATTATGTTTTCTTAAAATTAATGTATTATTTATTAATCATTGTTTTGTAGAGGAACTCATCAAGCTTTGCTGGTCCGGGATCCACCCTAAATACAGGCCAATAACATGGAAAATACTTTCAGTGAATTTTTATTTTGCTCTTATATATTAAGTGTTTAAAAATTTAAAAAAATATATTTTAAATTTATTTTATAGTTTTAAAAATTTTAATAATCGTATAAAATAGTAAAATTTGTGATAAATCTAACATATTTTGTTTTATAATTGTTGTGGTTATTTTTATTTTTATTAATTATTATTATTATTATTATTATTAATATTACCATTATTATTACCATATTTATTATCATTATATTATTATTATCATTATTATTATTATTATTATTTTTATTTATTATTATTATTATTATTAATTATTATTATCATTATCATTATTATTATTATTATTATTACACTGGTCATCAAATATCAATGTCCGAAGAGTAAATTTTATAAAAACATTAAAGGATGCATCCCCATGATGCCCTAAACTCATATATATCGTTTTTCTTAGTTTTAGATCCGTCTATAACGAAAAATGGCCTTTTTGACCAAATTGCCAGATCTTAATATACCCTAATAAAAGAAAATTTAAAAATCTTTTTTGCATATAAAAATCCCTTGTAACTTATATTTTTAATCACAAATAATAAAAAAATACATTTTATTAATTTATCAAGCTATTACATCGGCATTTAGATAATAAAAAATATTTCGCGTCAAACTTAAATACGACACGATATCTTATCGGTTTTTAATAAAAATATTATTTGAAGTTTGAATTTAACAGTTTAACTATTGTAAATATGCAAAAATAAAATTTTAATATATATTTGTTTTTGGATCTTTTTTGGTTTTTGACCTCTTTTTTAAATTTTCAATGTTTATAACTGACTAACTAAGTTTGATTAGGAAAAACGGTAAAAGGATTTGATATTTTCTAAGATGGCAGTGATCTCTGTAGTTAACTCATAACTCTCAAAAAATTGTTGACCTGTGTTATTATTATTATTACCATAATTATTACCATTATATTTATTATTATTATTATTATTATTATTATTATCATTATTATTATTATTATTATTATTATTATTATTATTATTATTATTATTATTATTATTATTATACTATTATTATTATTATTATTATTATTATTATTATTATTATTATTATTATTATTATTATTATTATTTTATGAGTTGTTAATTGTTTAGCATTACATACCAGCATCGATTGAAAGAAGAAAGGAAACGTTGGATCGAAAACGTAAGGAATATTTCGCATTTGTTCAAAAATACTATCCAGCTCGACTTGAAGAATTACATAAAGATATGTATCGACAAGTACACTAATGATTTTATTGAAATATAATTTTTAGAGTCCATTTAAAAATTTTATACGTTATACCGCATTTAAGCAATATTTGTGATACCTTTTTTCTAACATAAATCATGGTTCAAACTTGCTTTAGCAAAAACAGTTTTATATACTTATATTTTTTATACTAAAAATTTATGAATTGAATTAAACATTTATATATATTAGGTATATAATGTAAAAAAACCATTAAGTTTTTAACAAAAATAATGCTTTTTATTGCTTTAACTTTTTTTTTTATAAATTAGATCCATATTGATATCCCCCGGATGAATCCACTAATCGATCTCTTCCAGCAATCAACCGTTCAAAATGTATTTTTTTTTGAAAAAAGCCACATTTTTTTATTAGGATTTAGGAAATTTAGAATTTTTCTTCCTGGGTCATATTCATTTTTTTTATTTTTCGATTAAAAATATTTTATTGCTTTAAAAGCACTAATACGAATATTTTGCCATTATAGGATACAATTTTAAGAAAAAAACTAAAAGTTTAATATAATGCAAGATATTTTCGACACAGTATAGCAATTATAATTTTAAAATTAATTTTATTGACTTAACTTACATTTGGAGATTACACGCTTCCCTGTTAAAATTTTGGTTTAGTTGATTTATTGGAAATTAAATATTTTGTATACCACAAATGGCATTCTAGGTAAACCTAATTTGTTTTTTTTTGTAACTAACAAAATGTATTCTTAAATATGCGTTTAAATTTTTTAAAAATATTACATATTTGTGCATACAGATGTTTGAGCGCATCCTATTTATATGGGCCATGAGACATCCGGCTAGCGGTTACGTCCAGGGCATTAACGATTTAGTTACTCCGTTTTTCGTTGTATTCCTTTCCGAATACGTCCCTTCAGGTTATTTGTACTTACAACTATTATTATCTTATTTAGTAGTGCCGTGAATAAGCTTTTAAAATAATAACAATCTTTTGCAAATATATTTGTCATAAAAATGTTTACATTTATTTGTATTGATTAAAATAAATACTTAATTTTGTGCTGGCTAACTTAATTTTTTATATGTATTATATAAACTATAACTTGAAATGGAGATATTGTAATTATTGTTTCTATAATGGCAAAATTTTTTTTTACCTAGGCCACATGCAAAGTGAGTTTTTTTTATAATTTTGAAAATTCATCTTAATTTTTTTAATTTTTCAAGAATTTTAATATTTCAAAAAAAAAATATTATGTGCATAAAAAAACAAATAATTGGTTTGAGGTTCCCCATACCTTTCCCCACTTAGGGGTGCCATACCCGTTAGGGCTTTGATTCTTTAACTCGAGCAAAGCAATTAATATTACCGACGGGTTAAATAGCAAGATTTGCACGCACGCCGGCGACCTAGGTTTTTAGCCCAGGCCTTTTCTTTTAGACATATCGTTTTAGACCTACTGCCTAAGCAGGCCACTCAGAAGCTTCAAAGTGGTTGCACATGTTAGCTATTTTTCCGAAGAAAAAAGCTACTGTGCACGGATTCGAACTCGCAACCTCCTGCGTCTAAGGCAGAAGATTTGCCACTGAGCTATCAAACTAGTGTTAGCCATTTTTTCAAAATTTGCGTTTCATTACAAAACTAAATTTTTCAAACCTTACCAAAATAACACTTTGCACGTGCCCTTAATCACAGTAAGTTTATTCAAATATGTTAAATTTTAACTTTTATTTGTATATGAAAAATAACATTGAATTATCTATAATATGTATTTTACCTCACGTTATTCAAGATAATTATTACCAAAATATTCAATTTAATTGATTTTACATATTAATTATAACGGTAATAACTTTATACATGGTTAATAGGTTGGATGAGATTACAAATCTACATAAAAAGTCTAATGTTATTTTATGCATTTTAAAAATTATCTTTCTTTATTGACCCAACGAGTTATTATATAAATTGCAAATTGTTTAAATTTAAAATATTTTGTGTACTTATATATAATTTTAAAACCTGTTTAACAATTAACGTGTTATTGACTCATATAAAGCATATTCTTTCTCGCCACCTTGATTTACATTATTAACGAAATTTAAAGAGATTGCAAAAAAAACGGTAAATTAATTTCAAAAGGGGCCTTTTACTGTTACATAATTAGGTGTTACTCTTTTTGATTTTTTTCTCGATAGTGTTATATAAATTAATTTAATTATGGGTTAATCTATAGTTAAATATAATTAGCTATATATTTATATTATATCAACAAAATTACAGGTGCTAGTATCGACGAATTCGTTATCGATACCTTAGAGCCATCTCAGTTGGCCGACCTTGAGGCAGATAGTTTTTGGTGCGTGTCTAACTTACTTGACGGGATCCAAGATAATTACACGTTTGCTCAACCTGGCATACAAGAGAAAGTTAACTCGCTAAAGCATCTCGTTTCACGAACCAATGGTTGGTTCATTAAACGTCTTACTAATTTTTTCAATCACGGACGACCTTTAATTCCTTATAGCTTGTGTTATGCTCTGCACAAGCAGCGTTAACCTTGGGTTTGTATGCCGATGGGTGACCGGAACAACCTATAAAATTGCTGCGTCTGTTTAATGGCTTTGTCTCTTTTATAACAGGCTGTTTATATGTCTTCGTAGGATTTAATGAGATCTAAAGCTCGCCTTTTCCCTAACTATTTAGGCTTAGGCTCTTAGAAAACGGCTCTGAATTCTGTTGTGGTTACCCCATCCAGGTATTTACCAAATTTAGAGCTACTTATCTCGAGTTCAAAACACGACATAAGCTTATAAGCATTTAAGATACTACTAAGAATACCAAATGATGGTCCTTATATAAATCTTGGTCGTGCTCATTAAACCACGCGGTATATAAGTCCTGCTGTATTTAAAAGAGGCAAAACTTTGGCGAACATGTTGCTAATTAATAACTTTTTTTTGGAGAAATTTCAACACTAGGTATTAAGACCCGCCAACTTGCATGTCTTACCTAATAATATATATGCATTGCTAACACTATAAATTGACTGTTATGATTTAAGCAAAAAATTGATATATTTAATCTACTTTTATCAATAAAATTTTTAAAAATTTACATTTTCTTCAAAGTTTTGTCATAGATCCGTTGTAAGAAATAAGATACAGTGTGTCTTTAAAAAATTTTTTAATAGATGACGGACGTTGTTGGAAGACTATTAACCGGCAGTTAAGGTAGCCCCGTAAAAAATTTATTTGAATTTACTGTTTTTTAAGGTCAAAATAAGACAAACCTATAAACAAGACTAGTGACGATATATTTCAAATTAGATTTGGTTTTAAGCCAGTTTTTCATTCCAGTTCTTACGTTTTTTTATCAATAGAACGATACTGACATATTCATAATTTTTTGATCAGAAGGGCTTCAACTAAATTATGGCTAAGGTCGGACTCAACTTTACATTTATTTTAATTGATAATTACATACATAAATTTAAAAACATGCAATGAATCAGGCAGTGTAATACACATTCTGAAGAATTACCAACTCTATAGTGTTTTAATTTTGCAAAATACCGATTAAATAATTTAAAAGTTTTTAAAATAACTGCTCGAATCATTAGAATCAATTAACTAACGTAATCTTAAATTAATTTTAGTTCCATTATTTAACCATTTACGTGAAAATGAAGTTGAATTTCTGCAATTCGCTTTTCGATGGATGAATAATTTGCTTATGAGAGAAATTCCGCTCAAATGCACGATCCGTCTTTGGGACACCTATTTGGTTTTATTGATTTACTAGCATTCTTTTTTTTTGCCAATAATAATTGTAGGTCAATTTAAATGTTTATTAAATTTTTCCATTAAATTCTGTGATCTCTCTTAAGCCTGATCAAGGCCGGGTTGAAATATTTCTTGGTAGGAAGGCCTTATATATTTTTTTAATAATACTCTTTTAATAAAAAAAACACCATATTTTACCTTTTACTTGTTATATTTTAATTCCGATATAATCAGAATTTATTTGCCTTGTTTTAAGTTAAAAAAAATAAAATATTGCTGAATGGGAAATTTTAAATAAGCTGGGATTAAATACCAAATTAGCTGACAAATCATAATGGGCTAAGTGTATTTAGTTAACGAATGAGCCAAAAAAAAACAATTTTTTCACCATTTAATTTTAATTACCAAACCTAGGATATTTTGCCATTTTATTTAGTCCGAACCCAATGGATTTTCCAATTTCCACTTGTATGTTTGCGTTGCCTTTCTAAATCAATGGTCCGAGCGAATATTGAAGGAGAAAGATTTTCAAGTTTGATATTTTTTATATACTGTTAATATGGCTGCGGCTAGTGGAAACATAAAGTTTTGACGAAAAAAAATCGCACGCATTTGAATAACATTGAGAGGGCTAGTGGGAAAAAAAAAATTTAAAAATTTTTTAAAAAATATTTTGTTAGGTATATCCTAAAAGGACCAAAAATTTGATATTAGCCGTTAAAATTTTTTTTTATTTTAGAAATATTTTTTTTACAATTTTGAAAGAAGTTATTATTATTTAAATATTAATGTAAAAAAAATTAATTTTGCCCTTATAATTAAATTAGGGCATAATGTTACTCATTCAAAACCTGCCGACCAAACCATGGGGTGAACAAGAGATAAGTCTTATTTTAGCTGAAGCGTACAAGTTAAAATATATGTTTGCCGATTCCCCTAGACACCTAATGCCCTCGACAATCCATATAAATACGAAATCACAAAGCATTGGAATCTCTAACCATTCATCATCTGGCAACACTGCAAACAAAGGCAGTAACAATACAAAACATAATAACAGTAATAATAATGATGCTATCTGTTAGGCCTTTCTCTCACCCCGGTGTGTTAAAATATTGATTTTTTTGACCGTTAATATTTTCGTTAAATTTGGTATGTAATTTTATATGGTGAAAATAGTTTAGCAAAAATTTAGTGCTTCAAAGCATGTATGCTTAAATAGTGTAATTATATCATATATGGTCACAATCAGTGCTGGGAAAACAATGAGCCAAAAAACTTTGGCTCATTTTTTCCCCCAAAACATAAAGAAATAAAGGGAGCTACAAAAAAAGGGCCAAACAAAAAATTAAAAAAAGCCCTTCCTAAAAAAAGGAGCAAAAAAACCCCCACAAAAAGTGGCTCTTAAAAAGAGCCCCAAAATGCCCCTTTTATGTATTCTTTATAATAATTTCAAAAAATTTTAATTTTTTCTTTATAATAATGATGGGCGGGTTATTTTTCTTAAAGCTCCTAGGAGTTTTTTTTAAAGAAAAGGGGCTTTTTTTAAACATGCCCCTGTTCTTTAGGCAAGGAAAGGGGCTTATTCTTTTGCCATGCCCACGAGTTTGTGGGCATTTGGGGAAAAAACAAAAACTTGTTAAAAAAAAGCCCATTTAGTTTTTATTCCCAGCCCTGGTCACACTTTTAATAGTATCTGTTAATTCTTAATCATACTTGTTGGTTTTCCAAAAAAACTTATTTTTTTTAATGGACAACTTGAACCTTGTAATGTCAATATCAATAATAAATAAACACCTTTTAAATTATTTGTGGTTTTTAAAATTATAGTGCACAATATAACTTAGCAATTGCCCCAGCAAACTTATTCCACTATAAATTTTAAATACCGTTTTAATATTATAACATTTTATTTATTACACACTAAAATAAATTTATTTATGATTCCAAACTTTATGAATTGTTACTAACTCTTGAGAGAAAGCAATTTGAATACTATTCAATTTAAAATTTTATTAACAAAATTTTTTATATTAGTTAATTCCTTTTATTAATTTAATTTATAAATTAAAATATCAATAAAACTATAAACTAAATATTATTTTAGTCATTAAATTATTTAACATGTGTTAAACAAAAAGTAAACTTTTCTATTTATATAATTCTTTTGAGTCTTAAAATAAACAGCAAGATTCAGAAGCTATATTCTATTAAAACATATTTATTAACATAGTCATGGAATTGTCATAAAATGAATCATAAATAAGAGTCATGCTGTTTTGTAAATTTGTCTAATTTGGTAAAGTCAAAAGGTAAAACTGATGTCAAATACAAGTGTAATACTCATTCATAAAGCATTCCCTCATCAATTTTTGCCCAAGAGATAAGTTCTTCAGGTTTAAACCACAAATCAATCTCTTTTTTAGCACTTTCAACAGAATCACTACCATGAATTACATTTCTTAAGATATTATTTATATAAATTAATTCACCTTCCAACTTCAATGGCAAAATCTCCCCTAATTGTACCTGGTAAAGAATTTTTAGGGTCTGTTTCACCAAGCATAACCCTTGCAGTTTTAACCACATTATTACCTTCCCAAACCTACATAATAATCAAAATGTCTAAAAATACCATAGCTGTAACTGGTCCCGATGACATATATTGCACTAGACCTTTAAAAAATGGTTTTGAACTTAAATCTTGGTAATGTTTATTAAGTAAATCCGGTTTGGCCTTAAATATTAAATAAAATTAATTTACATGTATAAATTTCATTGCTATTAGTTTAAATCCTTTATTTTCGAATCTCGAAATGATACTACCAACTAAACCTCGTTGCACTCCATCAGGTTTAACAGCTAAAAAAGTACGTTCCTTTGACATGACTATATCCGGTAAAGCGTTGTAAAATGCAAATAAATAAAAATATGATTACCATGAATTCATTAAGATTTGTACAATTATAGAAAATTTTAGACCAACCGTTTGCACTAGTTACAATACTTAATTTATAAAATAACAAACTTAATAAATGTCCTAATATATCTATTAAGGTGTGCCTAAGTCTAAAACTAATGTTAGTATAAGGTTCACTCAGTTTTTTTTAGATCAAGCCAGCACAAAATTATCATGGTTAGATTAGTTAATTATAGTTTACTATAGTGTAGCGTTATTGCTGGGTGTTTTTTTTTGACATAACCAAAGCTATTTTTTTGTTAAAATTTTGCAAATTTTAAGTTATTTTTACCTGAAAATGCCCTAGGATCACACAAAAAAATGATAAACCGCAACCTATCTAAATGCATTATTAACAAAGTTTAAAGGTTTAATTAAATATGTTGCCTAGGATATGCAAATTAATTAAAAAATTTTAATTTTGAAATTTAATTGTTTGTGAAAAGTCTCGCAAAAAATAACAGGTTAGAAGGTTTACTTTAATATATAAGGTTTTTCTATATAAAATAGCTTTAACTTTTAATAGTTTTTTAAAATTTTATGTGTGATAGATATTGCTAGGATTTTTTGGTTTACTTATAAATGTTCTTACATCACAAGACACTTTTAGAATACATTTTGCATGAATGCTTTCGTTGCCGTCAACATGTGGAATTATTTGCTGCTGACCTGCTTGCAATTCTTTTTATATACAGGTAAGCAAAAACATTTATTCTTTTTATATTTTGAATATTTAATTTTTGTCGTTTAGCTGATGATATATCGAATGTGGTGACTTTAACCACTGCCAATTTTACTGAGACTATTAATAACTACGAAATTGCATTTTTAGAGTTATATGCTCCATGGTAATATATTTTACACTAACAAATTTGTATAAGTTAGTTATAAATAATAAAAATTATTGCAGATAAAATTTAATGGTTGTCAAACTTCTATTTTAAATATACAATATTTTTTAAAAATTGATTCAAGTATGATCAGGTAAAGCATGATTTGATCTGATATTTTTTATCTAGTTATTGCACATAAGAAAATTATCTTGAAGCACTGCTAGATCATACTATGCCACAATCTTATATTGATATTGACAAAACCCATTTAATTTAAATTATTTTTTTTAATAAAACCGTGGTGCAGGTCTAAACCTTTTTTCTCATTTATTTCAAAATATACATTTAAAAAACGTAGTTTATATATTAAAATAAAATAAAGAATTTAAAACTTTCACAAGCAAAGTAAATATTGTGTTAATTATTACCATATATTATATTATAGTTTTTGTATTTTTGTAAAAAAAAACTATTTGTCGGAAACGTGAATTGTGAAAACATAAAAAAATGCACCCCCATGATGACCTTATCTCTTATATGTTTTTCGTTTTTCTTAGTTTCTTCCACCTTTGGCTCCTTATATCCTTTTATAACAAAAAATGGCCTTTTTGGCCAAATTGACAAATCTAATACCCTAAGAAGAAATAATTTTATGATCTTTTTTGCATATAAAAATTCCTTGTAACTTATATTTTTAATCACAAATATTGTAAAATAAATTTTATTAATATATCAAGCTCTTATATTGGCATTTAGATAATACAAAATATTTTGCGTCCAAACTTAAATACGAAACGATATATTATTGGTGTAAATATTATTTGAAGTTTGAATCAGTTTAAATATTGTGAACCAAAAATAAAATTTCAATTGCTTTTTGTTTTTGAATCTTATTAAGTTTTTTGACCTTTTTTTTTAATTTTCAATGTTTACAACTGTCTAATTAAGCTTGATTAGAAAAAAACAGTAAATTGATTTGATATTCCCTAAGATGGCAGGATTAGTCGCTGTAGTTAACTCATAACTCTCAAAAAATTGTTGACCTGAATTATAATACTTAATTGTAATAAAAAACATATTTAATTAAGGCACCAGTTATGCATCCTAAAATTTTTAATGTGTTTAGGGCATGTCAAACGGAGTCTAGAAGAAGTTCATAAACTCCGGAGTTTTTTATTAAAATTTGCTAGTTAATATATGTAATTATTACATAATTAGCTGCTCTTTCATTTATTTACAACTTTTATTAAATAAAAATGAGTTTTGACTACAAAAATACAAATTCCAATGTTTTCAATACACTATTGTTTACTAGCAAATTCCAAAAAAACTAAAACTCCGGAACTCCGGAGTTGATGGACTCCTTCCCAATTCCTGGAGTTTTGATATGCCTTAAATGTGTTTTTTTATATTTGAACTTTTGTTATCATAATATCATCTATTAATTTATTAAAAATGATTTTACTAACATATTTGTAGTTGCAGTAATTTTTTTATATTGAAAATTTATTATTTTTATTTTTATCATAATTGTGCATTATAAAAAATATTTATATAGGTAAATTAAAGTTAAAATTTAATATGCATCGTAGACTGGCCTTTTTTAAAATAAATGGATAAAAATGAAAATATTATTAATATTATTTTTCACGATAAAAATTTTTTAATTATAAAAATTTTGAAGGCTAACGACACAAATCCAATCAATTTTTTGTGTTTAATGAAATCCTAAATAGCCATATATAAAAGGAACCTGAAAGTGTAAATTAACATCTATATATGTAAGTTTAAAATGAACTTTCATTGTTTTTTTTTTGCAAAAAACGAGGAATTAATGGAATAAGATACTTAAAGATATATATATCTTTGACAAATTGCCATTTTTACATAGGTAAAGAACTAAATTATTACTAATATAAATATTAATATAAAAAATTTGTTGTGTTTATTTCTAGCCAACATGGTTATTTTTAATGTATTTTGACAAAATTTTAAAAGGTAAAACAATTTTTGTTAATTTAAAATATATTTTAACGTGCCCTAATAAATAAATTTTTTGTTTAATCCTATTTTTTGTATTTTTTTTTGTTTCACCAGGTATTAAGTTTTTTCTCACTATAGGTGTGGCCATTGCAAAGCCTTAGCCCCCGAATATGAGCTTGTGGGCAATTATTTTTCCGGTGATAAACGGGTTCTTTTAGCGAAAATGGATGCCGACGCCGAAAAGACCTCATTCGTACAAGCCTTTGGTATTGCCGGGTACCCTACCCTAAAATATCGAAAGAAAAGTTTTGGTAATTTTCTTTTTTTAGATTTGTTTTTTCTATTTGATTTTTCTTTTGCCCATTTTTATTGTTGTTGTTATGAACGATGATTGTAGATTCTTATGATTTTTTAGGAGGTTTTATCTTTAATACTCTTTTGTGTTTCTACAGTTATGATATGTTATAAAAGGATGATGTTCAAAAATAGATAATTTTGAACTTTGATGTTTTATTTATATTGCTAAATAATTATAGATTACATTTAAAATAGATAAATTATTGTCAATTCAATGTAATTTGAATAATTTGTAAACAGATCCTTTTATATTTATATTTATATAGAATTTTGTTTAGGATTTTCGTAATTATAAAGCATCTCGTTTTTAGTCAAGTTTTTAGTGCACATTGAGAATGAATATTTGCCTAATGCTTCAGATCTTTATATATTTAAAAAATATTTTTGCATTCTAAAAACTTTTATAATAACTTTAGAAGTTTTGATGGAATAAAATTTTTTGTTTTTCATTTTTCATAATTAGTGGTTTTCGTAATAAAATTCGTTTATTAAACCACTTGAAAGTATGCTGCTAAGAATTTTGAGGAAACGTTTTTTTAGACGAGTGAGTTTACAATATTTTTTGGCTCTATAGTTTTAAACATGTGGGTTTTTTTGGACTTAATAAAAAAAAAGAAAAAGCATTGGGGAAAAAACTAAACCCTGAATTGAATTGCGAAATTTGTTTCTAAAATTCTGTATTCGTTTATGTTACCTATTTTTGTCAAGTTTTATCTATTATTACATTATACATTTAAATGCTAAAATTGAAAATTAGGGAAGCAACAACTTATAAAAGATAACGATCCAACGACGGTTATATGGTATGATTACGAAAAAGGTCGAACCTTTGAAGGTTTTTTTTAGTTCTTTTTTTATAAACTAATTTTTTTTAAAAGAAGTTTTTAAATTCAATTTTTTTAAAATATTCTGTATCCCTTTGTTTTTCTTTTAGTTTATTACACAGGTCAACAAATTTTTGAGAGTTATGAGCTAACTACGGTGATCAAACCTGCCATCTTAAATTTTCAAATACGTTCACTGTTTTTTCTAATCAAATTTATTTGGGCATCTATAAACATTAATTTTTAGAAAAAATGCCAAAAAAAACAAAAAAGATTCAAAAACAAAAATAAATTTTATTTAATTTTTGCATACTTACAACAATTAAACTGTAAAATTCAAATTTCAAATAAAACTTTTATTATAAACCGATAAAATATCGTGTCGTAATTAAGTTTGGACGCGAAATGTTTTGTATTATCCAAATGCTGATGTAAGAGCTTGATATACTAAATAATTTATTTCTCATTATTTGATATAGTAAATTTAAGTTACAACGGATTTGTATATGAAAAAGAGATTCTTATTTTTTAGGGTATATTTAGATCTCTCAATTTGGTCAAAGCCATTTTTCATTATAGACGGATCTAAGGAGCCAAAGACGGAAGAAACTAAGAAAAACGCAATATATATATATGAGATTAGGCCATCATGGGGATAAATTCTTTTATATTTTTATTAAATTCACCGTTGTGTCATTAATATTTGTTGACCTGAGTTATAATTACTGGAATAAGTTTTCGTAAACGGTTTATATTAGAAATCAAATCACACATAAATAACGTTTTGGAGGATAATTGGAAACCAGAAGGGGACCCAGTTCTCGAATTAACTGACGAAAACTTCGAAAAAACAGTATCGCAGCAGAAACTTATTGTCGTGGAGTTCTATGCTCCTTGGTTTACAACTTTTTTAGTTTTTTAAATTTTCTCTTGGCCATTAGAAGATCAAATTTTGGGCAGTGGAAATTTTTACATAATACTAATATCCGTGAAGAAAAAATATATAAAACAACACATATTACCTTTATTTTTATCAATTTTGCCCGAAAATTATGAATTTTAGTTTTCTATGAGTTTACATGTTCATCATCATTTTGTATCCATTTCTGACTCTGTGGACTTTACAAAACTGATTTTTCTTTGCTCAAAAATAAATAAAATAACTTTTTTTTTCAAAATATTCACTTCGACAAACATTTTACAATAAATACTATTTTATGCCCATAAATATATAATCTTTTTTAAGTTTTTTTCTATTAATTCAAATTTAAAGCTAAATTATTTGTAGAAAGGCAAAAATGCATATTTTTAACTTCTTTTTTGTAATACTTTGGTTATTGGTAGCAATTTAAATTATTAATTTTGTTTAATAATATCAAAAAGGATGAATGGCAACTTGTTAAATTTTTCTGCTAAATTGTCTTATATGGATGTGGGCAGCTATAATATTTTTTAAATTTTGATTCAAGCTTATATTAAATATCCTCTATATTTTATTACCCTCTCTCGCCCTTGCCATAGGTGTGGTCATTGTAAGGCCCTCGCCCCTCATTACAAGGCCGCGGCCAAGCTACTCTCCCAAATGATACAAGAACCCACGGAGGATACGGAAGATCCCTACACTATCGTTCTGGCCAAAATTGATGCAACTCAGCACAAAACTATGGCAAACGCATACAATGTAACAGGGTACCCTACGATCAAAATTTTCCGACGGGGTGAATCCGAGCCCACCCCATATCAGGGTCCACGGGACAGTGCTGAAAGTAGCAACAAAAATTTTACAATATTACTTTTTGGTAATGTTACTAAATACATAGGATTTTTTTTTAATGTATATCTGAAATTTTAAAAAATTGTTTAACACGAATGAAATCAAATTATAGCACAGGTCAACAAATATCAATGTCAGAAACGAGATTGTTATGAGAACATAAAAGAATGCAACCCCATGATGGCCTAATCTCATATATACTTTTCGTTTTTCTTAGTTTCTTCCTTCTTTGGCTCCTTAGATCCGTCTATAACGAAAAATGGCCTTTGACCAAATTGACAGATCTAAATATACCTCAAGAAGAAAAAATATAAAAATCTACATTGCATATAAAAATTCCTTGTCACTTATATTTTTAATCACAAATTGGCAAATGAATTTTATTAATATATCGAGCTCTTACATCGGCATTTAGATAATACAAAATATTTCGCGTCAAATCTTAAATACGACACGATAGATGTGTGAAAGTCTGAATAATTGGATAAAAGCGATTGAAAAGCTAGGCCTAAAAATTAACAAAGACAAAACTGAATTGATAGTTTTCGGAGGCTCAGAAGGTGAACAACTGGTAATTAACGATGACTGGTCTCTCAAATCAAAGCCAACAGCAACCTACCTAGGTGCTTACCTACAATCCGATGAAAACGTCGAGCAAGAAGTTAGGAACAAACTCAAAGTTGGGTGGCTAAAATGGAGATCGTTGACAGGTGTCCTGTTCGACAAAAATATACCAATAAAAGTTAAGGGCAAGGCTTACTCAAGCATAGTACAACAATAACATACGGCTTAGAAACAACAGCGTTAAGAAAAAGCGATGAAAGAATACTACAAACGATGGAAATGCGCATGCTACGGATGTTTCTCGGGGTGACCCGCAAAGACAAGATCCGCAACGATCATATACTTGGAAGTTTGCACATAACACCCATACAAAATAAAGTCGAAATCAACAGACTCCTATGGTTTGGACACGTTATGAGGCAAAAAGACGGGTATCTAAGCAATCTGGTAAATGCAATTGAAGTGCAAGGCAAGAATAAAAGGGGCAGATAAACTCACCTGGTCTCAAAGGGTAGACGCTAGCATGAGATGTCACAATCTAAATAGAAATGAGTGAGATAGAAACAAATGGAGACTTAAATTGAAAGAGCTCACTGCCTCAATGGCAAAAAGCTAACAATAAAAAAAAAATATTATCGGTTTTTAATTAAAATATTATTTGAAGTTTGAATTTAACAGTTTACCTATTGTGAATGTGCAAAAATAAAATTTCAATTTATTTTTGTTTTTATATCTTTTTTTGTGTTTTGTCCATTTTTTCTAAAATTTTCAATGTTTATACCTCACTAACTAAGTTTGATTACCAAAAACGGTAAACGAATTTAATGTTCCCTAAGATGGCAGGTTTGATCTCTGTAGTTAACTCTTAACTCTCAAAAAATTGTTGACCTGTGTAGTTAAGCAAATTTTAATAATTTTATATCTAATTGAGTTACGAAACAAACATTTTTTAGCCAGTTTCTTTAATCGACTTTAAGGTTTAAATGGCGAACAAATAAAAGACTTACTTTTTTTTATAAAAAAACCAGAATTTTTTTATTGTTATTTTAATATGGGGATATTTGATCCATCATAAGCGATAATAAAGGGTTGCCTATATAAAATTAAATAAAAATAAAATTTACCTTTAACCAAACGGTTACGGGTATTACACCCATAGTTGGGAATAAACTTCCTACCCTTGTTTTAAATTATATTAATTATATCATATTCTACTATTTAATGGTTTTCAAGAGAACGTATAATGAATTTTTTCTATTTATGAGGTGAAGATAAAATAAAACTTTTTTTTTCAAATTTACATATAAAAATGCTATATTAAATATATTGAATTTTGTTTTTTTAACTACAGACATCGTAAAATACTTGTTAAATCAAGTTGGACATGGGAGCAAAGAATTTTCAACCCTTAAAAACATGAAAAGTCTTTTAGCTCCTGAGGAAATAACTATTATCGGGTTTTTTGAATCACACGAGGAGCCCAGATTCACCGAATACCTTAAAGCTTGTAAGTTTGTTTTTTTTGCAATTTCACATTTTAGTTTTGATTTTTGACCTTATGGATGAAAGTTTGAAAATCTTAAAAGAATTTAACTATAATAATAATAATTCTTTTTGCGATAAAATTTTGATAATTGATGACGACCTCGTGTAAAAAAACATTTTTTCTTTTTTCTATTATCATGTTCCATTAATATCAGCAGTAGATGTAGGGATCCAAGCTTTATACACAAGTCTGGTAATCAATTCCGCTTTTAGGCAATTTTTACTCCAGAAAATAATAGACAAGTACAACCACTTTCTAGCTGCTGAGTTGCTTACTTATGCAGTAAGCCCCAAATAATTTGCCCATAGTGAAAGCCCAGACCAAAAACTTTTGTTTTAGCGATTAGGGATCATATTATTGATGTTGTTTGGAGTTTTATTGTAAATAAATTTTAATATATGACATTTTCTGAAGTTTATTATGGTATATTTAGCAAAAATATTTTATACCTAGTTTTTTTACATTAATTTAGCCTATTTTCTGGCATTTAACCAAAAAAAACTGATTGTTTATTTCCTTAAATATTTTAATTTAGCCCTATTAATTATGGGGGTTTAGCTATGTATACTTTTATTTATTTTTAATTTATTTGATTGTCCCTAAAGGTAGCTCACTCCGCGATGATTTTAAATTCTTACACACGTTTGAAAAGGAAATTGTTAATTCCATGAAAGCTCCGCTAAATTCCGTCATTCTTTATCAACCCGAAAAATTTCAATCTAAATATGAACGTTTGCGGTACATATATCCAGAGGTATTTTTACTATTACAAACAACCGTGTCTTATTAGATTTTTTTAGGAAATACGATTAACATATGATTTATTCTAACCCAAATGCATTTCGAACGCCTTGTCATAAATGATTTTTAGGGTTAATGTTGAAGTACCTGTTTTTTTTTCAGAAATGTATTTTTTGTGAAAGGAATATATTTTATTTGATAAATAGAGATTATGTTTCATATTTTTTTATGATTCAATTTTCGGTTTATAACTTGTGTATGGTCCATTAATTCAATAATTTGTATTTGTGTATAAAAATGATAAAATAATTTTAGCTTTAACGTTATGTATACATTTCATGTCTATATCTTTTGCAATAATTTAAAATAAATACAAAAAAGTTTTTTATTTTCTTTGCTAATGTTTTTTTTGCCCAAATATTGTTTGACTAGCGTACAACAATTTAAATATAAAAAACTGCACACCATGTGTTTGATGAATTTAAAAAAAAATGTTGAAGTTTAGACACAGCCACAATATTTTGTATGTTTGCGTTTTATAAAGGATGAACCCCTCACTAGTGAAGCTCTCAACACATTCGCCCAAAAGTGGCAAAGGCCCCTGGTTGGACATATGACCCGTCAGAATAGACCTACCGTTTACATGACCCTTCCTCTTTGTGTGGTCTTTTACGGTGTCGATTGGACGCATGAACACATCCAAGGTTTTCGTGTTTTTTTTTGCTATGGCTGTGGCCAAACTTACCTATTTTTTTTTTATAAAATTTTAATTTGGAAATGATATTTTCATCTGTGTGAGAGCATAGTCAAATGATCAATTTTATATTAGTCATAATTGGCCGAAAAAAAATATACTTTTATTATATATATATTATTATTTTCGAATTAATTTATTTGATGTCAAAATATATTTATTATATAAAGAATAATCCTAATATCAAAAAGTTATAAAATAGGAGTATCTAAATGCAAAAGGTAAAGGAAGAGGGGTGGACGAGAACAAGAAAATAAGAATGTTTTAACCAAATTTTTTTTTGAATTTTCAGCAATAACATTCAAAATAGCACTAATTAATTTAAGTGATATTGGATTTAAATAAAGCTGTAATCCTTTTTAATTAATTTTTTAAGGGCAATATGTTTGTTTGTTTTTGACTATGCCTTAAAAGACGCTTTTTTAACAAACTAAGAGCGTGGGAGGGAATGGGCTTATCGTATAAATAACTCTCTTTGCCAATGCTCTGGTCTTTCAGAGAATGCGGCGCCATTGCAATAGATACTAATGGTATTGGCTCAAAGTCTGCTTTGCCATATTGGTATGCTCTTTGCGCATTTACCATCGGGGCTTTATACGAAAAATTTACAAAATCAAATTAAATACTGAGTGTAAATGTAATTTCAAAATTTAGTATTTTAAATCACGCTAATATGCCGTATATAGTAATTTTATATTTACTTATAATTTTTTAGATACACAATTTTGGAGGAACAAAGTTTTGGAAGTTGCCAAAGATTATCAACCTAATATTACTTTCGCTATCGCAGATGAAACTGAATTTGTAGACGAGCTAAAAAAATTAAGTAACCAATTTATTTTTTTTTGAGCATTTGCAATTTAAATTGAAAAAAATAATCTAAATAGAAAAATACACTGAAAAATATATGCTTTTATTTATTAATTTAGAACTAGATGACACAGGCGAAGAAGTTTCAGCCGCTTGTTATACTCAATCCAAGAGAGTAAGGATGGAACCCCAAGAGTTTGAAGTAGATGCATACAGAAAATTTATACAAGATTTCCAAGATGGTAAATTTAATGTTCTTTTTTATATTTGCTTTGACTATTTTTCTAATTATTTCACTGGACGGCAAAAATTTTAGAGCATACTCTAAATACTTTAAATTAAAATTCTAGTGAATATTTAATTAATAAATAAATATAAAAACAATAGTTGTCACAATGAAGCTTTTGTTGTTTTAATTATCAAATTTTGCTTTTAAATATAGATTTTATTAACAACTATTATTCTTAAATAGTAATCGATTGAAATGATATATAAAACAGGAAAACTCGAGCCTGTTATTTGGTCTCAACCAGCCCCGTCGGCTGAGAGCAATTCTCTTGCCCCAGTTAAAGTCGTGGTCGCTAGCACGTTCAAAACGTTTTTCACATCACCAGACTACCTCAACAAGCTAATCCTTATGGAATTTTATGCGCCCTGGTGTGGGCATTGCAAAAAATTGGAACCCATTTACAATAAACTCGGTATGAATGTAAAACAATCAAATAACGATTTTTTAAACTAAATGGCCTCAAATATCACTGACTGGGTCAGGAACAATAGCTTCCCTTTTTTATGTTTTTCCACCATAAAAGTAAGATTTTGTATACCCCTCCTTACAATATTTTTTCTAGCCAGGCTAATTTTATAAAGCTTAACATTTTACTAAGGAACACGGCATAAATGTAAAACATGCTAGTTATATGCTTTTTTTTATTAAAATTTTGTTTAAGGCCACGAGCAAAGTGAGTTTTATTTTCGTAAAATTTTGAAAATTTTATTTTTTTTTTAATTTTTTATTTCAGAAAGAGCAACTTATTGTTTGCGTTTTATTACAAAATAATATTTTTTAAATGAAAATATCACAATAAAACCTCACTTTGCGCGTGCCTTAAAACGAAAACAGCCTAGTATTTTTATAAAAAATATAGTTTTGATTTGTTTCAATATTTAGTTTAAATATAGACATTTTTGCGTTTTTTTAAATATTTTTCAAATTCAAAATTAGATGCTCGTATTTCTAAAACCCCCAATGGTTTATAAATTATATTAAGAAAATATCTTTTTTATAATTAAGAGAAATAGTAACAGAAAAAAAGTATGGACATAAAAAATCAGTATATTAACAAAACTTTCATTTTATGCCTGGGCGTCAAGATCCGAACCTCTATAGTTTAATTCCCACATTGATTTATTAATTTAATTTAAAATATATTTAAATACCTATATGTATAATGTTTATTTTTATCAGGTAAACATTACCAAAATGATGATAGGATAATCATATCTAAATATGATGCCGCGAATAACGATATCGATAAAAACATTGTTGATATAAAGGGTTACCCAACCCTTCTTCTTTTTTCACCGCCCCACATAAACTTAAATAGCAACTTGATTACCTACGAAGGCAAACGGTTTACACCTGATTTTTTAATTTTTAAATAAATCGTTATAAACTTTTGCTTTTTATATTTGTGATGATTAAGTTTGACAATTTACTTTACAAGCTCTCACCCCCAAACTGGCGGCAATAGGTGTTTAGGCTTAGCTCTGGGGGTTAGAGGCATATAAATTAGGGCCTACCGCCTTTGCACCCATATTTAAATTTATAATCAGTTTCATCATCACCAACATGATAAATAGACGTTTGACTAATTTTAATAGGTTTTGCATTTTAAATATCATTTATGTATTTATAAATTATTATAGGTAGTTCCTTTAGGAATTATTTTTCCTATTTTTAATTTTATTTTTCAATAATTAAGAGAACTCGAAGATTTAAAGGCATTTATCGAGGAGGCGTATACAAATTACACGCTGGCCCAAGCTGCCGAAGCATCGCATTTCGATAAAACCGAACTTTAAAACGAATTTGCAATTTTTACATTTAGTCAAATACAATGTATATTACTATATATTTAAAAAAATTTAATGGCATTTCCGATTTTTTTGCAATCTAAAAATCTCAATATGAATCTTAATCCAACCTATTTTTTATAAAATCAATTTTTTAAACTGGCTATCATTATGCTCAAAATCTTATCCTGAAATATAACCAAAGACTTAAAGTCTCAGACAATATAAATATGCAAAATAGTGAAAGCTCAATATTTAATACCGTTTTTGATATTTTACATTTTTACTTTTTGCACCAGATTTTTATATTAGATAATTTTTTATATCGCACTAAACGTTAAATATTTATATTATTTTACATTAATAAAATATAACTAATAAAATAGTACAAAAACAAAATCGTTGTAATAATGGTAAAATTTTATCACAATGTGCATATCAAAAATAAAACCTTTAAACCTAGGTTAAAGGCTAAATTAAAATTTGCTAAAAACTGATGAATGACATCAAAAATAAAATTATAAACAATTATAATAAAAGATAAACAAGTTTTTGCGAAATTAAAAACAAATTGCAATTTACATCAATCAAATTGGCTACAAACAATAAATTTAAAAGAAAATCAGAAAAATCTGAAATCATAATTTGGATGGTAAATTAAAATAATGATTATATTTAAATACATTGTAAACAAAATTATATCAAAAATTTATGTAGTAAAATAAAATTAAAATCTTATAATATATTAATATCAAATCTCCAGCTTGGAATGAATTTTGAAAAAAAAATTATCCCTTGAAATTATTTTTTTCGTTTCTAAGGTGATCCATAGTTTTAATTGGGTCACCTGTAGTACCACAATGTTTTTGAACGTCCGGTGAATTGACGCGCATGAATACGTTAATTTGTTTTTCTAGGCCTATGGATGATGGAACCTATGCAATTATGTAATTTTATTATATAAGTTGATATTTTCGAGGCTTGAGAATACCCATTTTGAAAGTAATGGCAACTCATTGCATTTTGAGTTATTAATTAAACAAAAAAAATTACAATGAGTCTAGAAAAATCTTTTTTTTTAATTAGAAATCACATAAGCTAATTATTCATTTTGATAAATGAGGACTGTGGGCTCAATTCAATTTAATGCAAAAAAATTAAGTTGCAACCAGAGCTGAGAAAATGCCCATTTTTGGGTCAAACTCATTTTTTTGTTTTTCGAAAATTATAAAAAATAAAGGCGTTTAGCTTTAATCAAGAAAATATTTATAAAATTTAAGATTTTCTGCTTAAATTTTGTTTTTATTTATAATTAATTTTTTTAATCTTTCAAATTTTTAAAAAACAAAAATTTGAGTTTAGTCTAAAAATGGGTTTTTTCCCAGCTCTGGTTGCAACTCCTCGAAAATAATATGCTTTTTATTAAATATTTATAAATAGCCACACTTTACAACATTTGAATTTTAATACATCAATTGTAATTTTTTAATTCATTCAAATTAGAACAAAGGATACAAAAATTGTCTCCTCTAAATATAATTTTGAACGTGTGCCCTAGATAGGATTGATTTGTTAGCAATTTTTTAAGTTTTTTTATAAAAGTTCATAATTATTGGAGATTATACCGTTGGTTCGTTTTGTTTGCGATCGTCTTCATAAATTTTAAGTTGCTTCAGAATGGCTTCATTCGCCGGTTCAACAGTTTTACCATATTTCAAATCGGCCACAGAATATTCATGTCCACAAAATACGTTCTATTTAAAAGTGAAAAAATGTTTATAAGGGCACGTACAAAGTGAGTTTTTATTTTTGCGAAATTTTCAAAATTTTGAAAAAATTTATTTTGTAATAAAACGCAAATTTTTAAAAAATTGCCAAATTTAATATATCCACATAAAATGCTTTTTCTGAAATAAAAAATTTTGCAAAAAAAATAAATTTTTAGAATTTTTAAAATTTTACGAAAATAAAAACTCACTTTGCACGTGCCCTTATCAAAGCACATGGCAGGCAAAGCGTTTATGCCGTTAAAATTAAGAATTGAATGCGCCTTAGGTGCTAAAAAATAAATTATTCACTAAGACCATTTTTCGCCGTCCAGCTAATTTTCAGGTGTAACGAGTGAAGAAAATAAATACTTTATTTGAATATAGAACAATTAACAAAGTATGTACAAATGACATTTTAATATAAAGTATATATTTTGCAAACTAATTGATTTTCCTTTTAAATGGTGTTAAGTCATGACTTTGATATGTTACACCAGGCAACCAATTTTACTTGTATAAAAATTAATTTAAACGATGTAATTAAGTAAGATGATACTAACGTAGCTGTTGTAGGTTATATTAATTTGGCATTTGATTCAATCTATATTCAGCTAGCAAATGTTTTTTTTTCCTAAAAAATTATTAGGGTATATGATATGAGCACATCAAACTCAGTATCGTTATATGTATTATTTTAATTAGAGCCAATAAGAGAAAGTATACAGTGCTCACTTCAATAATTTGGCACATGTTAGAAATAGAATGATCAATAGACACAAAAAATGTGGCCATCTAACACTATTTTTTTGTTCGCGGTCATTAATAAAATGATCACGAACAATTAAATGATCTCTGTCACAATTATGACCATTTAGCCACAACATAATGATATTTATCATGAAAACATCATCTTGGGCATTTAATTGTGATCTTGATCATTTAATTGTGATCGTGATCATTTAATTAGTGACAACGATCAAAAATATAGTAGCTGATGGCCATGTGTCTATTGATCATTCTATTTCTAACATGTGCCACTTTATTGAAGCTAGTAAGAAAGGTGCCTGCAATCACAATGTATAATTTTTCTTGATAGCTAATAGCAAAAAAATTTTATTCTGTTATAAATGTGTTAAATTGTTTTTGTTATTACAAAAAAACAAAATATGAGATGAGGACATAGTTTTTTAATAAAATAAATAATTTTTCAACCGTTTTATCAGTCAACTGAGCCAGGGTAGTCAGCGCTTTATGCATGTTGGCAGCCGTTCCTTCAAAAAAGCGTCCACAACCGCCAATAAATAAGGTATCACCTAAATGTTGTAATTCAATATGCAAAAAGCAAATTTAAAACATCCCAAATTTATATATAAGAAATATTAACCGTTTAAGCCAATCTGTCAATAGCACTGGACAACAAAAGTTGGACGATCTTAAGCATCATACTTGGCAACTATCATTTTTAGTCAAGTTTTGGTGCTAATTACAGATATGAGAAGATCAGACTTTTAACCAATGCCTCAGATTTTTAGTCATTCGGTGTCAAAGTTACAATTTTTCTATTTTTGGGGTATCTTAAGTCTTTATGGGTAGTAACAAAAGTTTAAAAATATTTTTAGATTACGGAAACCTTCATTATTAACGTAAGGCGTTCAAATTTTTTTTATAACATTTAACTTTTTATAAATTTTTTCCATTTAAATTAGTGGTTTTTGTCCTAATATCCGTTTTTAATCCTAAATAACTTAGTGAATTGCTAATAATAAGCTATGATCCCTTTTTAGATATGTTTTAGAAATCTGAATATGCCATTGGATTTTTTGGAAAATTAATAGCTAGAGAAACTTTGTGAATTTTTTTCTGAACTATGGATGCGGTTTAAAAATATTTGGAGGCAATAAGAAAAAAACTAAATCTAGGATCGTTATTGTAAGAAGTGTGATATAACAAAGTATATTATTATTTATTATTGGATGTTTGGCAATATATATAGTATAGAAATTAGCATAGAAGTACATCTAAAAATAGAAGAGCTTCTTCGTGTGGATGAGATTAGATGGAACAGTATCTCGCCCTGCATTCAAAAATTTTTATGCCACCACTTTTTAAATAAACAAGGCTTGAAAACAAAATGATTTCATTTAATAAAAAAAGTAAAATATGGTAATTTAGCCCTTAGGCATCATATAAAAGAAAAAAATGTAGGAGGTTTGTTCCAAATTTTTCAGTCCTAATGGCCCACTTCGTCCTTTTTATTTTCGGGTCTGGTCCAACCTGTTTACTGTCCAGGTATTGGTACGCCAGTCCTGCTCATTAATAAAAACCTAGTTAGAAATTGTTTTAGATGAATGAAAACAAATTAATATTATTTTTGCAAAATTCAACTCATGAGCCCCCACCGTATAAAAAAACACTTACCAGTAAAAACTGAAGGGTCATGCGAATCCTTGATGTAATAACAAATATGGCCGGAGGTGTGGCAAGGTGTATGCAAGCATGTTATGGGAATATCACACAATTCCAATGTTTGGTTATCCTTCACGGCATCCGTGAGTCCCGTGACCCTGTCATCGTGTCCATAAATTTTAACGTTGGGAAACGAAGTTAAAATTTTATCATTACCACCTGCATGATCCCTGAAATCATATTTATATTAAATAACATATACCTATTTGATATATATGAGTTATTTTTAAATATCAAAGAAATATGATATAAAAAAGTATATATGGATAATACTGTTTTTGGTTTTTGTTAGATCAAACTACTTTGAGTCAGAGTTCATCGGCACACTATTATAGTTAAATTTGACCTAATTTATTTAACCGCATTTTGAAATTAAATATATTTAATTGATTAAAAATATTTCAGAATTCGACTGATGTCTCCACGATGAGTATCGAAGGCGTTTTGCTTTAGGGCAAGGTAGTTTAACAATAGTTATTTATAGAAACAGAAATAAAAGTCTAGCAATGATTAAAGGCAGATAAACCAAATTTCTCATAGTCAGAAATGGAAAAAATTAACAGATCATTAATTTTTGGTTATACATTTTATCCAAAGATAATAGTCACCGTTCAATTATACTTTTAGTTGTATAATTTTGAAGTAGTATATTTAATCCCATGATAAGCTAACTTCATACCTGATGTGTAATCCATAAAAACAATAACCACTTCATGAAAAAAGACAAATAGATAGTGTCGAAAAAAAAAGAATTCCTTACACGAAAATCTAGTTAAACAAATGTCTAAAGTTATTCCAGAAAAAAAGAGGAAAAACCCCAGGGTACATAGATTCAGTATTATGTTACATACATTAGAATATTATTTCGACAATTTAGATATAAAAAAGCGACTCAAAACATAATCAATGAAACATTATGACACATTTGTTTAGGCTTCACAAAGATGAAAAGGTTCAACAGGTTTATTAAGTTTTTGTGAATAAAGTTATCAACAAATAGAATAACTTAGGCGAGTTGTCAAAAAACCAAAAGTGTGAATAAGACATATGGATTTTTTCCCAACACATATGGACAAATTTATTACTAAAAATTGATGCTTTTCTGAGTAGCTGATGCTTTAAACTGTTGAATATAAAAGAATAAAGAAGAAGATTGGCTGTAAAAAAATTATTTTACCCTACCAATCAAGGTAGTAGGGAATGGCAGAAAGGTAAATAGCTAAAATAACAATAATTTATGTGAAGTTACATGTTTTAAAACTCAACTAATAAGGGCTAAAAAGATCAAATTTTTGATTAACAATAAATTTTACCACATTAAAAGAACCCTTTTTCAACATATAATAATAATTATTAAGTAGATCTACCAGTTTGGCTAGCTTTAAGTTAGAAGCAAAATAAAAGTGAACTGAAACAATAACAAATGATTGGGAATATACTATGGAAATTTTAATATGAATCATAAATAAAATTAATACTGAGCAGTTTATAAATCCAAAATGTACTAGACAAAAATCTAGGCTAATCTTACTACCTAATATGCAAATAATTAAATCTATAATCTCAAATAATCAAGTTATTTCAACTTAATGCTTCCCCATTTATGTTATCAACAGTAATAAAACTGGGCCAAATAAATATTCTAAAATTAAAGATATATATTTGAGGCAAAGCTGGATAAAATCCAATTCAGTCAGATAAAACATATAATATTAACTTAAATAGGTTAATCTATTTTTATAACAAACAACATAAAAACTATTAATATAATAAAAATAAAAAAGCCTATGAATAAGTAAAATTTAAACCAATGATGGTGAGTAGTTAATACAGCCAACAATGAAAGGCTTTTAGCCTTAAGAGTTTCTTTAACTAAGTCATAACATTAACCTTCCTAATTTAACTCTAACCCTAATTTAACCCTCACACCAACCCAAACCCTAAACATCACGCCCTAAGGCTAACCTAACCCTAATACTAACCTAACATTAATTTAACTAAATATTCAAGCTGCATCTGGATATTGTGATTAAGCCATTTTATAATAAACTATATAAAAACTATTAATGTTAATAAAAATAAAAAAGCCTAAAAAAAGTGAAATTTAAACCAATGATGGTGAGTAGTCAATACAGCCAACAATGAAAGGCTTTTAGCCTTAAGAGTTTCTTTAACTAAGTCAGCATCAACAGGATCTACAACAAAAGCATTGTTCGACTCCTTCTTGTTTATAATATACATAAAATTATCTTCAAGGGCAGGCAAAACATGGACTGTATAATTAGCGAACTTGCAAGTTTTTGGTTTAGAATGAGGTGCCATATTTAGATTTCTGAATGCTAAAAAAATGTATAAATATAATTCCTAATATTATTCAACCCTGATATTACATGTACGAATGATACCTTTATATTGAATGTACCAATTTAAAAATCGTGATTTGAATAAAATTTGCATATGAGTTAGAGGACATAGTCGAATATTTTAAAAATTCATGTTAAAATTTAAACATATGTTAAATTTAACATCTGAATTAAATCTTGGGACGGGTGAGCAAATTTTTGATACACTCTTAAAGGCCTTAATGATTGGTGCTGCCCTAATTCAAGGCATTTGCCTTTATTACTTTATTTTTCCAGTATGAAATATAACTTTTAGTTTAGTATAAATTTAGTTAATAAATAATATGCATTTAGTCAAACCGTGTACTTGATGCCAATGAAAATATTAAATTAAAAGATGAATAAATATGATTATATTGTTGTTGGTGGGGGCATTGCTGGGGTAACTTGTGCCGAATATTTAGAGGGTCAAAATTCTAATTGTAAAATATTGATATTATCAACCTACCCATTAATAAAGAAAATCTGTAATTTGATTAAGGTAGAATTTTTTAAGATATGATATATCTATTTATTTTGTTTCAATTACATTGTAACCTTTTGTTTTACAAAATTATTGTCATAATTTTTGTATTTAGTTTACCAAACACCTTGAAACATTTGATGTCTGTGAACAAAACATCAATGAATATAAGGCATTGCATCCAAATATAGATTTTTATTTTGATACCATCACTCATATAGATTTTCATGAAAAAACGGTATTGTAATAAATCGAGATTTTTTAAGGTATTTACAAAAGCCACCAATTATTATTACAATTATTCTATTTGTATTGCCGCTGGTAGTTCCCCCACCACAATACAGCCTAAAACAAGTGCTAATTTTGATGTTGGAAAATATATCTATACTCTTAAGGACACAGAGAGTGTTGAAAAATTTCAAGAGAATTTAAAATTTGCCAAAACTATTGCCATTGTTGGTAATGGTGGGATTGCAACTGAAATTGTATATAAAATTCAACATTGTAAAGTAAATTATATAAATTTATTTAATTTGTAAAGGTTTATTGGATTATTAAAGATGAAAATGTTACTCATAAATTTTTGAGTGAAGGAGCCTCAGAATATTTGATAAAGAAATTTTTAAAAGGTTGTAACAATACTTTTTTACATGTTTTTCCTATGTTTACTATAATTTGTAAAAAATTTTTGTTTAAAATTTAAATAAAATTATACATATTAACTTAACATATTTATAAAAAGATGCCTCTAAGGATGATTACCAAACTGCAACCCAGCATGAAAATTTAGCTTCAATTGACAATCAGAATCACAATTCAAACCAAAATAACAATTCTATTCCAATGAAACAATCTTTTTCTAAAGAATCTTATGGCAGTGCCCTAGGTCCAAATTGGCATTTAAATTTAAACCTTTATGGGGGTAGTAGCGATTTTGAAACAAATATGGCAACCCAAAAAACAAGTGGAACCAATCACGTTAAAATAATATACAATGCCGAGATAAATCAAATGAGTTTAAATAACGAATATAAAGGTACGTTTTTTTAAAAGAAGTCATTGCAATTAAATCTTTCAAATTTATTTACTTAATTTTAATATTATTGACAATACTAACGGTAATTTAATTAAAAATATTATATTCATATGATTTGTTTTTGTGGAAAACTTTTTTTGCTTATTGACTTTTAGACGGCCCTGCAAATCTATTTTTGAATAATTAATAAAACTATTTAAATTATACAATTCATATAAATTCTAATTAAAATAATCTAAAATTAATAAATTTTTGTTTGAATGTTTGGCCGCAATCCTTTTTGAATTTGTATAAATTAAAAGTTGCATTTTTTTTATCAAATTAATATATTCATGAAATATTTAAATTGTATATCACTAAACCAAGGCGTCACACTAACACTATCTAACGGTCAAAGTATTCAGTGCGACCTTGTTATTTCTGCAACTGGAGTCTTACCAAACTCACATTCGTTTACCACTAATCCCAAAGTTAGTTTGTTAAACCCATTAAATATAACACAGGTCAACATATATCAATGTAATAAATAATTAAGTTCATGAGAATATAAAAGCATACATCCCCATGACGCCTGTATCTCATATTTCCGTTTTTCGTTGTTTCTTCCGCCTTCGGCTCCTTTGATTCATCCTTATCGAAAAATGGCCTTTTTTGACCAAATTGACAGACTTTTAGAATCGTTTTTTTAATAAAAATTCCTTGTAACTTATGTTTATCTATTTTATTATTTTTTTTGAATCTTTTTTGTTTGTTTTTACATTTTTTTCTAATATTTGTTTTAAGCTGACTTGCTATGTTTGATTACTAAAAACGTACAGAGTTGAAAATGCCCAAGATATCAGGGTTATTCGTACTAATAACTCGCAAAAATTGGTTGAACTGTGTAATACATTCTTATTGTAACCTTGCTTGTCTAAATTTTAATTTTACGAAATTATTACCTACAAAATGTAATTAAAATATATCATCAATTATATTAGTGTTATAATGCTTATTTTTTATGAATGTTTATTAATAAAATAAGTGTATTATAGCTCAAACTAAATTCGTCAGACGGAGATGGTATCTTAGTGGATCAATATATGAGAACATCTATTAAAGGTTTTTTTGAGTTATTCTAGATTATTTTTATTACTATTATAATTTAATTTGATTATATAAAAACTGTCTACAATTACCTCTGGTACAGTGAGATATATGGTATAATTTTTTTTAATTCTAATTTTAAAAAAATTTTAAACATGTATCTTTAGGAGAATCCTTAATTTGTTTAATTATATTTTTTTTCGATCATCATTTTTTATTAGTCACGTGTAGTGAAAACGTATTTTTTAAGGCCATCACGCCTAAGGAAATAAAGCAAAAAAGATTTGAAACTAGGATAGATAACACCAACAAAATTTGGTCGACCTCGAGCATCGGCAACTATAGTTTTTGGTCAGGTCTTTGGTGCTGATTACGAATATTAGAATTTTTAGCCAAAGCCTCATATTTTCATTTAAAGATGCCAAAAATGATATTTTTTTCTTTTTGGGGTGTTTTGGGCTTCCATATTATAAAATTATGGGTAGAAACAAAAGTTTAACAATTTACTTAGACTGAGGAAACATTCATAGTTAACGTAAGGAGTTTGAATTTCTTTTATATTATTTTTTTTATGTTTTTGTAAAGTGATTCTTCATAAAATCTATTTTTTGATCCTAAATAACTTGATATTTTTGCTAATAATATGAATTAGAAACCTTTTTCTGGTTTTTCATAAGAAGTCTTAATATACCAATAGATTTTTTGGAAAATAACAGTTCAAAAAATTTTGTGGATTTTTTTCTGACTTTGTACGCGCGCCTTCGAAATTGGAGGCATTAATAAATGGGGATTGTTTTCACAAGAATATTATCGACAAACTCTTTAAAAATCGTTTGTGCTATTTTTGTTGTCTAATTGTATTAACCCTATTTGATACTTGTTTTTTCTCATTCAAATGTTAATTGTCATTTTCTTGGTTATTAATAAATTTATAGATGTCTTTGCCGCCGGAGATATTTGTTCAGTCGATACGTCTCATTGGGCCCCTAATTGGTTTCAAATGAGACTGTGGGACCAGGCTTATCATATGGGCTACCTGGCTGCTCTCAATATGTCTTCTACCAAAAGTAAGGATTATTATTAAAAAAATTTTAAATCTATTTGTAGTGTTTAAACCTATTTCAGGATGGCTTGAAAATTATTTCATATGTTTATGCTCTCTATCAAACATATGAAATATAATATATCTAGCTGACTAAATGTGAAATTTAGAAATACACAGGTCAACAAATATCAATGTGAAAAGTGATTTTATAAAAACATAAAAGAATGCATCCTCATCATGGCCCTCTCTCATATATATTTTTCTTTTTTCATAGTTTTTTTCGTTTTTGGCTCCTTAGATCCGTCCATAACGAAAAATGGCCTTTTTTGACTAAATTGACAGATTAAAATATACCCTAAAAAGAAATTTAAAAATTTTTTTTTATATACCTTATAACTTATATTTATAATCACAAATAATGAGAAGGAAGTTTTATTAATACACCAAGCTCTTACAACAGCATTTGGATAATTCAAATTATTTTGCGTCCAAACTTAAATACGACACGATATATAATCGGTTTTTAATAATATTATTTTAAGTGAATTTAACAGTTTAAAGCTAAAAAAATTCAATTTATTTTTCTTTTTTGTTTTATTTTTTGACATTTTTTTTAATTTTCAATGTTTATAGCTGACTAACAAAGTTTGGTCAGAAAAAAACGATAAACGGATGAAAATTTTTTAGGTGGCAGGTTCAATTATAGTTAGCTCATAACTCTCAAAAATTTGTTGACTTGTGATATTGGAACAGGTAGATTTGTTGTACAACGGAAACAAATGTCTTTATTAACAATAAAATTTAGTATTTAATAAAACGTATTTTTATATTGCATATTAACATAAAAAATTAGTTTATATAAAAATTATGAGTTAATTATTTAGCCATGTACACTTTGATAAAAAAAATTTAACACGTCGATTGCACAATGAATTTATAACTTAGTATGTTTAAATAATTCACTATCATACATTATTATGAATAAACAAGACTTTAATCTTTTTTAGCTTTTATGTTCTCATTGTGACTGTATTAGCCTATAAACCCTTTTCAAAAAATTATAAAGGTAAAATTATGAGGTCAAATTTAAAAATTATTCAAAGTTTTATTTAAAACCTCATTGAAATATATATTAATATTAACCTTGAATGTGCTATAAAAATTGTTTTATGCCCTAGCTAATGAACTTTTTGACTTTTTTTAAATGATTAAAAAATTACGTGCTACCTTAATATTCCTTGTTTCCATAAGTCAGTTATTCATTTATATTATTGCATTTTTAAACAAAGCATAAAAATTTAATTCATTATTTATTATTTCAAATATTTTTTAGACACAGCCACCACAAATATTACTAATGCCGATGGGAACCAAATTAATATTATTGACAACGATAACAGTTTACCATTACTCAGTGAAGATTTTTATTTTGAGCTTTTTACCCATACGACCAACTTTTTTGGACAATCCATAATCCTGCTGGGTCTATTTAATCCTACCTTGCCCCTAGCCAAAGCTCAAAACACAGATTCTAACCACGATCGACTTTTAAATCTCAAATTTGAACGAATGATTAGAGTCGAGGATGACCATTATATCGAACTAATACTTGCCGATCACCCTGATAATAATATTATAAATCTAGAGGTTTGTTAAATATATAGTTTTTTGTAATCCATTTTTTTTTAATTTATGGTGCAAAAAAATAATTTTAATTTTAACAAAATTCTATATAAGACCTGTTGACAAATATTAACGTAAATCACCAAACAAGAAAGAACTATTTTTTATTTATTTTTAATATATAAATCTTTTAGCCAAATTTAAATCTCTTAACTCGGTTAAAATGACAAGATATGACAAAAATAAAAGATATTCGAAAATTGTTTTATGCTATTGTCTAATATGAATATATGTTATAAAGGTAAAGATGTTTGAAATATAAGTCTTTATTAAAGAGAAAGAAATAAGGTGTAATATTTTCGGTTATATATATATTGACTTACTTATTCGTTAACATTCTATATTCAAGTATCTAACATGTTCGGAAGTTATTCAAATTAGTAAATGAACGTTAACTAGAGGTCTCAGATTTATAAATAGAATGTTCTTCTAGGGGGAACTTTAATCAGCTATTCAAATTTATAAATAAAATGTTTTACGAAAGAACGTTAACAAGATAAAGTTATGAATAAAATGTTTTAAAGCGAGAACAAGAATATATTCATATTAGACAAAAAAATAAAGTTATGAATAAAAAGTTTTAAAGAGCGAACAACAATATATTCATATTAAACACCTTTCCCTTTTTACGGCGGCCCATGTTGTCCGTTTTCAGGAGGCGTCATTCTTCCAAAGGTTATGGGAATCGTTGTCCTCGTCTCTTGAGTGGGTTGTCTGTTTAGTGTTTCCAACTCATTTAAACGTGACATTTCACTCATGTCAAATCTACATCTATGTCTATGCCACCTTTGGCATATCGTACATCTCGTACGAGGGTTGTTAGGTTGTTCATCTACGATCTCTATCGTCTCCACTCGTATCCTCCCATTGGGTAGTACCAATAGGATCAGTCTTGTGGTTCGACTCGTTATTCCAACCGTCCGGATTAATCTTGTCAGTATCGTTAACATGATGTTAGCTATTAAGATTTGAACAGTCTAAATTAAATGAGATATATTAGCTTAAATTATTCTATTTTTGATATCTCTATATGAGTCCTGTAGGGAGGAGAGCCTTCTGGTTTCACTAGGACTAGTTTATTCCCAATTAATTCTTTTATTACCCCTGGAACCCATTTTTCTTTTTGTTTCCAAGGTGGCTACCCATACTGGCTGGTTTACTTCATACTTATTATTAGTTGTTATAGACCTTTTTTTTAATGTTACTATATTATCAAAGGGTAAGTTAATTTCCCTTCCTAAAAATTTTTTGGCCGAAGTTTGATCCCTTTTCCCTTTTTTAACTGAATTATTGAATAGTTTTATTTCCCATAAGTTATTGTCTTTTTTGGCTAAAGTTAACCATTTTTTAGCTATCGCGACGTTGCCTTCTGCCATACCATTTGAGCTTGGGTGGTAGGGCGGTGTAAAAATTTGTTGAATACCTAGTTTGTCTAAAAACTCTGCTAGTTCTTTAGAAGTAAAAGCTGTTCCATTATCTGAGACTAGCTTTTCTGGGATTCCATAGCTGGCAAATAGTTGTTTTAAAACAGCAATTACCGCTTTATTGTTGGCATATTTAACAGCTTGAAATTCCAACCATCCAGAGAACGCGTCAACTATTAATAAATAATTAATTTTTAAATGTTGAAAAAAATCCATATGTAGTCTTTCCCATGCTTTGTTGGCTTCTGGCCAAATCGCTCGCGTTATGTTTTGGTAACCTTGCTATTTTTGCACATTCGACGCATTGTGCTGCAAATTTATCTATATCTTTATTCATGCCAACCCACCAGAATCTAGTTCGTGCAATCTCCTTCATTTTGAGAGCGCTTTGGTGTGCGGTATGGATCTGCGTAAGAGTTTCTTTGATTAGGCTTTTGGGTATGATAATTCGTTCGTCCCTTTTCAATACATCATTGTCAAGATAGCACTCCAAGTGGAAGGCGCGCAATGAGTTCGTTAACCCGTACTCCGTGATTTCCCCTGTTAAGAAATCACGAAGTAATTTTAGTTCTTTCTCCTTAATTTGTTCATTAATTAAATTATCATGTTTTAAATCTTGTATTTTAGATATTATTTTAATTTGACCCTTTTTGTAGATGGGTTCTTGCGTTGTTAATCTTGAAAGCATATCAGGTATGAAGTTATTTTTACCTGGGATGTATTGTAACTCTATGTCAAAATTACCTAAATATAATTGCCATTTTTGTAAACGGTATGATAATAGTAAATCCCTATTATCTTTTGCAAATAACTTTACCAAAGGTTTGTGGTCGGTCAGAATTACAAATTTCCTACCTATGAGAAATTCACGACATCGTTTAATCCCTTCGATCATAGTCAAACTTTCTTTTTCTATAACTGAGTAATTAAGCTCTGCATTTTTTAATTTTCTAGAGAAAAACATTATGGGTGTTTGAACTATTTCTTCTTGTAGCAAGACACCTCCGATGCCGCTTTTGGAGGCATCAACTGCTAAAGTAGTTTTTTTATTTCTATAAAAAATTGTTAATATAGGTCCTTCGACCAGTTTAAATTTTAAATTAAAAAATCTTTCATTGTGTTCATCAGTCCATTCAATTTTTGTCCTGGGTTTTGTTAAATCGTATAGTATATCTGCTTCATTGGCAAAGTTTATAATAAAACGTCTATAATACCCAATGGCTCCAAGGAAAGAGAGAAGTTCGTTTTTATTATTTGGGTGTCGCATATCGGCTATTGCTTGAACTCAGGGGTAATGAAAGAATTAATTGGGAATAAACTAGTCCTAGTGGAACCAGAAGGCTTTCCTCCCTACAGGACTCATATAGAGTATATCAAAAATAGAATAATTTAAGCTAATATATCTCATTTATTTTAGACTGTTCAAATCTTAATAGCTAACATCATGTTAACGATACTGACAAGATTAATCCGGACGGTTGGAATAACGAATCGAACCACAAGACTGATCCTATTGGTACTACCCAATAGGAGGATACGAGTGGAGACGATAGAGATCGTAGATGAACAACCTAACAACCCTCGTACGAGATGTACGATATGCCAAAGGTGGCATAGACATAGAAGTAGAGACATGAGTGAAATGTCACGTTCAAATGAGTTGGAAACACTAAACAGACAACCCACTCAAGAGACGAGGACAACGATTCCCATAACCTTTGGAAGAATGACGCCCCCTGAAAACGGACAACATGGGCCGCCGTAAAAAGGGGAAGGTGTCTAATATGAATATATTGTTGTTCGCTCTTTAAAACATTTTATTCATAACTTTATTTTTTGTATAATATGAATATATTCTTGTTCTCTCTTTAAAACTTTTTATTCATAACCTTACTTTGTTAACGTTCTTTCGTAAAACATTTTATTTATGAATTTGAATAGCTGATTAAAGTTCCCTCTAAAAGAACATTCTATTTATAAATCTGATACCTCTCGTTAACGTTTATTTACTAATTTGAATAACTTCCGAACATGTTAGATACTTGAATATAGAATGTTAACGAATAAGCAAGTCAATATATATATAACCGATAATAATACAAACACATATAATATATTTTTGTTTTATACCTAATTTCTTTCTCTTTATAAGTCTTATATTTCAAACCTCCTTACCTTTGTTTATTGGTGTCAGAAGTGGGATTCTTTATACTTGTATTCGTTCTCTAATAAAGTTATTAGCCTTATGTTTCAATACTTATATTTTAAACACTGGTGTCAGATAACTCCTTGTCGGAGTTGTCCGACACAACCCACGCAGCCCTTAAACTTGGCCACCCCTGAAAAACGCTTAACAAACAAATATTCGCCGTTCCAACCCTGTAAATAAAATTTTATACAAGATGTTAATTCTTTATCAACTAAGCTATTCACAACGGTATGTAAAACTCAATTCCATATTTTTATCAATGTTTTTCACTATGTGTATGTATTCACGACAATGTAACTCTCACCACAATGGTTCTAGTTTCGTCTATTTCCATAAAAGTTGCTAGCATTAATGATAATTTTTGCATGAGATAAAGCCACCTTCCTCTCCCTCTACCCCTTCAGAACATAAGTCAACATCGATTAAAATATAAAAATTTCTGAGAAACCTGCATCATCGCTAGGACATATTTAAATTTTCTGATCAACAGATTGTTAACGTGAAAATTTTTACTGAACCCATCTATTCACAACGATATGTAAAACTCTATGCATTTTATATAATAATAAATGATGACGACGATCCTTCCTAAGCGTAACTATTCATTACACATAATAATTAATTCGAGGTCTTCGCCACAATGGCCCTAATTCCGTCTTAAGCAGATGCTAATGACATTTGCAGATAATTTTTGCATGAGACACAGAATGAGCCCAATGTGATAACGCCCAATGCGACCATATTAAGGACAGCACAGCCCTATATGACAACGCCCATTGCGACCATATTAAGGACAACAGAGCCTATATGACAACGCCCATTGCGACCATATTAGAGAGCAGAATCCTATATGATAACGCTTGCGACCATATTGAGGACAGCGAGGTTGCCAATTGCGCGCTTTATGCTGACGCCCAACCAGTCCTTAAACTTGGCCACCCCTGAGAAACGCTTAACATACAAATATTCACCGTTCCAACCCTGTAAATAAAATTTTATATAAGATGTTTATTATTTATCTACTAAGCTATTAACAACGGTATGTAAAACTCAATTCCATATTTTTACCAATGTTTTTCACTAAGTGTACGTATTCACTACAATGTAATTGAGTCGAGACTCTCACCACAATGGTCCTAGTTTCGTCTATTTCCATATAGTTGCTAGCATTAATGATTTAGGAATTTTTGCATGAGATAAAGCCACCTTCCTCTCCCTCTCCCCCTTCAAAGTCAACAAACGATTAAAATAATAAAAAATTTCTGAGAAACTTGCATCATCGCTAGGACATATTTAAATTGTCTGATCAACAGATTGTTTACGTTAAAATTTTTCCTGAACCCATCTATTCACAACGATATGTAAAACTCTATGCATTTTATATAATAATAAATGATGACGACGATCCTTCCTAAGCGTAACTATTCATTACACATAATAATTAATTCGAGGTCTTCGCCACAATGGCCCTAATTCCGTCTTAAGCAGATTCTAATGACATTTGCAGATAATTTTTGCATGAGACACAGAATGAGCCCAATGTGATAACGCCCAATGCGACCATATTAAGGACAGCACAGCCCTATATGACAACGCCCATTGCGACCATATTAAGGACAGCAGAATCCTATATGATAACGCTTGCTACCATATTGAGGACAGCGAGGTTGCCAATTGCGCGCTTTATGCTGACGCCAGCACCCGCATAAGTATTTAAAAGAAACTATTAAAATGTAACCATAATCTGCCTCTTTTCGGCCAACAATACCTCATTTGCATTAAACGATAGCTGGTGACTGATAACCTTCCAATATCGAACACTCACTGAAAAAAAAGGAAGGTGTCTAATAAAATATATTGTTGTTCTCTCTTAAAAACATTTTATTCATAACTTTATCTTGTTAACGTTCTTTCGTAAAACATTTTATTTATGAATTTGAATAGCGGATTAAAGTTCTCCCTAAAAACATTCTATTTATAAATCTTATATCTCTCGTTAACGTTTCCTTTACTAAAAATATTCTCACTAATTTAAATAACTTCTGAACATGTTAGTTACTTGAATATAGAATGTTAACGAATAAGCAAAGTCAATATATGTATAACCGATAATTATACAAGTACACATATAAATATAATTTCTTTTTATATCAATTTGAAATCAGCTTCCACGTTAGTTAAATTGCGTTCTATTCAAATTCAAAAATGGCCCTTTATAATATTGTTTTTTACAACATGTTTCTGCTTAAATTATTCCAACAAAAAAATCTCAATAATTTTTAGTTTTTTAGCCTCTTTTTTTCCAAAATTTTTAATGTAGCAGACTTACTATATTGCAAATGCGGAAAAATGTATGTATAAAAAAGGTTATAGTCTTTACTTAAACTCTTGCTTTATTTTTTTAAGTCTATTGAAGGGTCTAAGCTTTTAAATGTTTTGATATTTTTTAAACGAAAGCATATTCATAACCAGGTGGCTTAAGTAATGAATAGGAGGAATAACAGGTCCATTTAACGTTAAATACCTTAATATTTTTAAGATATAACTATTAGCTGTATAAACTAAAACGTTTCTCATCATTCTTATAAAAATATTAGTTAACTTTTAACCAAAAAACTGTTTTTTTGCATATTTAATTGGAGTTATACTGAACCTTATAATCAGGACTTTCCTTATTTTTGTTATAGAGCTATATAGATATTGTGAAGCAATAATATTATGTAATTATACACAGGCCTACAAAATTAATGTTACAAAAAATAAGTTTATTAAAAACATAAAAGCATGCATCCCATAGCCTTATCTCATATGTTTTTCCATTTTTCATAATTTCTTTCGCCTTCGGCTCTTTAGATCCGTCCATAACGAAAAAATGGACTTTTTAACAGATTTTGCGACTTCGAGAATACCCTAAAAATAAAAAATTTTAAAATCTTTTTTTCATATAAAAATTCCTTGTAACTTATATTTATCATTTCAAATAATGAGAAATAAAATTTTTCAGTGCATTTAGATAATAGAATATTTTGCGTCCATTCTAAACGTCACGACATATTATCGGGTTATAATAAAATTTTATTTAAAGTTCAAATTTAACAGTTTAACTGATGTTAACATGCAAAAAACCATTTATATTTGTTTTTTAATCTTTGTTTTTTTTTATATTTTCTCTAAAATTTTCAATATTTATAGCTGTCTAATTAAGTTTGATTAGAAAAAACGGTTAACGGATTAACAATTTTCTAAGAAGGCGGGTTTAATTTATGTAATAGCTCATAACTTTCAAAAATTTGTTGACCTGTGTAAATATTCGTTAACATTTATCACAATCTCATCTTTTCGCCGTTTCTTTTCTTATGCAATTTAATTTATTTTTCTACTTTAAATTAGTCTAAGCCCTCTCAACCCGAGCAGAATTCATCTGAAATTTCATCACTACCAGAACCGCTTTTCGTTAGAGGTGCCATTATAATTGGCCCCACTGAAATGGAAGAAACGATTGAAAATTTGATACTTGATAAAATTAATGTGGCACCTTTGGGGGCTGACCTACTAAACCCTAACATAGATATCGATGATTATTTCGATTAAAATTCGCTGCATTTTTTTTCCCCCAACAAAACTCGCATTTTCTTTATACAAATATTGATTTCATTGTGGTGAATAAACGTTCTTTTTAGATTTTTTATTGTAAATTTTTATGCCTCAAAGTTTTTTTTGTGGTCATAAATCTTATTGCTCCCATGCACAGAGTTATATGATTAATATATATGTCTTGAAAAGTATATTTCATAAAGAAGTGAATCCATAAAATGTTTGTTTTAATAAAATTTTAGTTGAGCATGTATACGTTTTGTACAGTTATTAAAAGACCTAAAATATAATATTGCGACGCAAAACTAATGCGTTTCAATAAAAAACCATTTATTAGACTCTAAAAGCTTAATTTTTCGAAAAACTGAACTCAAAAGAGCTGTTTTAAAATTTAGGATACATGTAAATCGAAAATTAATTTTGTTGGATGTAAATTTAACGTTTTTTCCTTCAAAATTGGCCTTTAGAATTTTATTTTAAAATCAATTTGCTGTGTTTTTTGGGTGTCAACCTATATAATTTTTAGATATAACTTATTTCAAAAGTCTACTGTCTCAAAAAATTTCTTTTATTTTTTAAATATCAACTACTTTACTATATCCCCGCTATTTGTACATTACTCTATAAATTTGAAAAATTGCAAATTTGATTTTTTTTATTAATATTAATTTAATTAAGTTTGATGGTTTTTTTCGTGACAATACAGAGATCTATCCTATTAAATGTATTATTGGGGCCAATATGTTTTTTATTAATTTTTTTTCTGATTCTCCTAATGGAACAAAAATTTTGACAAACATTACCGAGCGGAAGAATTTTGTAATTAACCTAAAAAAAACATATATATATATATGTGTTTTTAAAAGAATATTAATGTTGCCAAAATTCTGCAATATATGTCAAAAATATATAGCTCATAAATAAATTAGGCATATGAAAATTCACTGTCTAGCTGGGAGCTAATTTAAAACCCCTAAATTAAATTAAATTAATTAGATTTGACACATTTTTTTAACACTAAAACCTTGGTTTTTACATGTAATCGAGCCAAAATATATTTTTTTCCTTTACATTTTGGATGAGTTAAAACAACTTTTTTCAAGGTCTCCAAGTATATTTTATACAAATTAAAATTGTTTTATAAGCCATGATTTCCGGTCCCTTTTACAATCTTTCAAGCGGAAGGTCTGACGTTCGACACCGCACCAAAGTTTAACATTATTTTTAGGGAGGGAGGGGGGGGAGCCAAATATAGATTCACGTAGAAGGCGTAAAGGGTGGACTTAGGGTTTTGCTATAAGCCTAGATTTAAAGCTTAGGTATCCTTAGCATTTTATTGTTTAACTCCCACTTTAGAGTGTTTGTGAGTTTGTATGTTGCGTCTACATACAAGTTAAGCAGTGTTGAGCCTTCCTAAAAAGATGGGTGACCGCTAGGAAATATTAAAAATGGTCTATTTTTAACAAACTTATCCAAGATTTGCTGGGATCCGTTAGCACCCATTTTAACTTCGTGCTGGTATTGAAAGGTGCCAAACACGGGTTTGCCCTCTATGCGCATGAGGTTGCGAAAATTTGAGTTAGAAACTACTTACCCATAACCTAAGTGGCCCCCTTATATTAGGGCAACATTAAATGACGAACCTTTAGATTCTCGTAATTTTTTATTAACTCTTTTGGATTGGCAATCTACCAAACCCAAAATATAACTAGTCCTCAAATTAATCCATTATCTGATCAAATAAAATTAATTTTTAAATATAACACATGTCAACAGAGTTGTGAGCTAATTACAGAGATCAAGCCATCTTAGGGATTTTTAAATCCTTTTACCGTTTTTCTAATCAAACTTAGACCTAGTAGGTCAGCCATAAACATAGAAAATTTAAAAAAAAATGTCAAAATAACATAAAAGATTCGTAAATAAATTTAAATTTTTTTTTTTTTGCATATTCACAACCGCTCAACTGTTAAATTTAAACTTAATTATATTTTTATAAAACAGATTAAACATCGTGCAATTAAGTTTGGGTGCGAAATATTTTGTATTATTTAAATGCTGTGTAAGTGCTTCATATACTAATAAATTTTATTTCGCATTATTTGAGATTATAAACCTAAGTTACAAGGTGTTTTTATATGAAAAAAAAAATACATTAGCTTTTTCTCTTTAGGGCATCGAGGTCCAATATTTGTTATTTTGGTCAAAAAAAGGCCGTTTTTTCGATATGGATGGAACTAAGGAGCTGAAGACGGAAGAAACCAGGCAAAACTGAAAGTTAAGGCCATCATGGGGATGTATGCTATTATGTTTTAATTCATTTCTCCTGATATTAATATTTGTTGACCTGTGTAATATGTTGGCTAAGATGCATACATCCCTCTCATACACGCAGGAGAAGAATGTGGGTTTGAGTGCATAGACGTCAAAACAGAAAACATGTAAAGAGTGGCCTGCTAAGGCAGTAATCCCTAAAAGGTGTGCCAAAAGTGAGAGCCTCGGCTAAAAACATAGGTCACCGTCATATGAACAAATTTAAAAATTTTAACCTGTCGGAAAATATTTATTGCTGCTTTGGATAAAAAAGTTAAAGCCCAAAACGGGTATGGCGCCCTTATATGGGAGAAATTTCAAATTAAATTGTTTTTTAATGTATTCTCATATGAGTTAGAAAATGTTTTTATTTCGATCTTCATTTAGATTTTTCCCACATACTATCAGGCATCGAAGGTAAGCGAGTTGATATCGTTATATTTCTCGGGGCGGCTCCACCTGCGGCACTTCCTTTGTGTTGATTTGCCTGAAAAAATTTATGTTTTTTGAAATTTTCCATCTGTTTGTGGCCTAAAAAAATCATTTAAATCTATAGAAAAAATTTTAATTAAAATTTTTGCTCATTCGTTTATCCCATCAGTTAAAAGCTTTCATGCTCGAATACTGTTTTGTTTTAGTCAACACACATTCCCCGCCTTCTACAAAATCAATAAAACGTTTTAGTTTTTTCAAAAGCCAAGAAAAGTTCCACTTTTTTAACATTTTTAATATACCAAGTGACGCATTTTTAGCGCTAATGGATAATGTCAAACGCCATACACCACCTATTAAATGAAATAAAAAAGTAATATACAAAACAAATTTGAAAAAAAAAAATAATTGTCATTCTTAATGAAAAATAGGGTGGTCTATAAAAAAATATGGGGCTTCAGATTTTGTAAAATCTTGAAAATATATTGGCATTTTGTTTATATTTGTTGGTCAAAGTTTTACTCTCTTTCAACAATATTTAAGTGTTTTTATAAAAAAAAATAAATTGATTTAATGTTAAGAAAAGGGCCATGCCCTGATGGTCATGCCCTTGAGTGCGCCTTAGAAAAGAATTTATTATATATTAAAACTGTAGTTTTCTAATCTATAAATAGACTACAATGAAAGTTAAATTAAAAAATTACGATCTATAGAAGAATGGTTATGCTAAACCTTTTGGGTTTAGGTTAATGACATTGTTTAAGCAGGTGATCGATCACCTTCGGCTTTTGTCAGGTTTGTAAAGCCTGCATGCCGTAAGACTCCGGAGAATGCGGCCTCATTTTTATGGACATCATTATATTGGCTATATTTACGCCATGAGTTACTGACGTCGCCACACACCAATTTCAATGCTCCCTACTCAAAAAAATTGTGTTTTTCAAAGAATCAGGTTGAGATATAAATTCAATAAAATTCCTAATATGTATTTAAATCAATTGCATCATGTATATAAAAAATGATAATTTAGGGGCTCAGAATTCATTCGTTTTAAAAAAATTCTAAAAATATGAAAATTAATAACCATTGATTTTAGTATTTTCTAAACTTGGAGCAGTTGCTCTAAGTATATGTAGAAGTTTTGATAGATTAATATATCAATCTCTATAGCTGAAATTTATTTCCATGACTTTAAAAAAAAATTCTAACCCTTTTCAATTTTGTACCATTCATAAAAAAAACTGAAATTTAAAGGAACTTGGAAATGCGATTCAAAAAAACCAAAAATTGAGAATTTTTTAAGTTAGTTTTAAAAGATCTCACTTTATATTAAATTGTTGTATTAGGGTAAAGTTTATTATGAGGGAAGGGTGCTTTTTTAAATTAATTTACATACCATAATTAGATTTTTTTCTCATTGCTTGTTCAATTGGAGCGACAAAAACTAAACACACCTGGATGATAAATTTTGAAAAATAGTATAAAATTTTAAACCCAATATTTTTCAAGGTTTCTACATAATTTAAAATTTATATGTTTTTTCAAGGCGTATGTATACATTTAACAAAACGCAAAATATATATTTACCCGCCAATGCTAGGAATAATTTGTAACGCGAATACTACAAAGGGGACCATACAGACCTCAATCTTAAATCTCTATAACTTCAAAAGTTTTAAAGCTATGAACTTTTTAAAGACATACATGCTCTTTAATTATTTATTAATTAAAGTTATCCCTAATATATGTTGTAAATTTGATTTATACCAACTTAGCAAAAAAATCTGGAAAATGTACTTATTTATATTCTTTTGAATAATTAACTTAATGTGTCAATATTATTAATCAAATCATGTTTTTAGGACTAGTAGAACATTTTTAAATATATGATATAAATTATTTTGAAATAAAAAATATTTTTATAATTCACATTAAAACCAGATATTTTAAAGAAAAAAAAGGTAATTTAAATTTATATCGTTATTATAAAATACAAACATTTTCACATACTTAATACGTAAAACTAGATTAACTACTAGAAAATTAAGTTGCAATAGCCTAAATTTCTATTGAGGCAACACCATGGTTTTCAACATTGAAATTTACCAAGTGGGGTCGATACGGATCCCATTAGAATTTCTAATTACAAATTTTGTAATTAAATTTAGACCAAATTTAAATTACTATTTTGGTTTATAAAAAAGTCACAAAATTTTGGCCGATACTATATAATATTTTTGAATAAATTTAAGATGTGCTGGGGTCCATATAAACCCCACAGTGCTTATCGATTAATATTGAAATTACATTCTGAAAGGACCCGAAAATACTTTTCTGCAATGATAGACAAAAACAGTTTTTATTTAATTTTTACACGAATAAATAAGTGAGCACAAATAAAAATTAGGAAAGGCAAATTTTTACAAATTTATTTTTATGTTTGGACATAAGACCAAGGGCCTCCACGACAATGCCAGGAAAAATAAACACTTTTTTAACTTTTTTTTAGTATTCAAAATGAGTTCCGCTATAACGGACCTACTTTGAATATTAATATAAATTTATTTCCCTATTTCTGTTTTTATTCCTGATTCATATCTACTTGTCTTTAAATCGGAATGACAAAAGAATTAATAAATAATGTATTTATTTTCGTGGCATTTTCAAATTTGGGTTTTTTTTACTCCAGTTTGGCCAAAAAAAATTTTTGTCAAAAAACTCTTTCATTTTTTTTTTCAAAATAATTTTATTTAAATATGTGTTGTAATATTTAATCTCAGCCTAAATGCAACCAAGAAACAAAGTATTCTTTTTCCTCGTGGGGATTAAATACATAAATTTGTTGAGCTGAAAATGTCCATGTTAATGTTTAAAATAAACCTTTTGCTAAAATAGCGGTTTTTTGTCTGTTTTTAGTCAAAACTATCAGAATATATTAAATTTACATTAACTTGGAATTTGTTCGTATTTACGACATGGTTAGTTGTCATTCTTCTGACCTTTGTCTTATAATTCCATTTGTACAGAAAACATTTGCCAAATGCGGAAAATTTAATCTCACCCGGTTAAAATAAAATTCCTTTGACTTATAATTTTTTCATTTAATTATTTGGCACTAGACTTGTAGGTTGCTAAATAAATGAGTGTTTGTAAATTAAATTTTATTTTATAAAAATTAATACACATGTCCTGTATATTTATTTTCGCTCTTTTTCAAAATTAAATGATTTGAATTCGTTTTATTTATTTGAAATCAGATTGAGTGGTTTCAAGGGGTAGAGTGTAAAGTGGGGGGGGGGGTTTCAAATTTTGCCAAATCATGAATGAAATTTTAAAAAAAGGGGGGGGGGGGGGGGGGGGGGGGGGGGGGGGCCCCCGTAGTTAAGAATGTTTTTTTGAAGTGTGATTTACCAGAAAATTTTTACAAGCTGAAAATTATTTATATCGTTAGCAAAAAGGATTTATTGAAACATTGTGTGAAAAAACAACCTACTATTTACACATAAGAACTATAGAATTTATAGTTACAGTTAAATAATTAACTTACCTATTGACAATTTACTTAAAATTTTTACGGGTTCAACTATCAATACATCGATAAAAAAATTTAACTAAAAATTAACATGGTTAATTTTAATGAACTTGCCCAAAAAGCTTGACTTAAATAAAACGAAAAAAAAATATACGGAAAAATATTTAATTAGCGTGCAAATATGTGTATCAGAAGCGCGAAAAAAATATTGCTTAAATCCAATATTATATTAAAGAATTAAAATTATTTATTTGAGACCAATATTATAGCAATGACGACGAGAATTTATTTTTTGTATTTTAAAAACGCAAAATTTTTAATAATTCTCGCGTCTAATGACTTGGCTATCGGAAATTATGTAAAAGTCAGCACAATCTGTGTAAATAATACAAGCATTTGAATTAACTATTACCATTTTGATATTTTACTTTTCAGATATATTTAAAAGAATATTTTTCTTTGTCTCATAGAAAACTGTACTATACCTAGCATAACTTTCTATTTTCTTGCTCAAAAAAAATTTTAATTTATATGGGCGCGTTCAGAGTCATTTTTTTTTTAATTTAAAATCTTAAAAATTTTAATATCTTTACCTTTTGACATTGAACGCATTGTAACAAAAAGTCACCAATCTTTGTTAATAGTATTTTTGTAAAAAAAAAGTTTTTTAAAAATTTTGAATATATTTCAAATTTTTTATAATTTTTTAAAAAAATAAAATGAGTCTTAACGCGCCATAAACAAAAAAAAATTTTAATATCAAAGCACATTTTTAGCAACAGCGTCTTTTAATCTTTCATTCCAATTTCTCGTATCAAATAAGGCTGCGGCTAATACAAATTTCATAATTGTAAAATATTTTTTTTTAAATTAACGGCTATTATCAAATAATGAGAATAAATATTATTTATTTTTTTCTTTAATTTTTTCACACTAGCCAGCATAGTGTTCAAATGCGCTTAATTTTTTTTTTCAAAACATTTTTTTTTGATTAGCCGCAGCCAAAGAAGTTGTAATATCTCATGACAATTTTATTTGTTAATTAAACAGTGGGAGATGCCTTTGTTTTATTTTTTGAGACAGATTTAATTAGGTAATTGTGCAAATCATTTCCTCTTTGTACTACTAAAATTGCCTCCCTAAAGGTTTTTGTAAATAACAATTTCTCGACAACAACTGTTTGATGCTTGATGTAAGTCAAACTTTGTTCTTTTCATGTTTGCTGTCCAAATCATCCCATACAGGATTTTTAATAAGTGCTATAAACTTTTTGTTACAATGTTTTGTTTCCGTCTTCTCTACTCCGTTTAAATAGGTTTGCAATGGTTTTGTTTCTCTCTAGAAGTGGACAAAGATTTAGCTAAAATGTTATTGCAATTTTGAAAATGTATCTGAAGTACTACACGATGTCTCGTTTTTTGATATTCGTAGTATTTTGATAAAGAATGATAAAGGGGAGAAACATAATTAGATAATTTAGTCAAAGTTAAGTTAATCTAAAATAATCATATACTACATAGCAAGAACAATTTTTTATATAAAAGGGTGGGGGGCGGAATTCACTTATGAATAATTGTTTTTCATTAAATAGGTATGTAGGTTAACTGGTCTACTAAAGTTTTTAGGTTTAATCATACTTTATTAATTTTTTTTAGTATGTTTAATTTTATATGGTCGTTATTAGATTAATGAAAAGATATTTTATTTGAAAAAAATCACCTGAAATATGACCGACTTGTCTATTTATCGGGCTAATAAAATATTCGTCTCAGGCATTCTTAAGGTTTAGTAACCCATATAAAGGGCTTTGTTAATAGTGCCTTTATGTTAATATTATATTAAATAAAATTCTACCCCCGCCAATGTTATAGCGAAGAATATTCCTCTTTTATTTTGATATTTAAGTTGTATGTAATAATTGCTATAATAACATGGCTGTTGAATGTTTTAAAATCTAATATATTTTAGACCTGGCACAAAATTTATTTACATAAATTAGCATTTCATTATAACTTGTCATGAATTTAAATTTAATTCCATTGTTTCTCCTTATTTTGTATAAATAAAGTGCGTAGGTGTATAAAGAATTACATGAAAAAAAAAGCTAATTAAAACACATTAGAGAAAGACAAAATATATAAATTATGCAAAGAATCGTTTTTTTTAACTTAAATAAGTGCTAAAAAAATTCAGTCTCATGATACATTATACGGCCCATTCAGGCTTATCTTCTAAACGCTAAAAACAAACAAATTCTCACTACGGTCTTCGCCCACCCCTATTGATACATTAAATTGTAAAATGGCCCCGTTAAACTAAATTTTTATACTCTAAATTTTACTAGGAAATAAACTTCTTAATATTGCCCCAATGCGAAACAAAAAAGCAAAAAATTAAATTAATTGGCCTAAGTAAGCAAGATAATAATAAAAAAGAATGCTTTACACAAGGAAGCATTTACACAATATGTAAAATAATGCCAGAATGAAAAAAAAAGAAAATATAAAAATACAAAAAAAAAATAATGTATTTAGTATTCCGCCCGCCTTATACAAAATGAATTAACTGGTTTAATACAATTTTAACTTGTTCGCCTGTAACTATGTTGTGTCTCTTTGAGGTAATTAAGTTTTGGAACCTGGTTTTACGTTTAACTAAGCCCCTTTAACGATTTTTTTAGTTCTATAAATTTTTTAAACACCCTTTTTCAAAAAAATGAAATTTGTAAACTAAATAAGAATACAATTAAATTCTTTTTAATAATAAACATAACTTTCGAGCGCTTTATAGGCTTCATAAATATTTTAATTACGGACAAAATAAAATAACCAAAACAAAATTATCTACTTGCCAAAACATGCAATATAAAACATTAGAAACAGCAAGTTAATTAAGAAATAACATTTTTTGGCATTAATTTATGTATAATAGTAAGTTATAGTTAAACAAGGCACTGAGCAATTTGGCTATGCATAAGGAGTAATATGTGCCCTCTGATTTGTATGTGAAAAAGAATTAACGCAATCATCTAAACTAAAATAAAAACTATTTTGATAACATCATACATTTCATTAAATTTTTGAGAGTTTTGAGCTAACTACAAGGACCAAACCAGCCATTTTAAATATTTTCGATTCCGTTTTAAACAAACTTTGTATGTTAGCTATATATATTGTAATTTTATGTAAAAATTGTAAATTATATGTTTACAATAACTAATTAAATTTAAATATCAACTGTTTTTATTAATAACCGATAACACAGGTCAACATATATCAGTGTCAGGAATATGTTGAAAGCATGTATACATCCCCATGATGGCTTTGTCTCATATATATTTTCATTTTTCGTATTCCCCCATCGGCTCCTTAAATCAGTCCATATTAGAAAAATTACCATATTTTACTAAATTGACAAATTTTGCGACCTCGAGAATACCCTAAAAAAAATAAGATTTTTTTATATTAAATCCTTTGTAACTTATATTTATCAATATAATAAGAAATAAAATTAAAGGGGCCCACAACAAGAAATATCTGCGTTGAAGGTTAATTTCAAATTTACAGAAATAACCTTTATATTTAAATTGTGGTAAAATTTTAAAAATTAATAGCGCAGGCACACGGCCTAAAAGCCAAACGTCGATGTCTGACTCTAATGATACCGCGTTTTACGTCGTTGAGTCAATATTTTGTATGGAATACAAATGGTATCTTTTCTCTCTCTCCCCTTATATGAGACAATTATCCTATTTACTGGAAAAACATAGTTTTAAACGGCCGACCCTCTCCCGAATCCACTTTCAAAGGCTCTTTACTAAAAAATTTCCGTTTTCACCTGGCTCAACTACGGTCTGGACACCGCCATCAACTTGCAAATTTCAGAGCACATCTTGACCCCTCTTTAAATAATGTCCATGATTGTAAATAGACATTCGACGATATACAACACTGGCTCTTATGCCCTAACCGCGGAACTCCTATCTCTCCTATTAATCAGGGTCAATCCATCCCTAGCTGCCTTCAAGCTCAATCTTACAACCAACTTCCAACGAATAAGGCAACAAAAAAAAACACATGGTCTATGTCTAATTAGGATAAAAACAAACCTTTTGTGTGACCGATAGGCTTGAGAAAATAAAGCAACAAATTAACAAATGCAAGTATATAATATTGTGATATTGAAAATTTTCGGCTTCAAACCATGGAGAGAATTTGTTCTTTTTTAGGATGACTCCAGCTTTAATATTATGAATGAATAAATTTTACAGCCTTAAAAGGATCTTTCGTGCCATCTTATAAAATTTGTTTAGTTTTAGATTTAATTTAGGAATCGTTTGTAAAACAAACTAAAACTCCTATTCTCTAAGGAATTACTCTTAATCTTAACTATAAGCATTATAGGAAAGGCTATCTATCCACAAAGCACAAGTTTGAATGGCCGGGAAATTTTATATAGTAAATAATATTTTTAAACTTGGAAAATTATGTGATTTAGAAGGGTTTAGGGATAACGATATGTCACTGACTGGCCCTGTCTTGAATTCTTATTATACCGGAATTAGTAGTATCATTCTAAATTAGGACCGAAATAGCCATAAATAATATGATTAAAGAAAAATGTCACCTTACCTTGTTTGAAATTGTGGATTAGGATTAACTAAGGCTTCACACCTCTGAATAGGAGAACAATTAAACCCGCCCCATTTTAATTTGCCTCATTATATTTGCTATGATGGAAGCGTTTTGTCTATTTTTTTGATTCCTAGATATGTATGGAGTCGCCTCGAAACAAGAAAAATAACTTACAAAGTTTTAGTTTATGTACAAATTCCCAGCTATATTGAAACGACATTATAATTTATTATTATACGACAAATAATTGGGGGGAGGGGATTAGTGAAGACCTGGCGCCTTCTCCTTTTAACAATAAGCACTTACCCCCATTCTATTGTTAAAATAAAAACAATCTAATCTGTTCCCTCTTCTTCATAATTCTGACTATTACGCTCACCTCATTATTTAATTAAAGGAAAAAACCCCGGGTAACTCTTCAATATGCGTATCTTAGTAATATTTGATAGCCAAGCACTTCCCCTTTTAATTGTCTTGGCGAACTCCAGACATTAAAAAAGTTTTGTGCCTGCCCTCCAACAACCCGTTAAACTATATTTATACATCAAAATAATAAAATAGAAATATTAACAGTACAAAAATATAAACAAAATACATTTGTGGAAAATAAATGTAAAATAGTTTTTCGGCTCTAGTTCCCCGTTTGAGGATATTTTGATTCCAGAAATACATAGTTTTAATTTAAACAAGAATATCCTCACCATTTTACTTTTTATACTTGCATTTTGTTGTGATTAACTAATAGATGTTGGCTCTATATAAGGTTTTTTTTTATCCTATCTTAAAGTTAAGATGTTTTGCCACACTTACTCTGGAGCTATAGAATAAGTTTTCACTCGGTCCCCTAGCGCTTATTAACAAATATGTAAAACGTTTTTCATGATGCCCACCTGACCAGGTCAGTATGAAAGTGCCATAAAAAAAGCAATTTCTAATTTTTTATCATTTAATTAAATTAAAATTAACCATAAGCGTATTATGTGTTTTAAGCACGTATTTTTTACTTGCTGATGGCCGGATGTCACAGACTTTATAAACACTTTTTTGCTGACTTATAAATTTTTGATCAGCCCTTAAATATCAAAACAAGAGCTAACTCATAATGAAAAGCATTAACATAATCCCAAAAACATAACATAAACGATGCACAATCGAACTTATAAACATATTTGATGTTAATATAAGCCCTGTTTTTCGTAATCTTGCCACCTGTACATTTATGGACAATAAATATATTTTTTGAAACAATGAGATTCCGGTCTATTGACTTATTCAAAATTTTGCCAAAATAAAATAAAAATTAAAAGGTTTTGTCTTTTTTTTTGTTTTTAAATTTTATTAATTTTAAAAAATGAGTGTAAATTATAACATCTAAAAGAAAAGGCAAAATCCAAAATTTATTTTGGACAATAAACTTTAAATTACCTAGTACGTTCATCTTTTTGTTAAAATGATTTTTATGCTCAAGTTTTTTTTTGAATTTAAACAGACTTTATTTTGAACTAAAAAAGCTCAATGACACATGGAAAATTAAAATCGATTGTCTATACAAAATTTTGATTCTGCGTTGCAAGATCTAGCTAGAAATAACAAGAAAAAAAAATTTTAAATTAAAAATATTAATAATTTCTCTCGAATTTTGTGAAATTTTGACAACTAATTATTTCCGCCCCGTCTCACTTTTCATATTATTTAAAGTTTTTTATGACGAATGAACCAGTAAAATATTGTTTTATCTAAAAAATCTGTTTAAACGTCTATTTCAAAGTCGTGAGGGCATTCCCCAAGGTTGTATAAATCAATGATAATACAAAAGATGTGTTTTAAATGGTTCTAATAACAATGTCTCAAATTTAATAGCTCTTATGGCCATGGATGTTTGCAAATTTAAGGTTCCTAATGTATTTTTAATACTTAACAAGCTCAATCTTACTACCAACTTCCAATGAATGGGTCAATACAGAACAACTATAGCTAAGTTTAAAGTTTTTGGGAATCAAATTTTGTAAACCAGTTACGAACATTGATAACTTTTGAAAAAAATGTTAAAAAACAAAAAAAATTAAAAAAGATAAACAAAAAAATAATATCTACTAATCGGCTGTTTGTCATATTTGGGTTTTTAGAAAACCCTCTTAAAAATTAAACTATGAATATTCAATATAAATAGTACTTGCTTATGACCTAGGTCAACCAACTATTGCCTAAAAAGCGAAAATCTTGCTATATGTAGTATATCATAGACATTTGTTGGGCTTATTAAAAATCAGCTTAACTTGTCTTACTTTCCTCATCATGTTATGCCAAAAAAATTATAGGGTCGTCCGAATCGTGTCGAATGGATTTTGCATAATTTGTGAACTGCCCGAAAAGTGTTTTCCCATTATATGATGTGATTGTTTCAACTTTTGGCCCCCAAATATAGACTTTTTTATTAAAATTTTAACCCCCCCGCCCTTCTGTTGACAAACAAATTACAACCTATTAAATTGAACGAGTGCAGTGTTAATAATATTATGAAAATTAATTTAAAATTTCCTAATAATTACATATTGGTAAATTTTAAAATCAAAATATGCACACATTTATATTTAGGGCACACTTCAGGGGGTTACATGCATAAAATATTAGTATTTGTAGATTGCAAATCAATTAGCAAAATAATGTAATTTGTAAATATTTTAATGCTTAAATTTAGATTGATTGATCCTTAACCCCAAAAACATTGAAATATGGAGAAATAAAAATCAATAATTTCACTGATATTGTCATTTTAATATACACTGTGTTTCCTTATTGAATATTTCCAAATTATAAAAATTTACCAAATGCTCATTCCTATTTGTCAACTTCCATATAAATTCGCCAGGCGTAAAAGAAAACGATATTTAACTCACTCTCAAAATTTACTAAACTATTATAAAGCTTGAATCACTTGTGTTTTAGATTACATTTTTTAACATCAATCGATTATTGATCCTATTATTTTGACTTAAAATCTTTTTATTCAACCAGGATAAAAAAACGTAAAAAATGTAATTTCTATTTTCTATATGGGTCATATTCAAAAATTGTTAAAAATTTTAAATTCCATTTTACCTGACAACATTTTATAACATTGTGATATATATACCAAATTTACAATATCTGTGATAGTATTGATGTGATAATCCAAATAATAAAAACCCAATATTTTAGACCAACCATATCTTTACGTTTAATTAAAATAGTCACATTTTATTAAAGCTACTAGGACCGCCTAATTAAAGGTGTTCTCTCTTGTTTTTAATATTACTTTCTCATACAAATTTTATGAATATCTTTTCATATTGGAAAACGTTGTATTTTAATTATTTATCAAACATACCATATCTTGTGTCAAAAATCCTTCTAAACACGCCCCAGCACATAATTCCTACCTGTTCTTTCAGCAAAAATCTATTGGACAATTTTTTAAAATTTTCAGATACATGCCTATTATTTAATTAAATTTTTCTTTTAATCATACATATAAAAACAAGGTGTTACGTGGATACAGAAATATACTAATATTTAAAGGTCGCGTTCTATTCTTCGAAATTTTTTTAATTTTGGATAAAATGTTTTCTTTTAATTTCAACTGCATTTCTAATCAAATAAAAACTCTTTCCTAGAACAATTTTTTTTAATGTAATGGAACCAAACTGTGTCTAAAAAATGTAACATTTTTTTAGAGCTCAAGAAATAACTAAAACAACCGACAAATTATTATTATAACGAAATTTTTGTAAATACAAAATGAATTCGCAGCTTACGCCAAATTTAAAAGGCATTCTGCCCATGTGGATCCGGGCAAATTTGACTACTCTGCCAACCCTAATACCGTCAACAACTCGCCCGACATTAATAAATTTAATTACATCGTCAACGGCGCCGACCTTAGAGTTTGAGAAGCACATTTCCCAGGTAATTTTACATATTTTTATTTTAAAAATTTCTCTAGATATTTGAAATAATTTGGAATTCACTTCCTCAATCACTAGTTTCAGGGTAAGTATAGGTCATGTAACCTTGAGGTGCTACGCATGCACTTATACGAAAGGTTAACTGACAGCCAATAAAATTTTAAATTCGTATTCTTTTCGTCGCCCTGCATCATTTAACCCTGATGGGCTATTTTAAAAAGGCCGTAAGTAAAGTGGAAAATATATCGAGTATGCCACTTAAAATAGTAAAAAGGATTAGGGAGTTTTTAGTGAATTAACTATTAATTCGCAGGGACTATAATGCCAAGCAATTTAGCCGTCAGGCCTTTGAAATTTATTAGGAACGCCGAAGACTAAGTTTATGTGTAATTTGGGTGTTTTTTTAACATAAGTTGCATGACCTGTTATTTATTCAAATTGGCAGCTTTGAAGTGCGTTTAATCATGGATAATTTGTTCCCCAAGAGCCCGACTCTGCTGTGTGGTCTGGTAGATTAGGCTAAAAGCACTTAAGTAATTTGTAATAAACACGAATGATTTATTAGAACAGCAATAATTATGGCGCTTTGTAACCTGAGAATTTTATGTAGCTTGAACAGTTTGGGCATGGCCTCTTAGCAGGCTCGGTCAATGCCATATGGCGGCCCTAGGCAAACCGCTTCTGGACCCGTCAAACAAACATTTATACCAACAAATTGTTGTAAAACTTTATTGCCCCAAAGTTACTAGGCGTCCCTAAGCATTGTTTAAGTTGCCCTCATGAACCGGCACTGGTTATTATTAGGCATATTACTAATTGGATTTCTGGCATTAACTAATGGCATATAATCATTTATTTAGTATTATCGACAATCAATTGAACACAATGTATCTTAAATAATATTTAAGCGTCTACTATTTTATAGGTGAAAGGAAGCGTTTAATATTTAAGGTTTTTAAAAATACATTACATTGACCTAATAATATTTTGGCCCAACACGACTGGGCTTAAAACTTTTCAAATATCTTACCACGATCCACCTCGACGTTGGACGATATCTGGATTAGCTTTATACTTTATATTAATCATATTTTACCCGACCTTTAATCATTTAGCCTATAACCAGAGCTCAGTTAATACCTTGACCTCAAATTTTATGTAATCTAACCTCCTAATTTATGAAAATGGCGCAAAATCAATTAAAATGTTTTTTATACGTATTTTAACGTTATGTCAAGCCGGCCCGGACGTTTTAAATGTGCAAATTCATTCTAATATATAATCACGTTTCCTCTCATCATAATTATAAATTTAATTAAATTTCATTATATTCAGGATAATTACTGCACTGCTAGTGCATTACCCTAAAAAATTACATATAGGGGCCGCTCTCTACACCGCAAAATCCGATAGTTTCCTGAATAAACTTACAAAATCATTTAAACGCTAGATTTTAATTTTTTTTGTTCCACGTTAATCGATATTTTCATATTCTTATCCACTAAACGAAAATTATAAATTCCGAATTGCCCCTTAATTAAATCAAGAACGTATAAACAGGGGGACTATGTTCTGACGGAGATGCCGTCTACAAGAAATGTCGGGCATAAGGGGAATGGTCAAACTACCTTGAAAGCATGTAAACTTGGTATTGTGTTTTACACTCAAGATAAGCAACGTTGAACCTGGTCAGTAGTTGGATGGGTGATCACCAACGAATCCCAATGCCGTCCATTATGAGAGTCTAATAAGCCTAAAACCCTAGGTCACTGGCACGTGTTAAATCTCATTCAACTCTGCGGGGCTGCTTCAGAGTTAAAGGTGGCAAACCTCAACGGGTAAGCCATTCCCTAATTGGGAAAAAGGTCTGGAAGAACCAGGACATGGAAGGGGGAGGGGCGCATTATTTTGGTAGGTTGATTCTGGCCATTCAGAATTGTAAAGCCCGCATGCTGTAATGCGGAAATGTTAATTTGCAAAACTTTTTTTTTCAGTCAAATAATAAAATAAAAATATTATATTTGTTAGAACTTAAAGCTTAAGGTAATTTAATTGTTACAACAAATTTTTAGAATTATATAGCTTTTCCATTTTTTTTTGAATTTTTAATGTTTATACCAGGCGTACAAAGATAAAATTATAAACAATTTAAGATATTAATAATTGAAAAATTAGTGTAGATTTACTTGATTGATTAAATTACACTTTCCAAAAAAATGTATAACTTGATACATAATATTTTTTATATTATTTGTTATATTATTTGGTTTTATATATATTTTGTTTCCCCTAGACCCCGTTATTTGTTTTCCTATTCCTTCTATTCGTGATGATCCTTGTGACAAATTTTGGCGTCATTTACTTCATATCAACCTATCAAAATCCTAAAACTCGCATGAATTTCTTCTTTCTCAACTTGGCATTTGTTGGTATAATAATATATATATAGCATTATACAAGGTTGGGCATTGTAAACTAGTAATTGTTTGTAGCTTTCATTGTAAAACACAATGCGTAAGTATTTGCCTCCCCGATATCATATTTTGACCTGGCGAGCCCGGCTAATCATTTGAATATTTCTCTCATAGGCCCATTCGTTTTTTTTAAATTAAACAATAATAAAAACAATGATTTATAGACTTATTTAAAAGATATAAAAAAAATGTCGATATATATATCCTAATGTGTTGAGGTGTTTTTTTGAATTATATTTGATAATTTCAACTAAAGTTTTACTGCAGTTCAAAAAAATTAAATCATTTACAGCTAATAGTTTAATATATTACCTTAAATTTTCAAATTAAAAAATGTATTGTAAAATTTTGGTTAGATATAAATATAGTCGAAAGATATGATAACTAAAGAAAGATGATCTGTTTTTAAAAATTTTACTATTTACAAGTCAGGATGTGTTTGGATTAATTTCATTAACAATACACATGTATTGTTCCAAATAAAGTAAATGCATAAAAAACACTTTTTCTATATCTCTGATGCCTTGAATTAGAATATTTTTATTATGCGGGCCTTGGCTTGTAGATGATTTGTATTTTTCATAAAATTATAAACATTGGGACTATATACCAAAAAGCGGCCGAATCTGTATATTAAAATGCCATTATACAACCATTATTCATGTGTCTTTATACTCAATTTTTTGGAACATGAAATATTTAAATGGACATGGCCTCAAGTAGAGTGAGAAGTTAAAAATATTATAAATTATTTTAATTCTAAAAGCATTTGCAAGACCCAGGAGGAAAAAAAATAAAGAAATTTAAAGTGGATTAGGCAATAATGGGTCATTAGCCATAATTACCAGGTAACCAATTTGCAAAATGTCAGAAATACTCTGCAAAGGTTTTAGTTATTAAAAACCCATTAATATTTCATTAAATACGTCTAGTTGAGTGGGGAGATGATTCAATAGCTATTATATGGTGAATATTAGTGAGTTAGAGTAATATTGCAGCAAATTTGTCCTTCGTCATTAATTTTTATGAGGTTTCTCGTATCACTGAATGACCCAGTGACAAATTTTTGTAACCTAAAAAAGTTTATTAGTGGTTTTATATTTTTTTTTGATTTGCAATATTGGACATATATATAAGTGGGATTGGCCAAGTGTTAATAACAAATGAATCCCTGTGCCAAACTTCTAACATTTTTCGGCCATAGGCATAATCCGGCTGCTTATTCTAGATTGCTACAGCCTTGGTCACTCAACTAAATTGACCCGGTCCGATATTATTGAATATTAAAGATTAATTTTGTAAAATATAAAATACTTCTAATTTTCTAAATTTCTTTTGGATTTTTTTTATTTTAAAAAGTATTTTGTCTAATTAAATTTATCAACTTTTTGTGTGCGTTCATTCAAAAAATTTTAATAATTTTGAACAAAAAAAAGTTTATTTTGACCGTGGCCTAACACAATTGTCTACTATCTTTTTACATTAACCAAATATCTCTCTTAAGAATATGGCTGACATGTTTTTTAAATCAGAGATCAAAGTCGGAACTCGAAAGCCCATCCGGCCAGCCCTGTGTTGCGCCCCAAAAACGAACTAAATTGGGCTGGGCCAAAATTTAAACGGTATTGGCGGGCCGGGACAGAGTTTAAAAAAATATTACTGGGCGGGCCGAAATTTTAAATTTCATATTTCCCTATTTTTTTTTAATATTATTAACAAGAAATTACAATAACAAATATTTATTCCATAATATCACGGCTCGTTAACTCTTTTGCCAAGAACTCTTTGTCTTATGTATTTATAATTGCAAATAATGTAATAGCCATAGACCTTGTCAAATTTTTTCAAATAAAAGATTGAGTTTAAAATAGCCTAATGCTACAAATGCAACAAAAGCATAGATTAAAATTCATGCCTTTTCTATTAAAAAAAAACAATGAGTTTAAGGTTTTCCCCATACCTTTCCCCATTTAGGGGCGCCAAATCCAATTAGGGCTTTGACTCTTTTAACCCGAGCAAAGCAATTGATATTGCCGTCGGTTTAAATAGTAAGATTTGCTCGCACTTCCGTGACCTAGGTTTTTAGCTTAGGCTCTCACTTCAGGTTTTTTTTTTGGTTTAAACCCTGTACGTTTTAGATATTTTGTAAAATTGTAATTTAATATAGGACACCTAACATCAATTAGTTTCATTTTGATTCAAGCAAATTACTTATTTACATTTAAGGGCACGTGCAAAGTGAGTTTTTAATTTCGTGAAACTTTCAAAATTTTGAAAAAAAATTTTTGAAATAAAACGCAAATTTTTAAAAAGTTGCCAAATTTAGTATATGCGCATAAAATGCATTTTCTGAAATAAAAATTTTTTAAAAAAATTTTGAAAAAAATAAAATTTTCAAAATTTTTAGAATTATCAAAATTTCACGAAAATAAAAACCCACTTTGCACGTGCCCTAAAGTATTAAATATTCAAAATTAAGTCAAAGATGCAAATGGATGATGTTACAACAACCACAGTGTTTGTACATATTTTAACAGTTGCAGGGTAAACTTTAATTGGGCCTGCCTCTTTCACCCAGGTGAGACAACAGAGAGCTGTTTAATAATATACCTGTGCAATTGAATTTGCGATATGTTTTTTAATCTTTGGTTACTCTTGTATTGATGCAATTTGCAACAAATCCAAATCGGAGAAGCTCTCAAAAATCGGGTGAAATGGTTATTTTTTCTAAATTTGGAAAATACCTCATTAGAGCCGTATTTTACTGGAATATTCCAAAAAAGTGAAAAAAAACAGTATTCCATGTTTTATATGCAACCAAATTAAATTAACTCCCTGGGCCATTTTACATGCTTTATTTTTCAATTATTCTATTGTTTTTTAATTTACAAAAAGTAAAAGTTATTTACCATGCCCTAAATTAATGTCTTGTCACACATCAAAAAAAAATAAATTAAAGTCATAGTTTTTTTTTAAAGTATTTCTTAAAGTTTTATACGTTTTTAACTTGTTGTATTGTGTATATAATATTTTTGCTTGTTTTTTTTTGCATATTTCCAGGCCCGATTCTAGCTTTTCCATTTTAGGGGGGCAAAAAAAACTCGTGGGGGGGGGGGGGCAGAAAAATTTTTTTTGCCGCCTTCGGCGGCAAAATTGGCCGGGACCTTCGGTCACGGCAAAAAAATATACATGTACAACAATAGTATCCATGTTCAAAATTTTTTAACAAATTAATAGTAATTTATTATTGTCTTAAATTAAAAAAAATGAGTTTATTAATTGAATATGTGAATTAAATTTAAATGTTCACTAAAATTTTCTTAAAAAGATATGAGATTTGAATTAATTGTAAGTATCATTTTATCATTTGGTATCATTGCGCATGAAAATTAAAAATATGATATATATGAATGATAAAAATGAATTATATAAAACTTTGGACTTTAGAAAATGAAAAATGAAATAAGATTGATTATCATGAAAACAAAATGTATAAGTGTGCTAATTTGGAAGAATATATATGAAAAAACACTGGTTATATATAACTAGTTATTAATATTAGGATAAAAATTAAATAAAACATGAACATAAACGTTAAATGCGCATAAAAAAAGTTTGCAACCATGTTAAATAGTAAGCAATAATTAGCTGATTATGAGCAGTGTATTGTATTGATTAAACTATTTTATCTTAGAGGATTTTAATTAAATTACAATATTCCTCAAAATTCAACGCCCCTAGTTAATGATTTTTCGTGTTTTAAAAGAACCAAATCACCTTCAAGCAGGTCACTACTTGTCAGCCGTTATTGTCCTTCTTAAAGAAGAAAATGTGGCCTCACAACTCGACGTTGAAGAGCCAATTAACAAATTTATAGGAAAAATGTTAAATAGATTAGAAAACGCATCTTTGTAATTAATAAGTTTCTTATTAAAAAATTTTTGGCTAAGTCAATTTCTTTAGATAATGAATTTTAATTAATATTACTTATTTTTAAAAGAGGTTATAAAGGTTAATCAAATTTATAAAGGGAATCTAAAGATTTTAAACAACTATCATTGGTAAAAAATCTATTATCAAAACATAAATAAATCAATAATATTAAAATAAATACTTTTTACTTCATCATTAATATTTAAAATATTTTGAAAAATCTTTAGGTTTAGTTTTTCTTTTATCCATAGATAAATTATTGTCATTTAAAAAAATATTAATATCAAAACAATTTTTGAATAAATCTTCAAATGTATTTTTATTTCTTAATTGTTTAATTTCTAACAAACAATGGTGAATTAAATCATAAGTTTTAGAAATATAAATCGTTCTGCATTGAAAATGATCTATAATTATTTTTAATAAATAAAATAATTTTTCAATTAAATACAAAAAAATAAATAGATGATTATAAATATGGTCAAAAAACCCCGATTCGGCCCTGTGACCTGAAGATATAAAAGTTTTTTTATTTTTTATTTTTAAAAGAGTATTAAATATTTCTGTGGAATTTTAAAAAAAAATGGGCAGGTAGTGACCACACCACCAATGGGGCAACAGCCGGGGTATGGTCCCGCATTCACTAAATACCTTGATTGCATAACGTTAAAAAAAATTATGAAGGGAAGAAAAATTATCAAAAAAATCTTTCCCTTCACTTAAAATAAGACAATCTTTTACAACAAGATGCAATCGGTGGTTAAAGCAGTGAATATACGGGACATGGTGTCCAGCTATTTTGCTTAGAAATACTTGAACAATATTTTTTTCCCGGGCATTACGTTCGCCCCATCGTAGCATTGTGCGATCAGGTCCTTTGGTTCTAGATTATATTCTAACAAAAGATTGTTGTTAACTGAGAAAATTTCTTAGGCATCAGATTTATGAATTGGTTTCACAAATATAAAGCTTTCTGTAAAATCAAATTTTTCTATATATTTCTGTTAGTTTGATCTCTCTTGCAGATAAGAAGTAATAATGAATAAAAACACTTTTAAAAAAAAGTAAATATTTTTAGGATAATATTTTTTAAATATTTTTGACGAAGCAAATTTAATTATATTATGCGGAAGAAATAAAATTACTTTGTATTTTTGGGGGGGGCACAATTATTTGGGGGGGGGGGGGGGGGCAAACATAAAATTACTATGTATTTTTTTTTTGGGGGGGGGGGGGCAAATTCAATTATTTTTGGGGGGGCAAACATAAAATTACTATGTATTTTTTGGGGGGGCAAATTCAATTATTTTGGGGGGGGCAATCAAAAACTTTTGGGGGGGCACTGCCCCAACGGGGGTCTAGAATCGTGCCTGCATATTTCTTTTATCGTTTGCACACATTATAGATTCTATAATGGCTGTCTCCAATTCGGATGATTTAAAAAAAACAAAAAGTATATTTTCACAATAATTTTATTACATAAAATACCATTTTAAGCAGTTTAAAATAATTTAATTGTACAAATATTTTTAGTCTATATAAATGAATTTTAAACAACGCATATCCCAACGCATATATTTGTCCTGCTAAGAATTTGGGCAAATATATGCCTTGAATGTATGCATGCATGCCACTTTTTAATGTTAATGACATCAAATTAGTACGCAAAATATTTAATTGGTCAACCGATCTAAAATTGGCTTTATCCTAAACCTAAATATAAACTAATCTAACGTTACCGTTATGCTCATTCCATTTTAATCCTAAGCAAATCTCTAAAATTTCTCACTCTAATCTTATTTTAACCGTTATTCCTCAACCGAACTTTAAACTAATCATAATCTCACTTTGACCTAAACTAACCAATAAACTATCTCACAATGAAGGAATACTTTATAGACTTTCGTTACTTTATAGATATTCGTTTCGTACAAATTTGGATCCACCCTTAATACTTCTGCAAAAGCCATGTCACCGTTAAGGATTATTAAAATATAATAACATAAAAAAGACTAGTTTCATTGTCCAAAAAACTTAAATTAAGCTTTTCTTTGATCTTATTAAACTATATTTGGGTAGTGGTCAATCTCAATGAACCAATAATAAACATAGACGTTTCTAACTTTAGCCAAATAATTCCCATTTTGTACCTATATTATTGTTAAAAAAATTCACTGCTATTTTGCCAATTTTACTGATTTTGTCAAAATTTTTGAATAGGTTGGCCAAACTTTTATCAAGATACATTTAGGGGTCCACAAATTTGACTGTAATAAGAGAAGATTTAATAGGACATTGTAGATTAAAAATGCTTTTGATGACAAAGAAGATTTTTAATACTAAAACCCCCATATCTCAAAACCCCTTTTGAAATGCCAAAACAAAGGGAAAATAGGGAAAAGAACTGTAGAATTGGCAAAGAGATAAGCCAGATTAGGTCGTGCTAAAATCTTGATAAATGCACACCTATTACGTGGGACACTATAAATCATTTAGCGCTACTAGCTTTATGGGAAAAAACACACTGAAGATTTCATATTTAAGATCAAAAAGGTCTATTTGACTCGGAGTTTTAGGCGAGAAATGGATGGGAAAAAGTACGGGGTTAGATTTTGCTATTTCTTTTTTATAGTTTTTCTTATTTAATTGTACAATATTAAGTAAAACATATTCAATATTAAGACTTAATGTCTAACTTTTAAATACAAGCATAAATTTTTGAATTGAACGGCAAATTAAGATTGAAATCTATAAATGTGAATAACATGAAAAAGCATATTTGACTTAGGTTTTGAAGTCTTATTTTAGTGTTTTTTTTCTACTTTTAAGATAATTGGTGGTTAGTTAGGGTATAATTCATATTCGGTCCTCTTGTTACTGGAGGGGCAATTGAGATCCTGCTCTGCCTTTAAATCAAAATTTTTATTTAGTCAAAAACAAAAACAAGTAACAACAAAAAGATTAACGGAGAAAAACACTAAGGCAAAAACAAAAACACCAGGGCTGGTCTTAAAAACAAATTTCTTTTAATATAAACTTATTTAATTTAAAAATATTTGAAATGAGACTGATTATTTTTTTATTTTGTTTCACAACGTTTCATTTCCACAATTAATGAATTTCTCTTGTTAATATATTTATCACTAATCAACATGGCGATGATAAAATTTGAAGAAATTCGCAAATTATTTAAGTTTTTAAAGTTTCTCTATTAATTTTAAAAGTACTTTTAGAGAAAATAAACATGGTTAAGGGCGTTGTTGAGGATTGAATCAGCTTAATTGTGAAAGGATATATTTAACTTATAGTAAATTATATATATATTAGCGAATTGTAATAAAAGGTGGGATTGCCTGCAAGAAAGTTTTAAAAGAGTAACAAATTAAAAAAATGAGTACCTTAGGAATAAATGGAGGAAAAAAATATAAATAAATTAATACCACGATTTATCATATCTTTTGTTAATCCCGGCGCCCTTTTTAAAAAAATCTGCTCCTTTGTAGATTTTTTAAGAGAGCTACTCATATCTTAGAAGTGTTAATTTTTAATCATGTTTCAGGCCCCATTCTCGATTTTTCTTTTGGGGGGGGGGGGGGTTAGGGGTTGGGGGGGGGGGGGTTGATTTTTTTTTTCCCCCCCCTGCCCGGGCGGCTGGGCCCCCCCCCCTCCCCCACATACACTACTTCAAAATTTTTTTTTAATTTTTTTATTAATATTTATTTATTTTTATCATTACAAAAAGTATATTTTTTTTTTTTATATTTTTTTAAATTTTAAAAATTTTAAATTTTTAATTATTAAAAAAATTTTATAAATTTTACAAATTTAAAATTTGTAAAATAAAATAATTTTTTTAAAATTAAAAATTTAAAAAAAAATTTATAAATATATTTTTTTAATTTTTTTATATTTTTTATATTTAACTTTCTTTACTTCTCCCCTCACCTTCGTCTTAAATTTTATATTTTATCTTTTCTTAACTTTCCCTTAATATTTAATTAAAATTTTTTTTTTATTTTTTTTTTTTTATATTTTTTATATGTTATAGTATAATTTTTAAATTTTGATTTTTAAATTTAAATAAAAATTTTATTTTTTTAAGTTTGTGTTGTGTGTGTGAGGGGAGTAATGAATTAATTTTTTTATATATTTTTTTTTATTATTAATTATATAATTAAAACAAAAATTATTTTTTTTTTTTTTTATTGAAATTGAGATGTTGTTTTGGGATTTTGTTATTGGAATTGTTAGTTTTTTGCTTGATTAGGAAAAGAAGAAGAGTGGTGGAGGATTATTTTTTTTCCACTCTTTAAAATAAAATATTATAGATTTTTTAAATTTTTTTGTGTGGTTGGGGGAGGGCTTTGTGATTTGATATTTTTTTTTAATTTTATTATACTTTTATTTATTATAAATATGAGGGGGGATTTTCATTTTGTTTTGCCGGATGAGATATGTAAAGCTAGAGAAGCTTGCGAAATTTGTGAAAACATGAGCATTTAAGAAATTGATTTGTTTTAATCTGGGGATTAAGAGCTTCCTTTTTTTTCTTTTGTTGTTTGGCTTTTTTATTTAGAATTTGTTGTAAAATAAATAAAAACTGATAAATCTCTACACATGTCTTATGAATTATATAATGATAGCTGTGCTCTCTAAGGAACTTAACAAATATTCTTAAAAATTTGGCAATTTTTATTTGAATAAGGAAGAGATTTAACGTCAATAATTCCTAATTTTTAGTTTTATGGCGATTATGAGAGTCATAAAATCAATTTTTGGGGCTTCCAGGGCTTAAAAAACACACCTATGCTTAAAATTACAAAATATATGCACGTTTTTAAGAATTTATTGGTGCTAATTTAAGGTATTTATACGCATAGGTTTGCCTCAAAATCTCTCATAGTATTCGGTTTCGTAGGTTTGCGCACGTATGATTCCACTTTTAAAAACCCAATCCAAAAACTATTGAAAACCTCTAGACTCAGCCCGCTTATGTGCATTAGCGATAAAAGAAATTTTATAATTTTTTTACGTAAACATTAAACTTTACCTACAATTTATAGTTAAAACCAGGCACGATTCTAGACCCCTTTTGGGAGGAGGGGGGAGCAGTGCTCCCCCCAAAAGTTTTTGATTGCCCCCCCCCTCTAAAAAAATAATTGAATTTGCCCCCCCCCCCAAAAAAATATATAGTAATTTTATTTCTTCCACATAATATAATTAAATTTGCTCCGTCAAAAATATCTAAAAAATATTATCTTAAAAATATTTACTTTTTTTAAAAGTATTTTTATTCATTAATACTTCTCATCCGCAAGAGAGATCAAACTAACACAGAAATATATAGAAAAATTTGATTTTACAGACAAGCTTTATATTTGTGAAAGCAATTCATAACTCTGATGCCTAAAAAATTTTCTCACTTGTCATCAATCTATTGTTAGAATATAATCTAGAACCAAATAACCTGATCGCACAATGCTACGATGGGGCGAACTAATGCCCTGGGGAAAAGGTGGTGTTCAAGTATTTCTAAGCAAAATAGCTGGACACCATGTCACGTATATTCACTGCTTTAACCACCGATTGCATCTTGTAAAAGATTGTCTTGAAATTTTAAGTGAAGGGAAAGATTTTTTTGATAATTTTTCTTCCCTTCATAAATTTTTTCAACACGATGCAAACAAGGTAGTTAGTGAATGCGGGACCATACCCCGGCTGTTGCCCCATTGGTGGTGTGGTAACTTCCTGCCCATTGTTTTTTTTTAAATTACACAAAAATTAATACTCTTTTAAAAATTAAAAATAAAAAAACTTTTATATCTTCAGGTCACAGGGCCGAATCGGGGTTTTTTGACCATATTAATAATCATCTATATTTTTTTGTATTTAATTGAAAAATTATTTTATTTATTAAAAATAATTATAGACCAATTTCAATGCAGAACGATTTATATTTCTAAAACTTCTGATTTAATAAACCATTGTTTGTTAGAAATTAAACAATTAAGAAATAAAAATACATTTGAAGATTTATTCAAAAATTTTTTTGATATTAATACTTTTTTAAATGACAATAATTTATCTTTGGATAAAATAAAAACTAAACCTAAAGATTTTTCTGATTTTTATTTATTTTCTACTCATAAGTTTGAAAATATTTTAAATATTAAGGATAAAGTAAAAAGTATTTATTTTAATATTATTGATTTATTTATATTTTGATAATAGATTTTTTACCGATAAGTTATTTAAAATCTTTAGATTCCCTTTAAAAATTTGATTAATATTTTAGATATAAATAAATTAGAGCCTATTTTAAAAATAAGTAATATTGATAAAAATTCATTATATAAAGAAATTGACGTAGCCAAAAAAATTTTAATAAGAAACTTAATAATTACAAAGAATGTGTTACTATTGATTTTGTTAAATTTTTATATGATTACAAAGATGCGTTTTCTAATCTATTTAACATTTTTCCTATAAGTTTAATTAGCTCTTCAACGTCGAGTTGTGAGGCCACATTTTCTTCTTTAAGAAGGATAATAACTTCTTGCTGTTAAGTAGTGACCTGCGTAAAGGTGATTTGGTTTTTTAAGGACACGAAAAATCATTAATTTGGCGTTAAATTTTGATATATTTTATAATTTAATCAAAACAACCTCTAGGATAAAATTGTTAGATTAATAAAAAACACTGCTCATAATCAGCTAATTATTTACTATTTTAAAACATGGTTGCAATTTTTTTTATGCGCATTTAACGTTTATGTTCAGGTTTTATTTAATTTTTTACCCTAATATTAATTACTAGTTATATATAACCAGTGTTTTTTCATATATATTCTTCCAAGCATACTTATACAATTTGTTTTCATGAAAATCAATCTTATTTTACTATTCATTTTCTAAAATCCAAAGTTTTATATAATTTATTTTTATCATTCATATATATCATATTTCTAATTTTCATGCGCATTGATATCAAATGTTAAAATACTTAAAATAAATTTCCAAATCTCATATCTTTTTAAGCAATTGATATTAGTGAAAACAATTAATTTTAATTCATATAACCAAATTATAAACGCAAATATTTTTTTTATTTAGAATATAATAAATTACTATTAATTTGTTAAAAAATTTTGAACATGGATTCTATTGTTGTACATGTATATTTTTTGCCGTGACAGAAGGTCACGGCCAATTTTGCCGCCGTAGGCGCCAAAAAATTTTTTTCTGCCCCCCCCCCCCCACGAGTTTTTTTTGCCCCCCTAAAATGGAAAAGCTAGAATCGGGCCTGGTGGAAACTATAAGTTTAAATAGACCTTTATCTTCATTAGGCCGTGTTTTGTAGGCTTGGGTTTTTCTTACAATTGAAAACAATGGATTCTCTCATCAATCAAAACGCATCGCGTTTAAATTGCGATGAGGCGCTTCTTAAAACCATGATTGTGTGTTTTTATATTCATTTTTTGTAAAACACAAGGACAAAAAAGGTTAATGTCTCAGGTGTGCTGAGCACTGTTTGAGAATATCTAAACTTATTTTTACACAATGAATATGTTTAAATCACATATCCATAGGCATGTTTATATAACTTTTCAAAAATAATTTATCTTTCCACATACCTCTGTTTATTTCTAACCTTGAAAATTAATATAAATTTTATATTTTTCTTACCAAATCTCATTAATATTTTTTTAACTTAATTAAAAAGCTGTCAATAAATGTGAAATGTCTTTGTCCCTTTATATTAAAAAAGGGTAGACACCAAAAAAATTTGTTATCTTACAATAATTATATATCTTTGTATTAAATTTTTAATAATTTCATTAGTTACTTAAATTTTAATTTGATGTCCAATTAATCAAACTTTTATGTCCCGTTTTTAAGTTCTGTAATGAAATTGTAAGAACAATATAGTCGCCTTTTGATATACAGAAGGACAAAAATTCATATAAAAATTAAAGTTTTATTGCGACTTTTATGAGTTTTTTAGCCTTAAGTTTTAATCAACAAATCCTCTTCGCTTTTATTATTTGTAATTTTATTATTTTTATTACCTAAAGCCTTAATTTGTACCTTAATAAAATTTTAATTGTGAAAGTTAAGAATCTAATAAAGCTGTATTGTGTAAACTTCGGATACAAAAAAAATTATAGAGATTAATTCATAAATTTCGGGGGATGGGGGGGGGGGCGCAATGTTTAAGCAAGTAAATGAATCTGACCATCAACCAGTATTGTAAAGCCTGCATGTTGGAATATTCCAAAGGGTGCGACGCAATTGATGTTATGGTATCGGCTGTGAAGGGCATAATACTTTAGACCCGTTACACAGGTCAACAATTTTTTGAGAGTTAAGAGTTAACTATAAAGATCACTGCCATCTTAGGGAATATCAAATCCGTTTACCGTTTCTCCTAATCAAAAATTATTCAGCTATAAACATTAAAAATTTAGAAAAAAGGTCAAAAAAAAACAAAAAATTGAAATATTATTTTTTGCATATTCACAATAGTTAAACTGTTAAATTTAAACTTCAAATAATATTTTCATTGATAAAATATCGTGTAGCGCTTAAGTTTGGACGCGAAATAATTTGTATTAATTTAAATGCCGATGTAAGTTTAATTTTATATAAATTAATTGGTATTTTAGTTGGGGGGGGGGGGGAGATATGCACTAATTTTCAATTTGGGTGGGGATATGGCATGCTTGGGGGAGGGGGTTTATCCCCAAACCCCCCCTCCTCTCCTACGCCAATGCTCTGTAGTAGCTCACTCTCAAAAATTTGTTGACCTTTGCTATTATTGTTGTTAACATTTTTAACTTTTGTTTTATATTTAGACCTAACGGTCGGGTTTTTCAACATACTCGTTGACATAATATGGAAGTTTACGGTGTATTGGTATGCCGGCAACCTTGCATGCAAAGTCATCCGATACCTTCAGGTAATTAAATTCCATCTGCAATATAATAATATTCTTGTATTTTATTGATATTAGGAAAAATTAGAGAAAAATATAAGTTTCTGCAGTAATGAATTCACAAAAAAGTATTTTGCATTACCTTTTTTTTGTTTAATCACATATTCATATACACTAAAAACTACGATTTATCTTTACAATGCACAAATTTAATGAGATTTTTAATTTTTAAACTTATATTGGCCAACTTTAATATTAATGTTACCGTTTATTTTATTTTATAAAAATAAATTGGGTACAATAAATCTATTTAGCAATTTGAGGGAGATAAAAAGACCTAAAAGCCCGCTTGGCCCGGTACCTGCCCACCGGAAAAACGAGCCGGCCCAGGATTCTATATCACACTTTTGCCTTATTGTTTAAACTAATTTTCATAAGAATGTGATATATATTAATCATGCTCATAGGGTATAACTTCTACAATATGTATTTTAGTGATCATTACACAGGTCAACAAATATCAATGTCACAAACGTAAATTTTATTAAAACATAAAAGAATGCATCCCGATGGCCTCATCCCATATATATTATTCGCTTTTCTTAGTTTCTTCCGTCTTTTGCTCCTTAGATCTGTCTATAAAAAAAATGGCCTTTTTTGACCAAATTGACAGATCTAAATATACCCTAAGAATAAAAAATTTTACTTTTTTGCATATAAAAATTGTAACTTATATTTTTAATCACAAATAATGAAAAATAAATTTTATTAATATATCAAGCTCTTACATCGGCATTTAGATAATTCAAAATATTTCGCGTCCAAAATTAAATACGACATGATATATTATCGGTTTTTAATGTAAATACTATTTTAAGTTTGAATTTAACAGTTTAAATATTATGAATATGCAAAAATAAAATTTCAATGCATTTTTGTTTTTAAATCTTATTTGGTTTTTTGACCTTTTTTTCTAAAATTTTCAATGTTTATAACTGACTTTCTAAGTTTGATTAGGAAAAACGGTAAACGAACTTGACATTCCCTTAATGGCAGGTTTGATCTCTTCAGTTAACTCCTTTCAAAAAATTGTTGACCTGCGTTATAAAATAAAAAATCACATACAAATTTCAGGCCATATTTTTGGAGTGGGTATAAACCTAAAATAAAAAACCAAGATTCGGGGGGGGGGGGGGGGGGGGCGGGCTAATCTATCCAGTGGGCTGGGCCACAATATAACAGCTCGGTTAGAAATTTGACAGTCAATGGATACCCTAAAAAATATCTATATTTTTTCAAATTAATTTGCAGACGGTAGTTGTGTACGCTAGTACGTATGTGCTCGTAGCTATGAGCCTGGATCGTTACTTGGCAGTTTGCCGACCTATGAATTACCTGAGAAAAGGTCTTACTTTTAATATATTTAATTATAAATTGCATTGGGCTCAGCCGGAAAATACATTTAAAACTTGACCTCAACGTTTAAAGCATATATTTCGCCATAACTTATATCAGTTTAGAAATATTGACATAATATTTTTAAGAATACTACTTAAGACTTAACAAACCTAATTCCAATATTTTATAATATTTCAGTAATACGTCTTTTCTATATTTGGAAAATATAAATAAAAGAAGTAAAAAGGTTATAGAAAATTATTTTTTAAAAAGTTGTAACGTTTTTAAATTTCACTACAATGTGTATAATAACTTTGTTAAGATGTAAATATATTGATGTTATTAATATTTTTGTTATAGTTCGGGTCAAAGAAGCAAAATTGAAAAAAAACTTTTAGAGGATGTGCCTTGTAAATGGTTTATTTATCTCTTAAAATCTTAATCAATTTGATATTCTATCTTTGTAGACGCGTTGATTTATACAACCAGGATTTAATACTGAATATTTTGTAGAAAAAAAATGAAAATAGACATGTTCAATTAAAATTATGCAATCTGATTATTTTGTAAAATATTCTAATGCCAAAATCCATCACGATTCTTACCCAAAGTATCTAAAGCCTTAATTTATTTTAAAAGATTTAGAATCGACAGGAGGGTGAGTTATGCAGGTGCGTATATATTCGTAGGCTGTACATTACTCTCGAGGGTTTGTTTTCTTGGGCGTTTAAGTCGACTTTTACACTTTTAATTTAATTATTATTAAAAAATTTATCTATATTGAGCTTCGAATATTACAAGATTTAAAATGGATAAGGTTTATTAAATAGTTGGAGGCAAAAATTTACTTTTTTTGCGGCACAACCCCTCTTTTTTTGATTTTAATTATTTAAATAAAACTAATCATGATTTTTTAAAATTAGTGCATTTAAAACTTAAATTTTTGTGTATATATAAACAAAATCTACTCGTTTAGAGTCTTTTTTTATTAAAAGTATAATTTATGGCCTATTGCGACAAAAATAAAACCAAAGACTCAAAAAACAGTAATCCTATTTCGAAATAAAAACAATAAAAGTTAGACACTTGTAGATCTTACTTGTAAATTTTGTAAATGGTGAAATTTTAATATTTTTTCTTAATTTATATATTTTCAAATTCTTTGGCAAACAATGCTAATAGGCAGCCTAATGCAAACCTCGTAATTTTAGCATTTGTTAGGCCGTGTCTTATTAATGTAATCTTTTTGCAAAATTAAAAATAACAAGAATCCACATCTATTCGATTTTAATGGTTAACCTCGAATGGTAGGGCGATAAATTTGTAACGCGAATGCTACATTGGGGTTTATATGGACCCTTTAAACCTCCATAATTTTAAGAGTTTTAAAGATATAATCTTTATTTTTTAAATATTTTAAAAAATACGTGCTCTTTATTTATCAACTAATATAAGTTATCATTAGTTAATATTGCAAATGTTATTTGACACAAAATAGAAATATATCTGAAAAGTTGAAATTTTTGATTTTTCTATATCACAATGTTTTAGGAAGAAAAAGAATAATAAATTGGTTGGGTTATAATAGATTAATTTTAGGGAATTTATATCCTGGTGGCTGTTTAATTTATAAATTCTTTATTAAACAAATTAATTAAAATAAAATTATATCTATATTTAAAAATAGTATAAGATCTATTTAAAAACTAAAACTTTTATTATATGAAAAACTATTTCTGCAAGTCGTGATGATACAGCTGAATAAAGCACATCAATCAATCAATTTTCTAGTATTATCCATTAGTATTACGGGCTAGGACACACATTAAATAAATCATGTCAATAAATTAAATTTATCATTATTTTTGATTAAATCATGTTTTTAGATCTAGTAGAACATTTTTAGAAAGATCCATGAAAAATTGAATTAAAAAACTATTTTTGGCTATTATTTACCTTGAAAATTATATATTTTAAAGACAAAAAAAATAATTTACATCATTATTATATAACACAAACAATTTTTATATTTAATATGTAAAATCATATAAAATATAACTAAAAAATAAGGTTTAAGTTTAAATTTACAATGAAGCAATATCATGATTTTCAGCAACAAAATTGAGAGTGTGGGATTCATACGGACCCCAATAAAATTTTTAATTTTTAAACATATTTTGTTATTAAACTTAGACCGGGTTCTATTTACTAGTTTGGTTACATATATATTTAAGAAAAAAGTCACAAAATATTGCTCCATAATATATATTACTGTTGAAGATATTCAAAATTCAATTGTTGGGTTAGACCCCAATTCTTAATAGCGGGTTAAAGGCGCCAAAATGGTATACAAAATTTCTGATCCCTTAACCACGCGTTTTTAAATTCATTTTTCGGGGAAAAAAGAAAATATAAATATACATGGTCTAACTTTTTGGTCATATGTTAATTTTTGCATAATGAATATTACCGTCATTTTTTCCAATTATTCATTTATGAAAATGCACAACAAAAATTTGTAGAGCTTAATGGTCCTCAAATTGTTATGTCGCACATATTTCTATTTCCACAGTTGTGTGAGAAAAAAATTTTCAATCTTAAAAATTTTTGTTGAGTTGGAAATTTAAATTATTATTTTACTAAATGGCAATCATTCATAGCTATTTTGTGAGCATCACTTCCTCAATAATGCACTTAATACCTTATTGAATAAGGGTTTCCCTAAGCTTAATGCTGTTCCAGATAGAATACAGCGTCTTCCGGAGACAAAGCCATTTAAATGTAGAGGAGGCAGGGGGCGGATTTAGGTTTTTTAAAGTTTTATTATAAGAGTAGAGTATTTCTTTAAGTTTACATATATATTAACTTTCCCACACTTTGTCGCTTTGCGGGTAGACTTAATTCAGTAATTCAGAAATTTTTTTTGACATAAAATATATATTTTAACAAAAAGTTGCCACGATTAGATTTATAATACTTGAAATAGAAAATAATTAGTCTGAACGTGACCATACTTAACATTTTTGAATTTTATTAGGCCTGTGGCATTTATTTATAAATGTAACAGTCTAAATAAGTGATTTAAAAACAAAGATTTTCCAAATCATGAAGTTTTATAAAATTTTATTTTCAAATGACGTTTTTTAAGCAAAACTTCATTACCACTCTTTCCATTTAAGTTGGTCCTAACAATTTTTGCTTACTGGGTAAGCTGTTAAAAGTTTAATTACTCCTATAGGGAGCAAATATTTTTTGTCATTATAATACTAAAATCAAGTCCACAATTTCACAACATGTATATACCGGTCAACAAATATTAATGTTAGAAAAAATAAGTTTATGAAAACATAAAAGCACATCGGCATGATGGCTTTATCTTATATATATTTTTTGTTTTTCTTAGTTTCTTCGGCCTTTGGCTCCTTAGATCCGATAACTAATTTTTTACATCAAATTGACAGATTTTACGACCTCGAATATACCTTTATACAAAAAATTTTAATAATCATTTTTTAATCTAAAAATCCCTTGTCACTTATATTTATCATCCTCAAACAATGAGAAATAAAGTCTGGTATATAAAGCTTATAAGTCAGCATTTAGATAAAACAGTATATTCTGCTTCCAACTTAAACCCGACACGATATATAATTGATTTTTAATAAAATCATTATTAACAATTTAGCTATAGTTAATACGCCATATAAAAAATCAATTTATTTATGTTTTTGAATCTTTTTTGTTTTTTTTTGCCATTTTTCTAAAAATTTCCAATGTTTTAGTTGACTCACTAAGTTTAAGTAAAAAAAACGGTTAACAAATTTTAAAATCCCTAAGATGACAGGTTTGATCTCTACAGTTAGTAATAAAAAAATTTTGACCTGTGTTTTAGATGAAAAAACAATTAAAATTTACACAGGCTGCTGTAAATCAGAATCAGTGTGTGCTATTCACTATAGTCATATCCAAAAATAATTTCTTTATCAGAAAAAAGATCGTGGATCATGATTGGTGTTTGGGGTCTGAGCTTTCTCTTCTCAGCCCCTTCTTTTTTCATGAGCGGAACGCGCGACGTTTCCAGCTTGGGAAACAAAAATACTCCGTCCCTACCAAGTTCAAATAACGCTTCTCTCATCGCTTCTCAACTCCTGGCCGATGATCATAGTATAGGGTCTGTTCTATATCCAATAACAACAACTGATGCATCGAGCACAGTAGCCACAACTGCAATGTCGTTTGAACATTTACTTGCATCCACTGGTCAAGGAGGTAGCTACTCTTCGTTGCAGCTCAATGAAATTGTGGACATGCTCAACAAACAATCACGTAAGCTAGTGATAGCCATTCCGTCCACGAAGTTAGGAAATATAACCGGCTCTAATGGCAATTTTTTATTAAACGCTTTCAATACCTCGCTCTCTCGAGGTTTATTCATCGTGTCAGGGAAAAACTTGGCGCCGTCCAAAAATTATCAATGCCTGACAACGTTTCCTTCGGCTTGGATGTGGCGCCCCTATTTTGCCGTTGTTACAGCTCTCGTTTATATAATACCAGCTATTGTTATGATCACGTTTTACAGTATCATCATAAGCAAGATATGGCGACGCAGCCGAGATTTTGTACCTGAGAAAAATGGAAAAGGAAGCTCATCTTGTGGTATACTTTGTATAATAATTTTTTTGTTTTTCATGATTAATAAGTCAACCATATAATGATGCATGTAATTGCATCGGAAAATTAATTACTTTGAAAACTCAAATATGCTCATTTTTTTAGTTTTTAAAAAACTAATGCTAAATTTAAATTGATATCCAGATTTATTGCGATCATCTTAGTTTTTAATAATTTTTTTTTAATATTTCTTTATAAAACTATAAAATTTATCTTGCTTCACTTAATATGATTGGTCTATTAAGAGAGTTCAGAATGTATCATTTTTCTTTGCATGCAAAACAGGAGTCCGGAGTCTTCCTACGAATATTCTCCGTCCCGAAGTTTCCGTAATATGTTCCACTTGATTCGCACTAATACGAGCTTCAAAACGACTCAATCGTCAACCAAAAGTTTTCTATCTACCCGGAGCACCAAGTTAGGGATGTACAATAATACAAACAATACTCCGGCGGTGCTCTTAAACGGGCAGAAAGGTACGGAAAATGTGGAAAAGGTTTACACCTTTCCGCCCCGTAAACCATTAAGCAAGAATGGCCGGTCGGGCAAGAAAAAGCAGTCGGGAAGTAGATCTAGCGGTGTTGCTACTTCCATAATTCGTCGATACATACCTACTGTTAGGAGGGAGCCTCCTTCTTCGAGTGGTGATGAGGTCGGTGTTCATAATCTCAACCAGCAAAATTCTAATCTAGCGGATGGTTTGGATTGCAATTGCGATAACAATCGAAGTATGGCTGATAAACCTATTTCAGGGACGGCCAAACCTCATAAAGGTTATTTAAGGCATTTATCCTACAAGAACTATCATATTAAAAGTAAGCCACAAACATTGGCGAGCCTAATGAGAAATGGTAGTTTCAAAGGTTCAGCTTCCAACGATGCCGACGGTGGATTCATTTATAAACCTGTACGGAAGACCGTTAATGGGCAAGCTAAACAACCCATTCCCTTAGGTCAGGTGACTAAATCGAAAAAAACGGCGTTTCAAGCACAGAATTTCACCTCTAACAATCAGAAGGATGATAAGGTTTCTCCAACCCTGCGCAGCATGTTTAAACCTCTCCTCCTGGGTAGACAATTAAAAAAATTGCCCAAAATTGAAGGGCCTATTGAGGTGATTATCAATGACCCAAATTCCGAAGGTACTGTCAGATCAAAACATTCACCGACAAATCGTGATACTCGATTAATCACACCACCTCCTCAGGTAAAATGTCTCAATGTGCTCAATCACAAGGCAACCCTGGATACATATGAGACAGGAATGTTTAAGGAGAAAGAGCAGAGTAGACGTAATAGTAATCAACATGGAAATGATGTAAAAACTGAAGGTAGATACTTGAAAATAAGGCCCATATCTTCCTTGAACGATATTAATGCAAGTGTTGCTAATGGTCCCGAGGTTTACAAACCTCATCATAAACATGGCTCAAAAGAATGGAATTCCTCTCAGGGAACGTATGTGCCTGTCAAAACATGTAAGTCCACCCAACTGTATTATCTATCTCTTTAAATTGAAATAAAAAATTGTGTAAACATAAATATACCTTTGTCGGGCTTGTCTTGTTACAAATTACATTTGTTTTATAGACAAAATATAAAATTTATTGAATTGTGGAGGCTTTAATTAACGTTTCAGTAGATGTTAAAGTTGAGTGCAGTTTGATTTAATATAGGAGGCAACATTTATTGTTTAAATTTACAAATAAAATTTTAAAAATTTTCGAAAATTTTATAAATTTCTAATAATAATGGTTCAATATTAGTAATGTTTTTAGCATAAGTCTTTTAATGGAATTCTAAAATTATCCCCAGCTATATGTTTATAAGGAGATAGATATAAATTTAATAAAAATTTTAATACTTTTAATAAACCCGGTGTAGAAAATTTTGTAAAACAATTATAACGGACTAAACACACCCATTAAGCGGCTAAAAAAAATTCTGAATAAGTTTGGAATGGGACACAGTTTAAAATATTAAAAAGCCAAACGTTCCAACATACTAATATGGTATAATAATATATTGTTAGCACTGTCTCATAAAAGCTCAACATATCGAAATTTGGGCGTAAACTCAGAACTAATGGTCAACACGGCTGGACTCATTACACGAGCCAAAATAAAGAGCATCAAAATAACGTTGTCCATTGTCGCAGGTCAAAATTTCATAACAATGTTTTTTGTGATACCTGATTGCATTTATCTTCTTAGCCAGCGAAATAGGGTTAGAACAAAAAAAAACTCTAAATATATTGTCTTGAATAGAAAAGTTTTATTTAAAATAATTCAAGCATTTTGTAGCTCCTGAATGGCTTACTTAGCCTATAGGCACCTTAGATATGTGTCTCTAAAGTTTGTAGGGGCGCGTTTATATTCCATGCATTTTTTTTTAAATAAATTTTAACGATTTTATTTTCCGAAATTAAACGCATTTTAACAAAAAGTCGCCAATCTTTAATATAAGAATTTAAAATAATTATTTTTGAAAAAGAAGATTTACAAATTAAATAAAAAAAATTTTAAAATTTTCAGATTTATAAAATTTATCAAAAAACTAAATGAAGTCTGAACGCGCCCTAACAAAATTATTTTACCATAGTAAATAAAATTCAATATTTGGCACGAAGTCTGTATTAACTGTTTTTGGATTTAAAAACAAAATTTTTACCAGCTGTTTGAGAAAAAAAATGCCAGCACACATTGATATTTATGTACCAATCAACAATTTTCAAATTTCAATATGTGTGATGGTGACCTGGGTTATAAAAGAATAAATTTTTGTGCCTCTGTTTAAAATTTGTTTACGAAACGATTTTTTCAAATCTGGTCTCCCTAATATATATTTTGGCTTAATTCTGGTCAAAATTTCCCTTTTTGTGTTGTTGTTGGCCTAAGTTAGTGATAAAAAAAATACTTTTTTCTATAATTTTATACATATTCTGGCAAATTGTTAACAAATGAAAATATAATTATTGACTTGCCCTAATCTTTAATCTTATATAAAGTTACTACGGTGGTTTGATCATTTTGAGAAAAACATTAAACTAATGTAGTAATAGGTGAAGCGCAGCTATTACGCTGTTTTATAATTTTATTTAAGCTTGTAAAATAATAAATATTTAGGTTAGGGCACGTGCAAAGTGAGTTTTTATTTTCGTAAAATTTCGAAAATTCTGAAAATTTAAAAAAAATTTTTTTTTTGTATTTTTTTCAAAAATTTTTTATTAAAAGCATTTTATGTGCATATATTAAATTTGGTAACTTTTTAAAAATTTGCGTTTTATTACAAAAATTTTTTTTTCAAAATTTTGAAAATTTTACGAACATAAAAACTCACTTTGCACGTGCCCTTAAACGTGTTTATATTTAATTTATTGTTTGTTTTTTTATTTCGCAATATAGTTTTTATTATTTGTTGGAGCCCATACTTCATATTCGACCTCCTGGACGTCTTCGATTGCATCCGCCTAGAAAATGGATATGTGAAAAGCTTTCTCACAATGATCATCCAGAACATGTGTGTCCTCAACAGTGCCGCCAACCCACTCATCTATTTCGGTTTTAACACCAAATGCTGGAGGGCCGTCAAGTAACATATTCAAAATTCACGAAAATATTAACTTAGGGCACGCGTGCAAAGTGAGTTATTGTGGAATTTCAAAATTTTGAAATTTTTTTTTTGTAAATCACGCAAATTTTCAAATAGTTGCCAAATTTGGTTTATGCACATCAAACGCTTTTGTGCAAAGTGAGTTTTTTGTGAAATTTTCAATTGATTATTTTCGTGTTTCCAAAATTTTGTAAACTTTTAAGTAATTTTAGCCGTTTCCTTTTTTTTGTATTTTTTTTTGGTTTTTTTTATTCGTAAATTTCTAAAATTTGTTTTATTTGCTCGACCAAAATTATACCGCTTTTATTTTTAGATAGTTATAGCTTTTAAATTCCTGATATTGATTATCCTGAAAGTGCTAAGTGCCAAAATAATTTTAAAAATTGTAATTTTTGCTCTATAAAAAATTTATATCTAGAAACGTTTGTATTAAAAAATAATATAACATTAAATTTTTTACAAATATGTTATATTAAATTTAACACTGCTTGCTAACGAACTTATAATTTACATTTTAAATGTATAAAACATTATTACACCTTTTTATCTTTCTCTCTTCTTTTACAGTTTTAATTATAAGCTACCTATTTGATTGGCCTCACATGGAACAAATTTCAGAAATTTATAATTAAAAAATACAAAATAGAACATAGCCTGAATTACTTTCTATTTTCAATTAAAGGGAAGAAAGAGCATAAAAAGGCGATGATTAAACATGCAATGATGTTGCTATAATAGTTTTAATTATTGCTCTTAGTTGGAATTTGTATTTTGGGTTTTTAGAGGGGGTAGTTGGAGTTTGTTTTTGGGTTTTGTAAAAGTGATTATTTGTTAAATTGATAGATAAAACAGAAACATTCAAAGTTGGCAGTTGTTTTTACTTTAATCACACTTTAAAATTAATTACATACTTACACTTTCTTCTTAAAAATAAATAGATTAGCAAAAAAAAGTTCAGAAGAAGGAAAATTTTAAATGTTGATTTCTTGTATGTTCGGCTATCCTCTAACGCGTTTTAACGAAATAGTGTGTGTTTAAATTGAAATTTAGAACGGGAAAGTATAGTAGTAAAGCTTTATATTACACAGGTCAACAAAATCAATGTCAGAAACGTGAATTTTATAAATATATATTTTTCGTTTTTCTTAATTTCCGTCTTTGGCTCCTTATATCCGTCTATAACGAAAAATGGCCTTTTTTGTCCAAATTGACAGATCTAAATATACCCTAAAAAGAAAAAATTTAAAAATCTTTTTTGCATATGAAAATCTTTTGTAACTTTCACAAATTATGAGAAATAAATTTTATTACTATAAGCTTTTACAACTGCATTTAGATAATACAAAATATTTCGCGTCCAAACTTATATACCACACAATATATTATCGGTTTTTGATGATAATATTTTTTGAAGTTTGAATTTTACAGTTTAACTATTATGAATATGCAAAAATAAAATTTCAATTTATTTTTGTTTTTGGATCTTTTTTTTTTGACCTTTTTTTTTAAATTTCAATATTTATACCTGACTCTAAGTTTGTAGGAAAAACGGTAAACGGATTTGATATTCCCTAAGATGGCAGTAGTTAACTCATAACTCTCAAAAATTGTTGACCTGTATTATTTGGCACAGGTATAGGAGCGCGATCAAACTCGTTTCTTTTTTTTTAATTTTAAAAATTTTTACCTTTTGACATTAAACGTATTTTAACAAAAAGTCGCCAATCTTTGTTATTAACATTTAAATAGTGTTTCTGAAGAAAATATAAATTATGAAAAAATAAAATATTTTAAAAAATTTTTGAAAAATATGAAATGGGTCTGAACGCGCCCTAAAAAAGGGCTACATTTGCTATTCATTTTTATTTGCACTGAATCTAATCCATTATCGTTTTCGCGCCATGCAAAATGCGTTTTATAATTATTTAATGTAATATAAAGTCTTAAATGCAAGTCATGAATATATTTATGTTTCTTAATTTTGTTTGTAATTATGTTTGTTATTTTTTTTTCACTATTTTTTTTTCAGGAGGAAATTTCGAAAATTAAGTATTCGTCGCGATGTATAGTGCAAATCTCCATACATTACAGTTTGCGTCCTTCACACCGCCCAATAAATCAATTTTTATTAATTACATTTGACCTTATCCTTATTTGTACTTTTTTTTATTCGTAAATACCTGAAATTTGTTTTATTTGCTGGATCAATCAGGTTTGTCTCCAATATATATTAGCTAAAGATGTTATCCTGGAAGTGCAAATTACCAGAAATTTTTTACAAATTCTAAATTGTTTTTGTTATTTACAAAAATTGAATTTTTGTTAAAACATTTATATAAATTGTCGACTTAGTAAAATATGAAATTTGCAATTATTAGAAACGTGCGTATTCTTTTTTCTTCTCAGGCAGTTTTTATTGGAAGTGGACAAATTTGATTGATCCAGCGAATATACCAAATTTTGGAATTGCAAATTTAAAAAAAAATACAAAAGAGGACAATATATATTTCGGTAATAGCAAATAGGGCAATGTGAGAATAGCCCAATCATTTTTAGCTAATTTATGAAATTGAATAAAATTATTTTAGAATTATGTAGTTAAATAAATTAAAGTATTTTTAGCCTTTTGGGTAAATATATGTAACTTTGTGATTTAATGGCATACGAAGTGAAAGCTCATTATTAATTTTTATTTTTAACACACTTTTTTAAAATACATGTTTAAAGTATAACCAATTCGACTTGAACCCTATGGGCATTTAGTTGCCTTTAGGAGACCCTATGGCATAATATGATAAATTTATTGATAAATGTACATATTTTTTTTTAAATTATATATACAAAATATTTAAACCCTTTTACATATTTTAAAAACTTACCCAATAAAAATAATAAACTTGTTTTGTTCTTTGATGTGTAATACTAGATGTATGTTTTTTTTTATATAATTTATAAAATTATAATCTAAAATGGAGGGACAGTTAATTCGTTAACATTCATATTTTCTATAAGTGAACGTCGTATCATGCCGACTCGTTAATTTGCAATAATTAAAATTGGAAATTGTATTAAGTTCAGTATGGATCCTACATGGGCAATTTCAATGTCAAAAACCTTATTATAGCCTTTATATAAAATACAAGCTTATTTTTCTAAATCCTTTTTAAAATAGTGTTAAATAGTATAATAGAAGTTTGTATTGTAATGTCATGAGTTAATTTTTTTTTTTACAAAATATAAAATTTTTGTGTGCGATAGCCAAAAATATTTTTGATTTTTTTCATGAATCTTTTAAAATGTTCACCAGACTTAATTACACAATTTATATAATAGTGTTGATTTTAGTTTGTTACAAAGATCAATTTAATGTAGTATAAAAAAATAAAAAATTTCCGGTTTTAGATTTTTTTGTTTACTTAAATATTTACAATTAAACTTAAATTAATTTAAAAGAAAATGCACGTAATACGTCATAGCTTTAAAATTCTGTATGTTATTGAGGTGTAAAATTTAGGTGCTTACGAATTTTTAGCATTCGTGAGAATTTCTCACCCTAGCATAGCGGGTTTATATATTACTATTCTTATATACTATTTTTGAAATGAATCTCTTTACATATTGATAGTTACCAAATAAATCTAAACAATTTGTATTCGTCTTAGTAAAATACTAAATATAATCTTTTTTTTATTAAATACATACAATTACAAAATTTCAATTTAATTATTTTGCAATAAGGGGTAATTAATTTGATAGTTGTCTATTTCATATAGGTTGAAGCTGTATCATGTGGTGTCATAAATTTCCGATAATCGAAATATTCTGCCGGACCCCTCAAATATTCTCGTAAACTCATTTTAGGGCTAAAACAATTTACAATTAGGGGTGCATTCAGAGTTCACTGTTTTTTAAAAACTTTTAAATTTTTGTAATAAAACCATTTGCCAAACTTCGCCAAATAATTATTAGCATTAAGAATACTTTTTCAAAAGTTGTTTTTAATTAAAGAAATAAAAATTTTATAATTTTTAGATAATTAAACTCTGAACTCGCCCTAATTAATATATATGAAACGTTTTCCTTAAAATAAAAACAACTAAGTAACATAAAAGAAAAATTTTTAAAAAATGTTTTTTATTAGGGCACGTGCAAAGTGAGTTTTTATTTTCGTAAATTTTTCAAAATTTTGTAAAAAAAAACATTTGAAATAAAAAGCAAAATTTTAAAAAGTTGCTAAATTTAATATATGCACATAAAATGCTTTTTAAAGAATAAAAAATTTTTGAATCAAAATTTTACGAATATAAAAACTCACTTTGCACATGACCCTTACAATATGGAATATTTCTATAAAAAAATACTTAAATTTGATTAAACATTTCTTTATTATAATTTTTGTTCTTTGTATTTAGCAGATAAAAGAAAAATTATATCTGACTAAGAAATGACATAATATTTACTTAAGAAAAGACATTTTTGTTGGTTGTCGTAGTAGGTCTGGTTGGTCTCGTGAATTAACGTTTAAGGGATTATTATTAGATGACTGCAGAGCTAATGCGTTTAAATATAAATAAAACAGGGGTCAATATATAATGCAAATATTTAAATTATATTGGCCAGATAGGATAACTATGCAACAAAATATGCATCAAAAATTTAGAGCATACATGGCAACTAACTCATAAGTTAAAGTTTTTTGTCAAGATCACAAATATGAAACTAAATTTTTACATTGCCTTAGAATAGTTAGTTATACGGTATCATACTAGAGATCGTAAATAACTTAGCCTCAGACATATAAACTAATAAATTTCAAGGCTAATAACTTTTGGATTATTAATACCTCTATTTGGTCAAAACTTTTTAAGCTATAAATATAACAAATTTTTAAAAATCAAAGAATTTTGGTTAATTAAAGTCATATATGTTTTGTAGAAAATACTTCATATTTTCACAATGATGTTATTAATGGAACTTGTACGAAAAACCTGCATTTTCCGACTCAATATTACGTTTTTTACGAACAATCGCACATACGAAGATCAATGCAACGGCCGCTATAACAATAACGATAAAAGCAATTGTAAGCGCTAATCCAGTAACTGATTGTTTTGAACTAGCGTTTTTTGTGGCTAGGTTTGTGCCAATCGCTGCCTCTTCATTGTTTTTATTGGAGAGTACAACCGGATCTTGAGAATCACACAATCCGGCTTGCTTTTCCCTCCTGAAATATTCAAGCATCGTTCCATCGTTACGGTTATGGCAGGGGGTGCAGCATATATCGATGTTTTCCGTATGGTTCCCTAATTAGGAGAGAACCAAAAATAATTTTCCTTTTCTCCAGTAAAGAAATATTAAATAAAGAGTTTGTGTATTACAAAATTTTTCTTACGATAAAAATTAGGTATTTCACCACCATACTTAAAGAAGATTTCTAAATTGTAAGTCGGCTTAGTTAGCTCAAAGAGAACATTCCTGATAAGCAGGAGATCTAGTGTTCGATCCCTTTTATAGGTGGCTTCATTATATGTGCAACAAATTTAAAGCTGCTGGGTGACCTAATTAGGCAATGGCCCTAAACGGTGTGCCTAAAATAAGAGATTGGGTTGAAAACAATGTCGCCTGCATGCTAGAATTTACCCAATGACAATAATAATTACTATGCTCAGGTCAAAAAGTTAAGACCCTTAACAGGTATGCCTACTTAAAAAAAATATTGGTCAAAAATCCCAAATTAGGTTTTTTTTATTACCCTCATAAATATTACACATATGGACAAATCGGTCGGGATATTAATTTCTGATACGATTTTGCAGAAGAGGACGCCCATTTTTAATGTGTTTGTGTCAGCGCCCAAACGCAATATTCCGCCGGCGGAATATAAATTGGCGTATAGTCAACAACCAAAATGCATTTTCGCCGGCGGAATATTGTCTGGACTTGAGCTCAACGTCCAAAGCTTATATTCCGCCGGAAATTTTTTGCAAAATTTAAGGGACAAACAGTAAACTTTATGTGATTAATTTTAAAATACTGATTATTAAACGTTTTTGATTTTTTATGCTTTGAATATGAAATGTTTAATGAATAGAGGTCATGTTGAATTGAAAATTAGGGTTAAGGGCTAGAATAGTGCTAAAAACCTAAAGATTTAAAGATTCATATTTCGACCGGTGTATTTAAAAGCGCTTTAAATGCACATTTGAAAGCGCTTAGATTTTTTAGATACCCTCAGAAGTGCGCTAATGTTATAAAAACCACGCAATTTTTTATTTTAAATTAAGCGAAAGACTTTAAAAAACGCCTAGGTATTTCTGTAATGTACCTGTGACTTTAAATGCACCAAGAATCCTAACTCGCATTAAAGATTCAAATGTAAGCAGGAAAAAACATAAAAAGGTGCCTTAAAACGCATAGAAGGTATTGAGAGCACGCAAAAGACTCCTAAAATAGTGAAAAAAAAATGAATAAGGACTGCGCTCAGGTGTCGAACTTTTAGGAGCACCAAAATAATAAAAAATTTACAACTTTTAAGATTTATATAAGCCTTATTTAACCCTTTGTTAATATTAGGGCATTCCCTGCCTAGCTGGCCCTTAAAAATGCGATATTGAAATTAATGGAAGGTTTATAAGTTAAATATCTCCGATTTTAGTCCAGTTAACAAACCGGCTTTAGACCTTCCTTAAAATTTATTTCAATATATTATTTTAATGATCCTAAAAGTTCGACACCTGTGCGCAGTCCTAATTCATTTTTTTGCACTATTTTAGGAGTCTTTTTCGTGCTCTCAATATCACCTACGCGTTTTAAGGCACCTTAGTATGTTTTTTCATGCTTACATTTTAATCTTTATTGCGAGTTAGGATTCTTGGTGCATTTAAAGTCACAGGTGCATTACAGAAATACCTCGGCGTTTTTTAGAGTCTTTCGTTTAATTTTAAAAACAAAAAAAATTGCGCGGTTTTTATAACATTAGCGCACTTCTGAGGGTATCTAAAAAATCTAAGCGCTTTCAAATGTGCATTTAAAGCGCTTTTAAATACACCGGTCGAAATATGAATCTTTAAATCTTTAGGTTTTTAGCACTATTCTAGCCCTTAACCCTAAATTTCAATTCAACATGACCTCTATTCATTAAACATTTCATATTCAAAGCATAAAAAATCAAAAACGTCTAATAATCAATATTTTAAAATTAATCACATAAAGGTTACTGTTTGTCCCTTAAATTTTGCAAAAAAAATTTCCGGCGGAATATAAGGTTTGGACGTTGAGCTCAAGTCCAAACAATATTCCGCCGGCGAAAATGCGTTTTGGTCATTGACTATACGCCAATTTATATTCCGCCGACGGAATATAAGCTTTGGACGCTGAGGTCAAGTCCAGACAATATTCCGCCGGCGGAATATTGCGTTTGGACGCTGACATTTGCACTTATTTTCAAACACGTTCAAACTTTATTTTAAATTTAACAATTCATTGTTATTAAATGTTCGGTCAAACTTATAAAATATTACAAAAAAAACGTAATTTCGTGTAATTTTTGCCCTATATGTGTTAATATGTTAGATCAAGATTATATTGTTAGATGACCAAATTCGATTATGAATAATAGCTTAATAAAATTTTTATTGTTTCTTGATTGTAAAGGCTTTCTTTGTTAATTTTTGTTAAATTATATGGGCAAATAACATTATTAAATAAGCATTTTTAAGATTTTTTTTATTTTCAAAGGAGTCAAAACGACCTTTGTAGACTTGAACAGCGCTGCATATACCGAATCTAAAACATTAAGTCAAAACATAGCGAAAAATATTGCCATCTAAAAAGATCTATTTTAAGAAGAAAATTAAGTGCTAATAAGGACTATGAATATATATTTTTTCCTAAAGAAGAAAAGGGTTAAGTTGAATATATACTAGAAGTTGCAAGATTGTACCATGGATTAAGCCCAAAAGATATTTTTTGTTTATTTTATAAAGTGTTGTAAATTACATAACTAAGCTTGCTTAGTCGTATGCTGTTTATTTAAATAAAGAATTCTTAAAAATTGGATAAAGGATGAGAGAACTCGTAAAGATTGGTTTAACCTTTTTTTCAAAAGAAACAAGGAAGGTTTTTAAGGCTTCCTGAACCCACAAGTCTTGCCTGAGCTTGCAAAATTTTTTGACAATCTCATTAAAATCACAAAGGAAAACAAATTAATCCTGAAAATATCAGGAATGCTGATGAGACTGGACTGACCACAATGTCCAAGAAAAGTTAGCCCTTAGAGGTGCTAAATGGTAGGATACATAACTTGAAACAAAAATAAGGATGAGTTTGTAATTGCTCCAACCTATCGTTAACAAGCCTAAGAAAAGGAAGAACTCAAAAATTCAAAAATCTTTTAAATAAATATTTATTATAATATATGTTTTAATTATCTTAAGCAATAAAAATGTCTAATCACCCGTTATATATTATTTCTTGTTTATTATGAACTAATTTTTTAACCAACCATCTCGCCCCCATTATACACCACTTCACCCCGTTGTTGGGGCGAAGTGGCGGAAAAAAAGAATTTTTTTGACTCGAAATCTGTTAAAATATAACAGTTTAAATTAAAGTTGTACATGATTTAAATACAGTTTTAAAATACCTATCTTTTGAAATATACCATGATTGAAGAGATCATTTAAAAAAAAAGTTATGATCAAATATTGAAAAAACAACCATCTCGCTCCGCTCTCCCCTACAGTTTAAAGAGGCAAAGCCATAACGGTACCGTTTCTAATAGGGGGTTGGGGGAAAATTACAGGTTTTTTATATCTTCTGTTTACCTTTTTCGTATTTACAGACTAAAAAAATATTACATTGTTAGTATAAAAATTCTAAAGCATTAAAATTTTTTTGATTCATCTTTGCCAAATTAACGGTTAAAGAAATCTTAATTATAAAAGAATACCCATAATTTTAATTGATTTTAGGACGTGAGCCAAGGCATGGTATAACCCACAGTTGCAACTGATGTCATTTCCCATTATTTGGAAGATTTTGAGACTAGTTTGAGATACGGGTAAGTAACTTATCGTAGATATGTGATTATGGACCAGACTGAGCGATTGAATTTGTGAGCCTATGTCAAGATTTTCGATGGAATGTAACGAATTAAAGGACAAGTCTAACATCTGGAGACGTGGGAGATAGCGTTTTGAAAAAGTTCCCCTGGCTAATGCCGTCAACAGATTATTTTTAAGGCTTACAGTCACGATCAACTCTGCACCGGCAAAGGCATCTTCAGCAATAGATCGAATACCATCTTTAAAAAATGAGCATGTTTTTATGGTCTGACCAATCTTGGTTAAAAATTGAGATGTGAGTTCATTTATTCGGGACCGATATATCAACATTCGGTTAGGCCTTATACGATCAAATATATCCATGTCAAGCACGTTGTTTGGAAACGTTACGTAATCGAAGTAAACTTGGCTTTGATTGTAACGGGCCAACGGCCCAGGGTCTAAAATTCCAGTTTCGCGTACGGTAGCGAGTTTGGAGAACAAACAATGGATGGAAATAACACCCGGTGTCTGCGTCGGACTACATGAACAAGGCGGCCTAAATTGACACCATGGAATACACCAAGACTCCGTTTCGGCACGTGTTAGAGTAACTATGTTTCGTTTCCTATACTCCTCGGGATAATAGCATCGCGTTTTATTCAATTGTTCCAAATTTTCTTTAATAACGTCTGCCTGGGCAGGTGAAGGATTTTTGTTCCTATCACGTATGACCAGAGCCCGAGACCATTCTAGGAGCCATTGAAAGGGGGCGATATTGAAACACGAACAGCTAAGGGGATTGCCTTCGAGCGAAAATTCGTTGAGCTTGGTGAGTGGCCGTAAAAATTCAATGGGAACATAGGAGATGTTATTGAAATCGATGTATAGTGACCGAAGTTCGGGACCGGGCATAACACCAAACAAGTTATCGTACGTTAAATCAATTTCCGTAGCGTGGAGGACGCGAAGCGATGGACTCACATCAGTTCCAGCCAGGGAAATTGATTTGAGTTCGTTGTACGAGATGTCTAGCAGTTCTAATTCCCGGTTGTAAGCAAACAGACGTCCTGATAACTCGCTTAGGCTATTGTTGTCGAGTGCAATTTGCGTGAGATTCTTTAGGGGTTGAAAGACCCGCGCCGGTAATTCCCGCAATCGGTTAGTGCTAAGTTTTAAACGGGTAAGGCTGTTTAATGAGAGTGCGAAAGCATCCTCGTGGATCCGCGCGATACTGCAATTGTGTAAGAAAAGAATCCGGATTTTAGTTTTAAGGTACACCTGAAAATTAGCCGGGATGTAGGTGAGATTTGAATCTTCTATGACTAAATAAGAGACATCCCTAAGTTCCACGGTGGGTTTTAGCGATTCCCGCAAAAAGACGCGCTGTAGGATGGCTAAGCTAGCAAATTCTTTGCACGTAATGAAGGTTACGTTGTTCTCTATGTGACACATGCAAAAACTTTCAACGCACCGTACGGGAGGAGAGGAGCTTGTGAGTGTACTTATTGACAGGCTCTTTGTTGCCCCAATCGTGTTGAGAAATGCCGTATTATTCATTTTTTTAGATGGCGTTACAGATTTTGTGTTTCCACCGGCGAACCAATGGATCAACGTTGCAATAATCAAAATTTTCGACTGAGAATACCTACGATAAAGACCTTTTCTATCTATCGGTTCTAAAATAGGTGAGAGAACCCCACGATACATTTGGCTGAGTCATTGACATAAGTATTATACATACGAAAAACCATTAACAATCCTAACAATCATTTATTGTAAAAATCTGATAAATTTATATGGGATTTTTCATTTATAAAGATCAAAAACCTTGCACCAGTAATTTCTAACTGACAAAACCTACAGTTAATTTAACTAAAGGGCTTGAATTTTTGATTATTATTAATGGCTAATTCATAAAAAGGTTCATATTATTACTTGTAAATTATTAGAATTATGTCAATTATATCAATTAGGCTTGTTCGTTAGGTATTACGTCTATCTTTTCCATGATTAAATAATTCGATAATTTTATCGAAAACGTTATTGTCTATATGAAATGTAGCATGCACGCCGCGTTCTAAGTGTGTTTTTATTTTAGTATAGATTTTGGAATTATAAAATTTTTAAACGCATTTTTCCAAAAAATTGCAAAGTTTAGCACACAAAAAATTTTAAAAGTTTTCAGTATTTTGACATTTTATGAAAATAAAAACTCATTTCAAACGTGGCCGCAAAGAAACAACTTTTAGAGATTATTTTTTATACTACTGTGTGCATTATATTTAGTTTTTTTGGAAAGTTATAAAACATGTATGGTTCTAATTCAAACAACACGTGTTATTTACACATTTTATTTAAGGCGTATAAAGCCGGTCTCCCTAAGGTTTAAATATATATTGGGGTTTTTAAGCTAACATATTAAAAAAATAGCCCCTGGAAGAAATGAGTGGGCCGCCAATGAGCCACGGACCGGCCCTGAAGTTTTTATAAGGTCTATCGCGCGACGATTACTTAAAGTTGACAAATTTGATTTTTAAAATGCTTTAAACAATTTAAAGGAATTAAGGTACCAAAGTTGGTGATTCTTTGACACCTGGCCTTTTATATGTAAAAAAAATACCCGGTTTTAAAATATTAACAATTTACGATTTCTTTCAAAAAGTTATTTATAATATGAAGGTCTAAATAGGCCATGGTTTAAAGTAAATTTTCAGAACATATTTCTGTAAGTGTTTGGAAGTCAAAGAGCTAAATATTTAAAAGTGTCATTTTGAAAAAGCCCCTAAACTATGAGGGCAGATTAAAATTCTTTTTATTGCGACCTTAAATTGAGCTTGGTCAAACTCTAAATTTTAGTTAATTTTTACGTAAAAAAAGTTAGCCATTGTTTGATAGATAGCACCATCCTAAATCCCTCTACAGGTAACATCATGGCTATACCTTTAATCCGAAAAATCCTCCAACAAACGTTTATGTAGTTGATAAAAATTCTCTATATCAAATTCTTCGGGTGGCCCAAAAAGCCGTATATCCTATTTTAATACATTTTGGGTTAATAATACCTAGATTTTGAATTCCTTTTTCCGATACCAAAAAGATTTTAATATATAATATTTCGAATCGGCATTTTGAGCATTGTGATGACCGCATCTCTGTGATTTTGGGAAACGATTAATTTTTAGTCATTTTAAAATATCAAAAGGGGACAGTAGAACCCAAACCTTTGCTTGACAAATGAGTGTAGGCTGATCCGAGAGGTAAATGCGAGTAATATACCCTAAAACTAAAATATTACCACACCCCCTCCCCCTCTTCAGTTTGATACCTAATTTATATTGGCTTAGCCATTCAAGCCTTTTTAATAAATAGAGCAAGCGATCGTTTTCACAATTTTAGAAAATATGGCATGTGGTATCTTTTCACAATCTTCATATACATTTTAATCCTTTGTCTGTTAAAAAAATAATGGGGACAGTGGAAAAAACTTGTTTTAGAAAGTGTAATTAAGGTTGGTTTATTAAAAATGGGTTTATCCGTCACGTAAAACTTAAATTTAATTGCCCCCCCCCTTACCTAATTCTTTAAAGCTTGGCAAAGCAAGCCTTGATCACATAAAACATATATAAAAATTTCATTAGGCCGTATGTAATCTTACATGGTCAACAAATATCAATGTCAAAAGCGTGAATTTTGTGAAAACATAAAAGAATGCATCCTCATGATGGCCTAATCCCATATATATGTTTTTTTTTAGTTTCTTCCCTCTTTGGCTCCTTTTTTCCGTCTATAACAAAAAATATCTTTTTTGACCAAATTCAGAGATCTAAATACCCTAGAAAAAATTTAGAGATCTTTTTTACATATAAAAATCCCTTGTAACTTATATTTTTAATCATTACATCGGCATTTAGATAATACAAAATATTTCGCGTCCAAACTTTAATACGACACGATATATTATTGTTTTTTAATGAAAGTATTATTTGAAGTTTGAATTTAACAGTTTAACTATTGTAAATAGGCAAAATTAAAATTTCTTTTCGTTTTTGAATCTTTTTTGGTTTTTTGACCTTTTTCACTAAAATTTTCAATGTTTACTGACTAACTAAGTTTGATTAGGAAAAACGGTAAACAGATTTGATATTCCCTAAGATGGCAGGTTTGGTCTCTATATTTAACTCATATCTCTCAAAAAATTGTTGACCTGTCTAATATTGAAATGTTTTCCTGGTTTTAAAAAGATATTAAATGGCGCAATAAATTATTTGATCTTTACCAATAGAACGTATTGATATATTGAGGTATTTAAGTAAAAAAGAATTAAACCATTTTAAATAATTTGGATTTTGCTAGGACCTCAATCAAGGGTATAGGTACGGCAATAAAATTTTATTTACGCGGAATTAGAAATCCAAGATATAGATCTGTGCTAAAAATTATTCAGGAAAGTTAGTCTTATTTTGATTTTTAAATATATTCAAACTGCCAATTAAATAATTATTCTAAAGTTTTAGATGCCTACATATTTTTTATTTACACAGCTATTAAATAATAATATCTGAAACTTAGCAGCTTTTATTTTGCGTTTTTTATTAGTAATGTACTAAAATTTGAAATTTTGTTGACAATTGAAAATTAAAAAATTAACTATATTTTAATATTCCAAAAATAAAGAGGACTAAACAATATCCTTAATGGCTTTACAATTTAAAGGTGTTGTCACAACCTATAAAAGTTAGATTGAGGGGGATTTAGTATTTTTGTACCCAGCTTTTGCAATTTTTTAGCCAAATTATTTAGCTGGGATAAGTTTCAGACAAAATATAGTGTAATGATTTATCTAACCTCAAACTAAAAAGAAGTTACCTTAAATAACCTTTAACCTAACACTTCTTAAACTTTATAACTCAAAAAACATTTATTTTATTTAAATCTAATACATAGATATCTTACAAAAAAATTTTTCTTAGTGCACATTTGCCAAGCTGATTTATCTAAAATTAGGTAGCATTACCCATCCCAATATAGCCACTTGTAAATTATTATAAATTTTAATATTGAATACAATATAATTTAAAGAAAAAATATTAAATTTATTTTAAGTTTACCATTTTTTTACTGAAAAAAAAATTATTTTTTGCAAACTGTGACAATGGCCATGGCTAATACTAATTTCAAAATTTTATAATTAAATTTTAACGGCTAATATCTTACATTGAGAATTATGAGCCCTTATAAAATATTTTTTACAGTAACCATTTTCATGTTAATTTTAAATTTTATAAATTTTTTTATCTAAACTAGCCGCAATTTCACCAAATAGTCCTGGTTAATACTCTAAATTGTTAAATGTTCACTCATTGCAACATATGAAATTTTTAAAATAAAATGAGTCAAGGCTTGGTCGATAGAAGAACTGATGAAAATTTTAGAAGTGTTCAAAATCAATGTGGGGAATATAGTGTTCAGCCCGATTATATTTCTAACCTTCCACCCGATATTCTTTATGAAATTATAAAATATTTTACACCACAAGAAATATCAGTCAGAATTGCAACATTGTCAAAGAAGTTTTATTCATATTCAAAAAATCCTTTGTTGTGGAGGCACCTAAATTTTGAACCTTTTCCAAAATTTTCAATGCAAAAAATTTTGAGAATTATGGTTCATGCCATAAATCAGCAGCAGTATAATAATATGACAAATTTGACAACTGGGGTTCTATATTTAAATTTACAAGGGAGGGAAACTCTTGATTACAATGAGCTTATTGAAATGGCTCCATATTTAAATACTCTTAAATATTTAAACATCAGCTCTTGTTTTGGTGTTAATGAAGCATTTATGGAAATATTACCTCAAGCTTGTCCAAATCTACAAATTCTTATAGCAAAGGGTTGTGGCATGTTAAATGAGCCTGGTTTTTGTCTAATATCTAGACTTAAAAAATTAAAGACATTGCAGCTAAACCATGATATAGACATGACTGACTTAGCTTTGGTGACTATTGGGAATGGGCTTGAATATTTAGAAGTTATTACTTTAAAAGGAATAATGAATTTCTATGACAAGTTTTATTATTTTTTAGCCCATGTATACCTATTATAATTTTTTATACATATTAATTACAATGTTTTTAAATTACCTCTAATGTTTTATCCTAAATAAATGTACTGCTATTTAAGAAAACCTATTTAATATATAATATCAATTTTTTTTTGCTTTTACAAAATAACTCACAATTGGATATTTAAAATTGTATTTTAAAAATCTTTAGTCAAATTGTGGTCCTCTATTTAGTAGGTACAGATAACCACCCCACCCCCTTTACTAACATATTTTCCCCTAACTAAATTATAATTGCTTCTATTTTTTCAGAGGAATTGAAATGTTTGTCCAGGAACGTGGTATAACACTTAAAAAATTTGAATTTGATGGCTCATTCATAACTGATTCTGCCATGGCCAAAATAAGGCAGGAATGCTTGTCAAAGCTTGAAATTTTGCTTGTCCATAGTGCTAATCGTTTAACTGATGCATCATTAGATAGTGTCAAGGTATACAAATGTTTTTTTTTCAATAATTATTAGCTTCAGAGAGTTGAATATTTGATGTTTGATTTATTTAGGTAATTATAATTTTTTAGCTTAGGGCACATGCAAAGTTAGTTTTTATTTTTGCAAAATTTTGAAAATTCTAAATAACAATTTTTTTTTGTTTTAAATTTTTTAAAAAATTATTTATATCATAAAAAGCATTTTATGTGCATAAACTAAATTTGGCAAATTTTTAAAAATTTGCGTTTTATTTCAAAATAATTTTCAAAATTTTGAAAATTTTACAAAAATAAAGTGCCCTTATCCTGATTTTTGAAATCCTACACAAAGGAGGGTTTGAGATTTTAACTAAAATATATCATGGATAAATATTTTATTTAATATGGCCTATTTTTAAATTATGCACCTCAGGCTAGCCCTTTTTATGGTGAGTGTATTTTTTTTATATTTTTAAGGGTCTAATTAAAATTCATAAAATTATATTTATATCGATGCTTGGTTATAAACTATGTTTCATATATTACCTAATTAAAAGTTGCGCCCAAATTATATTTATTTTAACAAATATTATTTTTTTTTTGTTAATTAACATTGAATTTTCAACAATTCCATATGGTTCATACATGTGTTAGGCTCAATTCGTCTCCCGTTTTTTTCCTACAAATCCATCCACCAATATAAAAATTTTATTTTATTTTTACTTTTCGTTATTTAACCTAGTTAGTTGAGTTTATTGGGTTTTGCCAGATCAAATTTCTTTTCGCTAATCAATCGATACACATGACTAGGATTTAGAGCGGCATTTACACACACCTGGTTAATTTGTAGGTTCGTTACGACTTAAGAATTTTTATCACTCGTTTTGTTCGGCCATAATTGTTTAGTTACCTGGCCCTTTAAATTTTTTTAAATGGTTTAGGGCGCTACGGTTTTAAGGACCATTTTTTACAAAGCCAGGTATATGCTCTACCAGCTGTTGCGAATTGACATCTAAAATGTGTTTTAATAAAAATACCGCTTCCATGCCCGGGTCAAACGACCTTGAACGCATGTAAACTTTGTAGTGTTTATACACTTCAAGTTAAGCAAAGCCTGGTTATTACTTGGATGGGTGATCGCCTAAGAATCCAAAAGCCGTCCAATTTTCTGAAAACTTAGGCCTAAAAAACTAAGTCACCGGCGCGTGTTAAATCTCATATAACTCTGCGAAGCCTGTTGTAGAGTTTAAAGGAGAGCAACGGACCGTCTCTTAATGGGAAAAAAGGTAACTCCAATACCCCATGTATTTTTTTAAGACAGTTGTTTTTTAAGAAACATTTTCAAGCCTTAATTTACTCTAAATTTTGAGTGGGCTGATATAGGCAGCACCTTTAATGGATATGCTTACATTGTTGGCATAGTAAATATCTAATTTTCGAGGACAAATTTCGTTTATTGCCCCTATCTACGATATAAGTTTGCCCTCCTTGAATTAAAAGAACTTTAAAGTGAAATGGCGTCCTTATTTCTGTAAGGGGGAAACTTTAAAAAATCCAATAATGGTCTTACTTTAACCTTTATTGATTACATTTTTGGCATGCTCGTGGTTGGACGACATTAGCGGCAACTTTGTTAAGTATTCTTCATTCAAGTTATACAGCGCCGGCCCTGGTTACTAGTTAAATGAGAACAAATTCAAAAGCCGTCCATATTCTCTACCAAAACCTAGGTGGCCCTCTTATGGTAAATCTTATATCCAGTGTGGCTACCCGTTGGATTTTAAAAGCCTTGAAGAGTAAGCGACCCAAAAGATTATATTTTTAGGTAGATATTTACGTTCGATTTTAAAGAAAATTTGGCAGTAATTGTTATAGCCAATTTATTAAGAACAATTCCGTTAAATTTTTTACACCGGGGCTTAAACCGGGCCTTGGGCGGCCCGGCCTAAACTTAGTTACTTGTTTACGGCCTACTTTTGTCCGGTCCTACACAGCCCTTGGGGGGGGGGGGGGGGGGGGCGACTCTTAATTGGGAGGATTTGGTCCTGATTATGAAATCTACTTAATATCGTACATAAAATTTTTCGTCCATTTCACCTTAACAACTAAAGTTAATTATGTTTATTCGTGTTAGGACATTAGCACGTTAAAAAGTCTCAAACTCGCGCGATGTAAAAAGTTTACCGAGTCCGGTTTCATCGATTTTTTCGAGACAAATCAACTTGACCGACTTGAAGGTATCGATTTTTCCGAATGCAAATCAGTTACTAACGCCGTCCTCGAAAAAATGTCTTACAAGTAAGTTTTTTTATATAAATTTGTTGCATATATTTTCACCGAGGCTAACTAAATTGACATTTCTTCGATTTATGTCCGGGTTTAAGCTCAGCCTAAAAAAATATAAGCAAAGAAAATAAAATTTTTTATAGTGAAAATGGCATCTGACGTGTAACAAAATATTATATGGTAATCTATAACTCCCTATATGTAGAAGAGCTTGAGTTTTCATTTTTAACTTGGAAGAAGCTTGAAATAGTAATTGTATTACCGCTACGCTATCAACATGTTTAAATAGGGTGCTTTTAAATCTATTTAATTTAAAATGTTATGTTTCGTTTGGGAATCAATTAAATTGTAAAATAATGTTTTTTAACGATTAAGTAGATTATGGATTAGGAACCCTAAATAGTTTTTTGGCACGAAAAAAATTAATTAATTAATTGTTATTTTATACTTTATATCTAGAAATTCTATAAGTTTGAATTTGACAATATGTTCGAAAAAAATTTTTTAGTTACATTTTTATTTTTGAAAGAATTTTTTTTGTATAATTTTTTAAATTAGACACCGAGGGAAACTTAAACGCTTATCACTGAGTTTTTGTTGGACGATCGATGACGACGGATTTCTCACCATACTCGATAATTTTCCGTATTACATTTTTTTTTAGTATTAACCGTTCTCAAATTTCCAAAATTTTTAATATTTTTGAGATTTTTGAGATGACATATATAGCCAACTCTATCTCGTAAACGCTACTTTTGTAAAATATCAAATTGATTTTTGGTGTTAATTTTAATATTGGTTATTTTATTTTTTTTAAAAGAGTTTTTGCCACCCTATGGACTTAATTCATATACTAATTCGCCATTTAATAATATTTTGCATGAATTTATTCATTTGTAAATTTGATTTTTTTTCTCAATATATTAAAAATTTCAGAAACAGAATGAATTGAAATTGACGATTTTTTGTAAATATGCGTTTTATGTCAAAAGAAAATATTTTAAAATATATTGTAAATCTAAATCTAAACAAACTCTAAATGCCCCCCTGACATCATTCTAATCAAAGAATGCAATGTCGTGTTTTAGAATACACTGGATAATAAAATAAAATTACATAAGTGATTTTCAGGGTTTTGTAAAGAATGTGCGAAACGATTGCGAATTTGGTTTTTCCCAATACCTTCATTCTTTATATATACGCCCAAACAAAAAAATATCCCTATAATTTCTTTAACTATTAATTCAAAAAAATTTATTGGCATATCTATATTTCTTAAATATATCTGAAAATGGTTATAACCTTTTAAGTTATTTAGGATTAAAAACGGATTTTACGACGAAATATACAAAAACAAAATATTAAAAAATTAAATATTATATAAAAATTTAAATGCTTTAAATTTATAATGAATGTTTTCTTAATCTAAATGCATAATTAAACTTTTATTACTACATAGGCAAGCTGGAGAAAGCCAATTTTTTGATTAAGCTCAAATTTTTGTTTTTTAAAAATTTTAGGACAAGTCAAAAAAATTAACTATAAATAGATAAAAATATAAGCAGAAAATCTTAAATCTTATAAATATGTTTTTGATTAAAGTTGAAACCCTATATTTTTTATTAATTTCGACAAACAAAAAAATGAGTTTAGCCTGAAAATGGGCTTTTCCCCAGCTCTGCCCATAGGTTTTATGATATAAAATCCCAATATACCCCAATAATAAATTCTCAATTTTGACACCCTTAAAAATTTGAGGCATTAGCCAAAATTCTGAATTTATATTCGTAACTTCATAAAAAACTTGATAAAAACGATAATTGCCAAAAATGATGATTAAGGTGGTAGTCCAAATTCTATGCTTAAATTTATATACTTTTTTTTATAATCCGACATTAGAAATTTGGAAATCCTTGAGTTGGCTGGTTTAAATCGACTCACCTGGTTGCACGTCCCCGAAATACCTGAAAAACTACCAAAACTTAAATATCTCGATCTAAGGCAGTGTAATACTGTATGGCGTTTTACTCAACTTATTTTCACATATTCAGACAAATTTTTACTTCGGGTTGTGATTTGACCTGTATGAGAGGATATAAAATTTTATTTTTCAAATCAGTCTCATCCAAAACTCATTATAAATTTTAAATTTTTTCTAAATCTTAATTTTGTTGATTGAGTTATCTTTTTTAACTTTTTTTATATAAATCGGCCCAAAGGGCAAAATATTATTTTATTTTTTACATAATTTATTAAAAATTAAAGAATTCATCTAGCATTTTAAACTTTAAAACGTTTTATGTGTTTTCATGGTAAAAAAAATTAAGAGGTTTTTTTGACTCGTAAAAAGTGCATTATATTTCAAACAGTAATAACGGTGGTTTGACTACGAAAAATGACAAAAAATAATGAATAGAACATAAAATATACTTTGAGAGTGTTTTGTATCGACATGTGTTATAGAAAGAAATTTTCGACAATATTAGGCCAATGTGTTGATACATAAATCATTTTCAATATTTTCGTTAAGAAGCTCTTTTATTTAAACCTTTATCAATAATTTTATGTTATTTGTTTCTCCCTAGTGGATTGATGATGATGTCGTTAAAATTGTCCAAAAAATGCCTCAACTGATGGTTATAAATTTTTTGGGTTACGAAGTTTACCAAAAACCTGGAATCGGAATTATTCACAGCCCGAGACGCATGTGTGAATAATTATGAATAACTCTCAAAAAGTTTCATATTATTATATAGTTTATGTAATATTTAAAACCCTTTTGTAATATTAAATCAAATTTTATTTTTATCAGGGGTGTGCATTATCAAAAATTTTAACTTATTTTGTTTTTAATATGTATATTGAGGAAGTGAAAATTTTGAATAATTAATCCTAAAAAGCTAAAACTCTCTTTAATTTCTTTTTGGGTATATCAGTTTGACTCGATTGAGGAAAAATTACACGTTTTCCTTATTAAAAATCTCTCCTAAATATTTTTTCACCCCTAAATTTATAAAAAAATAAATACAATATGTATCGTATTAAAAACTATTATTTACTAACAAAAATACTTTGCCTCTTTATTTAAATTTTTAAGTATTGTTATTACAATGCAGCAAGCAAACCTATTAGAAAAATTTATATTTCACGAAAAATTTTAGACTTGCGCTACGCCATCTTAGATATTTTTTAAAGGCGTTTACCGTTTTTTCTAAACTAGCTATAAACAGAGAAATTTTTAAAGTTAAAAAAAAATTCAATAAAAAAATATTTTATTTTTGTTTTAAAACGGATAATATTTTTTCCTATTTAGGTTTAAGTGCCAATTACACAGGTCAACAAATATTTATGTCAGAAACGAGATTATTATGAAAACATAAAAGAATGCATCCCCATGATGACCTAATCTCATATATGTTTTTCGTTTTTCTAAGTTTCTTCCGTCTTTGGCTCCTTAGATCCTACGAAATATGGACTTGCCAAAAAGACAGATCTAAATATATTTAAAAAAATAATTAAAAAATCTTTTTTGTATAAAATATCTTGTAACTTATATTTTCAATCACAAATAATGGGAAAAAAAATTTATTAATATATCAAACTCCTCAATCTACAAAATATTTGCGTCAAAACTTAAATACGACACGATATATCATCGGTTTTTAATGAAAATATTATCTGAAGTTTAAATTTAACAGTATAACCATTGTGAATATGCAAAAATAAAATTTCAATTTATTTTTGTTTTTAAATTTTTTTCTGGTATTTTGACCTTTTTTCTAAAATTTTCAATGTTTATAACTGCATAACTAAGTTTGATTAGGAAAAACGGTAAACATATTTGATATTCCCTAAGATGGCAGGTTTGATCTCTGTAATTATCTTATAACTCTCAAAAAATTGTTGACCTATGTTATATAACATAAATGTAAAAGCTTGATTTATTTAAAAATTATCTTTTTCATTATTTAAATAAATTATAAGTCACAAGTGATTTTGCAAAAAAAGTTTAAGTTTTTTCCTTACGGTAGAAAATTTAGTCTTTTTGTCCATGTTGTGCCATCTTTTTATATACCTAAAAAAATACCCAAAGGCAAAAGAAACTTCGGAAAACGGAAAATAAATATAAGATAAGGCCATCATGGTAGTTTATCCCCGGTGTGATAATTTTCTCTATTAGACATTTATTTTCGACCTGTGTTATTGTATTAGCATATTTAGCATATATTTATATAGACAAAATCAAATATTTTAACCTTTGTGAGGACAATGCTTTTTAAAATTTAAATAAAGAAATGTAAAAAATAAATATTTTTTAGTGAGAAAAGGTTATTGGTTATGTATAGGGTAAATTTAAACAATGTCTACCTATGGCTTTATGCCAATTTTTATTTTTTATATAACGCCTATTTATTATAAATTTTATAATTCTTAGAACACTCAAAATGGCACTTTTCAACAAATTCGAAAGTATGAACGCGAGTTTTGCAAAAACTATATTATCAATTTGCACAAATCAATGTGATGATTGTAATTTAAATTAATTTTTAATTTTAAAAATTATTTAAATTTTTCCAGCCAATTAAACACGTTAAACATTACAATTTAAGAATTTTAAATTATTTTAAATTTTTCCATATATTTATATTAATTTATGGTTTTTACCTTGAGTTGAATAAAAAAATTAATATATTAAATTTTTAGTTTAATCTTTATATATATGTCATATATTTTTATTTTCCCTTCTATAAGCAATTTAGTTTAGTAATATTCTATATGTAGCTTGTCCTGCCATTTATACAATTAAAAACTCAAATCATTTTAATTAAAGATTCTTTTGCCTAATTATTTTTTACAAAATAATATTTTGGGCAAAATTTATTTTAAATTTAAACGCAGCCTCAGAAAATTTTAAGTATTATGTGCAATACATCTATGCAAAAATATCTCCGTTTATTTTTTTTTCCAATTTTTTATATTACACAGCTTCTGAAGAGCTAACTTTAATCAAACCTGCCATGTTGTACATTTTTTTCTAGTTAAACTAAGTCAGCTATGTTTAAAAATTCTTGTTAAAACAAAAAAGGTTAATATTTAAACAAAAAAAAATGGAGAGAAATTATATTAAACACCTAAACTGTATATTCAAACTTCAAATAGTATTTTTAATAAAGTTAGCCAAACATTTTTTGATTTTTTTTAGACCTGTGTTTCATTTCAACATCTTTTGTTTAATTAGTATTTTTAGTTTTATTCGATGCTTTGTGATAACATATAATTTAATGCTAAGCTATTTATTTGATAGATGCTCTTATATTTTATTTTATAGGCAAAAAACACTTTTAACACATTTAAGTTTTTATCATAAGAAAACATTTTAAAAAATACTATTCAGTTTTTATTTGGATACTCATGCATATATACATCACAACATGTTAAATAAATAAATTGTCACTTTATAATTTATTTAATAACTCATTTAAATTTGAAATATATTATTATTATTTTAATTAATAAAAATATAAGGACATACATGAAAAGATGTATAATAAAGAAGTGAAAATTAAAAACGAAATAATATTGTGATAATAATTATTAAGTGGTGTTGTAGGTGTGTGTTTAGCAGTAATCAAGGATGCTTAATTAATTATATGTGTATACATATAGACAACCATAAATTTCTATGAAAACTAAAATATAAATTTTAAAAAGAGGAATAATTTTTTTTCCAAATATAATAAATATATCATAAAAAACTGATAAAAATTGAGACCCAATAAAATAAAAATGATGGTTGAAGAAGAGTACAACAATTCTTGGTGATGCACTTATTGGTCAAAATAAATAAAAATTTGAGGCATAACTGGCTATAATAAAATGATATCGATTAATGCATTAGTTTTTTACATTTTATAAAAAAAACTTCAATAAAAGGAATACCAAATATTTATATAAATAAAAATAGGCAAGAAAAATTTTCTAAAGTTTATAATACGAGAAAAAAAATTGGTGGGATAAAATGTAGAATATATATTATATTTAATGCCCAAACTATAAAATATGATTTGTGTGTCAAATTTTTAAATATTCATACAAAATTTTTAATAACGTTTAATTTTCTAGTTAAGCAGACATTGGTCAATTAAAACATGCCATTTAAATTTCCACATGGAAAAGAATCATCTATTTGTAACCAAAAATGTCCCTAAGACAGCATTGCATACCAAAACAAAGTAACTTGTAGTAGACTCGTTAATTAACTGAAGTTGGTTCTAATTGTTGGTTGTGGGGCTTTGTAGCAGACGAAGCTGTATTATTGACATCTGTGTTGGTATCCAAATTATCATTTATATTATTCTCTGAATTTTGTTGTCGGGGCAAATTGTTCACATCTTTTTCATCTTCAATATTATTATTATAGGTTTGAAATGATTCCTTTGAAAAAGGGCTGTGGTTTTCTTGAGGGGAAATACTTGAACAGGTACTTGACTCTTTAGCTGAGTTTGACGTGATAGGCAAAGACACTAAGTATCCAAATAAAGTAGTTCAAGGTAAATTTTATCAAACTTAATACAAAAAATTTAAATATTCCATTATGGGGGATGGGAATTTCAAAAAAGCCTTATCTAAAACAGGTATCAATGAAATTATAAAATAAAACTTAAAAACCATTTTGTTCTGTGAATAGCGTCTTTTCAGGAGTGAAATCACTAGTACTATGTTCGTTAAGATACGTCAAGTGAATATCTATTGAAATAAAAAAAAATGATTTATAAAAATCAAGGCGCGTTCATACTCATTTAATTTTTTTTCTTTTAAAAAAAACTTTACTTTTAAAAAAACTTTAAATTTTAATAATAAAAATTGGCGAATTTTTGTAAAAATGCGTTCAAAAAAGGTAAAATTTTAATATTTTTCAAATAAATAAAATGAGTTTGAACGCGCCCTAAAGAAGCAAAAAAAATTTAAACGTATGTTAAAAAATTATTTATTTGATGTTGTAGAGCTAAAATAAGGGTTAAACACACGAATTTTATCGAGAAACCGACAAAGAAAATATATACTTAAAAAAATGATAATAAATTTACTAGCTATTTCATTTGCCCTTGCGTCATTTTCGTTACCATTATTGACAATACTTTGAAAACGGTGGTCCGTTTCAATTATAGCGTTGTTGTTAATGACATTGTTATTATTGTAATTGGACGAAGTCGAACATATGTACTGGATAGTTTTTTCATTCAATCCATCAGCTGACGAGGTGCCATCCATGCTTTCCAAGTTTGCTATGTTTCCGTCCTCATCAACAAAAACAATGCGGTGAGATCCATCGGGCAGTTCTTGGGCCGTGGCTGTAAATATTTGTTGCCGGGTTTGTTGATGTTCGTGCTTCGAGTGGTGTGGGGCAACTTGGAGTTCTTGGCCATCGCTCAGTTGTATAACACTATTTAGTGTTTTAATTTAATGCAATACGGTAATTTGAGAAAATTATTTTAAAAAATAAAATTGTTCTATCTAATCTAAACTTACAAATAAATAACCTCAGCACTATTTACTTATGATTATTAATTTTTTTTAACACCAAACAAATTTTTGCATTTTTCAAAATACTCACCTATATAAAATTCCATTTTAACCAAAGAAATATAAAATTTTAAACAATTTACTCAATCCCTAGGTAATTTGTTGCCCCAAACCGATTAATGCCCTACGATTACAACATATATTTTTGGGGAAATTTATTTGCTATTCATATATTTTTTAATAACCTTCCCTAAATCCTAGAAATGGTAAATAAAAAGGAATCAAAGAATATATGTGTGTAAAGTTAATTAAGAGGAGTTACCTATATCGGTTCAATTCTTCGGCGGCAGAAGAAGAACTATTGGTGGTATTTGAAGAAGTCGCAAGCATCGCAGTATAATTAACCTGTTCCTCGTTGTCGTAATCAGGTTCTCCATCGTGAGTAGCAGCTTGTTGATCTCGTAAATTTTGTATGATAATGTCTCCTTCCATTTCGGGTTCAACATCTCCCTCCAATAATTCTTCATTTTGATCGTCGTTCAAGAAATTTCCCGTGGCAAACTTTAATTTCTTAGCAGGGCTTATAAAATTATTTTGTAGGTGCCGTTGTTGAGTTGTATTATTTAAATTTTGACAACTGATTTCGGTAGCGCTTAATCGCCTCATATCTGTTTATGTAAAAATGACACAACTAATAAATATATTATTTTCATTAAAACTAACCTAAAATGAAAATAAATTTTACGTGGGCCTAAATAAAAAACAATTAGGAATGGTTTTGCAAAAATACAAGTTTTAGCGATGAGACCCAATTTTACCTCTATTTTTTTAATAAGAGTAAATTATTCACATTGTTAAATAAAAGTGATATAATTTGCCCTTGCTCGAATAGAGAAAATGAGTTAAATTACTAAATCTACTTCAGCTGGTCTTGACTTAAAAAATTAACTTTGCTTTAAAATGCATAATCCTGGTAAAAATAAACCTTAAGCAAAGGTTAATTTTTTTAAACAATATAAGCTAACCCCATAATTAATCGACCTTAAGTGGGGAGGTAACAAAAGAAGCTAACCCATTTAATTAGGTAGTTTAATTAAAAAGATTATTGCAAATTAAAAAAAACTTCCGTATATAAATTTTAATTAACGTGTTTGTCCAGATTCATCATCAACAATCCCGTTATCGTCGTAATGTAAATTTTCTTGGCTCGTCTCGCACACGGTAGTAGACTTCTGCAGGGATAGCCTATGGGCCGTGGCGAGTTTGAGATGGGCGTCTAACATCATAATGTCGTCAGAAGAGCCGGACCGTCTATTTTTAGATGTCGACGTGGGAGTTTGTTTGAAAGCTGTAGCGATCTTTTGTTGCTTCGTGCCTCCGGAATCCATTTTGAGCATCAGGAGATCGGGATCAGACAGGGGAAACCTTATAATGGATATTAATTTTGCTCATGTCATCCCAAATAAATAAATAAACATTTACAAGCATATATAGCCCATTGAAAACTCAACTTAAGTACTCGGGCAAAGGATATAACCATTGCAATTACAATATCTATTAATTTATGAGCTTAAAACTCGTAAAATATTACAACTTTGAGATAATTTTCTATCGTTGACAGTTAACAGCTTGCTGCAAATTGAAAACTGAGACAAAATTTAAAAAGACAGAAGAAAATATTTGAAATCTAATATTCAATATGTCTCTGCTTTATGTATATAAATAAAATAAAAAACTTACCTCAATTGCCTAAGTGCGGATGCAAATTGTTGGTGGTGGGGCGATTCCTCGAAATTAAAATGCTGTCCGGCAAAATTGTTTGTCTCGAATTTGTGGTCACTTGTTTCCAAATGGACGCTGGGCTGTTCGTTTTGGTTAATCCCGTCTCTTATTTGATTGGTCGTTGGATTTACCATGTGATGACCACCTCGATCAGAAGCATTTTCTTGCTGGGTCATGTGTTCCATTTTTATGCTCATCAAGGTTGCCATGACAACATCCTCCTCCGTACTTCGGGTATTGTGATGATTGTTGTTGGGATCACCATCAATATCAGAAGGATTAGGGTCACCTTCAAACTATTATAGCAAACAGAATAAATAATTACAAGCTAAAAACATATGGAAATATTTCGAGATATTGAAGAGAGCATTTCAAATTGAAGAGCAACAAGATAAATCAAAAATGCTTTTTTGGCCAATTCCAAACATTGTGCCAGCTAAATTAGGATAAGGCGTATAATGGGAAATAAGATGTTGTGTCAAGGACAAATAAAAGTTTTGTAAATGTTAATTAACTTCATTGAAAACAAAATAAATAAAATCTAAAATTACAACATATAAAAAGATTAATTTTATAAATAATCCTCAACATAAAATCTTATATAGAATTATAAATAAATAAAAAATATTATTTACTTTTAATTCTATATAAGATTGTATGATTTAAAGAGTTTGATGAATGATTAATAAAATTTGATCCAAAAAAAATAAAATACTTGAAATTTTAAAATGCATAAATCATAATAGAAACTAAAACATATAAAGAATTCTTACGTTGTTTAAATCGTTTGTTGATATGATAAAATTTTGGTTGATATCGTCATTGGGGTGAGCGGACGATAAATTAGAATTATTGTCTGCTCGTTTGCCTGGTGACAAAATAGCGGAAGATAAAATTTGTTGATTATTCAAACTGTTCAAAGTATCTGTAAAGTTGGTGTAATTATTTAGGTTAGCAGCATTGCCTAGAATTCCCAGCATACCGAGATTGTTTGCTATATACATTTAATTAGCATGTATATATTATTTTGAAAACCAAAGTTGTTTATTGTAAAAAAGATTGTATTAATATCATAAAAATCGTTTATAAAAAGAGGAAAAAAGCTTGATCAAAATCACAAATAAAGGGATAATTCCTTTTTCTCAATATCCCCTGTCAATAACAAAAGTTAGAACAAATGATTGTGGAAGAGTGAACAATAAAAGCTGCAAATAAAAACAATCAAAATTAAAGGCAAATTGCAATTAAAACGTATTAAATTATTATTAAAAATGAAACAAGATTTTTAATGTTAATAATAAATCATCTTAAAACTTCTATATGTATAAAACTGTGTAGAAGACACTAAGATTAATTGTATATGCAAAAAAACCATGATGATCATTAAGTTGAGCATTCGCGTTTGTCATATTCGACTTTTTGCCGTTGTTAGAATTACCCAAAACGATAGTGATTTGATTACTGTTGCCACCGCTACTATTATTATTATTATTGATGGGTTGACTGGAATTTGAATTCCCAGATGCCGAGTTTATGGCCGATCGCCTACGATAAAATTCGGCTTCGTCAACGGTCCATACCGCACCTAGAGACGTAAATTAATTTTCGCATAAGACATCATTAAATCATTTAAAAAATGTTTTTCCGTTTGTTTAATAACTTTTGTAAAGCTTCAGGCCCAAAATATTTACAAGTAATGGCCAAATTTTTATAAATTTTATAGGAAAATTAATTAGGGGTTATTCTGGCGATAAAAAACTAAACGTAATATTAAAAAGATCAACAAATTTGTGAGAGTTTTGAGATAACTACAGAGATCATGCCATCTTAGAGATTTTCAAATGGATTAACCGTTTTCTCTAATCTAACTTAATAATTCAGTAATAAACATTGAAAATTTTAGAAAAAAATGTCTAAAAAAAACAAAAAAGATTAAAAAACATAAATAAATTAATATTTGTTTTTTGCAAATTTACATTATACTTTATCAACTTTAAGTTTGGGCGCGGAATTTTGTATCTAAGTAATTATATAAGAGCTTGATTTAATAAAAAATTTTAATTCCCCTTATTTGAAAAATAAATATAAGTTATAAGGGTTATATAAAAAAAATTCTTAAGTTTTTTCTTTTTAAGGTAGTATCGAGGTCGCTAAATCTGTCATTTTGGTCAAAAGGGGCCAATATTTCGATAGGATGGATCTAAAAAGACGAAGGCGAGAGAAACAACGAAAAACGGAGAATATATATGGGATAAGGCCATCATGGAAATACATTCTTTTATGTTTTCAACTTTTATTTTACAATGTTTGTTGACATGGGTAATAAAAGGACATAAGGAATGTTGCTTTAAATAATGATGGCATTAGCTGAATCTTAAAAACAAATAAAACTACCTTTAACGTTTTCGACACGCACAAAGCATTTGTGCAAACTCAAATTATGCCGTACGGCATTTTTCCAGGTCGCCGCATTTTTACGAAAGTAAACGAACGAAGCTTGCATCCAAGTATAAATTTCGTTGAGGGTGAGTTGCCCCTCCGATGATTCAATAATGGCTTGCCTTATCAGGCTCGCGTAAGTAAAGGGTGGCCGAACATCGTTTGTGGCGTAAAATTCACGGTTCTTGTGCAATTCTAAAATATACATAATCATATGAGGTTTTTACAAGATATAATAACGAGATTAATTATAATAAAACTTAATCAACTCGATAAAAAACATAATATTATATAGAATTAAAATAATAGATATTTCGGTAACGTGGTTACCTTCTTCATAAAAAATATAAAATAATAATTACATAGGTATTTCATACATACACAATATTAACATTGTCTTTATAATTAAATTTTTGCATGGAATCGGTGTTTTAAAGTTTTTAGAAAAATTTACTTAATATTACTATTTACCACATTTTATAGATTTTTTTTCTAAATAATACATTTTTATCTGTGTAAATAAAGTATGTGTTATTATACATAAATTAGGTCTAAAAACAAACAATATAATTTTTTTTAGAAAATCTCATTATGCAAAAAAAAATATTAAAAAGATACCGCTTTAAACAATTTTTTTAAATTATCTGTGAAATAATTCAATTTCTTTCAACTAATGTGCAAAACAAAACATAAAAAACAAAATTCTCACAAAAATAAAATTCGTATTATTTATAGCACCTTTATTCTTATCGACGGACGTTTTCTTCCGCGAAGATCCGGGCGTCGAGGTCTGCTCCAATTTAGAAGCATTCGCTAGAGCCAACGGGCCAGCGTTAGCACTATTAATGATGGCATTGGTTATGGAATTATTGATGTTGTTGTAGGCGTTGGAAGAAGAGGATCGATTTTTAGCAGATGTTTTATTATTATTGTTATTATTAATAGTATTTTGCAACTTGGCGTTTTTATTGGTTGCCGTCGTGATGACTACAGATGAGTTGCTCGTGACAGAAGAGGTGGCCAAGTTTGAAGGTAAAACGATGTTTAGGCCACCATGTTGGAAGTTAAGATCTAAAAAGAATGATTTTTAATTTAGGTAATAAAAATAAAAAATGACAAAGATTTTGAACAATTTTTAAATATATATACAACATAGGTACAAATATCAATGATACAAAAATAAACTTACGAAAACATATAAGAATGCATCCCCATGATAGCCTTATCTCACATATTTTTTTCGTTTTTCTTAGTTTCTTACGCCTTCGGCTCATTAGATCCGTCTAAAACAAAAAATGGCCTTTTTTTAAACAAATTGACAGATTTTAACCCCAAAAAGATAAAAACTAAGAATCTTTTTTTATCATATAAAAATCCCTAATAACTTAAATTTATCATCACAAACAATAAATAAAAAATTTTAGTATATAAGCTCTTACATCTGCATTTAGTAATACAAAATATTTTGCGTCCAAACTTGAATACAACACTATATATTATCGATTTTTTATAATAATATTATTTGAAGCATGAATTTAACAGTTTAACTGTTGCGTATGCCAAAAAAATCAATTTATTTTTGTTTTTGAATTTTTTTTGACAATTTCTAAAATTTTATATGTTCATAGTTGACTAACTAGGAAAAAATAATAAACGGATTTGAAAATCCCTAAGATGGCAGGTTTAATCTCTGTAGTTAACTCAAAACTCTTAAAAATTTGTTGACCTGTTCCAGCGCGCTAATAATGAGAAGAGTTAATCTCGTTAAACCTGCAGGGTAAAGATTAATAAGATACCCCGATACATTCGTGAATAATTGAGTAATTTAACCGGACGAAAATCACACAGATAAAAAAACACTTTCTTCGATCAAAACCTTCCACAAAACAACAGATTCTTAATCAGAGACCATGCCATGTCAAAATTATCATATCCGTAGTGTACCATTTTTTTAAATTTGTAAGCTAATGAACATCAAAAATTTTTGAAAATATGTTAAAAAAAATATTGAAAAAAAAATATTTTATATTTAAAAATAGTTATACTGTTATCAAACTTAAAATTGATTTATCTCCAAAGTTCATGTCCTATTTAGATTAGGGTGTCATATTCTGTTAAACCTATAAGTTGATCAAAAGCTTGGCATACTTAAAAATTTTATTTCTCACTATTTGAGAAAAAATATAAGTTACAATTGAATTTTTAATATACAAAGACACTTTAAATTAGTTTATTTCTTCAAGTAACCTCAAATCGCAAAATAAGTCAATTTGGTCAAATTTAGCAATTTTTCCAATATACACCTAAGAAAATAGCTTAAGGATAAAATTTAGGATACGGGGAGAGGCCATCATAAAGATTGTTTTCCCGCAGGGTCAAAATTTGTTTTATATAAACGGTCTCACTAAACATCATAACATCAAGAAAAATGTAACTACCATTATTATTAGAATCATTATTGTTATTCACGGCAAGTGGGGTGGGATTGATGTGATTCAAATTAAGGCAATTGAGTGTGTTAAGTCCGTTCATGAGCAAGAATTTTTGGTCGGCGTCTGATAGGGAACCTAGCGGAGGAGAAATCGTATTTTCTTCCTTGACTACCGAGTTGCCCAAGCCTCCAGCTTCGTTTACCAAACCTGAATTAGAAATAATTAATCATAATTTAATAAATTGCTAGTAAAAATAATAATCAGAAAGTAAAATTAATTTAAGATGTAATGTTAAAATCTTTTAAAAATAAATAGATTATTGAAAATATATAATAGAATAGGGAACAAATGTTGCTCAATTTCCGTAATTTTTATATGAGCAATCTTTAAACTTAGTAAATTTTCTAATTAAATTTAAAACTACATTTTAAACAGTTGAAAAAACAACTTTTATTAAAAGGTGTTTTCTAAGGGGATAAAGTCAATTAGGAAGGTCAGGTCTGAAAACAAAATTAGCGGCTCCTAAAAACGGGCCAGAAAGGACCGTGAAAAATTTATTTTTTCTTCAATATGTAATAGCCCAAAAACTCCAAATCTAACACTTACGTTTTGTTTCTAATCTATTTATATATCTAAATTTCACATTATTTTGTCATTAAAACAAGTGAAATTAAAAAACGTAATGCAATTGTATAAAAATTTTTAACATTTAATTTAAAAAAAACCAATGGTGTTTTAAAAAAATTAAAACAAATTATATTTGGCCTTAGCCCGGCCCCAAATTCGATTTATATTATAAAGGCCCGTTCGCATTTCATTTTTCAGGCCCAGCCCACTAAGGAACCAGCCCAGAACCGAGCGGGCCTATAAAAACCGGTGTACTATTTATGTGAAAGAGACGCACCAAATAGATTATTATTAAAAACAAATCCGTTAATCAATTCTTCGCCCAGTTGTTCCCGTATTTGTTGTATTTGTAGTTGCAAGGCAGCTGCGTTTATTGCAGCTGCATTATTATTGTTATTATTATTATTGTGTAGAGCAATTTGTTGGTGATTTGAGCCCAAATTATTTTGTGAAGACACAGCTAAATTGGATAATTTGCCCTCGCTTGATTTAGAGGTTGACGGGGCAATAAGGACATTACCACCAGAGTTGCTACCATTTTTATTATTTGAATTTTGAGATCGACTATTGGCATTATTATTCGTAGAATTATTTGGAACGTTGACCTTGCTCAAAATCCCGTGATCAATTGTAATGGTTTGAGAACTACTACTGCTAGGGGGTGAGAAAGAAACACCTCCTGGAAGGCCTTGGATTCCAGCATCTAAAACGGGGGTTGATTTAAAAATAATAATTATTTATAAAAAATTCAAGAGAGACAAATTAATAAAACTATGAATGAAAGAATAAATAAAATATATAAAAAAAGTTGAGAGACAGTTTCTTATTCCAACTAAAATTATAAAAACATGCGGAAAACAATTTTTATGTACAACATTATTTCATTTCGCGGTTAATAGAAAAAACAAATAAAAACAATTAATATCCATTTTGAAAATTTAGTTTTGTCATTAGAATATTTTTTTAACAAAGGTCAAAATACTTTATTGCACAACTTGAAATTATTTGTTATAAATATAATAAGCAATTGATAGATACAGCGTAGATTGTCAAGAATAAAATTTTGGTTAATATAACATAATGAATATCATAAAATAAATAATACTCTTAATTAACGGATAGACCAATTTTGGCAAATATAATTGAATATTTAGGGCGCTTAGAAGTTAAGTAATTATTTATTATTTTGTTTAATTTTGCTCAACAATTTTCGTTCAGAATAGGTGTTTTAAGTGCTAAACCCTAATTTTAATTGCAACAATTTTTTTTGTTAATTTTTGAAAAATAACTTAACTTTAAACGCGCCCTTATATGTATATATACATTCCATTAACTATTATTCAATTACTTGTTAGCATTAACAGTTGGTTCTGTTGTTGTTTAGTTAGTGAACCTATGTTTAAGGCACCCGAACCAAGTCCAAATTTAAGGCTAGTATTGTTAATAGGTGTACCAATGACATTATTATTATTGTTATCGTTACTACTGCTATTTGAGACGTTTAAGAAATTTGGGTTGTTATTATTAAGAAATAAAGTGTTTTTCGTATTAAGTGAAGCCATCAGGTCGCCATTAAGTAAACCGCTAGATGAAGCAAAATCTAAATTATTGTTATTCGTATTGTGGGAAATATTGTTGTTTTTCAAGGCAGCCTGTACAAGCAAACGGTATAAAATATAAATTAACAATTGACAAAAATATTTGATAACCATATGTAATACATAAACTATCAAATTTCAGATTTTCCTTTGAGAACAAATAAATTGGTAAAGATTTTATTATTACAAAAATATTAACACTAACAAGGAGAGGCTAATTATTTATCTATCTTTCTGATTACCATAATATAATTTTCATAATATACTCGACTAGCTAAAAAAAAATATTATATAAATTTTGAAAATAACACTAAGAGGACATAATTAATAACATATTTATTAACATATTTTTAGCAATTAAAAGAAAATTTTAGCCAAATAACGTTAAAATAAAAATTAATCAAAATTCAAAAATATGGTACGAAATAGGTGTAAGATTATAATATTTTCATAATAGCTCTTATTTTCTAAAACTCTCAATTAATATTTGTTAACTTTATATTTAAAAAATTTACAAGATAAAATGTATGAAAAAAACACCTGTTTAGGGAGCATTTCAGTTGTTCCTTAGGTCGCCATTAAGTAAACCGCTAGATGACGCAAAATCTAAATTATTGTTATTCGTATTGTGGGAAATATTGTTGTTTTTCAGGTTAACTATATTAAAAGCAAACTGTATTAATATATAAACCATGAAAAAATATTACATGAAATAACCATAAGTTTTTATAGAAATTTTCATAATTTAAAACTTTAGGTAAATAATAAAAGGATATAAGCCAAGGATGTTTTTTTCTAAATGAATTTTACACTAAAAAAGATACTGATTTTTTCGGTTCTATCTTGCTGATTTGCTATTAGTGTTTGGCATGAAATATCTTGAAGAGAGGCTAAAAAGTTAAATTAGTATTTATAATAAACACTGGACAACAAAATTTGGACGACCTAAGCTTTCATGGCAACATGATTTTTGGTCAATTTTTGGAAACGCTAATCACGAATAGAAATTAAAATTTTAGCCAACGCTTCAAAATTTTAGTGTATTCAGTGTAAAGTTGAAATTTTTTCAATTTTTGGGGAATTTTGGTGCTTCTATATCATAAAACACTATTGGTTAATTTTACAAATTTTTAAAAATATATTTAGATAACAGAAAAATTTTTTATGACACGTTAAGGGGCTGTTTAGTTGTTTTGTTCTATGCTGGTTTTGTATTTTTTTCATAAAATGTAGTGGAACATTTTGTCTTGAAGAATCTGCTTTTTGATCCTTAAATAACTTAAAAGTAAATTGCTAATAATAGGTAATAACCTTTTTTTAGATATGTTTTTTATAAGGAATCTGAACATGCCATTAGATTTTTTTGAAAATTAATAGTAAAAAAAATTGTGATTTTTTTCTGAACTTTGGACGCGTTTTACATTTAAATTGGGGTCATAATTTCTGGAAAAATTCAACCCATGTCGTTATCGCAATAAAATTTTCTATGAAGACCCTCAAAAAATCTTTGATGTTGTTTTTTTTGTTGTCCAGATTAATGGGGCAAAACAAATAAATTACCTGGTGTTCCAGTTGATTAACAACTTGCATTTGCACGCGAGTCTGAGCTGTACTCCTGTCATCAAGCGTATGTTCGGCATTTATGTGCTTCAAGAAGGCCGGAAAATCAGGACATCTTGTCTCACAACCAGGCCACTTGCAAACCCCGTGGAGGTATAAGGGCCCAAAAAAACCGCTGTTATTATTATTGTTGTTATTTGAATTAAAATCCATCGATGCACCAGTTAATGAATTATTTGAATTATTATTATTATTATTATTATTTATATGCAGCTGCAATTGATTATTTAGGGCACTTATGGCACTGCTCACTGAATTTCCACTATTATTATTCAAGCTATTATGTATGTTATTACTAATGTTTTGCAACAAGTTTGAATGGATTTGGTGGGTGTTTGCGGTATTTAGTGAGTTATTTGAAGAATTTAAGAAGGAAAGGTTATTACTGTTGCTAGTATTGTTATTTGTGTTATGGGCAGAATTATTGTGATGGGCCAAGACGTTAAAAAATGGTGATGAAGCAAGGTTATTATTGATATTACTGATATTGTTGTTATTGGTATTATTTTGATTTAGCGTATGTTGGTGCATAAGATGTTGGTGGAAGGGTGTCGTTCCACCAATGTTAAGGTTTGAGCCGCCCGATAGATTTAGGAAAGTATTACTGCCCTCCTTAAAAGGGGATATATCTGCAGAATATGAAAATAATATCAGCTTATAAGTCCGAGAATAAGCTGTGGTGGCCTGTTTCATTTTACAAAATATTAAAATTAATGAACGTATAAAGGCCTATTATATACAATTAATTAATAAAATGATCTATTACAAAATGCTCTAAGCCTATAAAATTTTGTAAGATTTTTATTTTTGTACAAAATTAAAAAAAAAAGATTAATATTGTTTAGCCATTGAATTAACTTTATATAAGAATTTGATGAATATAAAACCACAGCAGCGCATTTATAATGAATATAGAAAATCTTTGCAAATAATCTAAGGAAATAAAGTTTTGTGCCCTATTTTCAAACCAACCTTTTAATTTTTAATAATCTCTTCCGAAATTCATAATTTAAATTAACACTTTAAAAATTTGTGAGAATTGTAAGCAATGTTGTTAGTTTAATATCATAAATTTGTTGCACTTTTGCTCCCTTTAATTTTCTAGCAAAATGCAAAAGAGTAAAAATGCAAAAGAGTAAAACTGCCTCAAGTACCCTAGAAAATCTCATTTAACTTTAATTTGTTTATTTTGTCAATGTGTGTATCAAAAATTTATTTTCAATACATATAATTTTTAGTAAATTTAACAGTCCAAATTTAAAAAGAGGTATACAAAAACAAGAGTTATTTAGCAGATATAATACTAGATTATAGCTTGGATATTAAAATTTTGAAAAAAAAGGTAATAGATATGATTACTATTCATCATCCCAATTCCAGCACCAGGTAATCCCATATGCAAAAGGGGTGAGTCACCAGAGCCTGTTCCAATGTTATTATTGTTGATGTGACTATTGATGCTATTAAGGTTGTTGTTATTGATGTTAGTGCCACCACCACCCAGTGTATTAAGAAACAGGGCATTACTAGACCCACCAGCTGTTCCACTATTACCTAGGCCAGATATGGGATTATTTGCAGAGCCACCAATGAAATTAGGAGCTAACAGGTGGTGATTCGATGCATTACCAGCGTGCTGGGAGAGAAACTGTTGTTGCAAGCCTTGGGCTTGCTGGATAAGGGCTTGCTGTTGGAGAGCTAAGTGTTGGAGTTGGCTCTGAAGTTTGTTTGGATCAAAATCCTTATCGCTACTCGATTGGTGCTGAAGCAATTGTGATTGTTGAAGAAGGTTTAGCTGTAATTGTTCTTGGATCTGTTGAATTACCTGTTTGTACTGCTTGTTAAAGACTTCTTGGAGCTATTGGAGGGCAGAAAAAGACATTAAGTTATATATATCAAGATATTTTTTAAAAATATCCTAAGGAATCTTATCCAATAAAAAAGAGCTTAAGTCATATATTTGATAATAATCTCTCATCTTTTAAAATATGTTAAAAAGTTTTTAATACAGCACTTTTGCCTAACTTAAGCAAGATTTGCCTAAATTAAATTGAGCTGGAAAGAAAAAATCAAATTGTTAAAAATGTTTGATGACTAAAGATATTAACTTTTAAAAACTAGAATATGGTTGTGAAGGCTGCAAATTTATTGTTAAACAAATTATTATTTTGTTTTTTAAGAATTGCATGTAATAACAAAAATTGTTCTAAGCTTTTATTTAAAAGCTAGGGCTGATGAAGGTAATTAGTACTAGACTAAATTATTTTTTTAGTTTACAAATTGCAGCTGATCACAATATATTTATATAATTCAAATTCCAAATAAACATTTTTTTGTTATTTTAAAGTTATTAAAATGAAAAACTCTAAGATTTTGTATGTAACAAGATTAATTTTTATTTTTTTTAAATATTTAATCTTAATAAATTTACTAAGGATTAGAAAAAAAATCCATTTAAATAGAGCAATAATAGGCACACAACGTAGACAAGTTTAACCATCAAAAATTTATATGTAATACTTGATTTTGTTGCATATTTGTAAATTGCTGAATAAATTGTTGAAGTTGATCAGTTGTTAGCTGTTGGTGTTGTTGCAAAAATTGTTGAAAATCTGAAGATGGGTCATTCATAAAATTTGTATCAATTGCATTATTTGCTGGGTTGTTGCCAGCCAAACTTGCCCTGCTTGAGGCAGGTGATATGAGCTCCCCTAAAATATGTAAGAATAAATTTTATTTAGTTTAATTATAAAGTTATAGGCCAATGTTTAGTCCAAAATTACCATAAAAATTTTTTTGTAAATGCCTTAAAATTAAATTTTGTAAAAATTATATCTAATTCTGTAAATTATCACCCAAACCAAAAAAATTTTACCTTAATTACATAATTCAAAATTTAGATGTTATTGCATACTTATTTCATGATGAATGGCATTAGGATTTGTATGTAATTGTGTATTTTGTTGATTTGAGAGCTGTCTACGAGAGCCTCCTCCTTTCTTAGATATTGATGGCATTTTGGTTAATGAATACAAATATTTTTAAAATTCTTTTCTTTAAACGTTTATACTTCACACCTATTTGCCCTCATTTTAAAACATGCTGAGAATGATTTAAATGCTTTATAGAACTTCCAAAATATATTTTTCGGATAATATTAGGCGTTGGAATGTGAATTTGCCTATTGTGGAGATATAAAAGTGTTTCATGGGATTGAAATGGATTTTAGCTCTCGCGAACCATATGATATATCCTTGAATAAGAAAATTTTTTGATGTTAAAAATCTCTTTTTGTATACAAAAAAAAATAAGAGAGGAGGCAAGTAAACAGATAAACAAAAAAACGAAATAATTTCGCGTTTACGTGGAAATAAGAGGAGTAAATAACGCGAGGTTAAATCCTCCTCACTGTAAAAAAAATAAACAAATAAATAAATAAAAACAATAATGACGGCGATGATGAAAAACAAACAAAATGTGTAAACAACTCTTATAGAAGCCTTGAAATGTATTAATGAATGCTAAACACAGCTAATTCTCGGCTCAAAATATTTTTTTATTTTGGCCTGGTCTGTAGTATTCAGTTTACCTTTCACCATCTAGCCAAAGTGAAACATACGTATGGTTTTCTAAGAAAATTTCACTTCCTCCCAAGTTACACATCAAAGCTAGATTGCAGTACCACCTCCTCCATACAATAAATTCTATAAACTTGACGGGGTGGGCAAATTGTTTTCATTTGATTTTTACCTTCACTTATAAAATGCACACACCTGTAAAAACATGTTGAAAATATACAGCACACAATAATAAGAGGAGAGAGTTAAGTGTTTCTAGTTTCAACGCCTCACTTTAAAGCAACATTGTGTTTATAACTCATAGCATAGCTAAAGTTACTCTAGAGCTCTATTATTCTCTCTCTCGATTTTATTATAAAATACATTCAATAACAATAGCAAACAAAACAATGTGTTAATAACATAGTGAAGCTGCTGTTTTTATTATTGTTCAAATATTGTTATCCTTAACATATAATATTTCCCACGGTTAAAATAACAAGAACACACAATAACAATGTTATAACAACCAAACGCGACACAAAAAATTATATGGTATATATTATTATTCAAAAAACACAGAAAGTTAAGAACACACAAAAATCATTATAAAACGGAGACAGACAAAACCAAAGTCATTTTAATTTATACTATTTGTATTAATAATAATAATATGTGTTTTTCGAATTTTTTCATATAATACACAACAAAAACAAGAGAGAACACCACAAAAAAACCGTGGCCTCCAAACACAATAATATTACTCCCTCGCCCTGCTTTTTAATATATTTTTCTTATTTTTTCTTTTTCACTATGAATTTATACATTTTTGAGGAAAAAAAACCACGACATAGTTTTTTTAATACATATTTTATGGAATTTTTTATCAATTTTGTATATAAAAAAACACCCAATGAGGAAAAAACCGTCGCGATAACATGCAATAAACGAGAAAAAGGCATTTTGTTTCTTTATCTCCATTATGCGCGACATATAGATAGAGCTATGTAAAGCAAGCATACATAGAGAAGGAATAACACAAGGATATTTTATTATAAGCTATTACTATGGAAAAAAAACAAAATGCGTTTTTATCGTTTTTTGCTTTCGAAATACACATTAAAAACAATATAAATAATAAAAAGCACAATGCAGAAAGAACACATGAAAAATTAATAAGAATTCTCGCATGCGCTTTAGGGCACGTCTAAAATGCATTTTTTATTGGCTCTTTTGTTTGTCATTAAAAAATTCAAATTATTATTATTATTGTGCTATTGTTATTTTCATGCTTTTTAAGTGTTTTTTTTAGTCGTTTGTGCTCCAACCTTGCTTTGAAAGTGCACGGATTAATATATATTTTAACGGCCACGACTATTAAGAGCTGGCGATATGCGTAAACAGCATAGGAATTGTATATTTTGAAAAAAAAAAATCGATAAAATATTCTAATGTTAAATACATTTAAATGGGAAGTTAATGGAAAACATTTTTGTTTATTTAAAAATTAATTTTATAGATATAAAATTTAATGCAAAATTTCATCTCTTATTTAAACAAACAACAATGTTAAAAATTGATGTTATGCGTTAGCCTTAGCTTCATGTAAATGTATTATACAGTTGAGAAGTACCATATGTTTTCGTTTAAAATTTTGTTTTGGTTAGGATTTTTGGCAACCAATTCAACAAATAAGCCAGCCAAACTGCCAAATAAATTCATAATGAAAATCAACATTTAATTTTGGCTTAATTCTGAAACTAATGTAAGAAAATGGTGAACTTTGAATATGAACAACCTTTAAAAATCAAAAATATTGCCAGAGTCCAAAGTTAGAATTGATTACGTGTCGATGAGAACTCTGCTGTGTTATAATAATTTATGTATATAAAAACGGCATAAATGAGTCTAATCGGCATTGGTATAATTTCAGTAAATTAGTAATTTTTAGGTAAAGATTATTTTTAATTTATTTTAATAATGTTTGTAGGCTTGGTTTAGTTTAGATGTAAATTTGTTTTTTATTTTAGAAATAATTTTGGGTTAATTTAGTTTTATGATTATAACAAAAAATGTGGCATTTGGTTTTTAGCTCCTCTCCCTAACCTCAACTTCGTTACAATGTATTATGACTGTACCTGTTAATGATTGATATATCAACAAAGGAATTTTTTGGTGCTTAATTCTCGTTGTACATAGAAATTATTATTCTAAAACGTTTTTTTTGTACTATATTACTTAGATTTTATTAATCTCAATCATGGGGATTCGGAGAAATCTGAAATATTCAAACTAATCGTGAAAATTTGAGAGAGCCTAGCATGTGGCCTTTTTTCTGTAAGCTTGACATTTTAATTATTAGTCGATTCGGAAAAGGGAATATTTGACCCAGCCTGCAGAAAGAGGTGTTAGTAAAGCAGTTCCAGGAAGGTATAGGCGTAATAAATGATAATTACTTTTGAGTTGGACTAATCCCAAATTATTAAGATCGAACGTGAAACATATAGTACGTAACATTTACGACAGTGACAAATGAAGAAAATATTTGAATATGTTATAGACAGGGCTGGGAAAAAAACTAAATGGGCTATTTAACAAGTTTTTGAGTTTTTTTTTCCAAATGCCCACAAACTCGTGGGCATTGAAAAAAAAGCCCTTTTTCTTGCTTAAAGAAAAGGGGCATATTTAAAAAAAGCCTCTTTTCTTCAAAAAAAACTCCTAGGAGCTTTAAGAAAAAATATCCCACCCACCATTATTATAAAGAAATAATCAATTTTTTGAAATTATTATAAAGAAAACATAAAATGGGTTTTTGGGGGCTTTTTTTGAGAGCCACTTTTTGTGGGTTTTTTTGCCCCTTTTCTTAGTAAGGGCTTTTTTGAGTTCTTATTTTGGCCCCTTATTTGTAGCCCCCTTTCTTTTTTTTATGTTTTAGGGGAAAAAATGAGCCAAAGTTTTTTGGCTCATTGTTTTCCCAGCCCTGGTTATAGACCCTTAATTAAATTTATTTCTTTAGTTACGTGAGCTGCTTTCTTTTTTTTTCAGAAAAAAGGCATTAAAATCGCATATATACGTAAATTGGCAAAAATAGATTGAAAATCATGAAACTCACCTGAAAAAATACCTGGAAATTTTATTTATAAAATAAAAACAGTACACCTGGCTAAATTATTGATTTTTTAACCTACCGGGAGTATAAGGATAAACTATAGCCAAAACTAAAAATTTTCGAATTTCATTTTTTTTATGTAATTTTTATATTATAGCAAGGTATATATTTAAAATATAAAATTCATGAACCTTATAAATCTAAGTTGCCTCTAAAGGTGGGAACATGGCTAATCGAAACATCCCTGCATTTTTTTATTACCAAAATAAATTAATACTTTTCTTTATTCGACATAAGAAGGTGCAATTTTTTACATTGATATTTCGTCATTTTAAACGATTTAGCAGCGAATGCGTCTAAAAACAATAAACATAAAATTTTTCATGACATTAAGTTTACCTGGTTGCTGTGTTATGTTTTTTTTGACTTTCAAATAAATTTTTTTGACCAGATAAAATAAATTGTTAAAATTGGCAACACCAGTGTGTTAGATTTATAATAAGCAAGTCAAAAGGTAAATATTGTCGCTTAGGATCGAGTGAGTCAATATATTTGACTACAGCATAACTTATTTTATATTGACCTTAGCGAGTGCGCTTTTTTAACATTCAGTACGGCATGAATTTTACTAAACTAAACTATCCATTGGAGCTGTATATCCATACACAAGTTAAAATCATTAAATATATTTCTAGATTTTGTTGTCAAAAAAACATACAAATATTGACATTTGCTGAATACATATACACCTAAAGCTATTTTTTGCTCTTACAACTACTATATTATTTTCACAACTAAACGACGAAAAGTCAAAGCCTTTGTGGGCAGTGACAGGCTATTTGTTTGTATTTCGAATGTCAATAGAGTCAATTGGTGGGGTGTCCTTCTTGTATAATTTGGCAATTATACATTAATAAATATACATGTAGGAGAGAATTTCAATCAACAATTTAGCGCGAATTATGGTGACAATGGTAGTATTTAATACATATTTGCACCTCGCCCAAAGAAGCCTTTTAAATTCGAAAAAAAAATAGAATTTTTCAGGAGTATTTGAATTTAAATTGATTAAATTATAGCAACATTTTCAATGTTTCAGTGACCATATTTATGTGGCCAGTGTTAGTAAAAATTGATCTATAGTCACCTAAAATGTGGACAGCGACCACTATTGATCGTAATCACATTAAATGGCCAAGATGCACTATGTTGTGTGACCATTTGATTATGATCATGATCATTCAATTGTGATCGTGATCCATTTGTGATCAGATCAGAATTATAGTGACCATTTTATTATTGACACTAGCCACATAAATGTTGCCGGCAGGTAATTAAAAACCTCTATTTAGCGGTAAAAATGTGCAAAACGTCGGGCCACTTTTTGTTCCAAGTCTACTTTTAAAATAAATTTTTTAAAATTAAAAAGAGATTTTAAGCCGTTTCGTCGAGGGCACATTCAAAAATTACTAATTTTTTTTATTTTATCATTTTTATTCGAAATTTTTCATAAACTTTGGTGGCAACGTTTTGTAAAGATGCGTTTTATAACAACAATTTTTTTTTAAATTATTTAGGAAATAATGATAGCTATTCTAAGTAAGATATATTTAGACCGAAAACTATGAAAATGCCTCAAAAAATTCTACGACATTATGGAGACAAAAAGTTGTTTTTCCTCGTTCCTCATCACATTTAAAAAACAAAACATTTTTTAGTCCAAAGATAATCAAATTCAAACAAATTGTCAAGACAATATTACCTGAATATTTTCAGTTATCAACAAATTTATTTGTAGATATAATAATTGTTAAGTGTCTAGGTCACTTGTTATAGGGGCGATTTAATTTGGCCGTTTAAATATTATGTGAAGCGATCACATTTTGTTGTTCAGTAAATTTCAGTGCAGATTTGAATTCATCAATATCGACCTGGTTATAGCCTTTTCACAGAAATAATAGTGTAAACAAAACAAATTGCCCAATAGATGAAGAAGGAAAACAAACCTGAGCGCAAACTCATAACAAAAATCTGTAAACGGAAATTTAAATTTTATAACATTCATAGAATTTACTCCGTTCAGTATTTTAAAATCCAAAATTTTTTACGTTTCATTGAATTGTATGAACCTTATTCATAGACAATTTAAAAAATTCAGAAAACTATGTTGTTGGTTATAATTTATAATTATTTTTCGGTAATTTTTTTCCATAAGTAAGATCAATAGGACGTTATTTCTATTATAATTACAAAATTTTCAAAAGTCTTTAACAAAATTTTCACCGTTTTTTTTGATTTGCACGCTAAATATGAATTGTGTTCCTTCCATAAAGGGTTGTTAAAACAAGACACAGCCTAACGGCAATATCCCACTTAATTGTAAATTGATTTTATATGAGCTTTAAAAATTTATTAAATTGGTAAACTTCATATACAAAAAAAATGGATTTAGTATTAAAGTGTTGATGGAACAATTACTTGATGCAAAATTTTATATTAAATAATTTGAATATAAACATTAATAAGTGTGGTGATTTAATAAAATATTCTGAATAAATATTAAAAATTAAATCAAAATTATTGAAAATGATTAATTTTATTAGCAAACTTTAACAATTAAGTTACTCGAAACCCAAATTAAATATGATGATGCAAGACTTATGTGCAAAAATAAAGTATAAAAGTGGAATGAATTTGGAAAGATGTTGTAATTATTACTGAATAAATATAATTTAAGCATTAAAAATCAAAATTTATTAAATAACTAAATAGGTATTTGATGCAAGATATAATATAAATGAAAATTAGTGTAGTTTTTATTATTTTTAATATATTAATTTGTCTGGGCATCAGTTAAAATGAATGAAAAATGAAAACAGCATAATTTTAATTTAGTTTTATTAAGCTAAAAAAATTTACGTTAAAAATATATAAAAATAAAGATCTCGTTATGTGTTATGACTAAGAAAATAAATAGCCGATTTAAAGCTATGAAAAAGATTCATAATATAGGAAATATGAATTAAGTATCGCTATTTCATGAGTGCAAGCTTTATTCCTTCTTGTAGGTGGCGCAGAACTTCTCAGCCTAAAAAGAACGAAATATGGAAGCATGAAAATCAAAATAGCATTAGCGTTTGATAGCAAAATAAAAATTTTCAAAGACAAATTGAAAAAAAAATTTAAAAGTTTAAAAAATTAGGCGCGTTTTGACCTGACAATTTTCCAAAAAAATATATATCACTAAACCAAGGAAATAAATTTTTATATTTTATATAGAAATTAATTCAAATCTTTGTAAGCAACCTCAAAAAGACACTGATGTATTTTTTTTAAAATATTACGGAATGAAATAAAAATAAAAATTTAATTTTTTGATTGTTATGTGTAGGTCTACAAAAGTTTATGAAAGTACAATAAAGTTTAAAAATGTGAATTCTTAAAAACAATTGTAACTTTAAATTTTTAATCTAACTTTTTGATTTAATAAAAATTGCATGCTCCAACACATATGGGTTAAAAAAAATATTTTGCACCTGGTTTTAATATCATCACGATAAAATAAAAATATTAAATTTCAAGATAAATTAACATTTTCCATGTTTTATAAACAAAATGTAGTTTTATATTTTTTAGTTTCTAAATATCATTTTTACAACATCAGATTTTACAAATTTTTAATATTTTCCTAGAAGGGCTTATAAGATTTTGCAAAAAAACGGTTTACTGTATTAAAAATCTCAAGGATAAGAGCTTTCGTCTGATTAATTAATTTAATCTAAAAAACATCTGTCAGACAGTTTTAAATTAGATATAATATACCTGGCACTTGATCATGTTAGCTTTGCTACTGCACCAAAACCCAGGTCCAATAGAGCATTCCTCACTGCCCAACAAATGTTTTTCTCCAATAGATTTCGGGCGAATGGCATTTCTACGACGATTCAAGACACGTTGGTGATCGATCTCGTTTTGCTGCTTCATAATTTCAGAGCGGGAAAAAAGGATGTCGAGACGTTGGCTTTGACACATACCCAATTGCTTACATTTGGAGAAGTAAATGTTGATTATATATAAATGCGGTAAATAAAGTTTTCAAAAAAAGGTTTATTAAACCAAACTTGAAAATAACTATTATTATAATTATTAATTTTTTTTTAGTTTTCTAACTCTACAATCAAAAAGATTATGTTTAAAGAGAAAATAACAGAAGATCAATTTTCCCCCCTTTTAAAGGATTATTGAGATATAACAAAAATGTTTTTTTTAACTTTGATTTTTTACTTCAATTTAAACCAATTATAGTTATGACTTAACCCAACTAATGATTTAAAAAAATATACACTTAATCTATAATGAGCTATTTAAAGCAAAAATATTACAGAAAAGTAGGCTAAGAGATTTTCATAAAAGCCAAACCCCTTTTAGACTAAAAAAAATTCGATAAACAATTCAGCATAATTTCTCCTAAAAAATGGCAAAATAAAAAATCATGCGAAATTGGTTTATGGAACAGAAAATAGAACAAAATTACTTGACAAACAATTTCCGGGTCCATATAATCACTAATGATACGCAAAGCTTGAATGCCATAAGCGTCAATGTAATTTAAACACTAAAAATTATAAGAAAAAGGTAATAAAAAATGTAACCCTAAATCCAAATATAATATGTATCTATAAAATTAGCAAAAAAATTAAAAAATTTCAATTTTTTATTGAAAGTTGGAAACTAATATATATCGATATGATTTTCACAAAAACATGAAGTTTACCCTATCAACCCAAACATGAGGTAAATCATGACAGAATTTTTCAGCAAAGGCCAAGAGCTCCTGATCCGTAGCGTTTTTTCCAATTTTCTGGCCTATCCAAGCAACGGCAATATGACATATCGGGCAATAATCGAAATTTTTATCTAAAAAATCAATTAAAAACTATAATATATATTAATAAAACACAAATAATAAAAAATAAATCATATTTGTACAAAAACAAAACTGAAAAGGCATCCTATTTTACTATAATTGCAAGTCGTTAGCCTTTTATAAAGACCAAAAAACTAAAAATTAGTGAGATGTAAACGTCTATTAATAGTTTAAAATATTAGCTTGTAGCCTATGACTTAGATTGCAATTACAACACAAATATGAAAATTCAAAAAACAGCCCCTTGTAATTTTTTTAATGTTATTACTAAAAAGTAAAAGTCTACCGAAACAGTAAAAAGGGGGTTAATTACATTTAGTTAATTACAGTTTGCCTCAAAAGAGGAAAAAAATCAACCATTTAGATATCTCAATTAATTGTATAATTTATTAAATTTTGACGTTTTGTAAAGTAAGTGTTTTATTATAATAGTTACTATTAATTTTATAATATTAAAGTATTTAACAAAAAAAATATTTTTTTTTCTACTATGTTAGGTAAAAGGTAATCAAATAATTAAATTAAAAAAACGATATATTTTAAATTAAAAATTATTACCGAAAGGTTTTTATATCTAGATTTATAAAAAAATGCCAAAACTTATTGAAATAGAAGATTTACTTATCCTTCATACATATTTTACAACTAAGAAATTATATAATTAATTGAATTTTTGAATATTGCAAAATTTGAAAATCATATAAGCCCCCCCCCCGTTAAAAAATAAAACCAAAAAATAAAATTACAATACAGATAATAATTACAAGGTGCTCTATAAACGGTAGGCGATGCGTTGTTTTCGAACAAACTAGATGAGCTCAAACCTCCCAAGCTGCCCGAATGATGACCAATCAAACCATCGAAATTTGTGATAGCGGGAACCTTGCAAAAATCAAATGCATTACAAATCTCAGTTGAGTTGGCATTATTTTGGAGGAGGATGATTAACGCTTCGGTGTACGTGTTTACAAAATCGAGGCATTCCGTTTGGAAATGGGAGGGCAGGTGATTGCATCCCGTTTTAATGGCATCAATTATATTTTCCTGTTACAAAGAGAAAAAACATTTCATTATAAAAACATAGGTAAAAGTGTTTAATAAAAGTTTATCTAATAAAATATAGTTATTACAAAAGAACGTAATTTGTAAAGAAAAATTCGACTAAATTTAAGTTATTTTTTATACTTTGAACAACATAAAGTATATTTTATAAATTGTTTCGTAATAAAAATATAAATAATAAAAGTAACGAAAACATTACCAATATATATAAAAAATAGTAAAAATTTGGTAAATTATAAAAAGTTATGAAAAAAATGGTTATAACATAAATGAAGTTTTTATTACCCTAGTACGATTTTCCCCGAGCATCTTTAACAACTCGGTCACAATAATGTTACAAATTTTGCACTCGGCTTGGTTAGGTGTCTTACCTCCGGCCATCTCATCAATTTCCGTAACTAAATTAATAATATTATGTGTAATTAGGATTAACATGTTTCTCTATAATTAATGTTGATTCCTGATTAAAAAATGTATATAACTGTTGGTAAACAGTTAAAATAATTAATGATGGTAAACTAAAATACCTGGAAAATGAGTTTAAACCAAAATAGCCTTTTATAAAATTAATTTCCCCTTATTATGATATATTCCAAAATTAAGTATAACCAGCTTAAAAAAACCTATAAAAATTGACAGCCTAAAACAAAAGTAATAAAAAATATTAGTTATCAGGAGGGAGGGGGGTAAGAAGAATACTAAGTAGATAAAGATTTAATAATAATATCATAAAAAAGATAAAAACCATCAGGTCTGCCAATTTTTGTGTTTCGGATATAGCGAGGAATATCATCAAACAATTTTTTCAAATCGTTTTCATCATTAAGGTGTACCAAAGGGTCATCAACGTGTTTATGGAGCTAAATTTTGTATATGAAAAATTAATTAAAATTTTTAGTTTGTGAAAAAAAATAGACAAATGTGCAAATTTATTAACAATATAAGAAGCTACGTTCCCTGAAGAGCTCAAACTCAATTGTTTTATGACATTTAATTAAGGTGAGCATAGAAAATTGTAAATAAATTTTGTTCAGTCATTTCAACTTGAATATCAAAAGAACTCTACTTTGCAATAAATTGAATTTATTCTCACAACTCAACAAGCCTCAAAAAAGTGTATATATAAGAAATGTGAGATTTTTATTGTTATAACTATGCATAATTTCAAATCACCATCTAAATTTTTTTGACCCTGTATATAATGCATAGAATTTACGCAAATAGACGATATTTAAACTCAAATTCGGACATAAAAGTATAGCAAAACAAATTTAATAACAAAAAATTAAAAATTACTTTTTGGGGTAAGAAAAAGGGGGCTCCATGAACAAGGAAACGTTTTGCGAGCTCCACTGCATCACTCATACGCATTTCATTAACGGGGGTCTTGAAAGAATTAAGTGGACCGTGAGTACCAGTATTTTCATTAAGCGTTAAAAAGACGCTAGGCAATTTTTCGTCTATATTTAATGTCTCGTAATCAGAAGGGCATATTCCGACAGCTTGACATGTTTGTACTGGGTTCTGTAGCATTGAAAAATAAATTATAAAATAGTAAGAATGCATTTTTAAAGAGAAACGTTATTTGATGGTCAAGATAAGAAAATATGTAAACTTTGCAAATACTTTAAACATATAAAATTATGATAAAAGGCGAGTGGCAAAATTAAAGGCGGTTATGCAGTACTAAAAATTTAAATTGACCACCCAAATTCATAAAATTCCAAGCAAAAATGTAAAATAGTTTAAAATGATAAAAATATGATGATAATTAGTGTCGTGCGCGCGCGCTCACACGCCTTAAGCGCGCATGAACCTTAAAAAAAAGATTATTTTTTTTAGTTAGTTTTTAGTTATTGATTTTTGGTGGTGAAAGTAATGATTTGCGTTAGTTTGGTGCTGGTAGGAATTGTGATGAAAGATATTTGGATGCAATGGATTTAATAATAATTGTTTGAAATAAATATGAAAGTCTACAGGTAATCATTCCTTATTCTTAATGCCCCATCCCCCAGAGGTATATCAGCAATTGATTTTTCCCCCAATGCTTAAATATGCCTTAATAACAACAACAAAACCCCTTCCTTTTGACCCCCAGATCATCTCATTGGCACAGTAGTAACCGTAACCCCTTAGACCCCAAATTTCGTCAATGGCCCATATTACGTTACATAGCAACAGCAGCAATTTAAAGGGAAAAATATAAAAATAATAACTTTTATATATGAATTAAATATTACAAAGAGCATATTAATGGATTCATAAATGGCGGGAATATAGTTGCGAATGAAAGCTGAACATTTTTCCTGAATCGATTTTGGGAAGGATTGACAGATGTGTCTGGCCCCATCCATAACATGATCCTTAAGAGTAAATAAATGAATAATTGAATTTAAAAAAAATCCAATGTTCAGGTAGTTAAAAAAACATATAATTCAATTTTAAAAAATAAATACGTGGACAATGTACACACCCCAGCAAATTTTAAATTCATACATGTTAAAATAATAAAAAAAATCAAACTCATTCTACATACAGGGAAAGTGTTGAAGCAAAATTAAACTTGACAAACATTTAAATCCATTATTAATATTAAAGTTGTAAAAAAATTCTGTTTAGTTTTTGGTTGGAGTAGCGACTTTGGAGTAGCGACATTTTTAACCCATGTAATCGAGTGTTAAATTAATAATAATAATAAAAGCTTCACAATTAATTAATTTAAAAATTTGGATCTCAATTTATTTAAAAAATTTGTGATAAATCATACTTCAGTTTTATCTACGAAATTCCGAACTTGATCGATCATCTTTTTGCAGTCGTTGCATAGGTTAGTACGGTTGGTACCCTAGATACAGATTTCACATAAATTGTAAAAAAAAGTGACCAAAAAATTATTTTATACATTTAAGATAAAAATAATTAAAATTAAATAAAACATATCGATAAATTAACAAAAAAGATTAAAATTTGAATAATAATGTATAATTTAGGTCAGGTGTTATATAAAAAACAATTTTAAATGTATTATTTAATCAAATTAATATTAGGATTAATAATAAAATATATATAGGAAATTATGAAACATTCGTTAACAATTAGTTAGCTTAAACAGTTAAAAAAAGCAATTTATAAATAAATATAAAAATAAAAAAAACATTTATTAAGAATCTTTAGTTACAATTTAAAACCTGATTCTTAAGCTTCCGTATAATATGCGGAGAACATATTTGAGCTTTTCCACACACGTCAGACTTTCTAATGTCCGTATCAATGACTTTTAATATATCAGGAAGTACTTTCTTCATGCCTTCTTTGCACTAAATAAAAAAAAATTCATGATTGTATATATTAAAAACTTACAATATAATCAAATAATATTTAAAAAAATTTAGTTTTTTATGAAGAACAAAAATAAAATAAAGAGAGTGCAAGGGTGAAATCAACTTTTTCTATTTAAACTTAAAAAAATGAAAAATATAACATATATATAAAAAACCTACTAATATCAATGCGATTTATACTAGTTTTCAATGCAACTCATGTAATATCAATTTGCATAATAATTTGGCTACTAATGTACTCAAATGAATAATTTTTTTAAATAAATTTATAAAGTCATAGAGTTTATAGCGCATAACTTTACTATACAAATAATAATGAAATTTTTAATATCAAAACTCTTAATCCGAATTTACAAGCAATTGTTTTTAATTATGGTCAAAAAATTTAAATTTGTAACCATAAATCGCTCTTCGGTGTTGGGAATAGCGACGCAAAATTTAGAGAGATAATCCACAAGATCATCTTGAAACGTGCGATTTTCTAACAAATTTTCGACCCCAACTACACTTCGTTTGCACATTTCACACAAATTTTCGTCCTATAATTAAAATAATATAAATATATTGGTATAGTAATTTTAAAAAAGCAATGCTCAAGTCATATTATAAAATAGTCAAAAAAAAATATGAACAAATTTTATAAAAAAAAATAATAAAAAAATAGTATTTTGCATCTATAGAACTAAATTTCAGGTTTAATTTCCCTTAACTAAAAACGTCATTTTGTCAAAATGAATTTAGACTTATTATTTTCTTTGCATTTTTATTAAACCAAAAATACAAATTTAAAATTTTCCCCCCAAAAAAACAAGAGTTATTTTTGAACTATAAAGTTCTATTTTTTTAATATTTTTAATTAATCTTCAATAGCCACCGGCTTCATCACATTAAAAACAAAATGAGAAATGTTAGATTTTGCAACCATGATATTTCAAACTCATTAGTTATTAAAATTTGTTGAAAAGATAAATAAAAATTTTACATTATAATATAATGAAATGATTAATTTCCATTTTGCGCAATAAAATTTTTCATTTATTGATAAAATTTTCAAATGTTTGATGTTTAATTTATATTTTCACATTTTTACCAATCATTTAGATTGAATATAATATTAACTGAAATTTTGAGTTTTATTGTAATTTATTTTAAATTTTTTTTAAGTTCATTTTCATTTGTGATTAATTATATAATGTTTATACCAAGCTTACAAAAAAATCAAACTAAAATGAAAAAAAAATCAATACAAAATATTTAAAATGTTTCAAATAAATGAATGAACTTTGAATATGCCATAAAAAGATAATAGATAATTTTATCCTATACCTTAATTTGGACAGAGATAATTTATAGATACATTTCAAGTGTTATAAAAATAAAAACCAAAACATTAAATTAAATTAGTAAGATCTTTTAAATATACCTATAGCAACTCATCTCAGAATATATTCATATGTCAATCATTTTTTCAACCATTTTATGGCGTTCTAATGAGCAATTGTTTTTGTTTATTTATTAACAAACATAATAAATATGTAATACCTTAATACCAGAGAGCAATGCTTCCTTGCGTAAACTTTCCAAAATAGTTTCATCATTTTTCTCAGGTTTAATAATATTGTTTGTTTCCACTAAGTCAAACCAAGTTTTTCTCAGTTGATTCATATATTTAGAATCATCCTTAACATCTTGAGAATCATGGAGACCACCAATTAAAGGCCCAAGCACATCATTTACATTAAACTATAAAATTAATTAAAATATCTCCAAATAAAACTTAAAAAAAAATTTAATGAAATGTATAGAATATACTGTAACTGTATCAGGTTTAATATTATCAAGCAGATTAACATGGCTAATAGCATCAGATTCAGGTATCTTGCAATGTTGCAAGCTTTCACAAACCCAGTATTCATTAAGGTCATGAGATAAAATGGTCTTCAAAGTTGGCAAATAGTTTACCAATCCCAAACACTACAGATATAAAACAATAATATAAAGAAACTTTATTTGTATAATCCGAATCAGAAGAGAGAGAGCAGGCTTGAATTATTTTATTTTCCGCATCCTTCTACATAAAATTATAAAAATAAAATTAAAATTTTAAATAATATATAATATCCAACAAACTTGGTCCTCAATTGTTTTTAAATCCTTTAAAAGATATATGCAAAACTGGCATTCAGATTCATATGTTTTATTAGGTGGAATTTGATATTTCCAGACATCAATACAATGTTGCACGGCATTACATTTTTGAGCAAGGGATAAATTTGTACACCAGTCACCAGGGCCTTTTGTACACTCAGAATATCTTCCAATTTCATAATTAAATACTATTGATATAGATTATAACTTGGATTACTTGGAGAAAGGTATAATAAAACTCCGAGGAGAGCATAATGGTAGGCCATTGTAAAAATATCAGCGCAAATGAAGGCGCGGTAAAAAGTCTTGTCTTATAAACGTGTTTGTCAAAATTACCTTATAATTTACAACAAAACGTATTCCTTTAAACAAAAAATTTTTATAATTTTTTAGAAGTTATAAAGTTTTGGCCTTAAAGCTTTTTTTGCGTTATTTAATTAATAACACATAACCCCTTTTTTATATAATTTATAAATTAGGTCATCATTTATTATAATAACAAATCTAAAATAATAAGATATGTTTATTTACACTTTATATTTTCTAAAAATAATAAAATTTTAAAATTAAGTTTTCTACATTTGCCATGGCAGCATAAATTTAAAATTAACCCATTTTGATATATAGAAAACCCATTGTTCGGAAATTTACGAAAAAAACAATCTATTTATAAAACACTAAAAATATCTTTTATTAATTTTGATAAATGTTTGCATGTTAAAGAAAGTATAAATAATTATTTTTAAACAAATTTGATTTATTAAATATCCTATAGAAAAAGTGTTTTAATTTTATATAAACATATTTAGGGCTTTTTTATTTTTATAAATCTCAAATTTATCATAAAATTTTTGCTTCATAGTTTCAAGTAAATACGCCTGTTTTTTAATTAAAAGAAATTATTTAAAATTATAATTTATTTCTTTTTTTAGAGGGTTTAAAATAAGGGATTTAATACCCTTCATATCAGCAAAATGCACAAACTAAACATTTTATCTAATTGTCTTAGTTATCCATTCGGGTTGTGACAAATTAGTTTGAGGTTTCAGAATTGAGAATTATTAGGCAAAGATAATTTTAAATTAAAGGTTAGGTTTTATTTAGTTTAGGTTAAGATTAAGATTATGTCAGCTTAAATGATATTTTAAAATTTGCAATTTGAGATGAGTTAATCATACTTGCCTTTAAAATAAGTTTGATTTATGTCAGAAGGTTAACATTAAGAAAAATATCCCTTGCCAAGAACTAAAACATATAACTATATAACCAGCTAATTCCCCAATAATATTCATTATATCATTTCAAAATCCATTATTTTCAATTACGATTTCCCGTTAAATTTTACTAAATTTTATTTTCACACAATTATATAATTCCATACAAATTTTTACTCATCTTAAAAATAAAGCATATATACCAATTTAGTGGTGTTCTCACGAGACCCAGAAACCAGGTATTCAACTATCGAAAAGGAATGCTTAGCTATCCAATTTGGATTAGAGAGATGCAGAGAATATCTGATTGGTCAAAGATTTACAGTGTGGACTGACCATAAAACTCTCATAGGATTATTAAAAAAGGACAACCATGTTCTACTTCTGTCTTCACGATTACAGCGTTGGCAGCTACTCATGGGAAATTTTAACCTCGAGTTAGTACATATCCCTGGCAAATGGAATAACTTGCCAGATGCATTATCACGTCTATGCTATTATGGGACAACGCCTGATATAATCAACTCCATCTTAGATGAAGGTTGCGCCTCAAGGCAAGATATAATAAATGCGATCAAAATAGACGAAGATTTAAGTATTCTTAAAAAATACTTAAAGGGTCAGATTGAGCATATTCACCCGTCTAACATTTATTATAAAGTAATGTCCGAACTACACTTGGAAGACGAGCTAGTGCAACGACAAGATCGCATAGTTATCCCAAGAAGTCTCACTTATAAGATAAGCCAGGAAATACATGCAGGACATCAAGGACGCGATAAGTGTGTACAACAAGCCCGAGTAAAATACTGGTGGCCAAAAATGAATAATGAAATTAACGAAGTATGTCGTAGGTGTACTACATGTGCTTCCATAGCATCACGTCCAAAGCACGATAAAGTTAGGAAATGGCCTAGTTGCACACGTGCATGGCAACGCATACACCTAGATTTTTTTGATTTCGATAAAAATAATTATTTAGTCGTGGCTGACGCATTTTCTAGCTGGGCAGATTTTATAAAAGTTAACCATACTACATCGCATGTAGTAATTAATTTCGTTAAAAAGCTTATTAGTCAATTTGGATTTCCGGAAACAATAGTAACCGACAACGGTACTGCGTTTACCTCTCAAGAGTTTAAAACTTTTTGAGACAAATGGAATATCGAACTAATTTTTACTCCACCATATCATCCTAGTTCAAATGGACTAGCTGAGAGATCGGTTGGAATGGCCAAAAGATGGTTAAAATTACATCAACATGAAAAAGATGGGACATGGTTATACCAAGTATACCGCAATGCAGGGTCGTACAACCAACCATCGATTTCGGAAAAGTTTTTAGGACGAAAAATTAGACTTCCCAACGAGATTATAGGTCATAAGGAGACCATAGCTAACACTAAGTATGTTAAAGGTCAAAATATATGGTACCTATCACATAACAAAAAGCGTCCCAAGTGGCTCATGGGAGAAGTAATCTCTTCTAAAGGGTCTCGGATGCTTGAAATTCTAGCACAGGATAAATCTATAGTAATAAGGCATGTAGAGGACGTTAGAGTCCGCTACTAATTAACACTGTTTAAGGCATACAGTAAGAATAATAATTCAAACACTAATAAGTTGACAGTAAGTATAACTATTCAGTTACAAAGTATCCAGTATATTTTTCGGATATTTTCGAACGTATTCGTGATGGTATAAACCCTTAAGGAAGATATACTAACCACATGGGCAATATTTTTTTACAATAGTTGTTCATAGATAATTAAATTCGCCGAACAATTAAGTTTGGCAAGTTTCCAATTTTTTTTCAGCCTATGACGCTCGCCATGCTATTAAAGCGTTGCGTCAGACGCTAAGATTATTGGAAGTAATATGAAAAACCACGTTTTTACAATTTAAATTTTAAAAGGTTCACGTACAATATAAAAATTCAAAAGAATTATTTAAGTAATGGCATGATAATAAGAAAGATTACCCCAATCCAAATACTGCAATATTAATAAAATGCCTTATAAGGTCAAAATAATTTTTAGCAGTGGACAGGGAAGCATAGCCTATATAATAAGATAGAGTCCTTACGGATTAAAAATATGAATAACGCCAATTGTACGTAGTTTAAACATAAATCAATATTTTTCAATTTTACTTAATTATCAAGCATAAAGAACCGTGACATTTTGGTCCGAAGTTGGCAGGTGGACAGTCCAGAGTGTTTAGTACGATATTTTTCCTTTTATAGGTAGCTTATTTAAACCAACGTAATTATGCACAAAGTTCTTATTTCCCGCTTGACGGTGACATACCCGCTATGACGGAAGGATTAAGTCGGCATACTAAATAATTATAATTAAAATTAGCCGCATATATTATAAACTAGGGTTACGTTGGACATAAATTATAAAAATATTTAAAAAGTTTTAACTGAAAGCAAAGCAAAAACCACCTTTGTATGATTAGAATCAGAAAGTTCTTGATAATTAAAAGTTAATGTTAATGTAAAAATTTTAAACCTAAACCAAACCTTACAATGCCCGTACTGGATAGCTAGTAATTGATACTCATCAAAACGACAATTACAAATCTAGACCTAACGACTGTGAGAATACTCGGCTACGATAAAAACAACTAGTTACGAATAGTTCCAATCTACGGAGCACATACACATTAATTTTTATAATTGATACAGATAGCTTACGCTATAGTTTTGTATAGGGTAAGGTGTCTTAGTTAACTTTGTTTCAATTTACCCGCGCTAAAAATAATGGTAATAAATTATGGTTAATAAAGTTTATAATTAATATTTAAGTAAAGAGTTAAAATTTGTTCGCTTCTACGACTTTATAATTTACAACTTGGCGTTAAAACTTTCCTTTAATATAAGTTTGATTTATGTCAGAAGGTTAACATTAAGAAAAATATCCCTTGCCAAGAACTAAAACATATACACTATATAACCAGCTAATTCCCCAACAATATTCATTATTTCATTTCAAAATCCATTATTTTCAATTACGTTTTCCCGTTAAATTTTACTAAATTTTATTTTCACACAATTATATAATTCCATACAACTTTTTACTCATCTTAAAAATAAAGCATATATACCAATTTACTAATATTACATATATCCATTCGGGTTGTGACAAATTAGTTTGAGGTTTCAGAATTGAGAATTATTAGGCAAAGATAATTTTAAATTAAAGGTTAGGTTTTATTTAGTTTAGGTTAAGATTAAGATTATATCAGATTAAATAATATATTAAATTTTGCATTTGAGATGAATTAATCATACATGCATGTTAAAATAAAGAGCGATTGTTAATTGCTTTAATAATGGTGTAACTTTATTTTACCCAACGCGGGTTAAAAAATTTGTTTAAAGATTTTAAAATATTACACATTGAGAGCTATGAGTTAACTACAAAGATCAAACCTGCCATCTTAAGGAATATCAAATTACCGTTTTTCCTAATCAAAATTAGTTAGTCAAGAAACATTGAAAATTTTAGAAAAAGGTCAAAAAAACAAAAAAGATTTAAAAACACAAATAAATTGAAATTTATTGCATACAATAGTTAAACTGTTGAACTTCAAATAATAGTTTTATTTAAAACCGAAAATATATCGTATCGTATTTAAGTTTGGACGCAAAATATTTTTTATTATCAAAATGCTGATGTGAGAGCTTGATATACTAAAATATTTTATTTCTCATTATTTGATATGATTATTATAGTTACAAAAGATTTTCATATGCAAAATTATAAATTTTTTCTTTTTAGGGTAGATTTAGATCTGTCAATTTGGTCAAAAAAGGCCATTTTTTATAAAAGACGGATCTAAGGGGCCAAAGACAGAAGAAACTAAGAAAAAGGAAAAATATATATAAGGTTAGGCCATCATGAGAATGCATTCTTTGATGTTTTCATGTTATTCACGTTTCTGACATTGATATTTGTTAACCTGTTATAATAAATATCGTACAAAATTTGACCATTAAAGGAGACGCAATAGGCAAATGATCAAATATCAAATAAACATACTTCTTAACTAATAAGATCTTTAGAATAACCTATATCATCACACCTTGTAGATATGAAGTTGCAAATAACAGGCTATAGACATAGCCAAAATGCGGTCGACATAAAGCCACCATATAACAGAAACAACTATTTTTTCCTTACAACTCTCCATTAAAAATTAAAAACCGGAGTTGTCACCTGCAAATTTTTTCTGATTAAGGAGCGACTTACCCGTCAAGGTGCTTCTTTACACTACGGGTCTTTAAATATTGAATTACACTAGAGATCTAAGATTCTAAGCCAGCCAGTCCCTGCTCGCCAGAAAGCCGGGTTAATAATCAAAACAATTTGGGGGAAATAAAAAAAAATAATTATAAATTTGTCCAATTTTTTATATTTTCTGGATACATCGTGCAGCAAAAAATGGGTAAAGCAGATGATAAGTGTTGAGCAAATTAATCCATTCCAACTTAATTATTTTTTATCAGGCACTTTAATAACTTGCTCGAAAACAAAGATGCAAACTGTTAAAAAAATAATGAAAGGCCACAAACTTTTAATTCAATTTATTATACCTCACAAAAATGTTTTTTGGCAGATTTTCAAGAAACTTTACACCTGTTTTTTTGCTAATAGGCAAAGGACATTATATTTTAATATTTAGAATTTAAATGCTAATTAAAATTTATAAAATAACACTTTTAATATATAAAGGAGCATCAAAATCAGCAGAATCAATTAAGTTAAAATCATGTTTCCTGGAAAAAACATTAGTCAGAGTCTTGAATTATACGTTTTTTTGCGCCAAAATAATTTTTATCAAGTTTTACTCGCGGACAATCTGGAAATATTTAATTAAGACATATGTCAACAAATATTTGAGACCAATGTAAATTCAGAGATCATACCTGTCATTTTTAGGAATTTTAAATTTACCATTTATTTTTAATCAAACTTTGCAAGCCAGCAATAAATATTAAAAAATTTTATTAAGAACGAAAGATTTACAAAATAATATTGAAAAATTTATTATATTTATAACAGTTAAACTTGAAAAATCCAACCTTATATAATTACTATTTCAAAATGATATATATTGCGTCCTAAATTAAGGTTACAAATATTCGTTGCTTGAATGATAAAAGCTTGAAATATTTAAAAAACTTACTTCTAAATAGTTGTGATACAAAATATAAGTTACCAGTAATTTTAATGCAAAGAATTTTTTTATTTCTTTTTGGGCATATGCGAGGTCGCGAATGGTTAAATTTGAACATTTTCAGATTACGAAAATAGCAGAATTCTAAAAAGTCCAAATTGGATAAAATATGAATAAGGTGGTGACAACGACTCGAAAACCCAAATTTTTGTTTGATTCTGTCAGACCTAGGTCAAGTTATACCATAAAATGTGTGGAGTCAGCTTTTTGATAAGCCTTTGACCTAAGATTAATTAAAATTAGACGCTGACGGGAAAAACGGAAGCCAGATCTAAAATCAGCATACCTAGAAAATATATTTTTTGCCAGAGAAGGTTAATTATTTTCAGTGTAAATTTTAAAGCAAAAATATTTAAACTTTCGGGCTTTGCAAATTTGGGCCGGGCCTAAAATAAAAGACTAAGTGTCGGACTGGACCCGGCGTAGGTTATATAATCGGGCGGGCCTATACTTGGCTCGGAAATCTAATTTAAACACTGGCGAGAGCCTAGGCATTTAACATTAACAGCTGAATTTTTAAGCGGTGTCGACCATCCAACTAGTCGGGCTTAGGGCTGCTTCAAGCTAGGTCGTGCAATCAAATAATTATAGGAAACGACCTTATTTAGAGAGTATTTATTGTACACAATAGCATTAAAAATTTGTATTGCACGAATAGTTAACGTTAGTTGAAAGAGCTTCCATAAAATCGCTGTGGGACAGTTTGAACTGCACAACGGGTTGCTGAGCGTTTTTGTTTGATTGACTAGATTGATCTAAGTTATAATGAAATCATAGAATGATCAAAATTAAAATTATGTAAAGATATTTAAATCTATTAAAAAATTATGGAGAAAAAAAATTAAATTGGTTAATTAGAAAAATTTTCGATTTCAATACAAAATTAGATTTTTTATCAATTTAACTTGGTTCAATACTACTGTACTACACATATGATAAATAAAATACTTCTTTAATGCTTTTTACCATTGTTTTATGTTTTGTGGCGTTTTGCAAACATTTTTTCAAATTAAAAAAAACTTGCCCTTAATAAAGAGATATTTGAGTTAATTGAATTAAGAGGGGAGTTTTTAATTGGGAGGTTTTAGAGGCAAAATATACGTTTTTAATGGAATAGGTAAATTTAAAATTTTAAGCCCTAACTAAAACAATTTTTTTTCTTATTCATTTTTGCACCTAAATAAAGTGATTTGAAAAATTTAGGGAAATAGAGTATTCAGTTTCACGGCATAATCTAAATTACACCGCTAACCTTTTAATGTAACTTGATCTGGTGGACTCGAATTATATATACTGAGTGAGACTGCGGTTCTAAAAAGTTCTTTAAGGTCGCTTCCTGAAAATTTGTCGCACATGTCGGCAATGGATACGAGATCTAAATCGTTCGATACCTAAATTCATGGGAATAAATAGCTTTAAACAAAACGATATATTGAGCTATTTCAAATACAAATGTAAAACGATTTATTTGAAACAGTATGCTATGAAACATGGCATATAAATTATGTATAGCAATAGACTTTTTCAATATTTTTTTTTAAATTAAAATTTTTAATATCTTATCTTTATAAAAGTATTTAAGAGCATTATATACAGGTATATCTTCGAGTAGCGTCTTTAAAATGTGAACGCGTTGGTCTTGATCCTACAAATATACGTTATAATAATATAAATTTAGCTCAGTAGCTTAATAAAAACATTTCAGCTCTATATCTCCTAAAAGTTGCGACCTCGAGAATAAATTTAAAAAATTTGAAAATCTTATTTTTATATAAAAATCCCTTGTAACTTATATTTATCATCTCAAATAAAGAGAAAATATTTTTTTAATAAAACACAACAACATTTTAAATAATAAAGATTTCGCGTCTAAACTTAAATACGACACGATACATTATCGGTTAGTAATGAAAATATTATTCGATCAAAATTCAAAATTATCAGTTTAGCTGTTGTAAATATGCAAAAAAAATCCAATTTATTTCTGTTTTTGAATTTTTTTTTTTAAATTACAATGTTACAGCTGACAAATTCGGTAAACAAAAATCCCGAAGATGGCAGTTGATCTCTGAAGTTAGTTTATAACTTTTAAAAATTTGTTGACCTGAGTTATAACGTCAAGCCATTAATTGAAAGATATATTTAACTATTAAAAGGTGTTAAACATATATATTTAAATATATAAATATCTGACGGGAAGGGGTATGTAAAATCGTTCGGGCAGTCGCCTAAGGATAGCTTGATCCAACGAATCTATACGATTAGTTGCACCTATAAGCAAAACACGAAGATCTTTAGCTTGAGTTAAAAATCCATCCATTTGGGTCAGGAAAATGGATTTAACTCGAGAAGTCACCTCATGGTCTGATGCATTTCGCGTTCTCAATAGGCAATCTAAATCAATTATATCATAAATAATAAGATTTATTAAAAATATAATTTGATATAATATGTATATTTAATTGATCTAAAATGTATAATACAAAAATTAATATTGATAAACTTTGTTCGAAAGTGTTTAGATATTTAAATTAGAAGATACTTAATTTTATAGTTTTAGTTAAAAAATATACATCATGAGTTTTAATTCTCTGAACCTATAGAAATATTAAAATAAAATAAAAATTAACATAAAAAACAAAGGAGAAAATATATAAATGGAAAAGAAAAAAAATTATTAATAATATCGCTATATAAGGAGTTATTGCTAAAAAGGTATATAATCTGGGTATCAAAATGGTCAAAAACAATTATATCCTAAGCAATTTTTTTATTTTTAATTTATTTTTATAGATTTAGACAAAGTAAATGCAATATTATGGGAGTGACATTAAAAAAATAGTTTAATTAAAAAAATTCAACAACTCAGAAAAAAATTATGAAAAATATAACGTGATTAAACAGTTTTTCAAAAATATTCATAGAAAATTTATTTTGCAAGTTCAAGCTTAATTAAAAAAAAAACAAATATTATAATTACGACTGTATTAATGACATTAAAAAATTGATAATATCTATATTAAACCTCTTATAAAATATTATTATTAATAAATGATTTTTAATTTAGGCTTTTATGATTTTTTAATTGTATCAAATAATTAGGCATAAAAAAGGGGTATTATTTATAAATTTGATATAACATAATGCAGATATAAGAAATAATACCTATTTCATCGATAAATATGATGCAGGGCTGAATTTTTCTTGCCTAAAATTCAATTTACTTTATTTATAATTTACCAAACTAAAAACAGCTTTTACTAATTTCTCAGTTTCCCCATAAAATTTGTCAGTTATGATTGATAAATCAAGTAGGATTAATGGACAATCTATAAAATTTAACAATTAACCCTATTGATATTACAAAGGTTTAAAAATGTACAAAAAAGTCAAAGGCTGGGAGCCTAATTTGTTCAAAGTAGATTATTTTAGGGCCAGCTTTATTTAAATAACCACCTTTTAACAGCCTACCCCAAGTGGATTCTAAAAATCAATATATCGTATTTGGCCTATAGAATAAGATAAAATAAAATTTAATTTTTTTGACATAGGATATAGAATAAGGTATAAAAACGGGTCCGATTATAACCTATTATTATTCAAAAAGCTAAGCAAAAAGACAGACTAAACTGAATACAAAAATATACACGTAAAAATCAACCTAATTCTGTAGCTAAAGCTTTGACCAGCATTGTTTTTCCACATCCAGGATGACCATGTAGTAAGACACCTAAAAATATAATAAACAATTTTTGTGCAACATAATAATAAAATAAACATTTAGAATATTCCATTAATTCAATTTTTTTATAGTCATTATATTTAATTTTAATATAAATCCACAATTTATCATAATTACCTTTAGATGCTTTAATTAAAGGTGAATTTGTGTTTAATAAGTGAAAATATTGAAATGGAAAAACCACTTTTTTTAATATATCATTGACTATATCAGTCAACCCACCTATGTCTTTCCAAAAAACTTCTTCATCTTTATATGATATACACGAGGCTATTTCATATTCATATATATTTAACTAAAAAATAAAATAATAATATTTACATCATCTAATTCATTTTTATTAAATATTTTTTTCAAGCGCTTTTTTCCCTAAAAATAAATAAATTTATTTGTACGTCATCAATGTTTTTATTGTTTCTTTGATCTAGCTTGTCCAATATATAATAAGCTATTAATGGCACAAAAATTGCGGTTAAAAGGCTAAATCCAATTTTTAGAAATAGTTGTTCGGATTGCATTTATTCACGCATGCATTTGAGCTCCACTCTGATTTGACTATTTTTTCCACATGTTTTAAAATCGTATGATGTCTTCAAAAATTTAAAAGCATGGGCAAAAATACTTTAAATAAGGCGACATTATGTGTTGATAATGAACTTGATGGGCCAATTATAATTCAAGCTCAATCAGCCTGGTGCGAAAGGGTACTGTTTGTTTTTCATTTTAATTTAGTGTGATTTGTTTAAAATTGCTAAAATTGCCCCCAAAATTAATACATCAATAAGAGTTAATTCGTCTCATGCAACACGGTTTTTATTTAGCACAGGCAACTCCAATTGTAGGTATGTTTATTATTTTTTTATTTTAGTCTGGATTATAAATTTGCAGAACATAATATATATCAGCTAAATTGGAATTCTAATACTCTAGTTAATTGTAAAATTGAAACAAAATTTGCCTCATGGAACTCTGATTTTATACCTAGTTGCTTTTTAATAACCCTGATTGTTGCCATGTTTACCAAGAGCCTTTTGTAAAATTTATATGCTTAAGCTTGATACTAAATCTAGATTAAAATTAAGTAAAATAATTAAAAATTTGTAATATTTTAAAGATAATCAATGTATTTTGGATTATTAAAAATATAGCTTTTTATGATAAAAAATGTTGGAAAGTTTAATTAATTTTGTATAAAAGACTTATCTATTTGATTTACAATTACCTTAGATTTAGTATTGTCTTAAATTTGTTAACATTCTGCAAATATCTTATATAAAACTTATATTTAGTGCACATAATTGCTACTTGAAAGTAAAACTTGCTAATATTTTGGTAAGCTTTAATATTTTATAGTTTTATAGCATATAAATATGTCTCCTCCTCAACATGATGAATCTCAGAGAGAAAGCCAATGTGTTAATGATATGGATCCAAATCATTATATAGAAAATGCTCAAATTGATCTCAATTTAGATGAAAAAAATTACGAAAGTTTATATTGTTTTTTAATATGGAATTACAAATATATAAATTAAGAAGAAATGAAATTTTAATGAGCCCACATGTACAATCATTGCACTTAGCAGCCTCTATTGGCAGTAGGCTTACAACTTGCTTAAATTAAAAACCCTAGGTTTTTGGCAGGCAAACATATTTTACTATTTAATTTAAATAATAACAAATTGGCATGGGAAAAAATCAAATCCTTCAACGGTAGCGCTTAAAATTAGGGAAGGGGTCACACAAATCCAATTACTCTCTATGTTTTTAACTGGATAATGCTGGTGTCAAGGTGAATAGGTTGTTTTGGCTTTAAAAAACAAAGTCAGCTCTGAATAAGTTTTAAAATTTTTGGCTTTTCCATTGGTGATATTTTTATTTACCTGTCTTAAGTTTATTTGAGAAATCCCACCTTTCATGCCTGTTTCATATGCACAATCTGTAATCTCTAGTATTTGTGAATTGTTTTTTATAAATTGCAACCTACTAATTTGACACCATTTGTAGATAAAAATCGATCGATTTGGTGAGTTGAGAATTTTAGTGTCTAGCTTAATATTAAAATATTTCTGAAAGGTTACACAGGGCTCCAAAATTTATTAAATTTTTAGGTTTGATGTAATTTCAAATTATATTTTAGTGTGAATGTATATATAATTGCTAAAGGTGCTAGATTTTTTTATAATTTTTTATAAAATAATATAGATTCTGAATCTCAAGAAACCGTTATCTTGAATGGAGCATCATCTGAAACGACTTCTTCCACGTTTTATGCACAAGCTCCAGCCACTCATATTGACCAAAATGTTAATATCCATGATTCTCAATCGGGTGTGAATCAAAGACTGACCTTTATAGATGTGTTTCGAGGGTATAATACTACGTTATATTTCATGGGCTGTCAAACTTCTTTGAGTTTCAAAAAATTTGATATTTTTAATATTCAAATTATTGTAATTTAATTTTCAGAGATTAGTTTATAATGTTGTCATTGGTTTTTATTTGATTTATAGATGTTTAGGTGACAAATTATACCGGAAAAATTTTTTTGATTTAATTATTACAAAAGTTTTTTTGGTAAAAGATTAGTTTTAATATTTTTATTTACGGCATTTGGCTATTTCTTTGAATTTACGAATATTTATTTTCAACGTTTTTTAAAATATACATTTTCTTCAATTTTGAGCTTTTTTCAAACATATATGTGATGTTCATTAATTAATTACAATCTTTTGACCATATTTGTTTTTTTTTCTTTGTAAGCTTTCATTTATCATCTGGTCTGATAGCGAACTATTCATAAGAATGTCAAGAAATATGTGGCGGAAAACTGTAGCAAATTTTGCTAAAATATTTGGCAAGGTATCAAACGGTTTTACTCTGCTAGCATAATTTTAATTAATTTTGCTGCTTCATCTAATTTCCATTTTTATTTTTCGACGTCAAACGAGACATTTATATATTTTTTTGTTTATAGATTCATAAAAACTGATTTTTAATATGGCCAAAAGTATTTATCATCATAAACCCTGTGTATAAATGTGAATGATGAAAACACCTTCCAAGATTAATTTAATTACAAAATTGTTTTCAGAATGGACTTTGTATAAATAAATTATATTTAATTTTTTTTTAAATTAGTTATGCACGTAATGCCTCTTAGCTGCCACAGTTTTGTTTATGTATATTTTAAAATCTTATATTAACGTCTTGTTTATATTAAAATATCACAAACATATGTGGGCTTTATTAATGTTAGATGGTATGGTAAAATCATTTTTAACCATTACTTTCAAGTTAACTCGAGATTACCTTCAGTCCCTTTGGTCATTTATATGTATTATGCTATCCTTAGTTCTGAATGACTATGTTTATGAATATATATTACTATTCATATATTTTTATTTATCAAACTAATTAAGTTTATAGCACTTTACAATTCGATTGACGTCTTAATATTTAATTTGCTGAAATATTCAAAAAATTATAAATATTTTTAGTAAGAGTTAGTTGGTTAATAAGGTAGGAAAAAGCTTATTATTAAACGTAAACTTTTGTTCGAAAATTTATTTTAAATATATGTTCTTTCAAAATTCAGTTTTTTTAACTAAGATAAGTTTTTTAAAGATATTAAGCGATTTAATGTTATTGTAATGAATAATATTGAATTAATATTTTATTTTATAATCATTTAAATATCTAGATTTGCAATCATATTAATGGTGTTTGTGAATTATGGTGGAGGTCGATATTGGTATTTGAACCATGCTCCATGGAATGGGATTACTTTGGCTGATATTGTCTTCCCTTTGTAAGAATATACACAAAATTTATGAAATATCAAAATTTGGCATTTATTAAATTTTTTAAAAATTGAATGTACTTAGAGAAGAATATTTGAAAAAATTTGTTAAATTATGCCATTTCAATTTATTTTTATTCGTGCAAATTTAATATTTAACTAATTACTCAATCCTTTATTAATTTTTGATAATTTCATATTTTTAGCATAAGTTAACTAAATTTTAAATATATTTTTAACAATTTATAATTGAAAATTAATGCGCTAATGTATGTACCATTCTATTTACATTTTCCTATTCTTGTAACATAAATTAATAATAAATAATTTTCCCACCTTCTAATTATTTTTGTAAATTTTTAGTTCAGATATTTTTTGTAACGTTATTTATTAACACTTGTATTTGGTGTAAAATTTATTATTGTGCCATACGTCGAAAAATTTAGCTTCGTCTTCATCATGGGGTTTTCAATGATACTTTCCTTGTGCAAAAAATTGAGAGCTACTTCTCCATGTAATAAAATGGCACTGCTTAAGCATGCATTCATACGGTCGTTAATATTATTCGTTATCGGCTTTATCCTAACCAATCGAGATGGTGTGTAAACTTGTTATTAGATTATGTTATTTAAATTGGATTGATGGCGTAATTTACACGATTTATTTAATATTACGTCCTTTTAATATATATATCATTATTATTTAATTAGTAAATGATTTGTTAAATTCATATTTAAAAAAATATATATCAGGTTTATGTTAGAGTCGAGTTAATTTTATTAAACAATATATATAAACTTATTTATTTAGGTGATAGCATGGGCACATTCCGCGTCATGGGGGTCTTGCAAAGACTGGGGATTGTAAACTTCCTACTATCTGTTATACTTATAGCTCCACGCTTACTATTCCAGCAATCTTATACAGTATAACTTTACATTTTGAGTGCCCCCTTATTACAAAGGTTTACTAATAATTTAATCGATAGCGTTTATGAAACTACATAAAATTTGTCTTTTCTTTAATATTGTTTCCGTTTATCTACAATATATTAGGACACACATTCTTTATGTTTGTAGCAATCTTAAAAAGTTTGACCAGAAAAAACAATAAACGATCTAAATTATATTAGCTTTGTTCAGATGATTTAGATTAAATATTTAAAATTGTTAAGCTGTGTTATCTTCAATAACTCTAAAAATTTGAAAAGCCATTTTACATCTATACAGTTTATTTAATAGGAGGTAATAAATTTTTCAACATAGGTCAACAGATTTCAATGTCAGAAAAAATATTGATGAAAATAGCAGGGCATGCATTCTCCATGATGGCCTTATCACATATATATTTTCCGCTTTTCGTAGTTTCTTCCGCCTTCGGCTCCTTACATCCGTCTATATAAAAATATGGTCTTTTTTGACAGATTTTACAACCTCGAAAATACCCTAAAAATAAAAAAATAACCTTTTTTATATAAAATTTTCTTATAACGTATTTATCATCGCAAATAAGTAGAAATAAATTTTTATAGTATATCAAGCTCTTACATCACCATTTAGATAATACAGAATATTTCCCATCTAAACTTAAATACGACACGATACATTATCTGTTTTTATTATTTGAAGTTTGAATTTAACAATTTGGCTAATGTGAATATTTGAAAAAAAATTCAGTTTATTTTTGTTTTTGAATCTTTTTTGTTTTTTTGACATTTTTTCTAAAATTTTCAATGTTTACACCTGACTTACCAAGTTTGATTAGAAAACTGGCAAATGGATTTGAAAATTCCTATGATGACGTGTTTATCTCCTGTTGTTAGCACATAATTCTTAAAAAATTGATGGTCTGTGTAATTGCACAGGTCAACAAATATCAATGTCTGAAACAAGATTTATATGAAAGTATAAAAGAATGCATCCCCATGATGGCCTAATCTCATATATATTTTTTGTTTTTCTTAGTTTCTTCCGTCTTTGGCTCCTTAGATCCGTCCATAATGGCCCTTTTTGACCAAATTGGCAGATCTAAATATACCCAAAAAATAAATAATTTAAAAATATTTTTTGCATATAAAAATTCCTTGTAACTTATATTTATAATCACCAATAATGAGAATTAAATTTTATAAACATATTAAGCTTTTACATCGACATTTAATTAATACTAAATATTTCGCGTCCAAATTTAAATACGACACAAACTATCGGTTTTTAATGAAAATATTGTTTGAAATTTCAATTTAACAGTTTAACTATTGTGAATATGCAAAAATAAAAATTCAATTTATTTTTGTTTTTGAATCTTTTTTGTTTTTTTGACATTTTTTTTTAAATTTTCAATGTTTATACCTGATTTACCAAGTTTGATTAAACTTGCAAATGGATTTGAAAATTCCTGTGATGGCGTGTTTATCTCTGTTGTTAGAACATAACTCTCAAAAAATTGATGATCTGTAATTGTATATATTTTTATAATTTAAATAAATTAATAATATTAGGCTACATCCTATCTCAATCTTAAAATTTCGACATGGATTGAATTATTACTGTTTGGACTACTCTTTTCAACATACTTTGTTGTATGGTTCGCAAAAGCTCCTGGATGCCCTAGGTTACATAATATACTTTCAACGGAGAAAATTTAAAATTTTACTTACCTTTAGGTTGAGGTTTTTGAGCTAACCTCAATTTTTTTGTTAAAATGTTTCTGCATTAATTGAAACAATATACATCAAACATGTTTTTTGTTTAAGTTTCCGACCTAGAGACGTCTCTAATCTTAATTTGTTTTGAAGAACAAAATAATGGGTGTAGCCATAAAATAGGCTTTTTTTCAGTTTTGTCTATAAAAGCCGTAGTTGCAGCGTTTTAATAATATATCGAAAAAATCGAAAGTTCTATGTTTCAATAAGCTAGGCTGGTTTTGATTTTACATATGCTTTAAATCTCATCATCTGCTAAACTATAATCTCCTCTAATATAAATTTAGGTTATTTGCTTGTTTTCTTGGAATTTTTTTTTTAAATTTTTTAAGATAATATCAAATTTAATTTTTTTTTATCTTTAATATAAGCTAAATGATGCAATTCCCTTATTTAATACATAAGGTCACATACTATTATTTTATTCTTTTTGACAAAGTTATAAAACCATATGATTCGAGATATTTTCCTTATCTCATTATTTAACATTTAATAAACTGTAACGAAAGCCATGACTATTTTAAATCTAATTTTTGGTAAAAATAATAAATTATTGTATAATAGAATTTTATGTATGACATGCTCAGTAGCACTTACATTAAATGAATGCATATTTTTTAATATTTTACATTGTAAAATAACATTGTTCTTAATCATTATTTTGTAATTATTATAAATTTTAAAGGACTTACAACGGACCAGGAGGGCTTCACATGAAATCCGCTTTCAAGATGTGCACAGGCGGTATAACTGGTTATATCGATAAAATCATTTTAAAACCTTCCCATATGTATCAACACCCAACGTGCAAAGTTTTTATTTCGACTGTGTCTTATGGCATTTTTTTAAAATAGTTTTGAGTTAAGGTTTTAACATATTATAAATTTTTTACTAATTTTGATTATTTAGGGTTTTTGGGGGTTGGTAAAAGGCGTGACTAATTTTTACGATTGATTATGTTTTTAAACGTTAACTCATTTAAATTTTTCAGCCATATTGATTTCTATGTTGTTATTATAATTTTTGCCATAATATTTAGTATATGTGTTTTTTATAAGTTAATAAAAAATGTACCATAATAAAAGTATTTATAAATCAAGTGTGCCTAATAATTTTAATTTTACAAAAATTTTTTTTTTAGAAATTTATACACTGAAAAACTTTCAAATCATCTATAACTTGAATATAAAATTTTTAGAGTTAAGATTAGTAAATAAATATAAAATTTTTATGCATTTTTTTTCCATTTGCTTAGACAATTTTTAAATAATAACAAACACAATAATATTTTATATGCACGGCAATTAAAGAATACAAGAGAACATAATTTGTGTATCGTACACAATATTTTTAGAATTTAATTAAATAAAATTGGCATTTATTGGGTTTTTAAAAACTAGAAACAATGTTTTTTAATTTATATTAATTTATAAAAAGGTTGAAAGAATATAAAATAACATATTTTTTATTAAATTGTTATAAAGGACGGTCAAAGTAAATTTTTGTTTTTTTGTAAAAAAATCGAATTGTTTTTCATGTTAGTCAGATGCACCACCAAAACTCTTTTATATCGATCTATTTTTAACAAAATTTTGTTTAAGTTAAGGGTTTATGACAGAATGGAAATTTTTTTTTTTTTATTTTAATATTGAATTTGATTATAAGCATAAAAATTATGTTTTAATCATATTAAGAACAGTTATCAACAGGGATGGGCACAATTACTTTTTAAAAGTAATCATTATCATTACAACTACTTTAGAAAAAAATGTAATTAATTACTAATTACCATTACTGTTTCAAAAAAAGTACTTAATTACAATCAATTACAATTACATAAATTTTCAAGTAATTAATTACTAATTACAAGTACAATTACAATTACTTTTTCAAAAATTTTTATATATAAAATTAGAAAACACGAAAATAATAATACACAAAAATAAATACACTTATTATATAGACAATATGTAAAAAGATTCATTTATTTTGGATATAAATGCTAAATTATATAATTAAAAATATATTTGAGTTAGTGGAAGAAAGTTTGATTAGTTACTAAATCCTTATAGCCGGTTTCGATATATTTACTTTTTAAAACAATTAATTTCTCAAACAACTCATTGGACAATCTGTTTCTATTAAATCTCTTTAATAAAGTGACAAGACTGAATAATCTTTCGACTGAGGCTAATGAGCCCAATATCGTGTTATACTTAAAAAAATCTTTTTAATTGTTGGGTAATTTTCTAACATTGGTAGCTTTTCACTATTATCATTTAAATATTTTACCTCTAATTCTGCCTCATCGTAGAGATCATTTGTTAATTTTGATTTAGGTAAATTTTTAAACCTGTATAAACTTTGATTTTTAGAAACATTTTGACTTGAAGATATGTCAATTTTTTCATTTTTTTTGCTTCTGATATCAATAGATTTTAAATTTTCTTTGTTCTCCCTGCTGGATGAGACATTGATGCTAATAATGCAAAATTGGAATTTACCGACATAGTAAGATGGTCTTCAAACCTATTTTCAAAACTAGAAATCATTTTTGAGACAAGGTTTTTACAAAATTTTAAATTAGGTTTAAGGCCATTTAAATCCGCTAATTTTTCAAATAATGTTGGCACTAGTTCTCCATAAAAAAACGTTTTTTCATTTTGAAAAAAATCTAAAGCTTTGGCTAAAGGTTTAGTAAAATATAAATATTCCTTAATGAAATCTAACTCAAAACTTAACAATAGAAATTATTTTTGATTTATATTTTATAATATCTTTAAATGCGTCAAATAAACTATTCCATCGCGTCGGTACATTCAATATAATGATTACTTTGAAAAAGTAATCATTATCATTACAACTACTTTACTAAAAAATGTAATTAATTACCATTACAATTACTTTATAAAAAATGTAATTGATTACTAATTACTAATTACTATGAGAGTAATTAGTAATTGTAATTTAATTACAAGTAATCATTACTTGCCCATCCCTGGTTATCAATAATATTTTTTTTCTTTAATATTTTGCATTTTGTCAAATTTTTTTAAAAATAATTAGCCTAAAATAATTAAATTATGAATCAGTGGTTTTGCATGATATATAACAAAATAAAAAAGATCTAACAATTTTTTTACAAATTACTTTTAATTTGCAAAAAAAAATTCTCTTAAATATATAAATTCAACTATTTTTCGTTAAAATTTTTTAATGGCGCTTTACATTAGTTTTATATTTTAATTAAGGATCTTTATCAAACCGATCAACCTTTTGATCCAGAAGGCATTATGGGAACTTTCTCAGCAACTGTGTTGGCTTATTTTGGATCATTTGTAAACTTTTTTGAGTTATATTGAAAATTTTAGTTTTTATTTAAATTTTTGATTTTATTTTACTTATTACTGTGGCGCATTCAAATATTAATTTAGGCTACAATTTGGTTAATAACCTAATTAAAAGCTTTTTTTAAGGATTGTATATCATACCCGCAATGTTTTTTTGACATACCTTTTTTGTTTATATTTTTTATCTCAATTGTTCCATATTTCATTTTCACAAATTGAATTTTATCGATTTTTTTTACTGTTAGGCCGCTCGGTTGATGTTGAAATGTGGCCGAAATTATAAATTGACTATTGTTTTGTGGTGTGTCATGGGAATAGCCATGGTAAGTATTCCAGCTTTTTGATTTTGGGATAGCAAAACACTACTTTTTTTTGTTTCTTGCATTAAAAATAATGCATTGTATTTTTTTGACTAGGTTTAAAGTGCGATTTTATTATTTGAATAAAATCAAAATTTGTTTTATTAAGACGCATCTTATATTTAATTAATTTTTGTAAAATAAATTTGTTTGATGAAGTACATGTTAATTTAATTGAACAAAGTAGTTTTTATTTTATCAAAAATTTATCCAGACCAATATAAACTACTGAAAAAAATATCGTAAGTTTTAATTTGAAATTTATTTGTCCGCAATTATATTAGTTTTTCCATAATTTGAAAAAATGTTCAAATACTATTCTAGGTTTTTTACAGAATTTTTTTTTATATAATGGACAACAAAAAAATAACAAAAACGATTTTAGATAGTTTTGTAAAGAATTTTCTTGCGATAACGATGGGTTTAGTTTTTCTTCCAATGTCCCCAATTTTTTTATACTGCCGTCTAAAGTTCAGAAAAAATTCACAAGATTTTTTTACTATTGTTTTACTAAAAATTCTATTGACATATTTAGACTTCTTAAGTAAAACATATCTAAAAAATGTTATTACTTAAAATTATAAGTAATTTACTTTCAAGTTATTTGTGATCAAAAAACGGAATTTTTGGCAAAAAAAACGAATCAAAACATAAAAATAAAAAAATTAAATAATATAAAAAATATACAAACGCCTTACGTTATTGAATGTTTCCCTAATTTAAATATATATTTAAACTCTCTTTTATAACTCTTAGGTTTTATAATTTAAAAATACCCCAAAAATCTCATTTTTGACATCAAATAACTAAAAATATAAGCCATTGAATAAAATTCTGTTTTCACATTCCTAATAAGCACCAAAAATTTGACTAAGATCAATTTGTTGCTTCAAATGATGCTTAAGGTAGTCCAAATTTTGTTTTCCAGTGTTATTGATCGACTATATTAGTTTTATATTGAATTTTATTTTATAATATATTTCCATACAGTATTTAAAAATAAACGTTTATAATTTATATTATTAGTTCAATTATTTATTGTAAGCTTTTTTGATGTAAAACTTGTAATGGAGATTCATTTAATATATCAATTTAATTATTAGGGCTTAGTATCCGGCATTTTATGCTCCTGGTCTCGGGAAGGCGGACTTATACCGTTAAACAAAAATTTATGGTAATATTTTATAGTGAAATATATTTTTGCTTTCAATTTTTTTAATTTTTTTAAAGCAGCTAGACAAGTTTTTGAGGTTTATATACTTTAGAGACCACAAATCTGTCATAAAAATTTTCATCCGACTGTTTTTAATTAAACTTTGTAAGACTTATAAATATTTAATCTTTTACAAAAAATTAAAAAAATGAAGTATTGTTAAATTATTTATTAAACTATAAAATTCTAAAAAATAATATTTTAATACCGATTTTTGTCATATTTAGGTGAGAGTTCATTTTGTCTTTAATGTTGATAACTTTATATACTTGAAAATTATATTTCCAATTACTTGAGATATAAGTTATTTAAATTTAACACTTTTTTTTTTATTTTGGTCGCAAAATCACTCAATTTGGCCAAGGTTATTTTTTGATTACCATCAATCTATTGGGCCGAAAAACGAGAAAAATATTAAAGATAAGTTCATCATGTAGAATATTTTTCATATACCTCTAACACCACTGAATTTTGTCGATCTGTGATAATAATCATTTTTAATTTTATCCATTCGTATGTGAATTATTTTCTTGCCATAATTTTAATAGTAAATCATTTATGTTATGCTATTGATATATGAGATTCAATCAAAAATACTAAAGCATTTTAAAAAAAATGAAAAAAAAATGCGTAATCTCTTATTCAAACCTTCTTAGGTCGTTTTCTTTTAATGCCGCAACCACCTCACTCGCATGTTTTGCATTGTGCTTTTGCTTGGCCACTATCCACCTTTACAAAGTTTGGGATGGGAAACCGTTTGTGTTTGTGGGTAATTTTTTTCTCTTTCACCTGCAAAGGTAGTTTTTATTTTCGTATAATTTTAAAAATTATGAAAATTTTGCTTTTTTTTCAAAATTTATTATTTCAGAAATAGCATTTTATATGCATAAAATCGGGAAATTTTTAAAAATTTGCGTTTTTTTTACAAAATATAATTTTTTATAATTTTTAAAATTTCACGAAAATATAAACTTACATTGCACGTGCCCTTACACAGAGATGCTATAAGCTTGTTTGTATTAATGTTTTTTTAATATAAGGTGTAAATAGAAACGTGTAACTTTTACTCCAGGGTGGAGATTAAAGTCATTTTAATTCATTACTGCCTTAATGTTTTAGCTGTTTGCAAAGATCATAGATAATCGACAATAGAAAAAAATTTAATAGCGTGAAATATAAAATTTCAGGCTTTTTTTTTCAATAATTTCTGGCCTTAATTGGCCAAAAAAAAATGGGCTACCGGTCTGGCCAGCTGAAATAATACATTTGGTTTGAATTCAAATCCAGGGCTAGTTTTTGAAAAATGTATCTTTCAAAAAAAAGAGGACTAAGCAAACGTTGACAAAAATTAATAAAAAAAACGCGTGGACTAATTGGATTAACCCGCGACTGCTAGGTTGAGGAATTTGTTACGCGATTGTTACAGTGGGGACACGGACCTCAATTTTAATCCTTTATAACTTCAATAGTTTATATAAACTTTAAATTTATTTTATTTTGAAGAAATATGTGCTTTTTAATAATGAACTATTATAAGTTATCACTAATATATATTGTAAATATTATTTTATACAAAGTAGAAAAATCTAAAAAATAGTTTTTTTTTGCATTATATTAAATAAATCTTGTCAACTAAATGTATTATAATTGATCTAATCATGCGACTAGTAGAATTTAGAAGTATTCACAAATAAAAAATACGTTCACCAAATGCTACATATTTAAAAAGAAAAAAAATAATTATCCTTACTATACAATACAAATTTACATACTTAGTATGTAAATATAATTAATATTAGAAAATAAGGTTGCAATTATTTAAGTTTAAATCAATGAGGCAATATTATGGTTTTTAACTATTAAAATTTAAACGAATTTTGTTATTAGACTTAGATCAGTGTTTATTATTTGTTGAAGAAAAAGTTACAAAAATTTGACCCATTATATAATACTTCAGAAATTATTTAAAATTCAAGATGTGCTGGGGTCTGTATGTATTCCACAGTGCTAATCGCGGGTTAAGGTATAAGTTTAAAAATGAGTGTGCCCAATATTTCTTCTTGTATTGTTTCTATGAAGTATGCTTTAATTTTAAACTTATTTATTTTCTTATTGTTCATATTTTTTTATTTATTGTTTATATATTTTTTTTATTGTTTATCTATTTTTTTTATTGGTTATATATTATTGTTATTTTTTATTTATTTAATTATATTTATTTTGTTTGACTTAGGCATGAATCCGCTCGCAGTTTATGTCGGACACGAAGTTTTTGATAATTATTTTCCTTTTGACTTGCACCTTACCAAAGTATATCACCAGCTTTCCAATTCCCACGCCTTTTATTTCGCTCAGGACGTTTGGGCTACTGCCCTATGGATCATAATTGCATACATCATGTATCGGAAACGGATTTTTCTTAAAATTTAACCCTTTGGATATTTTTTCTATTTTAAATTGGATTTTTTTTCATTAAATTTTAATTTGTTTTAAACATTAAATGTCCTACTTTAAAATATGGTTCAATTGTTTTTTTTTACAAAGTGTACGAACTTAAAACTGACAAAACTCGTTCAGGGGTCATTGTCTTTATGAAAGTTTAATGTGGCAGGACAATTAAAACGCACTTAAAATTTAACATAAAAAACATTTTCTATCGTTAATGTCACTTTGGTCGTTCTTAGATTTCTAAAAAATTTATAATTACTGGTCGGGTAAGCAAATTGGATAAAAACTAGAGGTTATTCAAACATTCTTGTGCTGAAGTCATTTCATAATTGTTTTATTTAAATCCCTTATTTTTTTGTATATTTAGAGAAATTTTATTTTCACCCTTTAACAAATAAAATAGGTATAAATAAATTATTACCCCTTTAATGTTATGTTTGCTTCTTTTAATAGCTGACTTATTTTAAAAAGAAAAACAAAAATAGTAGTAAATTAATCGATTTTATTCTGGTCCACTGTAACAAATTTTTAATTATAATAGGTATAAGTTTTTCATCAAAATTTATGCTTTGATTAACTCTATAAAATTTCAGAGTAAAATATATATTTTATATTTAACTACATTTTCTTTTATAAATTTTTAACCTTTTACTATATATACGTGTTGATAATATTTTTATATATGATTTATAGTTCACAATTAATAGTACACAGGGCTGGGAAAAAAAATATTTGGGCTTTTTTTTAACAAGTTTTTGAGTTTTTTTTTCCACAAATGCCCACAAACTAGCGGGCATGGCAAAAGAAAAGGCCTTTTCTTGCTTTGAAAAGAGATTTTTAAAAAAGCCCCTTTTCTTTACAAAACTTTCCTAGGTGCTTTAAGAAAAAATAACCCACCCATCATTATTACAAAGAAAAAATCAAAATTTTTCTAAATTATTATGTAGAAAACAAAAAATGGGCTTTTAGGGGCTATTTTTAAGAACCACTTTTTGGGATTTTTTGCCCCTTTTCTTAGTAAGGGCTTTTTTATATTCTTATTTTGGCCCTTTATTTGTAACTCCTTTTCTTTCAAATTTTGGGGAAAAAAACGAGCCAAAGTTTTTTGGCTCATTGTTTTCCCAGCACTGATAGTACATAATTTTATACGTCAAAATCTAAATTTTATCCAACAGATTGGCGATTATTGTATTTTTTTACTTTAAATAATCTTATCAAATTTTTCTTATATTTTGGCAACTATGATCCAAATATGGTAAATAATCGTTTAATTCTATATTCAAATTTTTAAACAAATTTTTTTGATGTACAATTTCAAATATTAAAATATTGATGTTATTTTTAATTATTACATATTAATCATGTTAGAAAAAAACTCTTGGTTAATATACGATATAATATCACTTTGGCTAAAGGTGTTGTTTGGTGAACCATTAAAATATTATACTGTATAACTAGATTCAAGTATGGTGTGCACTTTTAATTCATTCATAAATTTTAAAATAAGCATTATTTAGAGATTTAGAGACATCCAGTCCTTTAATTGATTCTCATTTAAACTAATTATCAAAAAAATAAATAAGGTTTAGTTATGACTACAAGCATTCAGAAGTTGTATTTATTTCATTCCTAATAAATTCTAAAATCAAATTACTGTGAGAAGATTGATATATTAAATACTAATATTGGGAGTATTATGACAAAGATTAATGCTTTAAATACACTTTATGTGTTGAATATCATATAAGAGACTTTGAAAATTGAACAAATAATTTTTTTTATAAATATTTAGATTCAGGGCTTTACAGGGCCAACTTTAAATTTAACGAGTGATCAACAGTAAAATTCCATAAAAGCAACAATACGTCATTTCACGAACCTGTTATAGTTAGATAGGAAATTAAAACGAATTAGGTTTAGTAATACAAGCACTTTTATTTATTTAAAGGCAAACCGAATCAAGTGGATCAATAATTTAATATCCTAGTTACTCATTTGTTTATAAATACGCTTTAAATAATTATTTGGTGAATAATTATATGTACATTAAACTTATTAATGAGCCTTAATATTATCAATATTAAAAAAGATGAAGCGAATGGTATAAAACATAGATAAAAAAATACACAAAATACAAATATTAAGGTCGAAAATAGGTACGGAGAAACATTTCGAGTGCGGTTGCAATGCGCTGATTGGCGCCTTCGACGCGCGGAAAAAGGTCAGCTATCAAGCGATCACAGTTTTCACGTTTGGAATTGTCGGACCGGGCCGCGACCTCGAGCGATTTTTTGTACTGGCCAGCTAGACTGGTGAACCGAACGAGGCTACGTTGGGCGTCACCGGTCACGTGGCTAGCACAATGTATCGCTGCTCAAAAAGCTGGCAATCGCAGCCTGTGTGTCCCATGACTTACGAATTGCCGTTTAAACAACTTTTCTTTGCTCTTGGTTGTATAAGTGGCACGTTCGTAGCAATACAGGCCGGCGTATGCAAGTCCACTGATAGAGAGTAATTTAACGACTATAGGGCTTCCTTGACCACTCCCACCACCAAACGTGAGCACAGAAGCCAGAATTTTCCAAAGAATAAATATGCCGAGGAGACCGGTCCCGGCTGAGGACATGCCAAATAAAGAGCCTGTCATAACGAGTGAAAGATTTCTGAGTTCCTCCAGGGCTGAAGCTTCTTCATCCTCATCTTCAGGATAGGTGGTGGTTGAAAGAGTCGTTCGTCTTTTGATTTCCATGGCATCCAAAGATTCACCACTCTCGGAATCTACATCGTAATCGCGAGCATTGCGTGAATTTTTGCCCCCGCTTTCGTCAAAGTTATTTAGTTCGGGCAAAGATAAGCGTTGCGCAGGTCTGGTAGAAGCATTATCCATATGGTCAACGATTTCCTTACTAAACATTCGATTCGATATAACGGGCGTATTATCGCCGGCTGCCACCGATTTGTTATAGCTATCACTTGCAGGCATGTGTAACTTTCTATTCAAAACTCTAGGGTGCGGAGGGGCTGTAAATTCGTCTCCGGATAAATATTTGTTATTACTACCCTTACTAGAGCCTTTTGAATGATGCTTCGAGGTCTTGGTATTTTTAGAAGCACGGTGTGGTGGACGCTTTTGAATACCACGACTACTATCGATTAACGGAATAAGGATGCGTTTAATAAGCCGTGCGGGACTAAGGGAAAATCGAAACTCGAGGTGTTCGTGAAAATCGCGCCATAGGTCACGACAATCGAGATGGAAGGCCGTTTTGAGCATCGCGCTCGTATCTGGAGATATGACCGACGGGTCATCCATAATTGCAGAGGTTGATGATGCGGTAGCCATCGTCATGACTGGATCGTTAAACATATTTTTGAGGGCCAGATTTAGGCTGTGAGAGGTGTTTGATTTACCACCGGTCTGGCTGTCGGGCTCTTGTCCAGAATCAGGTGAAAGTGCAAGCAATTCGCCGAAACTGGTTGTGAGGTCCCGTTTAAAGCGTTGCAAATAATCTAGGGTGTCGGCGAGACACCGGGAACTCAAATTCCGACTCAACCCGTCTTCGACAAAGGCTTCTAGGTCGCGTTTGTATCTAGCCAGAGCTTCCTTATTACGAATAGGGTCGGTAAAAGCGGCATACCTCGAGGCATGATTCCCGTTCCAATCAAATTCATCCACGAGGTTGTCTGAAGTAAAAAATAACTAACATAAATATATTCTTGTGGAAAATTGTAATAATGTATAAGGAGAATGCATATTTAATCTTTTTGGAGCTATAAGCTCACCCAATCGTCGGATTTCTGTATCGAGTGCAAGTTTCACTTGTTTCTTAACCACCTCACTAAGCGTTTCAATTCGTTTTTGGAAATGAGCCGTTTGGTTTTTAACACCATTTTCAATGCCCCGTATTTTTTGGGCCGTTTTAGCATTCTTTGCCACGAGTTTTTCTCGTTCGATTCCAAGTTGATGTATCTGGGCTTCGAGGGTCCGTGAAATAGATTGGCACATGTATATAGCTTGATTCGTGTGTTTTTCAAATTTAGTTTTCAAGGCTGACCTATATCGTTAGAAATGGCTTAGAGTGAATATAAGGTATGGCAATACTGGTTTATGTAAAAATATTAATATTAATTGCACCTTCATAAACCTAAATACTCACTCCCAGTTTTTCCTTTTCTCTACCCTTTGAATTTCGAGCATTGTGGTTAATGGTGCGTCAAAAAAAAATCATGAGAATCCATAATAAAAGTAATTATGAATATACATAGTTTTCAAACACCAGTTCCCTTATATCAATTATTGACTGTATAAATGACAACGAAGGAAGGATGATTATGATCCACAATTATTTTTGAAACATATCTTTTTAACTATCACAACTTATCATAACCTTCTATTCACACCTAAAAAAAAATAGACCGATGCAGACTAACCTAGAAAAAAAATATTTGAGAAACTAAAAATATTTATAATATGTACATTTCAAAACAATATTGCAAATTTGAAAACAAAAATTTAATAACCTTGATATACATTCCTCAAACTTTGATTCAAATCGTTGAAATTCATTCCACCGGGCATCAGCACCTACAAGACTTGTATCTTCTCCCAACATAGCATTATCACGTCGTTTGGTTTTAGCTTCACCCATAGGCGAGGTATAAGCTAAAAAATGTAAATAATGATTCAATAAGCTGTACCACAAATAAATGAAAACTAATTAAATATGATCGGAGGGGAAAGTTATAAAAGATGACCAAAAAATTTCATATAAACCTTAAAAGTTATAAATTAAATAGCGACAACCACCTTTAATTTAATTTTATTACATTTGAAAAGGAAATTATAACAAATGCAAAAGCATTTGATTTATATTCCCTCCGTGGACATTTAAGCCTATTTAAATTTAAGTTATTGATTTTTGACAACAACCATTTATCAATTTGGTGCTGATTAAGATGAAATTAGAATTTTAGCCACTGCCTGTTTTTATATATTTCTTAAGAAATAATTCTTATTAGGTTTTGGGGCTTATATATATCATAAACGGACACAAAACTCCATATTTGTATGAACAAAATAACATTAGGCGTTAAACTTTTTTAACAAATTTAATATTATTTAATTTTTTTCGTAATAAACTTATTAAAATCAGTTTTTTACAAAGAATATGTATGGTAAGAGAATTTTAGAAAATTTAACAGTTAATTCATAGATATAATAAATTTTTTTCTGCAATTTTGACCCAAAACAAAAAAATAAGAAATCATAATCGTAAAAATATTTTTATAAAACACCTAAAAATGGTTTACGTTGTTTCTTTGTTTTTTTAGTACTACCAGAAATTTTTTAACCAATGGTAAAATATAACTTCAAAAAAAAAATAACATTATATATAACAATGAAATTTCTATAATAATAACTGGCCATAGCAAGACGTTTTTCCAGCGCTTCCTTCGCCGAAATAAAAAAAACGCGATCTTTCGTTTCGGGGACCGTCATAACCCCCAATTCATCTGTAAGAAATTTTACAACTCGTTCATTGTGTTGCTTTTTAACCTAAAAAACAGAATATATTTTCAATTGTAACTTTTTATAAAATTAAAAAAAAAACGCTGAAAATGAATAACGCTAGACAACAATATTTGGCCAATCTAAAGCATCGCTTATGGCAATTTTGGTCAAGTTTTTGGTGCTGATTACGAATATGAAGTCAATTTAGCCGATGCCTGAAATTTATGTTAAATAAAATTTAATTGGGGGGTTGGGCTTCTATAATTTAAAATTTATGGGCGGAAACAAAAGTTTAAAAATAAATTTAGAATTAACTTGAGGCAAAATTATTTGATATATTAAAATTTTATTTTATGTTTTTGCAAAATTAGTGGTTTTCGATCCGTTTTTTGATCTAACTTGAAAGTAAATTGCTAATTTAAGTTAAAACCTTTTATAGATATGATTTTCAAAAAGAATCTAAACATGCCAATAAATTATTAAAGAAATTTGGTAAATTATTTCAAAACTTTGGATGCATTTAAAATCATGCACCGCAAGAAAATTGTTTACACAAACCAGAAAAAATTGTTTATGTTGTTTTTGTTATCCAGTTTTTTTAATAAAGGAATTAAGAGAAAATTTAAAATTAAGCTATTGCCATAATACTTCTATTAGAATAGCCCCTATTGCTATAATCATGTCATACCAAATAAGGGGGCTTTAAGTTTACGCATCTTAAGTTAAGGCTAATTTATAAAAAAAAATTAGCAAACGTATCCAAAGTGCATACTAAAAAACGGCAACTTTTATTGGGGAAAAAAACAAAAAAAATAACTAATGTGTTTTAAAAAAAATATCAACTCGAAATGTACGCCCTAATACGCATATAAGGAAAATAGTTTTAAAAAAATTCCAAATATTTAGATTGGCAAATATTTGTAAAAATGTAGATTTTATTAAAAGATTTTATTAAAAACAAATCTTTTCTTTTGATTTTTGAAAAATATTTCAACTTTATGCGCCCTTCTAGCAAAATATTATAAAAGAAAATTTTACTCGTTCTACAGTACTGGCATCAAAGGGAGATGAAGCATCCCATCGATTGTTAAGGACAAAAATGTTGGGGGCAGAAAGTTGTGTGGCAACTTTGTGAAAAAAATTTTTTTCCGTTTGCATGAGTGTGGATTCGGCATTGGCTACTAAAATGAAAACATCTGCGTCCTGGCAATGCTTATCGATCCACTGGTCCGTGTCCGGACTCACGTCAATACCTTTCAAATAACATCAAAAGATAATATAAAGATATTTATAATGAAATAATAAAAAAGTAATAATGACATAACGATAAATAAAATAACATAAAATAATAATAAAATAACAATGATGATAATATAATAAAATATTATAGTTAGGGCACATGCAAAATGAGTTTTTATTTTCGTAAAATTCTGAAAATTCTAAAAATTTATTTTTTTCCAAAATTTTTTAAAATATTTTTTTTTCAAAAAAAGCATTTTATGTGCCTATTATAAATTTAACAACTTTTTAAAAATTTGCGTTTTATTACAAAAATCTTTTTTTTTCAAAATTTTGAAAATTTCACGAAAATAAAAACTCACTTTGCACGTGCCCTTATACACATATCAACAAAATTTTATTTTGGGTTAAGGTTATACCTATACAAGAGTGAACTTTCAAATCTTATCTTATTTTTCACTTTCGTCCAAATCTCATTATCTATTTTGGCCCATTTCACAACTTTTTTTAATTAAGGAGTAAATATTTTTTATTCGGGTAAATTATCGGTTACGTTTTCTTATAATTTTTATGAACTTACGTTAAAAAATAATTAGTTGGCCAACATTTAGTATAAAAATTTTAAATAATTTTTTTAATAACGAATGTATTTTTTGATTTTAAGCAATATTTACAGCTTGTTAAATATTTTTAATTTTTTTGTGCATTTGGGGAAGAAAATTACATTAAATTAAAAGTATTTTTGAGCAATTTGATTATACAGAAAAAAACGTATCAAATAAAAAGACATTTAATATTAGACAGGCAAACAAATATTGTCACAAAAAATAAATTTTTGAAAACATAAAAGAATGCATTTCAATGATAACCTATTCTCATATGTATTTTCCGTTTTTCTTAATTTCTTCCGCCTTAGGCTCCTTAGACCCGTCTATAACAAAATATCGTCTCTTTTGACCATTTTAATATACCCTAAAAGAAGATTTAAGAGCTTTTTTTTCACACAAAAATCCCTTGTAACTTACATTTATCATGTACATATTAAGCTCATAAAATTAGCATTTAGATAATACAAAACATTTCATGTCCAAACTTAAATACGACACGATATATTATCGATTTATAATAAAAATATTATTTGAGTCGAGTTTAACAATTTAGCTGTTGTGGATATGCAAAAAAAATCAATTTATTTATGCTTTTTAATCTTTTTTTTCAATGTTTTTAGCTGACTTACGTTTGATTACTAAAAACGGTAAACGAATTTGAAGATCCCTAAGATATCAGGGTTGATATCTGTATTTAGCTCATAACTCTCAAAAATTGTTGACCTGTGTTATAAGAATCAGGTATAACATTTTGTAAACTTTTATTGTAGATATAAGAATGAATATAACGAATTTAATATTTTTACTAAGGGCATGTGCAAAATGGGTTTTTTCATAAAATTTAAAAAATCTGAAAATTTTAAAAACTTTTTTTTTTAAATTTTTTTAAAAATTTTTTATTTCAAAAAAAAAAGCATTATGTGCATATATTAAATTTGGCAACTTTTTGAAAATTTGCGTTTTATTACAAAATAAAATTTTTCAAAATTTTGAAAATTTCACGAAAATAATAACTTACTTTGCACGTGCCCTAAAAATAAAATAAAAATTGAGAATAATAAGCATTAAATAAAAACATAAACATAGTAGCAAAAAAGTCAAAGGGAAACTTTAATATAAATTACATATACCTGGACTATCAACCAAGATGACATCATCCCTAAGAAGTGGGCATCGATTTTTGGGCCAACAAATATGCACCAAAGAATCATGTGATAACTTATCAGATGTTAATGCATTTGCTAACTGCTCAACGTTTGTTATACTTTTCCTAGCTTGCACACCACTTTTGGAATCACTCAATTCACCCTCAACATATGTGTAAGGCTCTAAATTCTATCAATATATAATTAGGAAAAAAAATATAGGTATAATGATGGGTGGGTCATTTTATTTTAAAGCTCCTAGGAGTTTTTTTTTTGAAGAAAAGGGGCTTTTTTAAACAAGCCCCTTTTCTTTATTTCTTTTGCCATGCCCGAGTTTGTGGGCATTTGGAGAAAAAACTCAAAAACTTGTTAAAAAAAGCCCATTTAGTTTTTTTCCCAGCCCTGATTATAAGTATTTTATTAAACTACAAAAACAGGATTGATATTGTAATTAATGGTAAAAACATTTTGAGGTATTATTATATTACTGCATGCTTATGATTCAAAATGTTTTTTTCTAATAAAAATAGTGTTGGAAAAATATTTGAGCATCAAAATATTGAAAGGAATCAGGTTGAAAGCATTATCAGCTATAAAAAAATATATTAAAATTATTAAATAGACTTAAAACAATTTTGATGACATAAAACATTGATAACAATAAGGATTAATATTTGATATAAAAACCCAAATTTTAAAAATTTATAATTTTTTGAGAAATAAAAAAATTATGAAAACACCCTATTAAAAAAACAAAAAAAATCTGGACAACAATTTATTAAATAACATACAGAGAAACTTTGTTTTAAATTTTTTTCCAATATAATACTGGCTAAGTTTACTAGTATTTTGAAGAGAACATTTTTTAACTTTATAGGTAAAAACTCACATTGCTGTAAAAACATCAAATTAAAGAATTAAACTAAGTTTTCCTAAAATTTGTAAATAATTACTAAAATAGATATTTTAGATTAAATTTCTGTTAGTTAGTAAATAAAATTTATCAAAACTGAATAAAATTAAAATATAAATATGGATTTGATGATTAATCAATTAATTGCTCCTAATAACAATTTATAATAACAATAATTTTCATGAGAATGTGATCATAAATCATTACTTTATCATTGGTGCTATCCCCTATGCCCTCAACTTGGACAAAACAATTGGTGGTATGACCTATTCCAGATGGTAAAACTCTTTCACCCAACATAGAATTAATGACTGTACTTTTACCATTGCTTGTTCTACCAAAAAAGGCCACCTAAACAATAAAATATATATACTTATTTACTTTCATGTGATTTCGCAAAAGAATTTCATGAATTCCATGTATCTTATTTTTATAATCTTGTAAATTTTGGATTAATTTGTCATCAATTATGTCAGTGTTTAGATTACTAACTTCCTAATACATATAAAAAATTATAAATATACATTAAACAGCTCGTGTATCTCATCAACGTGTCCTGACAAATCAGCAAATATAAGGGCTATTTCCTTTTTTGCCTGCACAAAAATTTTAAGAGGAGAAGGCTTATCCATCATACTTCGAATTTATTAACGTTCATTCATTACTATGCAAAGGTTTGTTTTTTTATTTAAAATTCAGTGAAAATAAAGTTTTTATAGCAGGGTAAATAAACATTAATTATTATAAAACATATTTTAATATTATTAATAAGGCCATAATCTAACATAACCTTTAATTTTAAATATTAAAACTAAATTTTGAAATTTCTTATAACATAGGCTGCGGCTAATGTTTTTCATAAAAAAATTCTTAAATTTTTTTGGCTATTAAAAATAAAGGGATATAATTTGGCTGTTTTATCATATGCTTAACAAAAAATTGATATTTTAAAATTCTTTTACACTTCCCTACATTGATTAGCTATGGGTCCATATAAAACCCCGCACATCTTAAATCCTAAATATCTTCAAATATTTATAGTGGGCCAAATTTTGTGATCTTTTTCTTTAATATATAATAAACTAAATTAGTATTTGGTCTAAGTAACAAAATTAGTTTATGTTACAAATCCAACTCTAATCACAATGGTTGAGTGCGTTCAATTTATTACAATACGTATTTATAAACACCACAACAAAAGAACAGCTGACTTTAATGTCATCTAATTATATCTAATACTAGACACCATCGGCCTAATTAAATCTCTCTTATCTTCAATTCAATTAAAAAGGCCTTTAAAAACTAATTACATTTTTTAGCCTGTCGAATAAGTTATCCCCCTTCCTTCAAAAAAAAATTTTTGTTTACAAGAAAATATTGCAGCCTAGGTGTTTACAATCTCATATGTTGTAAAATAAAATAAAGGGATCGCATTCACATGGATTTCTTTGAGCTTTGTTCGTATCTTTTAGTTGTAGAGGAATATTCTAGCTAGATTGAGTTAATAATTTTGAATTGTGCCCATGTGCTCGATATTTATTTCTATTAGATTATTATCTTTCAAATGTAAATACGCAAACAAACCTTCTCGTTAAAAATGTCACTGCGCGTACTGACCGCTTTAGGAGCAGTCATTCCGTGTGACGGGCAGGGAGTTCTGCGAGTGCAGGGCGATATCCCGACTGTAACGCGACCGGAGGAGAAGGCACGGACCACTAATGGGGAAAAAAACTTCGTAGAGTTTTTTGCAAAACTTATAGGGGTTTTCGAAAGGTAGCACACGAGTGTGTACCTAAGCCAATACAGGTGAGATCACCTGCCCCGGACGCTTACCTTCGAAGACCGTTGCTAAGACCTTTGGAGCTGATCAGCTCAAGCACGGTTCTGCCCATCACACCCAAAGTGGTTAAACCGAGTAGTCCCAAATGATGGGATGCTCGAGAGGCAATTAATAGTCCGCATAAGGGGAGTGATATCACTAAGGGTATACATCATAAACAGAAATAATATATCCATCATAAACAAAATTAGTATGCTAATTATAATATTATGTAAGTAGCTATCAATTAAAACAATGTTTAATTTATTAATGCAAATAACTTATTGTTATCATGATAATAAATATATTTTGCAAAATATATATTATTATAAAATATTTTATTGTATTCAAAATTCATATTATTTTGATATATTGTATTGTATTTAAAATTTATATTACTCTTACACATTATATTGTATTCAAATTGTACTATTATTATGATATATTTTATTGTATTTAATATTTGTATGTTTTTTTAGAGGGAAAAATTGGATGTTTCATTTGGTGATGGCGATGTAGTACTGATTCGGGCCGTCTCATGCGTTCTACAGCCTTTAACTTACTCTCCACTGGCCTTACGATATCTGCAACAGTTTCCATCAGAAATTGTATGGAGCTCTGGTTGAGCACCATCCATACAAATATTAAAAACAATAAAATATATCATAATAATACAATTTGAATACAATATAATGTGTAAAAGTAATATAAATTGGAGGCGTGGGTTCGAATCTCACCACTGCCACCAACCACTGTTTGGTTAAGGGCGTTCAATTTAACAATACGTATTTATAATCACCACAACTAAAGAACAGCTGACTCCAATGTCATCTGATTATATCTCATACTAGAGAGTTTAGAAATAAAAATTTTTATTTGGGTCCATATGGACCCCATACTCTCAATTTTCTAAAACGATGATATCGCCTCAATGTAAATTTAAACTAAAAAAATGCATTTTATTTTCTATTCTTTAAAAACGTTTTAATGTTTGTATTGCATAAATAGGAATTATTTTTCTTAAAATAACCGTTTAGGTAAAGCCAAAAATAATTTTTTATTTCACTTTTTTTCCATAAATATTTCATAAATTGTTCTACCCGACCAATAAACAATTTAATCAATAATTTTGATATATTTAACTTATTGACAAGTTTATTTAATGTAATATGAAAAAATAAAATTTTTTTCAGTTTTTTTTAATTTGTGTCAATTAAAATTTGCAATATTCATTACTGATAACTAAATTAGTTTATAATTAAGTAGCACAAATTTCTCTTTAAAATAATAAAATAAGGATCATAATTTTACTCTTGAAATTTTAAAGTTTTAAAATTGAGGACCGTATAAAGCTAAAGCATTCGCGTTACAAATTTCTCACCCTACTATTTGCGGGCTAATGTTAAACCAACGCGTTAAATTTTTTTTTTTAGCCAAAGCCATGTTAACCACTTTTAGTATTTAAAATTATATTTTAGTTGGTTAGGGATTCAAGTGGTTTAGTTTCTTTGAAATATTTAAAACAAAAATTATCAGAACGTTAATAATTTTGCATACCCATTTGTTAATGCCGTAATTTTTTCCAGGTAAATAAAAAGCTTTAAAACTCTACTGTGATAATTTAAAACATTTTTTTCAAATCAGATTTTGTGACCTCGAGAATACCCTAATCATATCAAAAAATGAGAAATAAAATTTTTTGGTATATCAAGCTCTTACATCAGCATTTAAATAACACAAAATTCACCCAAACCTAAATACGCCACAATGTATTATCGGTTTTAAATAAAAAGACTATTTGTTTTAATTTAACAGTTTAGCTGTTGTGAATACACAAAAAAATGTCAATAAGTTTTTGAATCTATTTTGTTTTTTTGACATTTTTTGTAACTGAAATTTTCAATGTTTTTAGCTAATTTATTAATTTTGATTAAAAAAACAGTAAACGAATTTGAAAATCCCTAACATGGCTGATCTCTGTGCTCATAACTCTCAAATTAGTTGACCTGTGTCAATAAAATCAGAATTTTTTAAGGTCGCCGATCTAAAAAAAAATAAAATTTGATCGGGCCCGGCTCGATCCAAATTTTGGGGTTCTAATTAAAAACAATAAATTTTGAATAAATGTGCAAATTTCTCTGATTTTAATGGTTTAACTATTTTTATAAACTTGGCGCTTAACTTGGCATAGTCCAATTACCTTTGAGGAAAAAGAGGGCGCGCCAGGGTATTTTTATCCTAAAGCCCGCCGAAAAAACAGAAGCCCATGCCAAAAATGCGCCATCCCTTTCGGCTACGGCTCTATCGAGCCTCTAATTTCACAGAATTTGTAAAAAATACAAAACTATGAAAAGCAGATTTACATATGAAACAAAATTCATCAACAAATTTAGACACTTAGAATGTAACCTTGATAATTGAAATTTAGTTTAATTTGCACTAGATTTATTTTTTGATTTAAAATGAAAAATTTATGTTTATTATTATAACATCATCTTTTGTAACAAAATTACCAAAAATTTGCTATTTTATTTTAAGGGCATTCTCTTATTGTACATAATCAACTCAGTACTAAAAGCCATTTATTTTTCATAAAAATCACTTCCACTAGGACATCTTGATTGCAATACAGAAATAAAACACTAAAAAGTCATATTTATAGGTAAATATATTAATTTTGCATCTCAAGGTCGCGTCTTAAAACTATATATATAAATTTATTATACATAATAAAATATTTTATTGCACATCAAACTGGGTTTTGACAAATAAGTGCGCGTATAAATAAAAATTGGTCCGAAAAACGGTATGAGAGCAACAATGTACAAAATATATATGAAATAAACAAAAACAATAAAAAACATATACAAATTTAAAGGGGAAAAATATTGATTAAAATATTTCAGGTACAAGATAATTTATAATTGATGCAAGTTTTAAGAAATATATTATTTATTAGATGGAAATATTTGATTTTGATAAAAAATATTAATTAAAATCAAAATTATCAGGTCGGATTGTCTCATATATCAATATAATCAAAAAAAACCGTTTTAATAGTATTGCACCAGGGTAAAATTTATAATAAAAAATTACACGAATTAAGTTCAATTAATTTGGATATTGTATCTCGTCAAATACAATGTATTAATAGGACGCGTCTTATATTAAGTTTTCTTTTTAAGAAGGTGGCCCACAAATTTGTTACAAAATCACAAAACAAACCCAGCATTTATATTGCTTAAAATTTTTATTTTCATTTAAAAAAAATTAAATTTGACATAAGACGCGCCTGTTGAGTAACACGAATATACATTTAAATCTAAAACATCCATTATTTTTTCCGGCGTAATTGCCATAGCATTGCGGGCGACGCGGTTGCAAAATACCGTGATAGGTGAGATCGCATGAAGGCCGCACAAAAGAAGGCGGAGAGCAGGATCAAAACACACAAGAATCCTATGATGCCCATGATTGTTTCTGTATATCAAATAAAAAATACATGTTTAGTACATGGATCAGGAATAATATAAATAATAATAGGCTTTATTTTTACTAGTTTTTAAGGCATTAACCCGTTAATGAGGTTGGTGGTTTTGAAACTTTAAAGAGCCAATATAATAAAATGTTAATAAAGTAGTATAAAAACCAATCTGGGGGGGGGGGGGGTATGCAAACCCCTGTACCGACCAGGGGAGGTATACCCGGCAGAACTTCGTCCTTTTAAACTTTCTCGATTTTAATATCGGTCTGTGGGGCTATAAATAAATCCGTTGTCGATCTAGATTTATTAGGCAAGGCTATTAGAAAAAAAACTTTGTCTTCCTTGACGCATCTACGCATTAACGAGCAACCCTACCTAACTCAAAGTGACAACATAGTAGGCTCGCCGCAATTCAATATGATATGGGGCAACTGTATCGACCTAGTTTGATTTTTTTTTGCTTAATCGTTAAAAATGTGTTATTTACTAATGTTTATACACCTAATATAACGACCAGTGTTTAATAATTTGTAAGAGTTACAGTTCAAAATTTTTGGCAAAATTAGCCATATTTTGAACTCAACTCTTTACCATTTTTTACCCCCCCCTATTTGAAAAAATTTAAATGAAAAAAAAAATTCCTTTCTCTTGCAACTCACCTCAAAAAAATTCCTAATTTTAAAAATGAATAATCCTCAAAAAAATGCATTTTGTTTCTTTTCTCCTCAAATGAGCTCAAATGGCTTCTCCGAACAAGCTGAATAGCCAAGTGAACTCAATTGAAAAGTAAAAATCTGGAATTTCTGCGTTGTTAATGTTAATAGATACAAAAAAGCCATGATGCTAATGTTGGGCTTTTTAAAGTTAAAAAAAGTCTTAATATATACTCTTGTTACTATATTTGCAAAAATATGCGATAATTCAAGGTCTATATGCATTTAACTCCCTTTATAATTTATTCTTTTGTAATTTTTTTTAGTATAATAAATTCTCATTTTTTTATTTAAAATTAGGATCATATACTGACCATTTATCCCAGGGTGTGTCCATCAGAAAGTAAGGCTGTGACTTCTTTGCCACCGGCAAATGAAGAAGCAGAATTTTTGCTTAGAAAGTTTAAACGAGTTTCTAGTAACTATACCTCAACCGGTTTAAAAAAAAAGCTGCGATTGGAGTTTGCGTTCCCTGAAAACGACTTTAATATTCTCAAATATTGAAAGAGTCATCCCGACAGGACCTTAAAAAAACTTACTTTCGCAATATATTGTAATATTCAATTTAGTAATAAAAAAATTATATTGGAAATTGTTAATTAATTATATGAATAGATCATTTATCTTGCGTGACCACACAAAATTTATTTTATCTCTTTGCAAGGCCTATATCGCAGACAAGTGTGGAACGAAGCTTATTATAAATCCAATAACAGAAGTTTCAATTATACAATATCTATATAAATTCAGATAGTAAGTAAAATAATATAAAAATTTCTTTAAATCCTAAATTTAATGCATAAAATATGCTATTTTACTTAAATTTTAGGTGGTCCTTTTTTTACTGCCACCCCAAGCGTTTTTTTTGCCACCCCAAATGGAGAAAGCTAGAATCTGGTCACATTTCACATTGCTGCAAGGAGCCTAAAAACTCATTTTTCCCAATAGTTTTGTGTATAAAGCTCCTGTCAATCATTCAATTTGACCGCCCACAAATATTCATTGGATAATATGCAAATGCTTATACATTGAAGTTTTCTAATTTTGGCAGCCAAAATTACCTGAGGCAAAATTTTGCATATTTGTTTTTTCAGAGAACTTTAAGATTATCAGGGGGAAGAACTGCTGCCAAATTTGGGTATAATTGCTTTTGAGTGTGAATTAATTAAAAACGGGATTTAGTACCCAAGAATACCAAATTAAGGAAATATTATTAAAAAGTTAATAAATTTAAGATTGGTTCTTTAAAAAACTTATGAAAATTTTGATTATTATAATAAAATGTAAAAATAACAAACATGAGTTTGGCCATATAAAAAAACTAAGTTTTCCAAAAATTGCCCGGAGTACCTCACTCCGACTCATTTGAAAAAATTCCATATTGAAAAAAAAAGAAAAGAGGTTCATCAATACTATCTAAACTCCGTTTTACCAAAAAATAAAAAAACTGAGTTCTTTTTTATTAAAATGAGGAATATTCATTTTTTTGTAAATGAAAATTTTTCATTTGAATATTTTTCACCCCCGTGAAAAAGCGAATTCCCTGATGTTCACTTTTTTCTTTCCTCACCATTCACTAGAATTGAGGGAATTACTGCGGCTGAATTCTTTTTTATTAAACACTGATAACGACAAAACCTGCTCAAAAAATCTTAATATCGTCGTATACTATAGAATAACAAAGAGAGTAAAAAATAGTTATATTTTAAAGATCCAATAAATACCAAGAAAAACGCAAGACCTCGATAATCCTATAATCCCATTCCGCTAGCTTCATCTTAATCCATTAAACAAATAATAAAAGAAAGAAATTCTACATGACTAATATGCATAATTTTTTATTATTTACAGTCGGTATTTCTATTGTTTGTCAAAGGAGGATTTGTAATGAAAGATTTCACAACTAAGGTCACATTGAAAAAGAATGTCTCATATTGTGTTTTTATTATAGAAATAGTTTTCTCTTTATATCAAAAAATTATTTAAAATTGTTGTTTTTGTAAATTAAATTAGAGACTGGAATATGACTTTGATTTTAGAATTCAACAAATAATTCAATATTAATATGATTTGTTCATCAACAATAATACAATAATCATATTTAAAAGATTTACTAATTTTTTTTTATAAAATTGTCAATTTTTCTATTTGATCTGCAAAATGTTTGGGGAAAGAAAAAATTATTAGTGCGGAAAATTCGAATTTATAAAAATATTAAGGATTAAAATTATAACAATTCTTAATTCACCTACACCCCCCTCCCCACCGTTCCCCCTTTATAAAAAATCATGCATTTCAAACTAATGAAAATGAAATCTACATATTATCGATATCCTTTATATTAAATTGCTTAATAGGGTGAAAAAGTAAAACATCTGAAAAATGATCAAAAAAAATTATAACGAGAACAAATGTTGACTTGATTCTATAAAATCCAATTTAATAAAATTTTTTAAGAGTTTTTCTAAACAAAAAAATTGTATAAAAAAATCTCAAATTTTATGCCCAAATATAGCCAAAATAATTCATGCGACAAACACAAAAAAGAAGAACTTTGAGATTACTTGATTTAAATATGAGTTTGGGTGTAGTACCTCGGCCAAAACTATTACCACTGAAGGGATCAGCTGTTGCTGAGTTAGGACTAGTTGCCCACAATCTATGAAATTGCGGTGATCGATGGGTCTGTGCCTTTATGGCGTCGACTGAGAGTTTGAGGAAACCACTCACAAACAGGATTAATAGATCTTCCGTGCTAAAATTTTCGTAGGTCGAAATACTGTTAAGGAAACGAAATAGGACGTGCCGGCGGGCTAAGTTTTTGATTTTGTGATCTAGACTTACCCAAATGTTATTCCCGTACACTAAAAACAGGACGTGTTCATTACAGTGCATTGCAGTAGGTAAAGTAATTTGGTTAGAGATAGGATGATGAACCAAACGATTTTTTCTCTTCGTTTGAATTGTTGTAATGTGTGTTCGTGAGTTGTCATTCTTCCTAAAACGTTGAGATATTTTAGATAGGGTTGGGTCATTATTAAATTTTTTAGATTGTAGACGGGTAAGCGTCTGTTGGGCAAACCTAATGCGTGATTGTGCAGTAAGATTCAGGAATTTTGCATTGCATGCGTCATCACTAAAGCAAATATATTATAAATGAATTAATTTTATACATGTATTCCAGATGAAAAAAATATTAGGTCAAATCTTATTTTTTTCAATGTAGCAAAAAGAGTGACTTAAATTTGTCACCTAGTTTGTCTGCAATTACATTCATAAAGTAGCTATAAAACCACTCAATATTCCTAACCTAGATCACCCTGTGTAATGTAAAGCAAACTGAGCATTTTTTAGAAGATTACAATTTTGATAAAAAGATAACAACAAAAATCAAAATCAATGAATAATTACAATAATTATGATATATATTAGAAAAATTCATATGGTGGCCTTATCTCATATAATTTTTCTGTTTCATAAAATTTGCCCAAAACTTTTGCTAGGTAAAAATTAAAAAAATGACCATAATTGGCCAAATTGACTGATTTTGCCTCAAGGTTATTTAAAGTAAAAAAAATGTCTTTGCATATTAAAATTATCTTATACTTGTATTTTCCTAATAATAAAACATAAAATTGAAATTTAGGTTATACAGATTATATGGCACCCCAACAAAAATAGAACACAATATATTATTTGGCTTAAAAATAATATAATATATATCTGGAATTCAACAGTTTAGCATTTTATGTAATGTACATTATTTAGATATATTTTGTTTCTTTAACATTTTTTTAAAATACTTATAACTGGTTAACAACACTAGATTAGGGCACGTTAAAATTTCATTAATTTTTTTGAAATATAATAAATATTAATTATTTTTATTTTTTTTTTAATTTTTATTTTTCTGAAAATTATTTTAAATGCTAATAATCAAAATTGGCACATTTATGTTGAAATATGTTCATTGTAAAGTAAAAATTTTGATTTTTATAATACTGAACAAAATCTGAACATGTCTTTAGAAGGTTGAGATATAAGTAATCTTTAAGATGGTAGGTCTAGTATCTTATATTAGCTCATAAATCTTAGTCAAGCTATGTATTATTGTAATTTTATGTTAAAAAATATTATAAGATATTAATAAAATATAATAGTTAGTCAAATACTTTAATTAACATTTTTAAATTTTTAGAATATCAAAATATAGAAATAAAACAGTTTAGCACAATAAGAGATCAAAAAGCAATCCATTCCTTAAAAGTCAATAAAAAAATGCAGGCAAGGTTATTTTTTTTAAAGAAATGTAGATATATATAAAATAATAAAATATCTAAATAAATCTCATGTTCAACTAGATTATAGAGTTAAATACAAGAAATATAATCATGAGAATACCTAGATACTGTAGAGGCTCCATCAACAAAAGGCACAAGAACTATATTTACCAATATTCCCTTTACTTCCTTATATGAACAATTTTTAAAGATATCCATGTTTGATGATATTTTACTGATTTGGCTTATTTTTTCTGATAATTGGTAACCTATAAAATATATATTATAATGTAACAAACTTTGATTTTTATTGATCGAATTTGATAGGTCACATATTTTTAAACTTTTATCAGACAAACATTGATCAATTGTATTGTTAGCAAATTCAAGATGCGATATGCATTTAAATTGTTGAGCGAAGATAGGGAATAGGCGAAAACAAAAAATTAAAAAGTTCACCCATTTCATGTCACCATGGTTTTACTAATCATTCACTCAAAGGACCATGCTAAATATTCAAAAGATGTCTTGTTAGATTTTTATGAGATAAATCAACAAGACTAAAATTTTAGAACTTTAATAATTTATCAACTTGTAAAACATAATAGATAAATTTAAATAAGAAATAAAAATATTATGGTAAAACGTGATTATCTTCCTTTATTTAAAAATATATGCATACGTATTTTTTAATATAACTAAAAAAGCTAACTACTTATTACAAAAATATCTTTTATTATTTAATTTTTATTTTTTTATAATATTATGTTTTTAACGAGTTGATAAATTAATAAAGCTTTATATTTATTAGAGTTAGCCGCAGCCCTATGTCTTTTTTTAAAATAATTATTTTTGCTACAAAATTAAAATCTCAATTATTTTTTATAAATATAAAAGGTAAAAACTCTGAGACAAGCTGAGTTTTAAAATGTGGAAGCCTGTGTTTTAGTTTGATATTTATAATAAGACAATAGACAAGGTGGGCATTCATTTAACACAATATGGAAACCTTGCTTGAACAGCAACGAAAATATCATGAAGAAAAAGAAAGAATTATGGATATAATTATAACTGAATCCCTAACTCCCAAAGAAAGCGTAACTATTATAGCTTATCTTAGATATCATATATGTGTATATATTTTTATTATTTATGTTTGTAGATTAAGGATCATATCAATTCCGATCATCGCATAAAATATATGCAAGATAAGCTGTTAAAAATTACTAAAGAGCTTAAAGAATTATACGAGGATAAGGACGGGCTTAGGAAAGAAGAAATTAAATTTATGTCTGGGCCTAAAGCCTTTGGCCAATTTTACTCTAGACTAAAAAATATTAGAGATTTTTACAAAGGACACCCAAATGAAGTAATTTTATATAAGTTGTTATTTAAATTTTTAATAGTACTTATCCTAAATATTTTATAACAACAGATTGCAGTCCCAATGTCTATGGAATATGAACAAATTTTGCAAGATTTGGCTAATCCTATAGAAAGTAATTTTATATCTTTGCAATTTTCTAGCAAAGGTTAATTTTACTGATGAAGAAGGAAAAGGAAAATATCTTGATTTACATGAGTCTTTTGAAATGTATTTAAATATTAAAGGCATTCAGGTATTACTTATGTTTTATAAGCTTGTTATAATTTTTTTATTGGTTTGTTATATTAATTTTTACGTTTCCCATTTTAGCCCATTGATTATGTCAGTTACTTGACACAATTTGATCATTTCTTTGACATTCCATTGGAGGTTAAAAAATGGGATTATGTCAAGTAAAATTTTATTTAATACATATTATAGTTACCTACAATTTTTACTTAGTTACTTCATTGATTATTGCGGAAAAGTTTATCCCCTTTTAGACATTTTACAAGAGCTTCAAAATGTTCTTAAAAATTTTGAAGTTGAATGGGATTCTGGAACATTTCCTGGATGGCCTGTAAAAATATAATTTAAATTAGATTTAATCATAACAACTTGAAAATTAGACTATGTATTATCTTTCACATTTTTTTTAATTATTTGTACCATCAAATAATGCTTTAAACCCTGATACACTTATTCCTAGAAAAATGAAATAGATGAAAATCAAGCTTTGCAAGACCTCAGCATTGATTTGAATGCCTACAGCTCACCTGAGGTACTTACTTTTTGATATGAATAGGAAATTTTTATATTTGTTTGAATGAGACTGGCTTTCAATTTTGGGGATCATAAATCTTGCATGCTTCAGCTAGAAGAAATATAAACAGACATCTTTTTTTTAACAATTTATAAGGCATTGCAAATTAATAAGTAAAAATAGAGGAGATTGTTACACAGGTCAACTATGCAAACTAGAGTAATTAAATCTGCCATCTTAGGGATTTTTGAACATTTACAGTTTATATCAAGCTTTGTAAGTTGGTTATAAACATTGAAAAAAATTTTAATATTAAAATAAAATGAAATTATTTATACATATACAACGAATAAACTGTTAAATTTGAACTTTTGATAATATATTTTTTGAACCCTATAATGTATCATGTCGTTATTAGGTTGGGATATCATATATTTTCCATTTAAATGTTGGTGTTAAAGCTTTATATATTTTAAAATGTTATTTTTCATTATTCAATATAGAAAATAAATACTAGTGATTTTGATGCAAAAAAAATTTTTTTAGGGTATTTTTAAGGTCCCAAAATATGTTTCGGTCAAAAGGGCCATATATGGACAAAGCAATTCTTTGAAGGCAAACTAAGAAAAACGGGAATTATATTGATAAGGCTAATTTGGTAATCCATTCATTTCAGAGTCATAAACTTCTTATTTTAGACCAAGATATTTGTTGATCTGTGTTATAATTATATTAATCTAAGAGCCTAAAAATTTATTACATAAATATGTTTTATTTTATTACCATTTTAAATTTTTATTGCATAAAACATACCATTCTTTAAAATAATATCTCCAGTTTTTTGTTGATCTTTAGCAAATATAATATGCAATTAAAAAATTAAATTTTTACATCAATATGATATATATATATATATATTACAATATAATTTTATGCACAAGGGCATTAAGGATTTCCTAATTTTTTAATGCAATATTTATAATTTTTTTAATAATAAGGAGTTAGCTTCATTGGGACTCGATCGTTTAAAAGATGCCCTAAAAAGCCTTAACCTTAAATGCGGAGGGTAATATTTCTAGATATAATACTTATTAAATTTGCATTTTCCAAACTCACATATACTTACACATACTTTTAGAGTTTAAATAAACACTGAGTAGTTTAAAACTTATCACTTATTTATGATTGTATATCCTGTTTAGAACATTAGAGGAACGGGCTAAACGCCTTTTTGGCGTGAAGGGCAAGAAAGCTGAAGATATTCCTAAAGCCTTACTTGCAAAGGATAAGAAGTATGTGGAAATGCCCAATCCAAAGTAAAAAAATATTTATAAAACTGCCCACGTATCTTTATTACACAGGTCAACAATTTTTTGTTATGAGTTAACTACAGAGATCAAAACTGTCATTTAGTGAATATCAAATCCGTTTACCTTTTTTCTTATCAAACTTAGTCAGGTTTAAACAAATTATAGATAAAAAGGTTAAAAAACAAAAAAGATTAAAAAATAAAAATAAATTGAAATTTTATTTTTGCATATTCACAATAGTTAAACTGTTAAAATCAAACTTCAAATAATATTTTCATTAAAATCCCATAATGTATCGTGTCTTATTTAAGTATGGACGCGGAAATTTTTGTATTATATAAATGCCTATGTAAAAGCTTGATATATTAATAAAATATATTTCTCATTATTTGTGATTATAAATATGTTACAAGTTTTTATATGCAAAAAGGATTTTTAAAATTTTTTTAGGGTATATTTAGATCTGTTAGTTTGGTCAAAAAAGGGCATTTTTCGTTATAGACGGATCTAAGAAGCCAAAGATGGAAGAATTTAAGAAAATTTTTTCTTTTTAGGGTATTCTCTTTGGTCAAAAATATGAGATTAGGCCATAATGGATGCATTCTTTTAATGTTTTTATATTATTTACGTTTCTAATATGATATTTGTTGACCTGTGTTATAAATTAATATTTTTATAGATACGAAATTTAGCAATTATATAGCATATGTTTAGTTAAATTATATTAAAAAATTTCAATTTTATAATCCTTTTTTTAAATATGTTTGTTGAGCTTTAAATTAATTATGTATCGAAAAACACACCAAATATATTTTTGGGATGATCTTTCTTTTTTGCAGGGAAAAAACTACCTTGAAGGAAATTGCAGGCATGGAGGCTAAGTTATACTTTTTCGTCGACTTATTTTCGGTTAGTTATTTTTTTATATATTTCAATTTTTAATGATTATTATGTATTCAATTGAATGAGTCTTGCTTAAACCAAATTTAATGAACAGCCTAAAACATTATGAAGCTGGCAATAATTCAGATTATAATTTTAATTTTTTTTGTAAAATCTACCTGGTCATTTAAACCTTATTTTTCAATACTCAAATAAAATTATTGTGATTTTACGTTATTTATAAAATTAATTGGCTGGACTAGCTGGTCCTAAAACTTTAGAATTAGATTAACCATATCGAGAATTGTTTTGACTATGGTCGAGCCTAGAATTCCCCAATTACACTCTTTTTAAATTTGTATATTAGTATTACTTTATATATGTTAAAACATTTTCTTCAAATTATGTTCTAAATTATTTGTAATAGTAAAATTTATTATTTAAATGTATTTTATTACATTATGTCTTAGACGGTTATAAAAATTTGTCTTTTATTTAATTCTCGTCATGTATCATTATTAAAATCTAGGTTTATAAAATGAAAAGAAAATATACAAAGAAGGAAAACGTTTTTATCAAAGCCAATTGAAATAACAAATTTGTTTTTTTGTAAATTTTTAATTCAAATAACTAATTCTTTTTGTACTTTGCTGACATAAAAAAGTCGTTCAGATAAAATTTAAAAAAAAAATATATTTTAATAATCTCGGTAAAAAAACAGTATATACCTGTAATGTTAATTGATATGATTTTTGCTATATAGGAACAAAAAGCTGCCACCAAGGAGAATGTACAGAGGAAACAAGCTCTTGGCGTTGGAGAAGAGGATTCATCTGATGAAGATGATTATGGTATTTTTTATTAAATATAATATCTTACAAACCATATTTTGAAATAACATAGTTAATACTTTTAGAATTATGTGTAAAAATTAAAAAACACATATATTGGAATATTTTTGATTTGATATCAAGTCTATAACCTTTTTTTAGTTACTTTTCGATGGGTTTGTCATATAATTCTTTATTCTGATATTATTATCAGAATATATATGAATTCATATTTAATGATTTAATCCGTACTATTTATTATGATGGTAATTTTATATATATTTGTTACATTGAGGTTATATATCTTTAATTCAAACTTACATTTTTTTGGGAAGGCCTGTTAGCATAAACAATTATACAATAATAATTGAAAATGTGGTATTAGAAAATTTTTCAAACATATTTTCATACGAGCGATTTATCTGTCAAGGCTTTGTCTCTGGGTGGCCTTGGGACTATTGAGATTTAATACACGGTAGAGAAATAGGTTGATCATTAGATATGGACGACTTTGGCGATTCTATGGCCCTTTATCACACTAATAACTAGGCTTTGTAGGACACGAGCTTGCAATCGCTTAAGGCCGTCCGAAACAAAAATTATTTAATTTTGATCATGGAATTTGTTAGTTTAACAAATGCTGAAGTCATTTTTTCCACCTAGGATTTATGGGATTATTTTTTCTAGTTGTTTATTAGATTGGCATGTAATTTTTATAGATTCATATATAAAGGTATTTAATTTTATATATGAATTTTTTTATATATATTTTTTATTACTTTATAGGAGCGGGCGGACTTAACATAAATGCCGAAGATGATGATTTAGCTCAAGATGATGCCCCTTATAACCCCAAAAATTTGCCTCTTGATTGGGATGGGAAGGTAATCTTTTACCTACATACAAACATTTTCTAACATTTTATATATATTATTTATTAATATATTTTTTTGGTATACATATAATTTATCATAATTTTTATAAATATTAAATTTCGCGCAAATATAGTTGATCCAAATAGCATTTTTAACTACCTTTTATCTATGGTCGAGTATCTGGTAGTATGCTGTTGAAAAAACGCATTTTTTATTGCAAACTTGAGGGCTTTTTACGCATATTTTTTTTAAGTTTAGATATCATTATACTAGTTTTATTTTTTAATTAATATCATTGGTAATTGTTAAAATTTTTAATAAAATGTATATAGACTTGTGGAAAATTAGATAAAACAGATGGACACCGCTGGCATAATTTGTTTTTTAAAATATTACATTTTTCTTTCAAATTTTATTTTTTATCAATTAACTTAATGTAATCTCTAATTAGGTATAGCAGATTATTTAAGCTTTTGAATTCAAGTTTTTGATTCCTGAAAGGTTTTATCTTGTTTTATTTTTTTTTGGGTACGCTGTGTGTTTTAAAATTTAAATATTTTTTTTCATATTTTTTTCAAAAATTTATTTTAACTAATATTATTCTTTGAAAATTAGTTTTGTGATTAGGCAATGTTACAAATAACAAAAGTACACTTCTTGCATTATAAAGATTATTTTATTGTTATTTTTTTCCAATATCATTTAGTATTACTTTTTTTTTAATTATAACTTGTACTATATAATTTTTTGGTTGAAAATTATAAAACTTAACGTAGTTTTTATAACAAAAGACAATTCTAATTTCATGATAATTTAAGTTATATTCATTGTGTAAATAAGACATTTAATGTTATGAAATTTATTTGTAAAAAATCACATTTCTCATCAACTTACATACACCTGTAATTCAAAAGTTCAATTTCAAGATGCCTGAAAAAAATTTTAACCAATTTGTTAGGGGTTTGGCCTTATTGACCTAGCCCACAGTACATACAAATTTAACACTTATTGTGTATTGAATCAATTATAAGACATAATCTAAAATAAATAACCACTGATTATATATTTGTATTGATTAATAAGTGTAATTGGTTAAACATAATGGGATACACCAAATAACAAAATAATTTTTTTTACACATATTCAAAATCCTTTTTAACTCCTTTGATTCGTTAAATTTGTAACGATGGGTAATTTTAATAGTTCTTATAAGATTTTATTTTTTTAATTTAAGAGTGCCAATATTGAATATGCGACTTTTTAGAGCTCCAATTTACTTTTTAACATATATAAAAAAACAATGGCTAACCAAAGTTTATTTTTTTTAATTATATCAAAGCTGTAATTATTTTATGCACAACTAGAGTTTTAAAATTTAAAAAATTTTAGGGTTGTATTTAGTGAATTTTTAATGTAAAATTTCATATGATTAACATTTTTTAGCCTATCCCGTATTGGCTCTACAAACTCCATGGGCTTAATATCAATTACAATTGCGAAATTTGTGGAAACCAGGTTTACCGCGGGCCGAAAGCCTTCCAGCGACATTTTTCAGTATAAATCTTTATGTTAAATTTTTTAAAGATATACCAACATTATCATTTTATTTATGAGATGCTTCAGATTTTATTTATAGATTGAACGGAGGTGGGGTTAACAGTAATTGCAGAAACAATATTAAGAATAAGTTGTTTATAATACATGATATTAATTAATTTGAGCAATTTTTGAGGATATATAAAGTTTTTAAAATGTTCTTGTTGGGGCAAAAGCCGAAGGGAATAAACATAAATTTATAATTATTTTGCAAAAATCATATTCTTCAAATTTGGACGCGCTCTTTTTTAAGGTTTTTTAATATCACACTAGCTTTCTGAGCTTCTACTTTGTAGTGATTAAAGATAGTTAATTGGTTTTCATATATTATATGTGATTATATTATTCAGAAATCAATTGATTATTTATTTTGAATTTGTAATAGGAATGGAGGCATGCCCATGGGATGAGATGCTTAGGAATACCAAACACTGCACATTTCGCTCATGTTACGCTAATTGAAGATGCCATAACTCGTAAATATATACATACATATATATATTTGTTTTAATTTTAATCTTTAGTATTTGAATATCATAATAACCTTAACCTGCTTTTTTTAGAAATTTTTGTAAAGTTTTGATTTTTTTGAGGATCATTTTATAGCAGCAAAATCAAAAACATACATTATTAATTTTAGTGTGCTTAATTTTCCCAGCTTATATAATATGTAAGGCATGTCAAAACTCCGGGAGTCGGTAAGGAGTCCATCAACTCCGGAGTTCCGGAGTTTTAGTTATTTGGAATTTGCTAATAAACAATAGCTTATTGAAAATATTGGAATTTCTATTTTTGTAGTCAAAACTCATTGTTTAATGAAAGTTGTAAATAAATGAAAGAGCAGCTAATTATGTAATAATTACATATATTAACTAGCAAATTTTAATAAAAAACTCCGGAGTTTATGAACTTCTTCTAGACTCCGGAGTTTTGACATGCCCTAATAATATGTTATGTTACCCGTTTTTTATTTTTTTTTCTTACAGTATGGGAAAAAATTAAGAATCAGAAACAGGTTGAACGCTGGAAACCCGAAGTCGAGGTAATTTATATATTACACATCAAATTTTGTTTTTCGTTGGGCATAATAATTACTTATATGACATCGTGAATAAAGCATGTGCCTGCTTTCAATCTGTTTGCACTTTTTTCGATGCACATCCAGTCATTAAATTTTGCAAATTTTCATATTTTAATGGTAAACAACTTATAAAACATATTTAATGTTTCGATATGTTGAACATATTCGAACTTAAACTTGATATGGAAAATTGTTTATTAAAATGTTATTTTTTTCTCGAGTTTATTTGTTTATTTGTTTAAAACTAAATGGTTTTTATTAGGGCACGGGCAAAGTGAGTTTTTATTTTCCTGAAATGTTAAAAATTCTGAATTTAAAAATTTATTTTTTTTTTTTCAAATTTTTTTCAAAAATTTATTTTAGAAAAAGCATTTTATGTGCATATATTAAATTTGGCAACATTTTGAAATTTTGCGTTTTATTACAAAATAAAATATTGAAAATTTAACGAGAATAAAAACTCACTTTGCACGTGCCCTTAAAATACAAATATTAACATATTAGAACATTTTGCAAATTTTTTATCATTTAGAATTTAAATGAATAACTAAAACTACTTTATATATCATTTTTTATAGTGGTACATTTGCAAGCCAATATTACACAGGTCAACAATGTTTTGAGAGTTTTGAGTTAATTACAGAGACCAAATCTGACATCTTAAGGAATATCAAATCCGTTTACCGTTTTTCCTAATCAAACTTAGCAAGTCAGTTATAAACATTGAAAATTTTAGGAAAAAAGGTTAAAAAACCAAAAAAGATTCAAAAACAAATATAAATTGAAAATTTATTTTTTCATCTTTAAAATAGTTAAACTGTTATATTTAATCTTCAAATAATACTTACATTAAAAACGGATAATATAGCCTGTCGTATTTAAGTTTGGACGCAGAATATTTTGTAATATCTAAATGCCGATGGAAGAGCTTGATATATTAATAAAAAAAAAATCCAATTCGTGATTAAAAATATAAGTTACAAAAAATTTTAATATGCAAAAAAGATTTTTAAATTATTTTTTTTAAGGGTAAATTTAGATCTGTCAATTTGGTCTAAAAAGGCCATTTTTTGTTATAGACGGATCTAAGGAGCCAAAGACGGAAGAAACTAAGAAAAACGAAAAACATATATGAGATTAGGCCATAATGGGGATGCATTCTTTTATGTTTTCTTAATAATCACGTTTCTGACATAATTATTTGTTGACCCATGTTGTATTCATTTTTTTTCATATTTTAACTTACATAAGTTTTGAATGTGGTTTAAATAATTTAATTCTCTGTATGCCATAAAATTTAGGAAGAATTTGAAGATTCTGAAGGTAACGTTGTCAACCGCAAGACTTACGAGGACCTTATGAGACAAGATCTATTATAAATATAATTTTTGTCACATTATATATATTATTTTACAAATGTAATTATTCTTTTATCTCTTTTGTATATTAATATTTAATAAAAAGAATAATTTTCTTTGATTAAATGTTATTTTGAAATAAAATCTATTTAAGTTTTGATATTTGGAAATATCAAAAATAATTTTATTTTGATTATCGAAACGTATTTATTTTGTTTAAAGAATGTCACGAATTTGTGGTCAAATATCAAAGTTAAAATAGGTGGTACCACTATTTTATTCTTCTAAAAGAAATGTTGAGGTTGTCTTTAAGCAAAGTACTGAATCCCAAGTTGCAAAATTGGTTCAATGAAAAAAGAAGAAGAGGAAATTCAAACATTATTTAATTATTCTATTAATTTTTTTTGAAATTCTTAAACATTCTTTTTTAATCTTGGGGCTTTTTGCGATATGAGGCATGGACGAAATAAAAATGTTTAAAACACCAACTTTTTTGTATTTTAAAATTTAAGCTTTGATGCATTTTGATACAAGGAACTGCTCGAATAGGATGTAGGTAGATTTTTTGTGCAAATGTTATTTTCGATAGATGATATAATAAATAGATTTATTTGATCAAAAACAAGTTTTATTATATTTTTAGCTATACTCTTTTTTTCTTTTTGTAATCCCACACCTACGACATTATTTTAGGCTTGCATCAGGCGACATAAGATTGGAATAACTGAATTTATATGACCAATTTAAGTTGGACATTCGATATGTTGATCCCATTTGTTGCCGTAATAAGTTTGATAAGTACAAAAAAAATGCGTAGGTTTTGGCAAATAATTTTGAGGCATAATAAGGTTGTCCTTCAAATTGAGAAAATCTCTTAGGGGAATTGGATGATATCCTTTTTATTTTTACACATAAAATGTTCGACCTATCAATTTGGAAGCTGCTAAAACTCAAAAAAACGAAACGAAATCAATATTCAGAGCACAAGATATATGGTAATAGTGTCATTTTGAAAATTTAAAAAAAAAACGACTATTTCATAAAAATTTGTTTTTTACTCCAAAACGGCAAAAAATTCCAATCACTCACATTATAACTATAGCTTTGCACTTGCAACCGAGCAGGAAAAAATGCAAAATTTTTTTTTTCGATTTGTTTTGGAATCGGAAAAAAATGTCACTGAAACAAATAGAATAATATGGAAAAAGGATTCATTTCTAAAGGGCTAAGAATGTTTTATATTTGCATATTAATATTGAAATCACAAGAAAAAGTTTTTTTTGGATGACGGTTTTTTCAGAAGCTGCTTTTCAAGTGTTTTTTTGCTTATAAAAACATATTTATAGAATAGGTACAAATTGTTTTTTGAATGCGTAGGTGGTCCTAACCAATTCTCTCCACTTCCTAATAAATTAAAGCGTTTAACTTCAAGGACAGAGAAAGAGGATTATTTTATGTGAATGTTACAATAGGATTTCACTAAAAATTAAATAATGGTGGTAACAAAAGTTTCTTTATTGGAATTCTTTGTCTGCATAATATTAGCATATTAAATTTGGATTCTTTGGATGTTTAGATCTATATAAAAATAGCTCTTTTTAAGATCGTGCGTAATTTTTTTTTATAGACACAAGTATATAGGTGTTTTATTTAAATAAAGCGCCAAGTTTATTTCTTTAATTTTACAGTAAAAACATTGAAAATGTTTTTTTAACGAAGAAATGGCTTGTTAATTAATAACATAACGGGCCGAGTTTAGCAGAGTTAATTCAAATTACTCAAGAGTTGAGTATTGGGCCGGGAAAAAAAAATATACCTACTAGCAGGCGTGGCCTGAATTTCGACCAGTGAAAATTTATGAGTTTTTTTAGTATATATCTTAAAAATATGTTCTATACTAGACGATGAACAAAATTGGAATTGAAGTTTTAATAAAAAGATATTTATAAGATAACCAGCATTAATATATTATCATAATAATTAACAATGTAAAATATAATTAATAAATTATAAACAGGATATAAATTGTAGGTAGTATATGAAAGAAGTAACTAAAATAATTAAAAAAAAATAATAATAAATATATTATATTTAAATTTTAGAATCTTCTGGGCATGTATTTTTATAAATAAAATGTAAAATTTCTATTGAAGATTTTTGCCTTATGCTAAAACTCGGTGAAATTAAATTATTTTTAATTAGTTTACCAATTTGTTTAAAAAATTTCTTGTCTTACACCCTTTCCTTAATTTACAGGGTATGTCGCTTTAGGTGTTGTTTTTTAGCCCAGAGCGTTAAATATTGCCACGCAAGGTTAAATCTGAACTAAATTTTTAGGCATGGGGTCTGGGCTCACAGAAAATACCTATTTTGGAATTTATAAAGTTGTCTAATCGGGAACCTGAATTATAATGTCGAAAAAAATGATAGTTAGCGGTTCATAATAGTCTTACATTAATCGAAGGATACACCCTAAAAATGTATAGGTCGAGTTTTGTTATAAAATGTTCTAACTTTACCTACTGACTTGTGGAAACAAATTGTTTATTGGTTTTTCGAATTTAAGACAACGAATTGTCATGATTTTTTGTTTTTACCAGATTCCTTTTCTAAAATGTAATTTATATCTTAAATGTCAGAGAAGTGCCATAAAAATTTAATAAAGTTGATAGATTAATTCTTGAAAAGCTAGTAGAAAGAATAGCTCTTCAGAAGTTTCGATTGGATAAACTTTTTCAAATATTGAAGATACATAAGATTTACTTCAAATTTAATATACAAATTAATATAAAACATAACCTAAGCTAAGAAAATATATAAAAATTCATTTGGAGTTTTGTTAAGCGTGGGGTAGGTAGGCGAAATAATTTTAACATAGTTTGGTGCGAGAGAATTTCATTTTACTTTAGTCACTAAGGTAAAACGAACTTGCAAAATCAGAATTTTTGAGTTTGGAGCAACTTTGGTCCAAAAAAATTCCGCTAGGCCAGTTCATTAATTTATTTAAAATTTCGGCTCAGCCTGTCCATCAGTTTTTTTAAATTTGCCAATCGCTCGCTTTTTAACATTGAAAAGGGTTTTTTTTTATAAAATGTATATGAAACTTAAAAAAATGATAATTTTGAAAGATTAAAGAAAAAACAAAATGTAAAAAACATATGTTTTTGGCCAAAATAACTGATAAATTGTAGAGAAAAAATGTTCGACTTGGTCTGGCCCGAATTTTTTTTTTCAACAATTCAGCCCAGGGTAGGATAGGCCGACTGGAGTCAATGAAATACAATTTTTAAACAATACTGATCATTTGCTAAACTGTCTCTTCGTAAAAAAATTTATATTTGGTTTAATTTGTTTTTTTTTCACATTTTATTTTTTTTAACACCTCTTCTGAGTTAGTTTTTTTAATATTTTTTTTTATTAATTATATCTTTGGGTTTAAACTTTTTCACACTAAAGTGCTAATCATAACTATAAGTACAAACAATGTTTTGTATTTTTTTTTAGAAAAAATATTAACCCTTAAAAATTGATTTTAAATTTCAAAAAAAAAACATGACTTACTAATAATGTCCTATTTTTGTAAATTTATATTATGCGACCAAAAAATTTTAATTTTGTTTTTAATATATATAACTTATGTCGAACTAATCCATCGGTTCTTCTCAAAAAAAAAAACTCAGGTTTTAATGGTCTTAAATTTTTTTATCTACTAGCTTTGAGATCTTCAGATCCAACTGCTCACCATAAAAAAAAGAAAATATGCGTAATTTACTATCTATAATATGTTTACAATTACATATAATATTTTTAGTTTTTGCATATCTAATTAAACGAATTATTATTTTTAAGGATTTTTAAAAAAATTGTCCTTCCAATTAATGACTTGGAACTTAATTTGTCATTTTTGCCATTTAAAGTTTTTGTTTGATAGTCATTGTGTTAAGCCTTTTATTGTTTTTATTAGATAAATTATAATGAAGGGAAGGTTTAAACGACAATATATCAATTTTTTCTTATTTTTATTTGATTTACGTTAAAGATAAGGTAATTTTATAGAAGTAAAATTATAAAATTTCATCTCTTTTTTATAGCTGCGAAATGTATTTTTCATAAATGTATTTTTTTTGTTAAATTATTTTGCCAAAATTATTGTTGTAAATACTAGACTCCTACCCGGGTTATATCTAAAAAATTTAAGACCACAAAAAAAGACTTTTCCAAAAAAACTAATTTGTCTCAATAAGGATTAATAAAAATTAAAATTTTCATTTTATACCATTTAATATTAAATTTACCACACTGCTCTCAAAAACTAAATTTCTTGTTAAAGGGCTTAGAATTTTTCATTTTTTTAATTATTTTTCACTCAATTCACGCTAAACACGCACAAAAATAAATATTTTCCAAAAAAAAAACTCCTCCCATCTCATAACACCATTTGAAGACTCCTTCCCTGTAAATGTATTTTCTCGTAGTATAAATCTCTTTAAACTCATTATTATTATGATATATAACAAATTGTTATATCATTGTAGCTATCTTAGACACATTTAAACAGTAAGACTTATATGTCGGACTTAAAATCAATAAATTAAATGGGCTCTCAAGCCGAAACTGAGGAAAAAAATGAGTGCAGATAAAGAATACACAACATGAAAAAAATGATGGTAAGAATAAAACGGAGAGAAATGGAGAAATATATGTATTTATATATATATTTTTGGCACAAAGTATTTTTTCCCACATTTTTTTTTCATGCCTAACTGAAGGAGTCAAAAGACTTTGTATTTGCAACTTAACCATGTGTTGATATAATAAAACCTACAATAAAAAGATTTTAATCAGGCCAAAAAGTTATAAGTAGTTCCACAAAAACAACAAATTGTCACCACATAAATCCTTTGGCATATCTATTTTTACTGTTTTTCTTTTTCCTAAAAAAAATGTGTGTGAGCCCCTATTATTTCGTGTATTTGAGCAAAACTGATAAAAAAATGTTAAAAACTTTATTATTTTTTTTTAAATTTTAGAAACTAAACGGCGGCTCTGCTATAAAATTATAGACCTTTTCAATAAATTGTAACATACATGGCATGGAGATATGCAGCCTATCGCCAAAATCTAGAGCGATCTCGGTCCCTTAAAAATACTGGTTCCGCCTGTTCCATAATTTGGGCTGGATTGTAAATTAAAAAATTACACACGAAATTATTTTAAAAATATCGATGTATATTGCCAAGTTTGTATTAAGGCTACCCTTTATTACAGCTAATCTACAATGAGTGCCCTTATTTTGAATTCTAAAATAAGTCTGGAGGGTATTTGCAGGACTTTTTTGGGTTGGTAAATTTAAAAATTAAATTTTTATAATTTTTTGTTTTTTTATTAAATTTAAATAAAAAAAAAAAAAAAAAAAAAAAAAAAAAAAAAAAAAAAATTAAAGGGGAAGGAAAAAAAAAAGGGTTTTAAATTTTTAGCCTCATGTTAACTTGAAAATAAAAAAATATAAAAAATGGAGTGGAACTGCCATCAAAATAAATGTTCCGGTTCCTCGTTTTACTGCTCTTCCGGTTCTTTTGGTTCCGGTTCCAATTCCTGGCTTGTAGAAACTATTCGTTTAAATGTTGTTTTTAGTATTATATCCAATTGGCCCGATCGGAAATTTTTTCGATACATGAATCTGTAGTTTCTCATAATCTTTAGAGAAGACATAATTTATTTTGGATTCTTTATGGTTTAATTTTCGACTTTTCTTTATAAAATATACAAAAAGTTAAATTACTAAAATTATTTTGTTTGAAAAAAGACATTTGGTTTCAGTTTAAAAAGGTCATTTCACTTCTAAGTTCTAGGACTTTTTTTTAAACAAAGCAACCATAATGTGTTACCCTGCCCCCAGAGCTCGATTTTATCCCGCTCGGGTCACATGTAACGCCTATAAATGCGTATATTGGTAAAAAATTTTGCAGGAAGGTAACGGGTCGTATGCAATCCCTAGATTTCTATGTCGCAGCAGCTTTAGGGGCTCGTTTAGAAAGATGTGGAAGATTTGGAACATTTTTAGGATTTAAATAAAATTAGAATTTTCTTCCTGAGGACGCTAATATCTCCTTAGCTCCTTTTTCCAAGAAACTGTGACTTAAATGATGCGAGTATGTGAAATATGGCGAATAAATTGCCTAATCGAATGTTTTGGCCCATATTTTTAAGAGCAGCTATCTTTAATTCCTTCACTATGTATATATTATTTCATTGATTAAAGTTCAACTTCTTTTCGGGCTGTCACAGTCCCCTGGTCCAACATTTAAATTCTATTGGAAATGGTGTGTAAAAAACTGCCAAAAGTCTAATCCTTTTTGTGAGGGGCTATTTGCACGTTGATACAGCCATTGTGGCATAGGTCTCTTGTGTCCGTATCTCGCTATTTTTTTGTAGCATACTATGACCCCATGTGACGATATAAAAGAAGACTTAAATGCTCGAAGGTGAGGTATATGTTTGCGGAAAAGCGATAAATGAAAGATTTCAGTACATATTTTGAAAGATGATCAGATTTCAGATTAGAAATTAATTATAGATTGACCCTTTAATGATCGGGCATACCTTGGGTATTGCAGGTTTTGTTAAGACAAATTATAAATCTATGGAAATTTTGCTTCGCGTATTAAATTCATCTCTCCCAGCAAAAAATATAAAAAATTAATTTTTTAAAACTACAAATCGAGTAAATTACTTACTTCCAAACATGAGAGCCCCATTTTTTTTTAATATTAAAAATACATTTTTTTTTTGATTAGTGAATTTTTATTGCTACTTATTCTTATTTCTTTGGTTCTATTCATTTATAAGAAAAATAAAAATTTAGGTTCAAAAGTATACTTCAAATCTACCAATAAAGTCACATAATTTTGTGAAAAATGGCTTCGCCACTTCTACCATATCTTACTTATCCTTAGCCTAAATATGGTTGTCGAGGAATAAAAATTGCATGAATTTGAGTAATGTACTACTACTTGTACTTATTTTCTCTCATTCCAAAATGTCGCTATATAATAATTTATGAGTTACCAATAAATATGAGTCTTTCTGTTTATAATATATATACAAGATGCCTCAAATTAAATCTGGCTCGGATTGTAGAGTTAAAACCGGAATAATATTAATTTAGCCGTATACATTAATGATTCAAAATGACAATAATAATACTGCTAAAATTAATATTAATTCTCGGAGGAAGTTATATAAAAGAAAGTATACTGCCAGTGGTGGCATGCAATATATTTCTTTTAACCCTTTGCACAACAAAAGGCTTAAATAATTTTAGTCAAATTTTATTTGTAATATGTGTAAAGGTATTTGCTTCAACCCTATTTATAGTGGTTTTTCCGGTGATATTTGATTGAAAATGTTAGATTGTTTTGCACGTAAGGACACGTGCAAACTGAGTTTTATTTTAGAGAAATTTTTAAAACTTTGAGAAATTTTTTTTTGTAAAAAAACCCAAATTTTTAGAAAGTTGCCAAATTTAGTTTATGATAATTTTTTTTTGGGGGTGAGGAGCATTGAAATTGCTATGCGGCGACGTTCATAATTCCTAGGGTCAATAGGATTAAGCTCGTCTCTCCGCCAATACCACAATATCCATCGAAATGACGCCGCACTCTCCGGAATAAAATACTTTTTCTCAAACAAAAATTTTTCTACAAAATTTAAAAAAAATATATAATTTTTAAAATTTTACGAAAATAAAAAGCTTAATTCAAAAATATACCTTGCCGGCGAAGTTTTATTATATGCGCTTGCAAGGTATAAAATATTATGACAAATGTTTTTTGCCTTCATGACAAGAGTAGAGATCAAAGTTGGGAACCAAATGCTGTCCGATCCGGTGCTGGTCCACTCGACGGGCCAGGGCCGACCAGGCCACTTAGAATAAACCGGGCGGGCCAGGCCTAAATTAGAGTAACAAAATTACGAACCGGGCCGATTTATACTTTGCCTTATGTTTTCTAGTTGGGAAAACTTAATGATTTATAACTTCTACACCCTGTATTTTATAGATAATTTTGAAACAAATACTTTATGGCTTGCAATTTTGGCCCATATTTGTATCGCACTAAAAACAAATTAGCCGGCCTGGAATATCACCCCGGTTAACTCAGTTGAGAGACCATGCTTATATATTTTTTTATTTACTTTATATATAAATATATAATATAATGACGAGATGGCGTTATAAAAACGAATAAATAATAGTATTTATATAAATTAACATAATAAATTAGATGTATAATATTATTGTAAAAAATATATGTTATCAAATATTTTTTTTGGAAGATATAATGCTCATACAGAAGGATTAATGGTAATAGATTTATCGGTTGCCTTATCCTGTAAGTTTAATTTTTTAAATTTAAATGTAATCCCTATATTATATTTTATGATTCTATAATTTTAAATGCCAAAAATGTGTAAAAAGAGCTATAAATATATTGTATTTTGCATTAAGCAATATGAGAAGACCGAATCTATCACAGAAATTGAAATTAAAGAGTTCAGGGCGCGTTCAGACTCATTTTAAAAAAATATTAAAATTTTTGAAATTTTAAAATTTTTACTTTTGACAATTAACGCATTTTAACAAAAAGTCGCCAATCTTTATTAGCATAAATATCTGAGAGAAAAATTTTTAAAAAATTGAAAAAAATTTTTTTTAGAAAAAAATAAAATGAGTCTGAACGCGCCCTTAAGAAAACGATTTATGCGATAAAAATCCAACACATATACCTTGATTAGCACTCATTAGGGAATAAATTATTGCATTGAAAGACCACTGAGAACTTTTTGAGATAATGTTTAAAATACTTTGCAACGAGAAAAAGAATTTTGCCGCTACTTTTATTGGCCAGTATTATAACAATAGTTAGCTTGAAATGATTTTCCATGTAAAATGACGCATTTATTTCACAGTAATCTGTCAGGGTTTTCATATTAAGCATTAAAGTACTGTATTATTGCACAAAAAAGTTAGTTTGCTTCATGAAAATTTATATACTGGAAGATTAAAAATCAATTTTTGGAGCTAATTCATCTTTTCTTGCCTATGAAAAAGATTATAATAGTTTATAAATAAAGTGAGGGCATATGCAAAATAGTAATTCCCCACCGCCCCGAATTAAACCTGGCCCTTAAAAAACTTTTTGACTGGCCTACCTAACCCCTGTATAGCTAACTCTGAATTATCCAACTCAGCCTAAGCCGTTGAATTCAGGAACATTAAGCCATTCCAGCTTAGTTAATTTGTTTTTTTTTTGAATATGTTAGGCGATTCAAAAAATACGTGTTTTTAATTAAATTAAAATAAGTATTAGATTTTATTCTAAAGGGCATTATTATTACACTGGACAACAAAATTTGGACGACCCTAAGCATCATTTATGGCAACTATGGTTTTTGGTCAAGTTTTTGGCGCTGATCACGAATATGAAATCAGAATTTTAGCCAATGCCTCAGATTTTTAGTTATTTGGTGTCAAAGTCGAGATTTTTTAATTTTTGGGGTATTTTGGGCTTCTATATCATAAAACCTATGGCTAGTAACAAAAGTTTAAAAATATATTTAGATAATGAAAACATTCATAATAACGTAGGTTTAAATTATTTTAAAATATTTAATTTTTTTTATTTTTTCATTTTTATAAAATTAGTGGTTTTCGTCATAAAATTCGTTTTTTGATCCTAAATAACTTGAAAGTAAATTGCTAATAATTTTAGGTAATTACCTTTTTTAGATATGTTTTTTAAAAGGAATCTGAATATACCAATAGATTTTTTGTAAAATTAATAGTAAAAAAAATTTTTTAAATTTTTTTCTGAACTTTGGACGCTATTTAAAATAGCCCAAAGCCTGATATTATAAAAATCTCTACTCAGCAACGTCTTTAATCTTGGGGCTATGAACGATATAAATAGGACTAATACATGCGTGAATGTCATAAATATTCGTAATTTTGAAAGGTAGTGATCATGCGAGGCGATCGACTTAGATGATGTCGACGATCGGTTCTGGCGATTGACAATGCATTAGGGACCGGTTTATTCGTACTTAAGGGCTGTAATTCTTGCGTTTGTTTGGTCGACAGAGATGATGATAATGTTCCGTCAACGCCTTGCTCAACATCGTACGATTGATTGGAATGGTCTGGGTGTATTTGTTGAGAAGGTACAGATTGTAAGTTGCTACTACCTCGTTGTATATTACTGCCATCTCGTGTTTCAATCAACTGAGAACTACCTGGATTATTGTAAACGGTAGAAAATTGCGTACTACCCTTGGCGAGACCCGAATCGGGCGAGATTTTGTAAAATTTGGAGGACGGTGAGTTGATACTTGCGCTTGTAATATTGAAATCTCTGGTGCTAGGTGTGTAACAAGGTGAGTTGCAACTGTTTGTATTCGTAGCTGACGAGTAATTTGACGTGGATGAGGATGGGAATTTAATCGTGTGATGATCGGGTCCTACAAAAAAGTTTGATTTATATATTTAATATTTATTTATATGGTGCTTATGACTGGGTTAATACAAAATTATATTAAACAGTTGAACAAATTTTTGAGAGTTGAGCCAATTACAGAAATCAAACCTGCCATCTTAGGGATTATAAAATCCGTTTTCCATTTTTTTTCTAACCAAATTAAGTGAATAAGCTATTAGAGAAAATTAGAGTTAAATTTAAAAAAAACAAAAAAGATTCAAAAACAAAAATAAATTGAATTTTTTTCGCATATTCATAACAGTTAAACTCTTAAAATCTAACTTTAAAAAAATACTTTTATATAAAAATAAAAATATCGTTATGTATTTAAGTTTGGACGCAAAACACTGTTTATCTAAATGCTGATATAAGGGCATGATATACAAAAAAATTTGTTTCTTATTATTTGAGATGATAACTATAAGTTACAAATATTCTTGAATATTTTCTTTTAGGGTATTCTCGAGGTCGCAAAATCTGTCAATTTGGTAAAAAAAAAGGCCACTTTTTTGATAGCTAGAGGAAATTGTCTGGGCAGCTGATATATTTTTGAAGGAATTTTGGGCATTTCACTATTATTATAACTTATTAAAACGAGATGGTTTCAAATAAATTGACGAGCCCAGCCAACCCGGATTAAATAAAATCAGCTGATGACTGGATCAATAAAGTTTGAAGAGCCAAAAGTCAATGTCTAATCCATATCGAGTTGAATGAAGAAAAATAACATATGAACCTACTCTTAAGGTTTTCCCATAAACTTAGTATAGAAAATTATTCAAATTTCTCTAACCGGTTTCAAATGGCACAGCCCTATAGGTTGTATCCCTGTAGACCATATCGTTTGTGTTTGCCGCTATGCCGTCACTTGGTTGCTGTTGTTGTGGTTCCATGCGCTTGTACGCCACGCCACCGGGACTTATACGGCCAAAGGCGCCGGCCGCTTTATTGTGCATATCCATGAGCTTACTTACGGTGGTCGTTATGAAATTGTTGTAGGTCGATTTGGCATGTTGTGAATAGCTCAATTTTTTGCTTTGACTCTGAGTAGTTTTTATTTTATTATTTGTATCGTTGTTACTGTAATTGTTGCCATTCGAGGGGGGTGGGCTATGCCAGCAACTTTTATCACGGGTCGAAAACATGGTACGCTCATCTCTCCCAGCCGAAGTTTGAAGGGCTGGTCGGGATAGTAGTTCTCCTTGATCGAAATTACGGTAATATTCGTTGTCGTCATCTTTGTTATTACGAGTAGCAGCTACCTGTTGATGCCTGTTATCGCGATCGTTTTTAGTATCAAGAAGGGTCCAATCATCTTGCACGGAATATTGAGCTAGTAATCGTTGCCGTTGAGGCACGACTCGTTGCCAAATATCTTCGGTACTATTGGTAGTTCGTTTTTTGGTGTCATCTATGAAATGGTTTGATAGGTATCGACCTCCAATCGGAGCATTAATACTGGTCACGGAAGGCATCATCATATTGTACGTATACCTTTTTCGATTGCCGTGATGAGATTGGTGCGGAGGGTAAGTAGTTGTCTTACCCAATCCAGTACGAGTTGAGGGAACGTTGTAGTAATCGCCGTAATAATAAGAACCTTCTAAATGATGATTCCTAATGGTATCGTCGCCTTGAACACAACCGGAGGATGATGGAATACTTTGGCGCCGGTGTCGATTGATTTTATCGAAATGGTACGGGTAGTCACTGTTGTAAGCCGAATCCCAGCTACTACTAACAGGTGGTCCGTGGGTTATATTGCCCCCGCTAAGTGCGCTATCCATAGGCGGACCTGCTGCAACTAAGTGCTTTTTACTCCCACTTTTGTTTGGATTGCCGCCGTGGAATGGCCTTGGAGCTGAAGAGGCACGATCCTTTCCTGCTGCAACTCCATCGAGGTCACGGATATACTGATCGTGATACAAAATTTCGTGAGCCAAATTGGAAAAGTTAGCTATGAAATAATTGTCCGTATCACCTTCGTCATCGTAATTACTCGGGTGACGCTGATGGGCCGTAGTATTGGCCCGTGTTGGGGTCCCACTACTTAGATTACGCTTTCTCGCCGGGCCCGTAGGACGGTTAGCCCTATCTAGCGGACAATTATGCTCAAGCCGATTGTTATGATGGTGAAGGCGACGCCTTTGACCTAGGGCATTTTCTGGAGACATAGCCGAGCGTTTAGTTGATGTGAGTCTCGATATACGAGTCAGGGGTTGCTGTTGTACCGTCGTGTCTCTATGTTGAACGCCACTACTACCAAACAGAGAGGAGTTAGAAAATTGGGAACCCTTTTCATAGGCCATGATTGGGCTTGCGTATGCTTCTCGTAGTTGTTGGTTTTCTTGTCTCGAAAATCTTCTACTGCATTTCTCGTGATGAAGCAGAGTTGGTGGTTTTTCATCGTCGGGTGATATAGAATCATCGGACGTAATCCTTCGCGATTTCAATTTTCCAGGCGGGGTGGGGAGACTATAGAGCGGCAGGTAACAGGGAGATTTTACGTTCGATGTCATACGGGTATTGAAAGTGTTTACGTACTTCCCCGAAGCCCTAATTTGGTCTTCGGCGTTATTCAGCGATAAGAATGAATACTTGTAATTGGCTTTTTCTCCACCTTCTGAGAATGTTTTGGTCCTGGGTATTTTCCTATCTCGAAATGATTGCGCCTTGGTAGCATATTTAACACTTTCCAGCTTTGGCGTAAGTGGAACAGCTGATGGAAGCATAAAGGTTCCACCTGATTTTGAACGAGTAGGAGTAGAAAATTTACCGTAGGGTCCTTCAAGTTTTTCCGGGGATTTTAGCCCATCCTTTTTTACAGCTGTCGGGTCAGTCATTGTCTTTGAAGCCTTTTTACTGCCAGCTTCAGTTTTTGAAGCTGATTTCTTCAAAGGTTTGACTTTCTTCCGACCGCTCATAATGTCTTTCCCTTCCTTCTTTATCATGTACGCCACGGTAGCTACGATGGCCGAAATCGAAAGCATGAGGCCAATGATCACGAACACGAAAACGAACGATTTCGTGCTCGTGCTACTGGCCTCATTGTAAATGAACATGGTGGGTTGAGGGATAGGAGCATAGGTAAACGTAGGGTCTTTCAAGGTTACAAGCGATCCGTCAAAAGCGGTAAGGTTTGTAGAATGAGGGCGCATACCATTACTCATATTTGCATTGTGAATGTGGTTGTGGCTGTTTTGATTCCCTAGTAAGCTGGCCTCATGAGTCAAATTGAAACGATTAGCGTTATAGGTGTCATGATCTTGTTGGGCCGGATTAACTAGGAGACGCATCTTTTTCACCTTATTATTGTTGTTGTTATTGCTAGCGTGGCGATAATAATAAGCCGAAGGAAGGACGTGCTCATTCCTAGGGCCCTTATTAAGGCGTGAATCAGGAAAAAGGTAAGGTGAAAAAGGTTTGGCCACGCTATTGTTAGTATGTTTTAAAGCAGCCAAGTTCATGAGAAGGAGTTCGGCTTCTTCTGAATATGGATCTGGGTCACCGTCATCATCTTCGATGGATTCTTCATTTATGATCATTTCATTATTGCCACCGGGCGAGTCGTCCCCGCCGGCTGAAAGTTGTGGGTCATCTTGATCGTTCCCATCAGCTTTGGGTACGTTTTGCGAATCGTCGTCAATTGGTTTACGCCGAGAACCGGCCGGTCCATCATCTCCGCCTAAAGCAGCTGCGAGGTTGCCCAAGGAATCTGAGGGCCCGTTTGCGGAAGGGGCTACCGGAGCTTGTTGTTGGGGCGGTAAAGCGTAGTTTTCGGGCCCGGATAATCTGCGATTTACTCCGGCGTTATTCTACAAATAAAATAGGATTGTTGAGAAAATTGCTAAATTTTCGCCTGGATTGGAATTTATATAATCGAGTGCTAAAATTTTTATTCTTGATCATCGATGTTATATAAATTTGGGAAAAAACATTGTTTGGTAATAAATTCTTTAAGAGAAGTCCAATTAGAAATATTTTACAAATATAAATTGAACAAAGTCAATTATCTGTGTCTTGAAAAATTGACCTCGCACTACTCCATGGACCGTAATTATCTTGCTAGAGAAGGGAAGCTAGATTGTTTTTGTGGAAATTTAAGTTTTGAAATCAATTGTTATTAGCCGGAAAAAGGTTAAAGGAACGAAGCAATTAGCCGACAAACGAGATATAAACTTAATCACAATTATTATTATATTTGTCGATATACGAAGTATTTATAAAAAAAAAGAAATAACTATTATTTATTATTATCACGCAAACATGTAACAGGCGAACATTATGGTCAATGTCAGGATATAAAAACAATTTTATTTTTTTAAAAGTCAAAAGAATGCGACACAAGGCTTAAAAAGTAACAATTTAAAAAAACAATTTATTTTGGCTTTCTTTACTCGATTGACTTTGGCGTTTTGTTTTAGGAAGATGAATTATGTTTTTAGTTTCATATGGTGGGAAATGTATTGTGATTTTTCTTAGTTGAATATAAAACACATATTATAGAAAAAAATACGAATAAAACAAATAATTTTCGCTAAATATTCTATATTCAATTTGGATTATTTCTTGATTTAGGATTTGTTTGGTGGTGGAAACGTTTTTACTCCGAATTTTAAAAATTATTTCTTTTGGATATTTGTAAATATAAGCAAAACAGGGCATAAAAATTCATTCTGTCAATGCATGAGAGCAACCTAGGCAATGCTTAGGGGCCGCGTTCAGCTATTAGGCCTTCATTTACTGTCATTTTTAATTTATTAAGGGGGCGGCTATACAATTATTTGAAACGATATGTCTAAATTGAACGAACGCTCTTATCATAACGTTGCCTGAAGGGGTCTGTGTCTCACCGGCCTTGTTCACACTCAAATTTTTTTTTATTATGATTAGCTATACTCTTTAATTCATTGAACAACTTCCAACATAACATTTTGTTTTCGAAAATAGCTAACAAAATTAGGGATTGGACGTCCGAAAAATTTCACTGGTTCCGGTTCCGGTTCCAAAATTTTTCGTGGAACGTTCGGTTCATTTTTTTTTATACAGTTCGGTTCGGTTCAAATATACAAAATGTAGTGTGCACGGGTGTATATATATAAAATATACCGATAGGACACAAATTTACATATCTTTTATTTAAAATAACATTATTTATATATATAATCATATATAATAAATTTATTTTGTTAAATCATTATTTAATATAATTAACAAAATAGCTAGTAAAAGTTCTTCTGATGGCTTCCCCCTTATATCCGATAATATAAATTTAAGGGTCGAAAACGACCTTTCTACACTAACCTAAAAATAACAAAATAAAAATATACCTGTGTTGCGGGAACACTAAGTAGTATTTTTGAAATTTGATAAAGCTTGGGAAATTGGGCTGATGCCTTTTCCCAAAAAGCGATTATACTAGTAAATTCTGAACTAAAAGGAAGATTTTCAAATTCTGATATTTGAGAATCAATTGATTTATAAGTATTGAAATTAACGAGATTCACTTGACTTGAGTGATTTTTGAGATAATTATTAAATTCTTCATGTTCGTTTGTACAATCAACGAGGTCTTCATCAATTATTTCTAAGCTCTTATCCTCCAGCATCAACATTTTTTTCGAAAGTTCTTTTAGATCAGATCGAGCCTCAGCTTTTTCCTGAACCGATACGAGACCTTTGTACCTAGGAACTAAAAATATCGCTGCCAGTAAAACAGGAGATTTAAGGTATGCAGACTCGCGATTTTCCATATCAGAATAAATAAAGTAAATGAATATAATTTAAAAAAGATTCCAATGTGTAGTGGTTCAAGCGACGGCTTATACGTTTGGGCTTAATGGGTTCAATTCTTGGGTGGAGAATTTATATATTTAATATGTATCTGTTAGATGAATTTAAGTTATAATAATATAGGAATCGGAACAACCAGAACCCAAACTTAGGAACCACGAACCAAACCAACAAAATTCAGGAACCGTTCCAGGTTCCAGTGTGCGTTCAAAGATTTTGGCTGGTTCCGGTTCTTACGGTTCCGGTTTCGGTTCCAATCCCTGAACAAAATCCTTACGCCAAAGGATAATTTTTTATCCTACTAAAAAATATCTTCCACAAAGGTCAACAAATTTTTGAAAGTTATGAGCTACCGTCAGAGATCAAACCTACCATCTTAGGGATTTTCATATCCGTTTACCGGTTTCTTTAATCTAGTAAGACAGCTATAAACATTAAAAATTTAATGTTAAAAAATGATTAAAAACAAAATTAATATTTTTTTTGTGAATATATACAGCTAAACTGTTAAATAAACTTCAAATATTATTAAAAACCAATATGGACCAAAATTTTCTGTATTATCTGCATGCTGATGTAAGAGCTTGATAAACTAAAAAATTTTATTTCTAATTATTATAATAAACATAACAAGGGATTTTTTTATGAATAAAGATTCCTAAATTTCTGCCAATTTGTTCAAAAATGGACATTTTTTTCCATATGGACGGATTTAAGGGGTTGAAGGCGGAAGAAACTAAGAAAATAAATATGAGATTAATCATGGGGATGCATGCTTTTATGTTTCCCTTCTTTTTGTTACATTGATATTTGTTGACCTGTGTATTATTGTACGAATAAATTAAAAAAAACGCAATTCAGTCCTATATGGGGTTAAACATGGCGTTATTACTAGCCAGATGTTAAGGTATTAGACCAAAAACCAAAAAATGTCTGTTTTTATTGTTTTTTTTATTTGAAATTTATGTAATAAAAAGATAAATAAGAGAAAAAATCTTATATACGCTTGTGATGTGTAGAAAATAACAATAATTCTATAAAAACCGGTATAATTTTAAAAATAATTTTTATTTCTGCGTTTTTATTTAAATTGTTATTTTTGGGCTGTTATCCAGTGATATATGATGGGTTTAAAATCTCTACAAAACCTATGCATTTATTTTTCCTTTCATGAAAAGAGCAATATTTTTGTGTAAGGGCACGTGCAAAGTGAGTTTTTATTTTCTTGAAATTTTGAAAATTCTGAAAATTTATTTTTTTTCAAATTTTTTTCAAAAATTTTTTATATCAGAAAAAGCATTTTATGTGCATTTATTAAATCTGGCAACTTTTTAAAAATTTGCGTTTTATTACAAAATAAAACTTTTAAAAATTTTTAAAATTTCACAAAAATAACAACTCAACTTTGCACGTGCCCTAATATGTTTTAAACAAGGTTAAAAATGCAATAATATAAAATGATAAAGGAAATGTCAACGAATAATCTTAATTTAGGTTAAGGCCGATCGTCTAACATTTTAGATTGTTTAAACTAACGTGAAATTATTAAAAACGCCTGATATTTTAGGGCCGGGGCATCCATAAAAATCTGTAGTGATGCATAAGGAGTGCCAAAAATTAATCAACCTTTTTTAAGGCATCAAAAGGTCTGAAAAAATGTTAATATTCGCCGCTTAATAATTCTTCTCCGGTCCTGTTAAGCGTTTTAATTTCATTTTTTTAATAAGAGGTCACATGGGCAAATACCTTATTGCTTAGGTTGTCTATCCTATATTATAGCTAAAAACTATGGCTAAACTTAAATTTTTGTTTTCAAAAATTTTATGATAGATTAAAAAAATCTACTATTAATAGATACATAATATAATCAGAAAACAAACTTTTTAAATATTTTCTTGGTTAATATTACAACCCTTAATTTTTTTTCCTTATTTCCAAAAATGGAAAAATGCCCAAAAATACCCAGCTTTTCTTATATTCCAAAATTCATTAATTTTATTTGGATTAGAATTGAATAAATTTCGGCTAACTCTGCCTTGCGTACAATATTATAACATAAAAAAAACAGGAATAACCAAAATAAGGCTATAATGAAATTCATGCATCATTTCTCCACCTATTTATTCGACATTTTAACATTTATTTACAAATTTTAATGAAAAAAAAATTTGCAATTTTAATAATTTTCCTCCCCCCCCCCCCCCCTACATAGAATTTACTAATATGAAACGAAAATTTTTTTTTTGCGACATTAAAAATCTATATTCATAATTTGCAATAAACTATAATGGGGGGAGGGTTGTTGCCAAACGTGAATGAATTATAATTTATTTTTTACGAATTTATAATTTATTTTATTTTCCCCCGCTTTATCCCAAGAGCGGCATGTCCAAGCTTTCAAATTTAAATTTTAATTTAAATGTGAAAATTGTTGGGAAGCTTAAAATATCAAAATAGTTTATCAGCCTTTAAACAGAAGTTTTTGAAAGATTCTTTAATTCTGTAAATTTTAAAACTTGGGAATTTAAAAAAAACTTAATGTATTTTATAGATTTAAAAGATCGTAGATAATTTTAGCAAAAAAAAACAATGAGATGGCTCTTTTGTAAAAATTTTTTTGGTGATAAATCGGTTTAATAAGCTTATTCATTGATTAATATATGCGGGACGCTTTAATAACTTTGAAGTGCCTATTTTAATAATTATTTTTAGCCTAAAAATATACTTTTTTAAATGGTTAATTCATCTCAGGCTTGACCATATGTTTTGAATAACAAAATATACATTTTGATTAAGGAGTTAATCCTGAATCTATTTAAAATGGTCTTAGTTTATTACGCATTTATTTTTTGCAAAAAATCGTTCAATATGGCAATGCCTTATTTTGTTATGTTCCTGGAATGGGATTAAATACATGAGTTATGGCTAAATGCTTGTGGTTTTAAGTTTCGTCGCCATCCATAGAAGGGGTCGAAAACTTATTTTGATTGATAAAAACTTATTTTTAATTTTGTGAAAAAATTAAGGTTATTACATTACACTGTTTAAGTGGTTATTTTAATGCATTGAAAGTTAACGTTTAAATACCATTACAAAAATGTTTTTTGTTGGTTAATGTTTTAAGTAGAATTGCAAGAAAATCAGAAAAATAGGGTATAATATCAAATAGAACAAAATACTAATTTTTTTATGAGCCAAATAATCATACATGCAGCTAAATACAGAGGGCGGTTAATTTACATTGTTTTTCTATTGGGGTTAGTGAGCTAACAATTGATTGTTTAATATCTCTCTCGCAAAAATGATAGAGAATTCTATAAGAATTAACAGGCCCGCACGTTGAGATTGCTTACAGTCAACAAATTTTTGAGAGTTATGAGCTAACTACAGAGATCAGACCTGCCATTTTAGGGATTTTCGAATTCCGTTCACCGTATTTTCTAAACAAACTTAGTTAGTCAGCTTTAAACATTAAAAATGTTAGTAAAAAGTCAAAAAATAAAAAATTTCAAACAAAAATAATTTTAATTTTTTTTGCAACACAACAACTGAACTGTTATAAACTTATATTTTTATTAAAAACCGATATTATATCGTGTCGTATTTAAATTTGGAGGCAAAATATTTTGTATTATCTTAATGCTGATGTAAGAGCTTGGTATACTAAAAAATTTTATCTCATTATTTAAGATGATAAAAGTTGCAAAAGATTTTTATATAAAATAACATTCTTAAAATTTTTCTTTTTAGGGTGTTCTCGAGGCAGAATCTATTAATTTGATCAAATTTTCGACATGGAAGGATCTAAGAAGCCAAAGGCGGCATTAACTACGAAAAACGGAAAATATATATAAGATTAGGCCATCATAAGGACCTATGTTTTTATGTTTTCATAAATTTTTATAAGACTTTTATATTTTTTAACCTGTCTAGTGAAAATTAAAGGGGCCCGGACATCATGGCGGAATTAAACTTCGCACCCGTAGGAATGTTTCTCCTGCTAAATAGCATATTTTATTTGACTTCTTATCTTTCATACTAATTTAAAAATTTGTAAAAACAATAATATAAATTTGACATTTTTAGGACAAAATAGGGCTTGCGTTGGTTTGAAAATTTTATTAAAACGGCTAAATTGGCCCTAAATAATGTTTAGTCAGGGTTTCTTTGAAAAATCAAAAAACTTTAAAGAGCAAAAGAATTAAACTAAATTCAAGTTTTACTAAGGCATTATTTGCCATGGCCTTTTTACTATAACTAAAATTTCAGTTGAGAGCGTTGAAGGCAATTAGTAGTAATGGATGATGCCAAAGAAACCACACTTTTAAAGTCATAATTTGTCACGGTTCAGTTTAATATCGCAAATTAATAATTTAATTAACTCGATTGGTTAGGTTGTTCACTACTTATTTTTTTCTTTTCATTTAGTGCAGTTCCATAAGGTCAAATAAAAATTTATAAACTTGCAAGATTGTAGAGCAAAAAAACTTAGGAACTTGATAGGTCCCGAACACTTTGTAAATGGAATTTTATTTCTGTACATCGAAAAACAATAATTTTCTTTATTTTTTTTTGATTCAAAATCAAAAAAACGATGCTTGACTACAATTTTAGCTGCCTAGTCAAAATAAGACATGGTGAATATTTTTAATTTCACACTTCATTACTCATTTTTATGACTGCTGAGAGCGTAACCGCTGAAAATCCTTAAAAAAAGTCTCCAGTTAGAGGAAAAATTTGATTGTTTTTTATTTCTGCTGCAAATTAAAAAAAAATTGTCGATATCACTATAGATAGGGATGTAAAAACTTTATTACAACTATATATTCGGCTGCATACAAATTGAGTTAATAATTTCCAAATAAAACAAAAATAGGTTTGAAAGTATTTTGTAGATTTCCGCCTAATACATGCAAAATGCAATTCTATATTGAATCTTGATTCATATACATTTTAAATAAACTCTCGCCCATATAATGCGATACTGTGAAATTTTAAAACTCGGGGCCACAACAACATAGGCTATTTTTCCGAAGAAAAAAGCTACTGTGCACGGATTCGAACTCAAACCTACTGCGTCTAAGGCAGAAGGTTTGCCACTGAGCTATCTGAGCCGATATTTAAAACTCGGGAGATCGTGATTTGTTGATAAGTATTAAAAACGTAAAATTGGGGCATTTTCTATATTAGCTGGGTTAGGCGAAAAGTTTACGAAAATATATGTGATGGGGCTGTAAAGGTTTGAATTGCAAACGGGAAGTCACTAATTATTTTTAAAAAGTTTTTGTGTTTTGGAATGAGGATTTTGCGTTTTAAGTATTTTTAACTAATCAAAAAAAAAAGCAAAAATCTACATTTATTATTTTTTTTTTAATTTGTGGGTGTAGTTAATAAATTAGGTGTCCCTTTAAGGTTAAAGCAATTTTAACCGTTTTCTGGGTTTCGCGTCATTTTAGCGATTATAGTAATTTATCAGATATATTTCCGATAGGTAAAAATTGCTTACAACTTAGGAAAACTCAATATTTATAATTTTTGTCTGAAAAGTGAAAACGCAAAATTAACGCTAATTCTAGCGTTTCGTGCTTTAAAGCATTAGACCTAATATATCAGTGATAAATTTCGCTGAATACAGTATTGCCTGTTTATAATCAGATGATTTACTAAATTGTTTGCTGTTTTTATTTGTAAAGTGTTATTTGCGAGTACACAACTGAGCCATTACAAATCCAATATATTTTTTTTTTTTTTAAAATGAGCAAATTGTATAAATCTTACGTTGCAATTTATTTTTAATTTACTCTTCCATTTTTTATGAATATCTAAAAAAACTCCCAGATATACAAAAATAGATGTTATGTCCAAATTTAAATGTAATCATTCATAATTTTTTTTATAAATTAGCAAAGCTTAAAGACCAAAATCATCAAATCATATTTAGCAAACGGCACATTTTTATGAGTTTGGCCAAGTAATAATTAACCAACAAAAAATATTTAACGAAAGCCCATGTTATGAATAAACGAGAAGGGGCCCCTCTGAATAGCGTGTGGAAATTTAGAGAGGAGTCTGTATTGCAATATGTTCATTATCCCCACCAATTGTTAAAATTTCAAATAAATCTAATTAATTTAAAATAAAAAAACGCAAAATTTTAAATGGTGGCTAAAATTGCTTTAGAACATCAGGTCATTTAAAATAATATTATTTAGGGCGCGTTCAGACTCATTACAAATTTTTGAAAAAATTTTAAAAATTATTTTTTTTTCAAAAATTTTTTAAAACTTTTCTTCCAGAAAAACTATTTAAATGCTAATAACAAAAATCGACTTTTTGTAAAAAATCGTTCACTGTCAAAAAGTAAAAATTTTAAAATATTTAAAAATGTTAAAATTTTTCAAAAAAACGAATTGAGTCTGAACGCACCCTTAAAACCAAAAACTGAAAAAAATATTTCCACTAAAAATGATTATGCAAAATTTGTTGTTTCCTTCTATCTGTAAAAATTTCTTAAGTTGCATAATACTCATTCTGAAAGGCAAAAATCGGTTAAATATGATAAATGAATAACGAACGGGTAAATTACAGGTAAAAAAAATTTTATTTTTTGAAATACACACAAATATCCTTCAAAAATATGCTAGGTCCGTTTTAGGAAACCTTATTTTTTTGAATCTTATAACAAACGAGTTAGTTTGCAAAATATATATTCTTGATTTATTTCCAACAAGTACCAAAATCATACATATGTTTTTAGTGCTTAATTTTAGAAAATTATATTTAGGTTAAAGTTATTAATAATATATTCCTCCACCTAATTATGAATGCAATACTTTCACAAACATAAAAATAAATAACTTAAATTTTAAGAATTAATAAAAAAAACTTGTCGCACAATTTAATTTGATAAGTTACAACATAGGAAAACAAAGTTTTTAGGATTTTCACATCAATTTTACGTATTAATACCATATATAATCTATTCCGTTCTAAGTTTGATAAATGTTATTCAACAAATTTCTCATTATATTATATGGTTTGTCAAAAACATTCTAGGACAAACTAGCCAAGGGGTTTTTTTAGATTTATTTTTAAAAAATTTGTCAAAAACGTGTTATAAGTTTTAATCGCATTCTACAGAATAATCACGTATGTTTTTAACAAACGTTTATTTCAAGGTTTTAGAAAAAAAAAATTACAGGTTTGGCCGCAATCTCTCATAGGCTAACCTCCAATTATTCCAGGAAAAAAATTACAATTTTTTCTTTAATTTACAATGTCATCCAAACTCATATCAAATATTTTTTAAATTTTTTATAAAAAAAATTTCATGAGTATGGCCAGAAAAAGGATTAAAGCAAAACACAAAAGTAACGATTGGCGGGATTGCCCGATTAATAGATATATAATGGCCCCTTTATATTTATGTGACACTACTAATAACTCTTCTCATCTCATAAACATGAACAAAGGATTAATTCAAGTGGACACACTTCCATGTCAAATACAAAAATATCCCCAAAAAGTTAAGAGCAATTTGGGGAAAAAACGCAAAAAAGAAAAAAAATGGTAAAAACAGAAAAGACAAATATAAAGTTTGAAAAAGAAAAGTAATTTTCGTATAAATTTTGCCAAAATAAAAAAGGTCATTTATTTCAAATTAGTTTTGATGTGCTATGCCTTCCTTTGTATAAATTCTGACTTTTGGAGATAGAAAGAAATTTTGTGTTTGAGTGGACGCCTCACTTTTAGGTTAGAGAATGCTTGATTATTTTCCCTGGCAGTATTTGAAAGTATCTATCCATGTGCACTAATAGGTAAGAGTGACCATGAATAAATTTAAAAGATACACCAGTACTAAGGCTCTAGTCAGCTCCAATTTAAAAATATAAAAAATTATGCCTTAAAAAATATTTTAATATGAAATACAGCTGCGACCCAATTTATTTTTTTACGCTTAGGTTGCAAACAAATTTCCAAATTAAAAATTAATTATATAAAGAAAAATACTTAAGTCATTTTGGTAAAATTTTAAATGTGTAAATCGAAAAATTGATTATGTTAGGATTAAAAATTATTTAAACATGCAAATATAATTGAGTAAAAAATTGACCTTCGCGTTTTATTTAAAAAGGGCCATTTTTTTTTGAATTATTTTATGCCCCGTAATAGGTAGCTTTAAAAAAATAAACTACAAATAAAAAAATACAAAACACCTGATGAATGACCACATTAGAAATAAAAGTCGAGGAGACCCGCCCGGTCTGATGTCGGCCCGCCCAAAAAACGGGAGCCTAAATATATAAAACCAATTTTTGGACCGGACTTAATTTAAAAAGGGCGGCCCAGAATTAAGGCCTGGTATAATTTTTAAACACATATAAATCTATCTTTTAAATCTTCTTTTAGGACTTATAACAATCAAACTTTATTCTAATAGCTTTGACATGATTTTGACGCTAGCAAATAAGCCACATAACGTAATATTTTAATAAATACTTAACCATGCCATCTAAAACTTAAATATTCATATTTAAAATGTTGTAATTTTTAATTAAATATTAATAACTTTTCATTTTTTACTGAATTAACCATATGTTTATTTAAATTATCACGAGTTTGGACACAATCAATTGTGAATCTGAAATTTATGACATATATTTAGTTGTTAAGGCCAATTTTTATTATTTTTGGCCTTTGGCCTGGATTATTGCCTTTTTATGTAGTAATTATGATTAGTATCAATTCATAAACGAAATCAAAGAGATTGAACCCTTTTTATGATAACACAAAAATACCGATGTGACAATAAAAAATGTTGTCGTATATGCCACAGTTCCAAATGTATATTTCTAAAAAATCATATATCACTACTATAAAAAAAAAATTTTTATTTTGGATGAAGTAGCCAAAAATTTTTTTTGTTATTACAATATTTATTTTTTATTATCATTAGGTTTATTAACGATGTGATTGAAGATAAAACGGTAAATTTTTATATCTCGAAATCATTATCTATGGTTTTGCAAACTAACGCGCCTTTTTAAAACAAATTTGTTGGTGTTTAGATACAAATTTTTGAGTATAGGAGCTAACTTGAGAGACAATAAGACCTGCCATTTTAATGATTTTAAAATCCGTACCGTTTTTTCTAATGTTAACTTTGAAAGCCAGCTATTAATTTACATTAATAATTTTTAGCAAAAATCTAAATAAAAAACATAAACGATACAATAAATTGTAAGAAAAATTAATTATATATATATAACAGCTAAACTGGTAAATTCAAACTTTAATAATATATTTTTTACCCACAAAATAACGTGTTTTATTTAGGTTGTGATGCCAAATATGTTTAACCTAAATATTGATGTAAGAGCTTAAGACACTTAAAAATATTCATTATTTGAAATGTAAAAAAGAAGTTACAGGCAATTATATTTTTATTTGCTCTAGATATTCTCGAGGTGGCAATCACTCAATATTGACAAATTAAGCCAAATTTTTATCTATAAATAGCCGAGTTCTGTTTATATATAAAAAATAAAAAAATTTATGAAATAAAGCTAGTATGTAAACTATTTCCTGTGGTATAATTTTCGCTGATCATTCATTATTTTTTGTGGTGACATGTGTTGTATTAATTTAAAAAAAGAAACAAAATAACATTTATTGTAAATGTTAGTGCAAGTAATGAAAATGGATTAATTAAATTAGCAAGCCTTTATAAATTTTTTTTAAAAACTTCATATGTTAATTCTCTATAGCTATATGTCTTCTAGTTATAAACTTTATTTTTTTAAAAAAAATACCTGCTCTTTAATTATAAATTAATTAAATTATTAATGTATTTTGAATTTTATTTAAAGTAGTAAAATTCTAATGGAAATTTACATTACATTAAATAAATCTTGTCAATAAACTAAATGTATCAATAATATTGATTAAATCGTGTTTTATGGCAAGGTACAACATTTAAAGAAAGATCCATGAAAAAATTTAATTATGAAATAAAAAAACAATTTTTGGCTATTGCTCCACAAAAACTAAATATTTTATACATAAAAAAGTAATTACTATCTAATATACAATAAAAACATTATATAAATTTAATATGCAAAACTATTATGAAAGAATAACAAAACAGATTGCATTTTTTTATTTTTAATTCACATTAAGGCAATAACATGGTTTTAAACATTGAAATAGACAGTGTGGGATCCATGGGAGTTCCAATAATTCAACTTTCTAAATGACTTTGTTATTAGACGTAGACCAAATTTTCGTTGTATTTATTATATATTTAAGATAAAAGTCATAAAATTTAAACAATAATATGTAACATTTTGGAATTTAAAATGCGCTGAGTTTGTATTGTTGATATATTTCCGATGTCTCACATTAATAAAACATTTTGTTTGTTAAAATTCTACAACCGACTTTAAATGGTAATATAAGCTTGATTAACCCAATGACATACCAAATTAAAACTATATGCACATTGAAGATTAAAGCCGGGACCCGAAAGCCTGCACACCGGGGCTTAATTGAAAAATATATCGGGTCGGCCGAGATCTAACGTCCCAGTTGAACCCTATTACACATTAATATATGTTTTAAATTGGTATCATCGCTATGGTGTTTCTTTTTTTTGCAAATAGTCGCGAATTATTAGAAAAATTTTAACAACGGGACTTTCTTTCTATCTTCAAAACCTAGTTTGTGATATTAACTAAAACGTGCGTGTGTTTTTTTAATATATTTTAAGTCATTAAAACTGCAAAATAAATAATATTAAGAAGCATGAATTTAGTAAATTAGCTTAATGTAATGTAATTTTTTGATTTACAAATTGAAAAAATCGAAGGATTAAAATCTCACATATTTTATTTTACCATAATTTCTATGTTTTATAACAATAATGTTTTATATTCAAAAATTAATATATGAATTTTACCTGACGACCGAATTTATTACCAAAATAGAATATTTTCCGCATTTTTTAAAGTCTAGATGTTTTATAAATATTGAACTTTATCTTTATATGTAAAAGATAATAAATTAATTGCATTTGAAACAAAATACAAAGATGACCAATTTTATGAGGCAAAATTATGATTTTGATGTCCAAAATTTTCGTTTAACATTCCAAATCTTTTAAAAATGTATTAAAAAAATTTGATTTATTTATTTAATAAATAGGCAACAAATTTGATATTTGAATTAACTGGACATTTAAATGATGAATTACTACCAAAATTTCAGGTATTATTCATATTTTGTGGTATTCTCGACATTCATAGTATTTTTTATCATAAATATAATATATACCCCGAGGTTATTTTATTTTAAATTCTAATTTTCAGGTAAACGCAGTTCTTTATTTTGGCCGGAAAAATGCAAAAATGAACATGTATTTTTTCTACCATGTTAATGTTATGCAACGTAATTTCGCTTTTTTACCTTATAATATTCTTATATTCATTTATTTTTGGAAAAGGAAACTTTATTTAGTTCGGGGATCCGGTTTTGTGGCAAAGCAATGGAATGTTTTATAAAAGTGGCAACAGGTATGTGACTTAATAGTTTAAGTACAGTACTATATTATGGAAAAATTATACAATAGGTCACTTAGAGTGCTTTTTATAATATTTTGTCTGAAGAAATAAAAAAAAGTTATAAGTTTTATTACACCGCTATAAGAATTGGTGATTATACAAGTGTAGGATACCTTAGATTTTTTAAAAAACCAGTGTTTGACACCAAAATCCGTGGAATATATTTTATTAACATCATATATAAATACCTAATTTATATAAACAGCTGATTTATTTTTCAAAATGTTATAATATGTATGTGTTAACTACCCTCAAAAAAGGGAGTTAAATAAGTCTTTTCCCATGATGAAATAAATAAATATAACTATATCTAAATTAACATTTTTTTTTATTTTCAACAATATTTTGTAGATTTATATACGCACCATCATCATATTTTAACTCATTTTTTTTTAAATTTTTTTTTAAAATTACACAAATATTGTTGCGGCAAAGAACGACACTATTAATTATAATGATAAATTTATCTCTTCTAGTCCTTATTAACAAGACCATCAGGTAGTAAAAAATCGGTCGTCCAGATTTGGTCTGTTTTTAACTTTATGGGCCCTTTTTTATGCGGGCATTCAGTTTCCGACTTCTATAAGCTTTGATTCCTAATTTGAAATATACATGATGTTATGCTTTTAAAACACCAACTTACCAATAGGTAAAAACAATTGATATGGGATTTTTTGTTTTAATTATATGCGGTTTAACTTATCACAAAATCCAAAATCATTTAAGCCTTGGCAAATAATGAATATTGTCATATAAACAGTAAAACAATTTTAAACGCTTTTGCAGTTGCAAAGAAAAATGGGAGAAAACGCCAAACTCCAAGACAACTTTTTTTGACAAATCTGCTTAAATAATAAATAATAAAAAATCGATTAAATTTGTTTAGATTATTTCACCTAAATACTCCCATTTTTTTAATCCTTCCTTTTAAAACTGTCTTATTCCCATTCTAAAAGTGATACTTAAAAGTTTAAACAATGTTTGATATTAGGACCTAACAGAAAGATAGGTGGAAATTCCATTAGTGTCAAAGGTTTAAGTAAGGGGACAGATATTGGAATTCCAAAAAATGTCAGAATGGGGTACCTGTTTAAAAAGTACATGTTAAAGTTAAAACTATTTATTTTCACAATTCATATATTATTGATTGGTATTGCAATCAGATTTCAACATTTTATTTTCAGACTGTAACCTTTAAAATGCCTTTAAAAGAAGGCATGAGTGCATAATGATCCATATGTAATAAATAAACATCAATTTTATTTAAATAGTTTTGTTCAAAAAAGTTCAAGTCTACTTAAACAATGAACTAGAAGCTTTACAACCGTGCCTGACTATGTGATATCCCATTTTTTTAGCCGATATAATGGCATATGTTTTAAGGTCTAATACGGTCTGAGAGTCCGAATTCTGGCCCAATTGCTTTAGTTAGATAAATATTAAGATAAAAGGACAAATGATCAAGGATGTGAGTTCATAAAGCTTATTTTTAATGTCGACTAAAAAAAAGGTTAAAATAAGTTTCCTCATTGTAAAAACTTGATGTTAAATATATTTCCCGCTTTACGATATACCAAATCTCAATATTTGTTACAATTTCCCTAAAACTAGGTCCAGTTCATACATATTCATGAAATCGTTTTTTAGAAATATATACAATAAACTTTTTTTTGACTCACAGACAGCAGCAAAAGTTAGCAAAACTAAATCACTTCTTTTTGCCAAAATGAATGTAACAAAATATATTATTTATAAATATATAATATAGATGTATGTTAAAGTTGTCCCATTGGATATCCTTTCCTACAAATATGGTCCCATGTCAATCTAAAGGTTGTTTTTTCTTTTCATTTTTGTTTCTTATTTATTTGCATTAATATTTATAATGCTTTTGCTATTAAAATATTATATTTTGTTTTCCGGGGCTGTGTTTTTATAAAATAACTAAATAATTCTTTTTTGAAGAGGGAAATATTTTACGTATTAATATTTTATCAAATAACTAAATTTTAGCATTTTAAAGTATTTTTTAGCATATATAC